>CM063498.1:102917822-103052822 GCA_032207245.1 Pardosa pseudoannulata | reverse complement strand
ATATGTCAAATCTTTGTTGAAAATCAACTTTTCGAATAGCACAGCATTTACTGAGTAAAATTGAGTAAACTGACTTACGAAAAAGATCATTTGTTTACTAATTGTGTGTTAGTGCTAACAAAGGGATTTGAAATATTTATACGTACTAATACTATTTTAAATAATTAAGCATGTAAACTTTTCGGATTAAAAAATAAATAAAACTTACTGATTAATGTGGAAAATAGACTTCGGACTGATTTCTTCTAAAAACTAATCCTTACAGATAAATTTGTATATATAGATGCATATCCAGGAGATATCACATAGAATAATCCTAGTGTATCAGACTGTTCGCAAGGTTTTAAATATTTTTGTAACCTTATTGATGGTTTTTAAAATCTTATAGAAATTTATTTCGTATTGTAAATTCACTATTTACTTCTTTATGCACAATTATTAAATGTAATGTGATTATTCTACACAAAGTACTTCCTAAACATTGATGAAACCTTGGAAAAACCACCGGAGAAAAAGCCAACAACCTGTCAAATCGTCGCTTGTTGAATACTTAACTTTTCGAATACCGCTGCTTTTGCCGAGTGAAAATATTACGTCACAGAGAGATGACGCGAAACCAATCAGAAACCATTCTCTCGCGCAAGCGCTTTGTTGTCCAAGTTTATCGCGATAAACGAGGAAAACTACGGTTGAATAGAAAAGAATTCGGGTGCGTAATGACATAAAAATCCTGAATGGAAATTTATAGACGGAATAAATAAACCGATCAGATGAGGCAGAAGACATAAAAATGGGAGAAACTCTGTTCGCGGGCTTCTTTTGCAGCTGCACTGCTCAGGGTTGCTAAGTAATGACTAAATTGCGTTTATGAAGATTTAAAAGTTTTTCGCTCCTTTGTGGCAGCTCTATTTGCATGTAAAAATATGTTCTAGGAATATCCATTTCACGGTAACGCGGCA
The DNA here is from genome assembly GCA_032207245.1 of Pardosa pseudoannulata. Lineage (NCBI taxonomy): Eukaryota > Metazoa > Arthropoda > Arachnida > Araneae > Lycosidae > Pardosa > Pardosa pseudoannulata. The sequence continues at coordinate 103,051,863 of CM063498.1, read as the reverse complement.
AAGAATGAGAAACGTTGTTTTATATGCGAGTAAGTCATGCATTTATGTATTAAACAGAAATTCAGAGAAACATTGCTGAGGCTGTTTGCAGTTTATTAAACAAAATAACATGCTAAGATAAAGAAAAAATAATTATGATTGATCAACTGCTGCATGAAAGGAATAAAATTAATATTTGCCATTATTTTTATGGGTCTTTTAAGAGCTTAATTTTCTCTTAATTTTTATTTAAAATCTCAACATTATATTCTTTGTAATTTTTATTTAAGATTAATACTGAGCAAGGCACTTCAAAACAACTTAAAATTTTGTTTTAAAAACTGAAAAGTAAAAACTTTGTTTACTATAAGTAGGTTAATAGAAAAAAATCTCATATATGAATTACATCAAAACAAACCAAAAAAAAAGGTGAAAATGGCAAGGGGTTGTTTAAATTGTACGGGGGGGGTGTAGAATTTCTACTTGTAAGAGTTCTCACACGGGTGGTACATTGGTTGTACGGATTCAATTTAAATTGCAATTTCTCGTTTCTAAATATTACTAAAAAAACTAGATATAATTAAGACACTTTAAAAATTCTGATTTTGGTAAACATGCTATTTTAATGCAAAAATAATATTTTTATATTCTTGAATTAAATTTAGTGGAAGAAATATTCTCTTTTTAGATGAAAGGTTAAATTTTATATACTTCTTTAAATAGCACTTTTCTTTGAAACATATTTTGTTGTGTAAAATCTCCTATCGCAATCATAAATCAGAACTGAATTGAACAAAAATTACCATATACAAGAAAAATATAAATGTTTTTAATTGTTTTATACTAAATCTCGTAAAACGAAAATTTCACTTTTATATTTGAAAATTATATTCCCTACCCCCAGAATTAGAAAGAACCTTTGAATTTTCAAAATCCACTATGCAATAAACAGTCTAAAAACCTCATCTAACGATAACCGAATAGTTATGGCAATGATCTTCTGTACTGTGGTTCGTGTACACGAATCCCACTGTTTGGTTTGGTTTGGAGAGCTACTTTTTGCAACAAGAGGGCTAATGAGACCGGGACCTACTGCTTAAAGCCGATTCCGAATGGCTACGAACATCCATGCCATAGTGGGATTCGAACCCACGAACTCCGGTTCCGAAGCCCAACACCCTAACCATTCGGCCATCGTTCGGCAATCCCACTGTGGCATGGGTGTTTCGGAATCGGCTTTAAGCAATAGGTTCCAGGTTCGTTAGCCATCGTGTTGAAAAAAGTAGACCTTAGCGTTCCAAATTAAACCAAAATCTTTATACTGAAACAAATGTAGCTACAGATATTAACATTTTGAGAAGGCAAAAATGATTTTAATTTTTATTGGGTTAACACACTGTATGCGGGACAAGAACTAGTACGTTTTCTGACGATTGATACTTGAGCGCGGGACACGTACTAGTATGGGTTAGTGTAACAACATGGTTTGTTTGTTGGTACAAAAATAACTGTATATACAAGAAAACGAAGCCGAATTTTCTTGTCTACTACTTAGATTCTGGAAAAATTTAGACAAATTAAAACTAGTTTTTACATCAGTCGATGCGGAACCACAAAACGGGAAAAAAATTAAAACTATATACTACTATTTTTATTTGATTTTTCATATTTACGATACTATTATAAATTTATCCACTAAAAAATATATTTTTGTTTACAAAAATCTTATGGTTGTTACTTATATATTTCTATTTATATATTTGTTTATGTATTTCAATATAAAATACGGAAAGTTGGTTAAAAAATTAAATAATTTTCGATCTATTGAGATTTAACTGAATAACTAAATTTACTCGCAAAACGCCCTCTCACGGTATAATTCCGTTGTGAAATTTACCCGCACACAATGTTTTAATGAAGGAACTGTTACATAGAGGAAAGAAGCAGAATTAATAAGTATTTTAATTGATAACTTTAAAAAAAATAACCGAAGAATAGTTCAGATTCATGAATCGTGCAACTGACAGTTTGGTAACCTTCAAAATATTTCAAAATGGAATCCTAATATTCTAATATCTAAGCAATTTCTTAAACTTGATTCGATAGAAATTTCTCGACAGTAAAAATAAAAATTGTTGAAAATTCAGTAATGAAAATGATAAAAAAAAAGCTTTTATAATATTTTATTTAAAGGTATTATTCCCCTTAAAAAATAAATTTTTATACACAAGCTTAGAAATCCTTAAAAAAGGTGCATTTCTTAATCACAAAATAAAAATTTCTATTCGTTTTAGAGTGGATAAGTTCTTTAGACGACTGAATTTCATAAAAAAAGTATTTAAAATTTTCACTTTAAGTAGAACTATTTTCTAAAACATACATGAAAGGAAGAAAAATAAAATTCGCGCAAACACAAGGTAATTGTTTAAATACATACACACATAAATATGTATTCGAAAATAAATTTTTACATCAAATTAAAACTTATTTCTATTTATATATTTGTTTATATATTTCAACATAAAATATGAAAAGTTGGTTAAAAAATTAAATAATTTTCGATCTACTGAGATTTAACTGATTAACTAAATTTACTCGCAAAACGCCCTCTCACGGTACAATTCCGCTGCGAAATGTACCCTTACATAATAAGTTAATAGCATTTTTTAAATCGAAAAATCTAAGGTGGAGAACATGACTTTCTTGAACGTCAATTAAAATGCATAATTTTTTACTTTGATTGAATGGTATAAATATTATATTATTTTCATTGCAATATAGATAAAACGTCATCAGAATTATCATTTGCATATTCCTTTAAAGATTCACAGTTTTTCGTTTCTCCCAACAAATTTCCCGACTGAGTGTACTCTAAGTACTGCCATCTGGTGGGAGCGGTAGCGTAAACATCTCACACTGGGAATTTTCCGTTTTATAGATGTTTTGTCAAAAGCCGAAAAATTTTCAAATTATTATACTTTCTTTACTCGATATCAGGACAAAAATAAATTAATAGAAATATGAACATCCTTCTCTGCAAACAACATATTTATTTTCGTTTTTTTTTTTTTAAACAAAAATTATTGCACAACCCCTTAACCTTTTGACAATTTCATTTTTTCCAGAATTCGGTCTAAAAAATGTCACATTTTATATTGCATTTTTTGTTTATTTTACATTTTCAAGTAAAGATTGTCCGTACGCCGTACGGGCAAATCAGTAAAGGCCGTAAAACTGTGCCCGTACGGCGTACGGGCAAAACAGGGAAGGGTTTAAAAAGCTTTCCTTCAACTGTAAGTGCATACCACCATACTTTCTGTTCAGAAACAGTTTTTATTGTTCCTGTACAGAACAGATTTTTTTGTACTGTACAGAAACAAAAAATAAAGTAAGTAAATGCAGTAAGTATTCACTATTTTTATGACTTTTCCACGAACATGTTTTTACGATAACTCGGTTATAGCAACTATTCCGCTCTCTTGATGATCAATATAATCAAGTTCAACTGTATTTATGTTCTAATAATAACAGTATTGTTGGTTTAACTGTATACATGTTATTATGTAAGGGGAATAACTAAAGAGGAAAATCGCAAATCAATTAGAAATATACCATGTGATAGTATACACATTACAGACTTTAAGAGACATGCAAAAGGAAATACGTGATAAGTAAATTTAATTCTGTTTATATATCACAACTTTTATACTTAATATCTGTCCATTTAGAAACAGTAGCATTGTTCCATAAAATTCTGTAACATGTAATAAATTATAAGAGGTATTATTTAAGAGGATTATTATTTAAGAATTTAAGAGGAAATTTAATAATAATTTTTTCTACATTTTTTCACTATCACATTAACATTCATTTTCAGTCTCGTATGCTTATAAATAAAACATTTATCTTGAAAAAAAAAAACGAATTTAAAACTTCATTAAAACTGTGTACTTATAAAGCTCAGAGAAAAACATTCTCTTAATATATGCGCATAAAAGAGAAATGCATCTTCTTGATTCTAGTGTGTGAAGACGACATTTATAAACTTCCCGTGAAGTTTCAAGAGACGAAGGTAAGGAAAAGTTTCCTTAATGGCATAAATTTCTCTACGTAAAGCTTTTTTCTTTTCTTTTCTGTTTTTTCTTTCCTTTCTACAAGTTGCCAAACTTAACTTAAACTAATTTTCCAAAATTCCAAATAAAGCACGGAATAAAAATATTTTCTCCTCACGTACGCTAATTATTTTATGATGAAAGAATTTTAAAGTGTAAGTAGAGGGAAAAAATCGCTTTGGATAAAAGGAAAATATAAGCTTTTATTCAATATACAACGATTAAGGAAAAAGTATCAGAGATAAAAGTATTCCGGAAATTTACATCGCAATTATTGTGTCCAGAATTTTTTTAAAAATTAGTCGTTTCGCTCCCAGCTTAAGGTTTGGATATTCGAGGTTCTCAAGTGAAAAGTTGTGTTTTATTAAAATTTAAATTATTTGTAGAATATATTTGCAAGTAACGCACCCATCTAAGTCGACGAAAGACAGGTGAAGCGCGGACAATAGGGCGTTATCCATCAATTTTGGGAAAAATGGAAGAGTCATAAGTTTTCTCGGTCATCATCATCTTCGACATTCGAACTTTGGAGTGTTTTTTCGAACAATGCAATTATGTTGGATTAATGTGATTGTGGACTTACCGTCAGGAAATATCAACGCGGATATTGTTTGCCCCGTTAGCCAGGCTCCAACGGTTAATCCACTGAATAATCTTAAGGACGAAAATAAAAGTGGGGGGGGGGGTAAGAGGCACGAACCCTTGTATCGAGGTAAGAGAGAAAGAAGGGAAATAAAGTTAGGTTAGACTCTCCAGTTAGAGAGATGTGTTCTTTCTGGGTTGACTGCGGTGGCAGAGTATTTGTTTACAGAGTATTTGTACTCAGAGAGGTGATGATGCCACTGCATTCTATTTTTTGTTATTTGCATATGTTAAGTTTATTGTTAGTAAAAGTATTAGTGTAAATCAGTACTTCCTACATACTAATTCAGATTAATATTTCATACCAAATAACGACCTCCGGAATTGCAATTTAGTTCAATAAGGACAGAGTTTTCATCTCTGAAACCAGAGTTGATTACACCGGAGCCGAAGAGATATTACACTGTTAACCAGCATTTAACTGTTTACGTATCCTGTACATCATATATGATATATCTAAAGCTTTATACGCTTGTATATTACATGATACACAAATAACAGTATTTTAGTCACAAGATTTGTATAATTTAATATTATTGTGTATCACATGTGATGTATGAGCGCTTAAAGTATTACATGTGTCTATCGTATTTTTTGAAAAGACAGCTAAACGGTTAAATAATTTCAAAAAATAAAGCAATGGAGTTTCAAAAAGTGAATTAAATTTTATTTTAATTTTCTTCATCAACTAAACACTATTTGGTGAATTTTCTTTCTCCTTGGCTAAAAAAAAAACTACATTTCTTGTGTGATTACATATAGAAATTAGATAAAACGGGATAATTGTCTTATTTTACATTTTAATTCTCCCATAATAAGAAAAATTCAAAATTTTTGTAGCATTATGGAGGGGGGCTGAATTATGCCAGTTAGTAATATCAGATCATTATGAATGAACTTACTTTCCATCTGAGATTTATGCAAATATTGCATGAGGTGTGCCAGCACTAATCACAAATACAGACTTTTTAAAACTCCAGTCTTGCTGTATCTTGCTTCCATCGATGAACAGGGCATAGCATTGAATCAGTTATTTTTAATTGAAGTTAGTAATTTGTTTAGAAATGTTTTGAGTTTATTGCTTCATGCGCAATCATTCTATAAATAAGATGCAGAATTTTTGATGTGGTGAATCTTAAAATAGTCTGATTTCCAAAGAAGCAACAGGAAAAGAATTACTTAGACATGTATTTTGAGACCACAATAAAAAAAGGTACAATTAAGGCGCTACAGTGGGCATCTCAAAGAAAATCGAGATGTCGTTGGGGATAAATCAAGGACCAATCGCTGTCCTCTTCCTTCTGTCATGGCCTATAATCGTAAGAATATATTGCAGAGTTTGATAAATACTAAAAATAATTGATCACGAAGAAATATTGAAATATTATTTTGACCACATTAGTCTCAGTCTTCTTATTTAAAACATTAATTTTTCTTATATATTTACTAATCAAACATTAAGAAAACACCAATATTTTTCATAAGTTTTAATTAAATAATGTAATTTTTTTACGTTTTTAAATATATAATATAGTATTAGGTTTAACCGTTTGAGTCCCAAAGGCTATTGAAAAAACACTGTCGAAGAAACCGGAACAGTGCAACCGCGCTTTATCTACATGGATACGAAAAGACCCAAGCAGCGCTATAGCGCTTCTTTTATTTTATGTTCTAAACACATATGTTTTAATATTGCACTATTATTGCAGTATTGTGCCTATTGTAAAATGTATTATTTATATAAAAAGAAGAACTGTGTGATGAACATGCGTTAATAAATCTGAGCACGTATGACTTCGACAGTCGATGGCGCTCTATCAGTAGTCCACAACACTCTCAAGATGCTGGGTTTTCTCTACATAAGAACTAAACCGCACGATCGCGCTGCTTCGGACTCAAACGGTTAATATGGGGGGTATCATGAAATTTCTGTCAAAGAAAGTGGGATATTAACCTAATTGTTGAAAATATAGAATTTACTATATATCGATTTCAAGAACTGGATACGATAAAAGGGGCCAATTTGTTTTTGTTTTCAGTAAATAGAGCAGTAGACCAAAAAAGGTTGAGAATCTCTAATATAGCCGGTATCCTTCTTTCTGGCATGATAATTTAAAAATTTCTCTTTCGACATATCTTGAAATTCAAGGAATGTAATTCTCTCCTGTAGAGTAAATCGTGACAAACAATTTGCACTTCCTCTTGGGGTTTAAAAACTCCATGTTTCGTACACGCGATTCCATTAGCACAATGCAAGGTTAAATGGCGTTCGTTCCAGCTCACTTGCTCGGCTATTATCACCACCGCTTTCGAGTCTGAAGAAGGAGAAAATTGGTCTGACCGTTATTAACCTTTGCTCTCAGATGTTTGGAAAAATAGAGCGCTGTTGCAGGCCTTTTTCTCTCACACACAGAAGCTCGAAATGTACATCAAAGAGAAGAACACCGAATTTAATGCTCTTTTGCAATGGCTCTTTTCACCCTTATCTAGATGATGGAATGAAGATGAATGTATCAGATTAATTTGGGGAGTTTTTTTTTCAATGTCGTTGTGAGGGAAAGAGGTATTGTTTTTTCCCTCAACTGCTTTTTCGACTTTCTGATTTTTCCGACAGATTTCGATAAAACTTCCTTGTATACCATCCTAACATAGCTTAAAAGTGCTTTCATCTGGTATACAGGACATGCAATAACATTTATAAAATTTATTTTATAATAATTAAGGAAAAACTGAAGGATTTTCTAGAGATACATCCTAGGCAGGAATAAGAAAATTACTATTCCACAATAAGATACTTAATATACCTAATCATTATTATCTGAATGTACACATGGAGGAGGTTGAAATAGTCCGAATATAAAGCGATATGTTTAAAGTTTTCTATAGGTATCTAAATGTCAAAATAAATATTAATGTAACCTGTTGATTTGGGAATATTTTATTGCAGGAGTGAAATCTCTATCTTTTTTTGACAACAACATTTCCTGCTTCAGTTCGAGAGCGGTTATTTGTAACAGCCTCCTACTGCATTCCTCGAATGTGCAGAAAAGAACACTCACATCATTCCATCTGTCCGGGTGGATGTAGGGCATTTGTAATGCTACGCCTCAATTTTGATCTCCCTCAAAAGGACAGACTTTTGATCCTGATATTGTACGACTCTACCACCTACTGACCTTTCAGTAAGAGGACTGTTATTTAGGTATTTAGAGAGATGTTTAGGGTTCCAGTTCGTATTTCAACCAAGCATAATGTGATTTTAGCCTTGCTTACTAATTACTGCATCTTGTGTTTAAACAGGGTGGACAAAATTGAAATTACTACTGACTATAGAGGGTAGCCCAAATTTTAAAATATGACTCTTGATTCTTTTTATGTCTGCCAAGCACTTATACGTTTCAGAATGTTCTATTTCCTACAGGAGCATAGCAAAGAGTGGTTGTAACCAGTATGAGGATTGCTGTATATATGTATAACATTTGTTAGCATTTCTGCATTAATTCTGAGATATAAGTTAGAGGGCAGAAATACCCCAATGAAACATTCCTCGCTGCGGATATGATTCCACCACAAGATATTTTATATATTCAGATAAAATAGAAAATGATAAAAGAATTTTAAGTATGCAAGAACTGACTGTATAAAATTTCACTATTTTTTTAGAATTTTACTACTACTCACACACAATAGTATATTTCCTATAACCATGTATAAATATTCATAAAAAGAAGCAAATTAAGTTCTACACATAAATAAGAATTGTAGAAACTTGTACTTTATTTCGGGCAGCTTATAATCATCTAAACAAGTAAATTTCATTTTATACGTATCAAAATTATACAGATACAGGTATATATTTTTCATTCATGTTATATATTTTAGAGATACTGTCTAAATAGGAACATGTAAGAGATGTAATCAATAATTACAATGAAAAAAATTTAAACAGAAATCACCACAATTTAAACTCCTCGGAGTAAAATCTGTAACTGTAAACGTTCTCTTCCAGTTAAGGAACGTTTGAGGTTCTTAAAAAAATTAACAAAACTTCCTGAGAATACTAAATTATTCGGTATACAGTTCAAAGAAAGGAAAAAAAAATTAAATTAAAAAAAATTTGTCCGGTTGTATTTGTCTAGTTTTGTCTTTATTGTTAGGTTACTTTCTGAGAGAAAAGAAACTTAAAGGAAGCAAATCGCTAGTTCATTTAATTGGCCTCGAGTATTTAATTTTAAAATCTCCACATGAACATTTCTTCAGAAATTTCCCAGAATTTACCATCTCATTTCGATGTAATGCCCACTATTCTGAGACGCGCTCCGATAGAAGGATTGAAAAATACCGATTCAGGAACATTCCAAAAGGACATTAAAAAAATTTTTTTCTTCTACAAAAAAAATCTAGACCTGAGGCAAGAGATGGGTAGGATTTAATATGGCCGTATTGATTCTGAACGTTGTCGCTATTTATAGCAAACACTGAAAATCTATTTCCAAAGAGTAAGTATCGATTAATCAATTAAGGGATCCAAGAAAATAAAAATTTTATTTTTTCCCTTTGTTTGAATTTAAAAACGGATGGATGTTTTCAACATTTAGGATATCATGTTCAAATGGGTTCTTAATAATAATGGTTCTTAAAATATGCTCGTGAAATCTCCTTCGAGCAGGAGATCTAGGTAGAAACTAAAATCTTAGCAGCTTTTAATATGCTATGGAATAGACAGCTGCATTAATCCTTGTTATTTTAAGTTGTTAACTTCAGACAAAACAAAATTACATTTAAGTATTAAAACATTTATAAAATTAAATTATGCCATAATTTGATAAAAATTCATCATAAAAAATATATATATACCGCAGTTTTACTTCAAAAATAAATTTTTAAGACAAAATTAGTACAGTCTATATTTAAGGTAAAATAAATCTAATTTTAAAATCCCTAACACATAATTAATATTTCTATCTATAAGCATACTCACAGTTTGTTCAGTCCTATTTCGGAACTTTTTGGAATGCATCTTTCTGCTACTGATTTTTAAAATTTGTAGAAATATTTTATATAAAATAAATTTTCTTGTTTTAAAAATTATAGTTTGTTTTGATTTTTGTCTTTTCAATATAAGCACTTTATCCCATTTAGTGATGGGTTTGGTTTGATTTGGAGTACTACGTTCTACTGTTTTGCTACACGGGGGATAATTATTAGATCAGTTATTATTTGAGAACCTATTACAAAGCATTTTATAATTTAATGTAAAAACTTACTCCATTATTTTAGCTTCTACAAATCCATTAATAAGAAATGGTAGAACTGCTCTAGCCTCTTGAAAGTTCTAAATTTTTGTTAGGAAGAGAGTAGCCTGAAGAACAAAGTTTGTTTATTGTATTCCTTCTAACACTTATTAAATGTGTACTCTAAAAGACGCAAGATTACAATTAACATTCTTTTTTAACCAAGTTAAGGAAAGCTATGTGAAAATTTCATTTGCTTATAAAATTTCGCTCCTTGTTTTGCAAGAGTAGCCATTTTCTAGCTTACGTTAGAGTCTGAGTTCTACATCGTTATCCTTTGTGTTTGCACTGCTGTAGAACACTCAACTGTTATTATGACGGTTTTCGTGACATCACTAATACTCAGTAAAAAGCTTGAGGCTAAGGAATGCTGTTATAATCACTAATTGTGACATGTGCATTAAAATCTAAAAATCCTTGATACCGCAGCTTCTGCGGTTTTAAAGCAACAATTAGGGGAAGACAAGGAACTTGGATTTTACTTCTATGGTAACATGTTTTGCGGTATTTCAACAGTTTACGATGCTTCAGTGTTTCCACTAAATTTCTTTTTTTACTACATTTGATCAGTTACTTGGTAGGACAGTTTAGAACATTGGTCTACAACAGGATGATGCATCCCCCAGTGGACGCTGAAGCCTTTCGTAGGGGCAGTAGCGGGTTCAGATGTTGATGGGAGAGGGGATTTATGCCAGGGAAGAGGAGAATCCAGTAGATACAAAAATATACATTATATATAAAATAAATCAATTGTATAATATTGTATTTACCATAATAAATATATTTTTAAAAATTATAAACTTCGCGAATTCCACCACGGGCTACCATTGGCCACACCTAGGCTAGAGTACTGAAATTTATTTGCATTTCCTTCATTGCATTTAACTGAACGTCGACTCAGTGCACTAGGTAGTTGACTTCCTAAGAAAAGGAATATCGATGAACGTGGATATTTATGAATAACGTTAAGGGAATTGGAGTCCGATGTTAACAAATTGTGAAAAGATCAACTATATCATTAATTTTTTATTGCTTAATTTTTGTATATATTTAGGATTTTAATGAACATTTTGTATTATATTTTGATGAACTTTTTAATTAATTTCTGTTTTGCTATTTTAAATATATAGATATGAAGTTACAGATAATATAATTTATATATAATATATATTATAATTATATATTATATATATAAAATATATATATAAAATTATATGTAAAATATATATAAAACATATACATACATTTGTTTAGAGCTCTATAGGTACATATACATATATATACTATATATATATATTACATATATATATATATATATATATATATATATATATATATATATATATATATATATATACATATATATATATATATATATATATATATGGGGTCCGGGTTCCGGGATATATTGATGACCACATTTAGCAAATTACACGAAACATTTACTGTCACAAAACACGTGGACAAGACACTAATTAATGGAGATCAACTAATTAAACATAAAAGGTTTGAGTGGGCATCGTCGACACCAAGCACACTCGTCGGAGTCAAACGCTTCTCTCTCTTGCCTAAGTATATTGGTTATAGTGATGAGCGACACCTAGCGGTGGGTGTCAGGAACACTTTGATTTCAACACAAATGTACTAATATCTATGTGTATGTGTTTGTGTGGAACCACAAAGTCTAGCGCATATCACAAGATAAAAATATGAGTGCAGTTGATATCCAGTGCCACTGTGATTTTGATGTCACAGTAAATTTCTGTTTAAAACTATAAATATGTGCTCTAATAATATAAATTTTTGTTTTCGAACAACATTCTCAGAAACTTTTTAGTCAGTTTTAGCTATAATAATTAACTATAATATAATAATGTTCAACTGCAAATTATTGTAAAACAAATATCCAATTTCTTGCGTTTACTTTTGTTATTCTTCCCTAATTCATAATACATATACGCGACCTTTGTGTTTACATACATCAGTAAATAAAACTTTTTTCTCTGGTCACAGCTTTTCTCCTCTTATAAACCACTTTTGCTGATTCTGCACCGATTAAAAAGAAACAATAGAACGCGCGTCACAAACGATCAAATCGAAACAAAGCTACAAAAAACATTCACATTTTCCACCAGTTCACATCTATCCCAAACATTAGCGTTACACAAGTACCACAAAAGCATCTCCGTCACATGATCCCCAGTCAACAAAAGAGCATTTCCCAGGAAGTTCATTCCGAAAGAAACACAGCGTGTAACGATTATTAATATTTGCGTATGAAAAGAATGTGAAAAAAGTTCGTCGCCGATCCGTTTATAATGAATGACCTCACAGAGACTTAGGAACCCTTTTGCAAGTGTCGGCAACAAAAGATCTCCTGAAGCGTGCTAGATTAATTGGCGCTATCAGAGAGCAAGCTGTGCGAAGGAGCAAACTGATAGAGCAACTGAGGAGGAGTAATGCCGCAGAAAAGTCTGGTCAAGACCTTTTGTGAGTCAAGCTGTTGGACCGATCCATCTTGTTAAAAAAATAAAGCATGGGAATAAAAATTAATTAATCTACTTCTCTTTGTGGTAAATGAGAAGCTCCTACATTCAAACAACATAAAATGCCGTCAAAGAAGTATGGAGAGAGTTAATCAATAAAACAAAGATTAAGCTCTTTCTATGCGAATTATAGATTCTGCAGGTCTTCAACACGCATTGTTTCCAATTCGAGAGGAGTTCCAGGTTTTGTGCTATGAATGAGTATAGAAACAGCAAAGCTGGTGTGTATGTCTCAATCTTGTATCTCAATTCAATATACAAATGATTATTAAGTTATTACAAAAGTGAATATAGTGATAATCGAATTTGAATTGAAACTAACATAAGTGTCAATTAAGTGAACACCTATAATAAGTGTCAAGCAGTGTCTAATGATTCTAAAGCTGATACGCTAGTGAGCAGCGAGAAATTTTGAAGTATCCCCCGAGAATTTTTTGTAGCAAATAATCATAGTCACTTGGTATTGTATTCTTAGTATGAAATTTACTATTCATCAGATGCCATTTTCTTTTTCCCTATCCCTTCTCCATATCAGCGTTTCAAACTTGCTACTCCTTTCTTCCTGCCAGTAGGAGTCTTGTTTTCTAGCCAGTACAAGTCTATGAATTTTGCTTTTAGCTTGTCGAGTTTGGATCGACTCTTGGAACTCTTAATAAGATACCAGAGTTTGAAAGACGACACACAGTTGCTGCCGGTTATGATTGTCTTGGTGATTATTTGAACAAGTTCCGAATCCTCACTTCTCCAAACTGTATTCTATGCAAGAATGATCAAGTAATAACCGCCAAACATCTTGGATCATGTCCAGTGGTTACTGAAAATCTTTATGATAGATATTAGAAGTCTAGAGAACATATACAGGCATTCATTTCTAAACTTTTAACAGTTATTTTATGCTTACATTTTAATATATTTTGTTGTTCCTGCTGTATAATTACTTTGTTGTTTTTTCTTTGTGTGTATGCACGGAGTGTTTTCGCTCTGAAGAATGTCATCAAATGCTACTGCTATGAAAGATTTTATGAGTACTGAAAATAATTTTTTTTTATTTTTTTGGTAAGCTAAAACCAAAAAATGTTGAGAAAAACTGATTTAAACCTTTACCCACAAATTTACTGAAGAAGTGAAAATAAGAGCAATATTTCAAAGAAGCATCTTTGGAAGACTACGCACGAGTATGTAGTAATTAGTAGAATAATTTATCTTCGACGTTAAAGGTATTTTCTTTTAGTTCTAGCATTTTACGCATAATTCTGAATAGAATGGTAGTAGGGAAAACACTATTTTATTATGTAATAAAATTTGTGTGTCTAAATTTGAAAGTCTTTTTTTCAATTCAGCTACACGACAATGAGTTTTTTCTTTATGTAAACTAAAATTATTTTCAGCTTTTAAGTCTACCTTATTTTGTATAACAGCTCGTCTAATCTAATATATACCGCAAGAGTGAAATAGTATATGTAATTTACATTTTAAGAGACAAAGGTTCATCCAATGGTTGAAAATAGTTTCAGAATGTACGTAAATGTTAATGATAAAACATCTTTCTTCAGATGCATATCGTTTAAATATTTCCCTTGAAAAAACTAACTTTTACAAATTTGTGGTGAAGCAGAGGCTTTTAGAATTTAAACAGCAAAGTTAAAAATTTTTATTTTAAATTTTGGAACTTTATGTATTGCTGATTTTTTATCTTTATCATCCGTAAAAGATGAAGGATTTTTAAAACGAATCTCGCAATTCCGATATTTACTAACAGTCATTTAAACTGTGAATATTACACTAATTTTTATATAGATATCGGTTAAAAAAGACATAAATTCAAGTTTTAATAGAGATATGTTTATTTAAAGTGAAAACAAGTACCACGAATTTTCGCAAGGAAGGACTTTCCTTGTGGGAAGAATACAAATTTAAATGGAGAGGAGTGTTCAGTAAATGTATTTAACTTTTTCTTTCCATAGAACTTAAGCATATCATACATATAAAAGTCAACAAAAGTCGCAGTTGTGTTGAAATTTTTCAGGAAATTGAAAAATATTTTCATTCAGTTACCCTAAGCTTAAATGTTTGAGGCTAAGATCATTCTTGGGAATCCCCTTCCAGCCCTGTCACTTAACTTTACGATGCTTATTCATCTTAACTGACTCTTGACATATTGAGTTAGAGACCAAACAGGACCTGACTTTGCAGCTAAATCTTTTCGAGGTATAATTAAATTACGGATTTGAGGCTGTAACATTGTTGGTAATGGCATGATGACATGTTAGACACTGTCATTAAATCATTGCCAACTTTGAACTCTGAAAAGATGATTTTACGATGATATTTCAGAGCATTGAGAGTTATTTTAGAACTTTCGATTAAGTTATTGATGTAAATAATTATAATCATATAAGTAAAAACCTGGTAAAGACCAGTTTATTTATTGACAATAAAACGGGAATTGTAACTTAAAAAAAAAAACTATATCATTTTTAAAGGTCGAACAATTTTTTATATATCAATAAAACAAAGTAACTTAATTTATCTAGAAAATCAAATAAAACTAATACATGTTATGTTGATTATACCTAAGAATCATCACTGACGCCTTTATTTAGAATATGCTGAATACAGCATCTGACACGTAAGTTAAAAAAGTAATGGTTTAAATATTTTATCTAAAGATAAATTTACATTTTTAATGTATATTAATAAGAAATTTTAAAGCACAAATAAGATGTTTAAAAATTATTTGATCTTTTCTCGTAATATGTTTTGCAAATTTACTCCTAAAAAATTTATAGATGTTTAGATAATAATTTTTCTCGTCTTAATTTATTTTCTCCGAATAATGACGGCATTCTCACTTTATGTTGAATCTCTTCCAGAAATTTTAGACACTTTATACAAAATTTTCCTGCTTTAAAGCTGTAATGGAGACTTGTGAAAAAAGGTTTTGTTTTTCAAATCAAATATACGTCACAGCTATTAAGAGTGAAAATTTCTCTAAAATATTTTAATTGCAAAATGTTATACGTTTCAGAGAAAAGTTACGTTATAGAAAATAAATATTGAAAACACTTTATGTGGTACATCATTTTAAGGAGTTATATTTAATCATATACTAAAATTCTGTGGAAAGTATCTTAAAAACTAGTAAACCAAAAGGATTATTCCACACTTAAAAGTTATTATTTCACCATTAATGTTATTTCAAATGTATTATCTACTTTCTAATTCTTACAAAATTTGCTTTTTATATACAGAAAAAAACCCCAGCGAAATACAAGCTTAATGAAATATATTTCATTCTAAATTATATTTTGCGAAAACTTTTAAAAATTATTAAGTCACTAATCTTCTTTTACACTAAAAAAATTTTCAGTCCTCATTCTCTTTGTAAAAGAATTACTAGCTGCTTCGTACCCAACCTTCAGTCTGGGTAAGAAAGTTTCCAAGTATAGTTTGGAACAACTACCATAGATAAAAGCAGTAACAAAAATATTAGAACAACCTTTTATGCTGCAAATTGCTGATGAATATAAGTTTATTAACAATAAATTGTGCGGAGAGAGTAGGAGTGGAATTTGTAACCTTTCTGAATGAATTCCTGATTAAGGCTATGAGGTCATCCAGCAAGCCTTGCTTCCCAGATTACGACATGAATGTATACTGCAATTCTTATGGAAGGTTAGAAAACCTACATCACTTCCAAGATATATATGTGTAAGTGATGCAAGTGAAAAGGGAAGATACAACAATTTTTTTACTTATCCCTTGTTAATAGTACTTAATTCCAAATTAGTACTATTAACTTATTAAATATTGAAGGTACCAACATTTTGAAGGAAAATGGCCCCAACCCCTTTCAAATACTAAAAAATTATATCCTCTCATGTGTCATCAAAAGATTAATATGGGATTTCGAAAGTGTATTTTATGAAATTGTAAGTATATTTCTATTACTCAGTTGATATCGCTAAAAATTTGCTGAAGTGCAATGTCTAAGACATGATTTGGCGATCTATTGGCGATATATATTCTTGGGTGATATTCTGAATAATTATCACATCATTCAATTTCAGATTTCCTTTGATCATAAATTATGAGTAATTGTATCAGGATCGAATTGTATCTCGATATTTTCAGAATGTACTAATTGAGTCTACATTTTCTCTATCTAACTGCCAATTTGCTGAATTCATGCTGAACACCAGTTATTTTATTTAAGTGCGTGAACGTAGAGCTTGCCAAAAAATACTTTTGTGTTTAAATACTTACATTTCATAGTGTTAAATTGATAATTTCTGATAAAAATAAACAGTACAACGACATAAAAATTAATGGAGTGACAAATTTAAGCAAAAGTTTAATTTCAAGCAGATTTACAACTCACAAATAACTATATCACCTGATACTTGAAATTACGTCAAAATATATATTATTAAGTTGGTAAATTTGCCTAGTGCAAATAAATCTTTTTATAAGAAAATGTACAATATTATTGACTACAGTTTATAGGAGAGACAAAATCTAATAAAAAATGAAGCCTACTTGTC
The DNA here is from genome assembly GCA_032207245.1 of Pardosa pseudoannulata. Lineage (NCBI taxonomy): Eukaryota > Metazoa > Arthropoda > Arachnida > Araneae > Lycosidae > Pardosa > Pardosa pseudoannulata. The sequence continues at coordinate 103,034,746 of CM063498.1, read as the reverse complement.
GTCTTCGATAGAATTCAGGTATCCCCAAACATGTGGTCTCTTATCCTGACCGACAAGTGTACATTGCCCACTTGTCTAGCCAGTGTGCAAATAAACCCATCCAAGATACTGCAATAATTGAATGTCTCAACAGTTTATCCCAATTCCCCGAAATCTACACAATGAACTCAATCTCATGCCAGTGTCAGTGAATCGCCATTCCTCCCAAGCTCATGAATACAATGAACTGCATTAGTGATTAACACTAAATACTTTCAGCTCTTTACACACCTCGCTGCTCTACTCAACATCTGATCTGCATTTAAAATTGGAAGACTTCCTTTGCAGCGGATGAAAGGGAGAGGGAGGGGGTTATAGAGCACACCCTCACTTCCATCGCTAAACAATCTGCTCTGACTTATTCACCCTTGTCACGCGTGAGGTCCAAACCGAAATCCGGTAAAAGAAAATCAAAAGAAAAGAAAAAGATTAGATTTTACATTTGATAAAACGAACACTTTCTTCTTTATTTTATCTTGGCGTGCCACGCGAGTTGGGAGAGTAGGAAAAAAAATCAAGACGTTTAATCCAACACCCCACAAACGTAATACATTATCAACTGCAGTCACATAAAAGTGATGAATTTCGACAATATTTTATGATATGTGAGAATTGTAGTGTCACTGAACTAGGAAGAAAAAGTCGGAATAAGACAGCACGCTGTAACGAAGAGCAGCCAATGCTCTGGATGGAATGGGTCCAAGCTAGATATAACACGTGCCTGAAACTTTTAGAATAACACTAAAAAAATCTGCGTGAATCAACCCACAGATCTTAAGATGACAAAAAAGAATTTGTTTCATGACTAAACATGAGAGAGAAAGATACGTAATGGTGAAATACTCGAAGTTTAGATTAAATAGTGATGTGAGAACAGGCTATTCGTAATTATTCCAAATCAGAAAAAATTACATCTGAGTTATATAGCAAATTTTTATAGCTGCAGAGTAGATATAAATTTAACTAAGAACTATAAAAAAACTAATTTTGAACTTGTGACTTTAGAAATACGTATGATTTAGGTTTCATTATATTTCAGTTTAGTATGTTGTAGGCTGAAATGTTTTAAGTTATTTCAAAAGAACATCTGGACTAACAGTGATTACGCAATGAGAACATATCTTGTTTCTTGTTTGGATAATACAAGATTGACAAACTTTCATTTATTACCTTGGTTGGTTTAGTTAGGAGTCCTACAATGAATTTTTTTACAACATAAGAACTAATTAGACGGAACCTACAATTACGAGTAAATTACAAATGACTAAAGATATTCATTCCATTAAGAGGATTCGAAGCCTTTCTTAGGTATTCGCTGTCCACTGTAATCAGCTATCACTTAAGTTTGTTTGTAACCATAATCAAAATTAGATTGGACGTTAAAACATTAAATGAATAATGGTCAAAGATTCCGGGTAAATAAATTTGTTCTCTCGTAAACATTTTGATTTTTTAACATGTATCTAACTCATAACAGACAAGGGAATACTTTTTATTTCACAACAGTCATGCAAATACCACAATGTGTGCGGGTACATTTCGCCGTAGAATTTTACCGGGAGCGGGCTGATTTTGTGCTTAAATTTAGTTATTCAGTTAAATCTCAATAGATCAAAAATTATTTAAATTTCTAACCAACTTTTCGTATTTTATATTGAAATATATTAACAAATATATAAATAGAAATATATAAATAATAACCGTAAGATATTTGTAAACAAAAAATACTTCAGTAGATAAATTTATAATAGTATTGTAAATATGAAAAATCAAATAGAAATAGTAGTATATAGTCTTAATTTTTTCCCGTTCTCTAGTTCCGAATCGACTGATGTAAAAACTAGATTTTATTTATCTAAATTTTTCCAGAATCTATGTAGTAGACAAAAACATTCGATTTCGTTTTAATGTATATACCGTTATTTTTGTACCCACAAACAAACCATGCTGTTACACTAACCCGTACTAGTACGTGACCCGTGCTCAAGTATCAGCCGTCAGAAAACGTACTAGTACGTGTCCCACATTCATTGTGTCAAGAAAATAAGTATTTTGTGGTGTTTTGAAAAATTTCTAGTAATTAAAAAAAATCCAGTAATTTGAAACCTTTCAGATGCCTAACTTTCATTTTTTAAATAAAAAAAATCATTCTGAATTTGTATTTCTTTTTACAATTGATTGAGAAACTGACTGTTCTTACATATATTATGTAACTAAACATATAAAACATGTTCTGCGGGAGATAATATCACGTTTTTAAAACTTATATGACCATACAAATCGAGATAATTATTATACTTTCACTGGTAAGTTTAAAAAGGAATATATAAGTAATAAATAAGTTTAAAAGAAATAATCCAGTTTTAGTCTTTCGTTCTGATATATTTCTGCTATTACGGCAATTCTGACATTTAATTCCCCAGCAAGTAATTAAAATATAATGTAATGGTATTCTTACATACACGGTTGGGTTAAAAAAACTCGCTCTAGGTTAAATGCCCCAGAAAAAAAGTTCAGAGCAAACATTTTCTAGAAATGGTATTTTTCTAGTTAAGTAATTTCATGGGAAAACTTCTTTACTGGGGTTCTATTCCCACCATTCCTTTAATTTTTTTTTTCAGAAAGAATTACTACTTTTTACAGAGAACTATTATTTCTTTTCATTCTTTTTCCCCTTTTAAAACTCGACATGCCAATTCTTTAATTTCAGTATTATAGATATCAGGAATAGACTTTCCTACTAAAATAGGAATAAAGATAATGCGAAAAAAAGTAAAAGTATACTAATTTGATAGATCAATTCATTAAGCATAAACTTTATTACTTAACTTCTCTTATTCTAGATGATTTGCTTAGTAATTAAAATAAATGTATTTAATTGTTTGAATTAAACCTGATAAAACAGTTTAAGTATCTAATTTTGATAAGTGGAGTCAAGAAATTATTATAAACTGAATTGCCAATGATAGTAATATTTTATCTAATTGCTGTACACTACAAGAAGTAAAGATGAGTTTTATAGCAAAACGATGAGTTTCACAAAGTAAACTGTGACAAACTTAAAACGGAAATACCGTACAAATTGCACTTCTTACCTCATTCAATCATTTTTTTAACTGTAGAAAGATGAACGTCCCAGTATTTTTACAACAAACCATCGTAAATACCAATATAACAGCAAAACGTAATGTTGACTTGTCCAGTTGAGCAAGCTTTTTGCTAAACAAATTGCTTTGTATTAAAGAAAAATTATTGTCATTCTGAAGTCTCTGAGTTACGCCTGAATTAAAAATTATTTCACTACATTTCAAAGTATTGTGTTAAGTTTTTAATGGTTTGGTAGAATGATTCATGTATGAATTTGAATTCAGAGCTAAAAAACAGTCTAAAGTATAGCTAAAAAAAGGACAGTAAATGTTCTGCCATTTTAGGAAGGGAAAATCGGCTCTCTGTAAACAAAAATTAAAAAAAAAATACAAATGTTAATTAACAGTACAATCAGTTTTAACGTTAATAATGTGAATAATTTAAATGAGCTTTGTTTTAAGAGCTCTCTCTCTCTCTCTCTCTCTCTCTCTCTCTCTTATGACAGGCATATGTGAGCTTCTACTCACTAATCAACTAGTGAGAATGTTTTATAGTTTTTTTTCTCAGAGCACCGAGGTTGAACGGAAAATAGTTTAAAGTTCAGTGTGCTAAACAATCTAAAATGAATCTGGCTGATATGATTTATTTACTGATATAAATTTGGTAACTTAAGTAACTCATAGTGGGTCGAATTCCTTGACGAGTGTACCGCTTTATAAGCAATACCAAGCCAAGATACGAATTTAAATTTCTTCCTTTTTCTCAATACCAGATGAATAATAAAAGGAATCATTTAAAGAAAAAATAGCTATATACTAAAGTTTTGTTTTTCATCTATTAATCCGAAAAAAAAAAGACGAAAATTCCATATGTTTGCTGTATTGTAAGAGTCCGCCTACTGTGATATGTGTAAGTAATTCATAATATTCACGATGACCTTTCCGATGATGATTCAATTTTGACAATTTTGCTCTTGAGTATACCTGTCCAACCTGCCAACTTTCCAGCAGCAAGACATCCAAACCCACTGACGAATCCTGCAAGTTAAGAATACTTAGAGATGTTTAATACGCTTGTCAAATTCGAAGCAGAACCCGAAGATTCTAACCCCGCCCACTTACCGTTAACCCCTTCCCTGTTTTGTCCGTACGCCGTACGGGCACAGCTTTCGGGCCTTTACTGATTTGCCCGTACTGCGTACGGGCAATCTGATTTCTATTTCGTTAGCACTGCTTCGGCCGTATTTTTTCGAATTTTAGAAACAAATTATTCGTATAGATCCAGTAAATGATAGTTTGCCGTTTATTGTATTTTCTACTCTAATTGGTTCAAAAGCGCGGGTTTTTCGCATGTTTTGTATCAGAAGACGAATTGTTATCGTTCAGTATATAGCTTTCTGGTTATATTTTACTAACCACCTGATAATTTTATTGATGTAAGAGTTGAATAATATAGTTTACATTTTAAATAATGGATAATTCAGAGCGTATGGAGCCAATTTCTTGTGATTCGAACGGAATCAGAAACTGAATTATCTGTAAATGATAGTAGCTAAAGTTTACTAGATGACCTGGATACTAGTGACTCTGGTAATAGTACAGATGGAATCAGTCAAGCAAGACAATTTTTTTAAATTAATTGTGATAATCCATCGTATCCGCCTCCTACATTTGCTTTCACTGGAATTCCAAAAATTAACTTGGATATCGACGAGACTAAAGGTAAACTTCAGTTCTATGATGCTTTCATAGAAAGAAAAAAAGTTGTAATAAATGCTTAAAAAAATATTAGAAATGTTAATTTTAATAACATATCTTTACTTAAAAATGTAAAATGAACAAAAAAATGCAATAAAAAATGTACTTTTTTTGACTGAATTCTGGGAAAAAAAATGAAACTGTCAAAGGGTTAAGCCATCATGGACTTAAGAAACTTCTAGTAATAAATAGTGAACAATAACACTTTCAACCAGTCTATCTTTTCAACCAACGTGACTGATAAACCTTGAGAGTAATCTCCCGTTCGATACGAGTTTAAATTTTCTTCCGATCCCTAATAGGTCAAAAGAAAGAAACCTAGTGAAATTATAAATTTTTGTCTTTCCTTGAAGACTTGAAAAAAAGAATTGAGAACGTAACACTCGAAACAGATGTATCATGCGCGTGCGCCTACAAAAACTGCCACACACAACGTTTTTATTAGCTTTCGCGAGTCACAACAGATCAACTCTTTCAACACAGAGTCGGCAAGACTTGAAAGGGACCGACAATGGCTTCAGTCGAAAACAGATGACTCTCTTTCGGGGATTGCATTTCCCGCTCAAACAAATGCAGCGAGAAATAAATTTTAAGAAGAACTTAGAAATCCTAATCTCGACGATTTTAAGTAAGATAGATTTTAGAGGTAAGTAAAAGAGATCCAAAAACTTAGTTTAATTCTGCTTTAGATACTTTTTGCTTTTATTCTAGAAAATTTTTTTTCTTTAAAACTCGATTAGGATTTAAAGCCAATTAGAAACTTTCCGAGCAATTTCAAATGAAAATGTATAGCTTTGTTACACAGGAATAATTTCTTACTAAAAGTTTTTCTAAAGCAATGAATTGAGTATATTTGAAGATTCAGTTATTGAACCGCTGAAAGTAAATAGTAGTAATTAAATAATCACAATATAATTATTTGGGAATTTAAATTAAAAGAGCCCAGTATCCAACTAATTTCATTTAAGTTTTTTTAAAAACGTTATTTATGCACTTTAAAAAAAATCTAACATTACATTTTTATGATATGATTATATGTTAGAGAGAGAGAGAGAGAGAGAGAGAAAAAAGGAAAGAAAATCTAATAAGAAGCATTGTTAATGTTGTCAAATGAAACACCTTGGTTTGTTCACTCATACACAAAATACTAGTCAAAAGTACGTGTCTTAATCTAACCTTTGGCCAGGCCAACTTCTCAACTCCATAAAAATAGTCAGCTTCTAATTGGGTAAAGGAAATTTATCCCAATCAATTTAATAATACAATTTCTTACTTAAGCATTTCATTTTAACTTGTTTGTTGCTTGAGAAGTCTATCTGCGTAATGAGGAGTGCAAAACAACTTCGCTTTATGAGGTTCTGCTAGTACCTGGTTCTGGGTTAGCCTAAGTTTTAGTAAGGTCAAATGTATTCATTTTTGTAATCGTTTTCAATGTTTTTCTTTTACTAGTAATAATATTGTTTAACAGTTTAAGTTACAAGTTTAAAGGATTCTATACTATGTTTATTTGTTTTTTTTTTGTATGTTTTAAGTAAATTAACGTTAGTTTTTTTTTAAATGTTTGTTTATGTTCATTTACATTTAAAAATTTTGCTGAATCTGCAATGATGAACTTTTACAATTCCATTTTTTTTTACAATTTAAGACTGTTTTTAAGTCTGTTTAATTTTTTAGTTTGACTAAATTTAGATTGACTATCAGTTAAAAAAAATTAAAATCAAATTTAAAGACTAGAGTATAATTTAGATGGATATTTATTTTCTTAATTTTAGGACTAGGACACTATAATATTAAATATAAGACAGAGATACGATTGGTTTATCATGGCCAGAAATATATATATTATATAGAATATATATATATACATATATATATACATATATATACATATATATATATATTAATTTTACAAAAAGTTATTAAAATATGCATCTATTATTAGCGCTTATGTAAGTTTATTACAAGTTTTATTTCCTTTAAGAATACACAAAAAAGATTGATATAGACACCTTGACTTCCCTGTTCACCTATTAAAAATTACACAATTTTTTGCCGTTCTTTATTTAAGCTAATTTTATTTAAATGCGTCATACGATCCTCCAATTCTTTAATGAAGACGATAGTTTCACAATTGGTAAACTATTAAATTTTAATATAAAAAATTTATGCACTACTAGCTGCGTAATACTCTTTATCTCAAAAAATACGTTATTCCATAGTGGGACGATCTCAGGTCACGTTATACATGGTAATCAAGCAACCGGTTACACTTTAATTTCTTTATACAGTCTGTATGGGTTATATAGTCAGCTCAGCTGTCCAGAATAATTGGACCATATAAGAGGAGTGACCATATATGTTGAGCAATACAACCCTATTATGACTGGATTATATTCACCTAATAAACAAATAATTATACTTTTAAGAACATTTTAAAAATTAATTCGAGATGTAAAAACTGCATTAAAAATATGCATTTTTTTTTGGGGGGGGGGATTACCTTACTAATCAAAGTACAGCACACGTACATACATACATTTGTGTTGAATGTATAATCAGGTATATAAGTTTGCTTCCTTTTGTTGGTTGTTAACACAACTTTTCTAAGTCTTTAATAGCATTTAAATGATCATCTGCGGCTTCAGAATTAGTAAAGTAACATCTGAGGTCTTATATGAGAGAGATAACATCAACCAATAAATAGACAGATGTCCACTTGTTATCAGGGGGGGGACGCGAACTGAGAGAGATGGAAAACTCCGACGGTGAGTCTACACAAGCAAGAAACGGGGAAAGTGAGGAAAATAAAGGCTTGAATTCAGGTCCTCTTCAATTTTGCACTGACTTAACCCCTTAACGCATTTTCCCGTGTCTGACACGGTCGAAATTCAAATTAAGCATGTAATAAAATCGTTTACACTTTGTTTGTATAACAACTTTTTTATATACTTTTTACTCTTTCCAAGCTCCCTAGTCATCCCCAAAACTGAAATTGTAAAAAATAACTTACATTGTACCTATATATCCCTTTTCTGTGAAGAAAATATGTCATATTTTATAATTTTTTCTAAAATAAACTCGTGCTTTAAGGGGTTAAAAAAAATGAAACTGACCATATAGCCGGTAACAAGAAAAAGAAAATGACTGTATAAGTGGTGCACTTTAACACATATTCCCTATTAAGTTAGACGGGACTTTAGAAAAGTGACTATATAAGAGGGGTGACCTTATAAGCGGGTGACAATATAGCCGGTACTGACTGTATTTAGAGATTTTGACATGTGGAATGCTGATTGCAAAAGAAATGGCTGTTCACAACTAAATGTTACCGCAGTCATAAATGCAAAATTTCCACAATCTAAGGCTTAAAGTTTTAGAGTTATGCCCGGGAGCGTTAATATACTTCCAATTAAAGGTTTTCGTTATATTGAGTACCAATTGTAATCAAAAAGAGAGGTGGGCATAGATATATACGATCCTAAATACATATTAAGAGAATCTTTAAGCAATCGTTTTTTAATAATGCGAAATATATACGGACGTACGTCTCGACGAAACTAGTCAAACTTCATTCAAAGTTGAGCAAAAGGGATTTCAAAGTTTCAAAATTAGTGCTTACAACCGTAACTTTTAAACTAGTGAAATCGTGATCAGGTTTGGTCCAAATGAATATTTTCATTAAAATCTGAATGGCAAAAGTTTTCAATTACAATACTTTCCTTATTTCGTACGAGGAAGAAAAAATGTTTTTATTTAAAAGTTCTTTTCCATGAAGTTGCCTTTTAAAGTACAAAAATTTAATATAATCAAGGAAATTAATTTATTATAAAATTAATTTATTAAAATATCAAATCCGAGTTCCTTATGATTAAAATAACACGAAAACTAATTTTTCGGTCAAATGATATCAATGAAATTAAAAAATTGTGGCATAAATACATTCGGTGGTATCAATGTTTTAATTAGTATAAATATATTTATTTCATTATAATAACAAATTCAATGTTTCTTCAAAATAATGCAAGTTTGAATCTTATGAACACAAAGTTCTTTAAAAAAATATTTTGGGCATAAAATGGAAATAATTTTAAATCTCTAATACATGAGAATAACTTTAGTGGCGAAACTGAACTCAATTTTATAATTTCAATTTTCTTAGAAAGTCTTCAGTGAAAAAATAAAGTTAAAAGATCCTTCAAAAATCCCATGTCTGAACTTACAAGTGGGTTTATCTTTCAGAATGTTAATTATTTCTTTGAACTCGCTGATCTTGAAAATCTCTCCTGTCAATTCACCAGTCTTTTGAAACACTCGCCTGCCTGATCTAGGTTCTTCCGTGAGAGGGTCATTCAATCAGCTTGACGTTTCTCAACAGTTTCTTTTTCTTGCTCGTTAGTCGTACTACTTACCTTTTCTCCCTCTTCATTCACAAAATCGGATGAAAAGAAATCTATGAATGAATGAATGCTTCGTTAACGAGTCGTATTGCTTCCTACGTATAAGTGTTCTTGTCACGGAAGACCACAAAATCAGCCCTTCGCTGACGCCGGTGTGTCATGACTTGGACAGATGAAAAACACGTTGGAACCCTGCTTAAACCGTCACAGAAAGAGTATTTTGAAGTGTTCTGTTTATAAATTCTAAAAAAGGGATGCGCAATTATAAATTAATTTGTTGCGAGTCATGCGATACAGTATTCTCAGTACAAGTAACAGCATGTAGATATGATGTCGACCAATTCGAAGAAAAAAAGGCTCCACTTTAAACAAAATCTTTTAATTTTCTCTCATTTTTCATTTCCTTCGTCTCTGAAGAATTACGCTGGAATTCAATTTAAATATACCAAGGTGAAAGTTAGAGGATGGAATTGTAGAGGTTGAATAGATAAAATCCGGTATACATCTAACAGATATTTTGTTTTCAATGCCAAGGTATTCTCAGACGTTTTGCGAGCGGATATCGCTATCATAATGTAATTATAATTAATGAAAGTTTTAGTGTAAGAAGACTGTGTCAGTAAAAATGTACATAACATTCCAAATATTTATCCACAACATCATAGCAATTCATTTATTGAAATTAAATCATATAGAGAAAAGGAAGAATGCGAATTAAGAAATCAAGATGTGATTAGAAATCATATACTAGAAAAAGTTATGTCCGAAATAGAAACAAGGTAAAACTTTGAAAGTGAGTGTATTGGGGGATAATTTAAAAAGCATTCTTTGATGCCCTTTATAATTCCTTTAAAATTATCTTTGAAATCTTTATTTATGAAATCTATAAATATAGTCTCAGATTTGGTTAAATTTCATAAAAGTTTTCAGCCTACTCCTTATTAGGTATATGCATTATTGCAACTTGTTAAATATAAAACATTAACAATTACTCATTTAACCCCATTATTGTATACAAATATGAATTGTAATAAAGTGTAATACATTTACCAAAAAATGTATGCTTCTATTTACAACATAGGGAGGAAATCAGACATAGAAGCACATTAATCCTATTATTTTAATAGTGGACGTGTCCTGCTGTGTCTTAGAATTACATGGACGAATAGAAAGCGACAGGAACGGATGTGAAAGTAAATGATATCCAATGATTAAGGAAGACACACCTGTCGATGAATCTCTAACAGATAAGAAAAAGATACAGGACAGGTTGTGAGAAAATGAAGAGACAGAAAACAGTCAATCTACAGTTCTTGGAATGAGAGGAGGAAAGGATAACAGAGATGCAACCAGTGTTCACAAGACAGTCCCGCTTTCTATACATCTATTTATATATCATATTATATTTTCTCCTTTTTCATATTTGATTGCCAAGAACTACATTCCTTCAAGTTCCTTCTCTATGTAATTTATTATTATTCAATAATCAATGGTTTAACAATTTATATCTTATATTCTTAGAATCTCTAATTGTAAATTTTTAAGTGAATTGTATGTCCACTAGAAAATAAAGTTAAATAAAATTACTATAAATCTAATTCTGCTTGAATTGTATTGACTTTAATTAGATTATTCCTAAATGCAGAAAAAGTAAAATACATATAACTTCATAAAACAATAACCAGAAAATTGGAGTATGGAATTCATAATTCAGCAAAATACAAGATCCCACACGAGTATAAAATACAATATTGCTAAATTTTTTTTGTAATAGCAATTTTAATTCTTTCAACAAACATTACTTATAAGAATAAAACCCTTCTTTTAGAGTATCAGATTTATTAAAGATAATTTTTATTCAGAGATATTTATACTTATTTAAGATAACATTTTATTCTAAAAATTTATACAGACACTAAATTAAAAGACAAAAACCTAAACCTTTGTGACATTCCCTAAACGTTTATTTTTATTTTATTCTTTTGGCTGAAACAAAAACAAAATCACCATCCTTTTCCAGAAATACTCGCCATTTCCAGAGAGCATAAATTCAAAAGTATGTTTGGATTTATATTACTACACTTTCACATTCAATTTCCAAGTTTCTTTTCGTAAATGATGAACCATACTTTTCACTCATAATGATTGGTACAACATCTTTTTTCCGAGTACAGAATTAATTTGTAGCAACCGTACTGGCTGCTTAATAATAGATTCTACTACTACATAACACAGTAAAATCATTGAATGGTTCTATCAATATTCATTATTCTGAGTTTAATTAAAAGTCCCTAAATGTTTTACTCTGCAGGGGTTTACAATTTTCTTTCACCCCCATTTTTTTACTCCAATAGTCTTTAGTGGTACTTAAAGTCTACAAGAAGTATTAAAAGTCGAGATGCGCTCAAGACTGCAGCTCCGCATTGTTTCGCCTAATATACCGGTCAACACTAAAAACTGCCTTATCGCGCATAAAACCCAGGGCGCTAATTTATTGGTCTCATAAACTCGAAGGGCTTTTAGCTAACGCAGACCTTCAGACTCGAATGACTGAAAATAAAAAAAAACAAAGGCACTTTCCAAAATATTAACATTTTTTTTTCGCTGAGCTTTTAGTGGGGAATATTTTCAAAGATAAAAAGTGAGGAAAAGAAGGCGATGAATTTACTAAAGACGGGGTTTTATGTGTACGAGCAGGGATAGGAAAGGATTATACGCTGAAAATCCTACTAAAGAAGTTACGGATTTATACTTAGTATTATGCAGAGAGTGAAACATCCCGTAAAATTCTTAGAAGTTACGAAAACGTAACTTTTTGAGGTGATTTGCCTTGAAGTAGTATAAAATTACCACAACGTTTTTGTTTGTTCAAGACACGACGGATAAACATTGTGGCATAAATCTTTATTTTGCTATTCTGGCAGTCCAGAAAATTTATAATTTCTTTAAAAAATGTTAAAACCTTATAAAAAATGAAAATTAAGATTCTATGAAGTTAAGCTCATTTATCCTACTCCAGTTAACCGATGTATGAATATTATTTACTGTTTATTCTTTTTGGTTATAAATGTGTTTTTTTTTTCGTGATCTTTTGGTGGGAGGAATATTTTGAAAGATAAAAAGGAAGGAAAAGATTGTGATGGAACTACTATGCGAGTTTGTGCGAACGATAAAGACCAAAAAAGGATTATATACAGAAAATTCTAAGAAAGGATTATATACAGAAAATGCTAGTAAATACGTTACATATTTACATTTCGTATTATGTATGAAAAATGAGAACAGATGTAAAACTGTGGAACACAGAGCTTTTTGGTTTGTGGAGATTTGTTTTAATAAAGTATAAAGTTATCATGGATTTATGGTTTTATTCAAGTTGCAACAGGTAAACATTGAGGCATAATATCATTATTTTGTTTTTATACTACTCCGGAGAATTAATAATTGTTTTCTAATGTGTAAAAATATTATATATTTTGGTAGGACGGTGAACTAAAAAAATAAAAATTTTATACTTATTTACCTTAGTTGACTCTAGTACGACAAAATATTTTTATTTTCTTCCTTAGGGTACTACCTAAATATAAGGGTTTAACTTTCTAAAACAATTTAAAATTCATTCGTTTGATGTGATGGAAAACATTTGACAATAGTCACTCACGTTGTTTACTAGTTAGCCTAACTACTTTCCTAAAAATAGGTTTGGGTTCAATTAGGAGGGAAATTCTTCCTGTGAAAGAAAATTAAATGAAGGAATTCATTGGTATGTTATGAAAAACGCTCTATGTTGCAAAACAGGAAATTGGTCGTGAAATTTTCAAGATAAAGATTATATGCATGTTTTTGCTATCTATTTATGATTAACATTACGTTTATATGTCATTCTTTTAATAAAATACCTCTGTTATTTAATATAAAATATTGAAAAACAAAATGGGAGAATTAGGGCATAAAATGAAAGATATTCTGACTTACTGTTGGGCTTAAATAATTATTCCCAGGAAAACTTGTTCTTAAAGGATTGCGCTTTCTTTGATACATACATATATGTCCTGTTAACTAAGTCAAACTTCGAATAAAATATAATTCCACAAATTTATAATCAATATATTTTTGACATAAGATTTTTAATACTTATATAGAACATATTGTTATAATATTTGTAGAACGTACTATAGCAAATGAAACTGTGAGATGCAACTTCTTTTATCTTACATTCTAATACTTGGAACAATGACTTCAGAAAAGAGAATATCGATATATATATTGTAAGAATGTCAAAAAGTAGCTTGTCTTAGGCTTAAATATGTTTCCTTCACTTCTATTAGAAATCGTAAGAATCTCTTATTAAATTGATGTCGAATTAGAAAAGCTGAAAAACAACCTCTACCGTAGTAACTATGCAGAATACCCCTTCTTTATCTGAAAAAATATTCGAAAAAGTCGTAAAAGGACAATTTAAATTTTAGACCTGCCGACACAGTGGACTATCACGCTACAGAAGTCACATGGTTGAATCACCAGTCCTAAACCAAAGAGGGGCTGAAATCATCTCACGCAATATCAATAGGGAGCAGTGCCATAAAACCTCCTTTTTCGAAAACACTGATAAAATTTAGTTGGAAAAGTGATTGCATTCATTTGGTGGGGCGTGTGGACAAAAGCGGGTTGATGAACAAAAGCGTTTTAAGTGGGGGCGGGAAATTGGGTTCAGAGGTCAGAAGATAGCATAGAGGGTGACTGAATATTTTGTTTATCTGTGGTGGAGATTTCATTCACTTTAGATGGGAAAACAGGTTTAGATCTTCAGCTTAATTGAAAACAAAATTGAAGGCACGTCGGTTATTGACAATATGACATTTAGGAAATGTGACCATAGATACCAGTCAGCTATCATTGTTTACATTTATTCAAATATAAACATTTTTTTTTTTTGCTTACTGAGGTTGCAGTCGTTAAACTTTCCTAAAAAAACTCTCCTTGTATTGAACTTGTAACATAAGGAATAAGCTAAATTATTCAATACATATATCAACATAAAAAGTACATGAATATGTCCATTTAAAAAAAAATGAGATTTTTTTTCTTATTTATGTATGATTTTTGTGATAAGAACATCAATTTCATTCCCAAAAACTGACTAATAACCCAAAATGTTTCCAAGGTAAAGACTCCCATTTAGACATAAAACTTCTTATTTCAACTATTTTTTTGTAATTTTACAGACAGTAATTCTTCCTTATTACTTCAAAATAATTTTAAAGCTATGCATTAAATACAATTCAATGTAAATAAATCTGTAAAATATTTTTATTTTGCTTTTTTTGTAAAATATTAAAGTTTTGGCGTAGTGCTCTTTTACTTTCGATGTATAGATTTATTTTATGATATAAATTTCTTATCAGCACAACTGTTACAGATCTTATCACTTATAAAACGTTATTTATAGAACATGTTATCGTACAATATAGCAAAGCATCAAAACACTATCATTGCCATGCAAATAAAATTTAGGACATTTTCTGAATAACAATTCAATACATATCTACTCATTTAAGGCATAAATTAGATAATATTTTATGTAAAAAAACCCTATTCAAAACCTGTTTCTTTTAATAGCTAAGTTATTCAAATATTAGAGGAAATAAATATATGTGTACATACATACATAAATACATGCATAAGCATAGAAAAAACTGATATAAGCTTAAGTAATTATAATTTTTAAAACAATATTAAATGGCTTCAAACTTTTTTGACTGAAGGAAATCGAGTTTGTTTAAGAGTTGCATTCGAATGAATAAATGAAGTATGACTATGCCAGGAGAACAAACAAGATTAACAATACTTAAATCTGTTAAATATTGAATTTTGCAAATAAAACAATAAAATTGCAATATGTAGACGTATTCTTTTTTTTTCTCTCGACAATTACACTTCCTAAAAATTTTAAAATGCTATTCCTACATATCGTTCAAATGAGCTGTGATTACTTTCAAAGTCAGATAAAAAATTCTTTTATTTAAATTTTCTTTGTTGTAGAATTATAGACAATTGTTTAAATTTACTCTCGGAATATTTGCTGAATATGCAAACAAGATTTTTTATTAATTTGTACCAGAAACTCTTTGAGATATACATTTATTTTGACTTACAAGTTAATTATTAAACAAACATGATTCTCTTTAGAATAAAAACTGAGAGCTGAATCAATATTTAAATATTTTAAATGCTCTTTGAATTGATTTATATTTTAGTCTATCAAGGGAAAATCACACAAAAGTTATTTACAGGCAAATATTTTTGTCGCTTTTGTTCAAAGATTTAAGGTTTATTCATTTTAGTAATTAATTTTAAATAAGTTTTAAGTATCATCTATTTATCTTAAATAAGCTACCACGGCCGTTTAAGAAGTTTCTCGGTTTAAATGATCTCTTTCTGTGGTCCTAGTTTTTTTAATACATTTATAAATGCATATTTATCTGTTTAAAAAATTAATTTTAAACATTTTACCACTTAGGAAGTTTTATTCCCCAGAAACCTCCCTTTGCATTTTATTGAGAGGATGCATAAATTTGCTACCGAAAATATAACAGTTTACAAAAGATAACTCTGTGAAACATTTGAATGGTAATAGAGAATAGCTATAAGCAACATTTCTTTACACTAACAGTTGTTGAAAATTAGAAAGTTTTGATATTCTGAAGCGTAATAACTACAACTTTTTACAAGCAAAGCCACCTTAGTTTTTTCCAAGAACCATAACAAACGGGAATGATGGTTATGTATTATACTGTAGTGTATCTGTTAAAAAGATATGAAGCTTGAATTCTTAGGAATAAAAATATTAAGTTAAATTAACATACAATTTTTGGCTTCATTTATTGTATATTCGTATCTAATAATTTCTTAATACTAAAATGATATGAATAATTTTGGATAAGATTAATATATTTGGTGTTTTGTAAATATACATTTCAGATTAAATTAAAATTTATTTTTAACAGCAAAGTACCACTATATACCCATACATTTTAAGGTAAATGAAATGAATTACTAGTAAAATTTAGATTAAAATATTTTTCATGATGCATGTTTATAGTTTCCTGCTTAATAAATTTTAATCTTTTGGTCACCCAGAAAAGTTTATAAGTGGATTCCATTGTATGTATATTTACTATCAACTGTGTAAAAAAAATTTTTGTACAGACAGATTTATGAATTATTGTAAAAAAGAAAAGTATGCATAATTTCTTGTACTTTAAAACACTCTTTATAGTTCATTAAGCCCCTCATGCTTAAGCTAATACTTTTAATTCTGCCACAATATTATGAACTGAACCACAACCCTGAAAATACAAAATCTTACCCCCTCATTGTTAAATTCGCACATTCCTCTCCCCCTCTTCATTTCCTATATTTTAGAATATTTAAAAACATTACAAAAGGTATTAAGCAAATGATAGTAAGTCTTACACAGTACATAAACACCCAAGGAACCACGAATTTTCTCTGCCATTTCAGAAAACTTGGAATCTGCTAGAACATTACTTTAAAGATGGAGGATAACCATCTTAAATACTCTTTAATGAAACAGCACGCGTTCCGTCACAAATGAAGCTCATTGTCGCAGTGTTTTGCATAATTTCTTTCTAATTACACCTTGGCACATCCTTTAGTTGATGTGCTGGTGATTTTCAGCTATTATAGTACTTATGATTTATAAATTAGGGGATAATTAAGTATCACATTTAACGTTAGACCACTCGATTAAGCGGCAATTTATCGATTAAGACATCTCCATGTTTCAGTTAATTTCTCGGGAAACACGATATTTGTTTTCTAAACATATATAACTTTAAAAAATTATGTGAACCCTTTTGTTATCAATTCTCATCATAATTACAAAAATTGTACGTAAAATGAAATTGATAAAAGAATTCAACTACATTTAATATGAAGGAAATTTGATATCAGATAAAGATAACTAATAATTAGAAAATAATTACCAATATATTAACACAATTGTTTTCAGTCATAGTTGCCATGCAGGGTCCTAGAATTATCTCATTTTATATTGTGATGTTCTGTTTGTATATAAATTATGACATTACCGTTATTAGAAGGTAATCCAGCTGAGTAAATTTTGATGGACTTTATCAAATTGAGACACATCACGTTAAAGTAATTATAGACTGTTAGCAGCCAGTTATGTCTTTAATTCATGTCTTATTTCAAGCAGATGGTTGGTCGATTATGAAAAATGTCCTTGTTTTGAAAGTAAAGAGTAATAATATTAAAGTGTTTAAAGAACTTCTTGAACGCCTACAAGCATCCATACCAATGAAGGGTCACAAACTTACGGATTCTGGTTTTAAATCTATCTCCTAATTTAGCCAAATTTGGAGAGTGACTGAAATACGTCTGAACGTAACGTCGGTATTTTTTTCTGTAATTTACATACTACACAATTTTGTAGTTTTCATCCCCTATATAATAATAGCCTAATTTGTTCATTTGTGGGTTTATTTTTAATACATAACCACACGGTTTGACTATATGAATTCAACTTGATTCTAAACTACATTCACAGTATCAGGAGACCTTAGAGGAGTATGAAGATAAACAAATTATTGAGCTTGTACCAGATAATTCTCAGCCAAAAAACAAACCATTTTTTTACCTGATTCATAGGCTACTTTATAATTCTGGAAAACTAAAAAAATTTCTGATCCTGTCATATGACGGACTATATATGCTAGTAACATAAAAACTTATTACATTTATGAGTTATCCTATAGCAAGAGTATCTAACTCGTGGTCAGTATTATCAAAAAGGGGCTCCTGACGTTCACTAAGATTACTTTTCCGACCTACCTAATATGTTACAAAGCAAATGTATTAGAGTAAAAATTAGAACTGAATTATTAAATTTCTTGTATCACTTATTGACATTGTAGTTTTTTCCAGTTCTAGGCTTGTTAGCGACCCACGCACAATTTTTAAAGGTAGATGATTTCATATGGTATAAAAAATTATTCATTATTTCAGATATTATAAAAAAAGTCTAAAATTTATAGTTGTCTTAATATTTTGGCTCTTCAATGTATGATCACCTAAAAATGACAATTGCTCGTGCATGACCACTGACCAAAACTATGAAATACCGCATAAAGGTTTAATTTTATTTATTGCAATGATTACATCTATTATGAATACAATATATGATTACTAATGATCTAACTGCATTTTATTTAGACATCCAAGTTATCTATAGAAAAACTCATTAAATGTAGCACTTAATATTTTGTTCGTCGAGAAATCAATTTCTTGTTTACTGCTGTAGAGTACTTTCAAGATTTCTTTCAGAAGCTCAGCTCTTATTCGCAGAAGTTGAAATATATGCAATTCTGATGAGTTCCCATAGCTAAATTTCATCACATATATGAATGGATACATGGACGAGTTGCAGATCAATCAAAGATTCGTGAGAAGAAACGTGGTAGTGTGTTTAGTTAACAAGTGACGGCGGACGTCAGGTCTTAAAAAAGACGTCTGAGTTTTAAAGAGGAAGGAGATGGATCAATGAAATTAATAAGGAAGTAAAGATTATTATATATATATATATATATATATATATATATATATATATATATATATATATATATATATATATATATATATATATATATTACGGTCGTAGTGAATTACATAGATTCCCAGGAGCATTACTCAGGTGTAAAACCGGTTTAACCCGGATTGGTGGGTCGACCCCCCCCCCTCAGGTCTTTTCAATGCATCCCATTCTGTGGATTATTCTTCTTTTATCTTTTATAGATTTTAATACATTTTGTAAAATTTCAGGACGAGTAGCGTTGAGCCGAAAGAATATTTTTTAATTTATAGCATTTTACAGGTTTTATCATGCTTAATGTATAGCTTATAATTTTTAAAAGATATTACTAATTTACAAATTTATACAGCTTATTTATAGGGTTTTATAATATTCCTATTATGTCTAATTATTTTTATACTTGAATGTATCTACCTATAATTATGTATTATTGCATTTGCAGAGTTTATATATATGTATGGATTTGTACCGAAGTACTTTGCCACGATTATCTTCACATGCATGCACAGCCGTGGGAAAAATTTCCGAGAGGAATTTAGGACTTCGATTGTTCACGTTGAGTTTAGGGACCCCTGCAGAGAAGATATAGATCTATAGATCACGGAATGGCAGCGTAACGGTCAAACTTGCACAAAGATGTAACCTTGAGTTATGGAAGGAGGGGCTAAAAATAATGTCAGCTTGCACAAAAGGGGCTATTTTAATGAACCCACCTGCACTCACGAAGGGGGTGCAGATGTGGGAAAATGTCACCAAACAAGCAATTGGAAAAGAAGAAAAAGGGGAATTAAAACCGAGGTGAGGAGTTTGGAAACGAAGTTAAGGAGAGGAGTTGAAGTCGGGATTCGAGAGAAATGGGACATAAAAATCCTAAGCCCCGCTCACCAGCACCAACTCGTCCCGTGTGTTCAGACCGACACCGCATGAGGAAAGCCCCTGCCTGATCCTTTGGACCCACTGAAGGACCGACACATCGCGTGAGGAAAGCGCCCTGCCTGCTCCCCTGTGCCTTTAATGGAGGTAAAGATAAAACAATATTTACGGTCAGTTAGGCCTCTGTTAATAATTTAACCTTGTGATTGAGTAATAGACCATTATACAGAGAATTGTAATAATTATGGTGTAAATATAAGACATAAATAATTGATGATTATGCTATATGATAACCAAGGATCAATTTGTAAATGAATGTACAGAATAAATGTCTGAATCTCAATATAAAGTATTAGAGTCTTACTGTGTTTCCCCTTTGTAACCGAACACTGGTGTTAAGGTAGTAAGTACATTACAACAGGATTGATAACACTTAATGTGGTTTGAATCATAATTTGTTTCACTTGAATTACAACTGATTGGTAATGCACTATCAGTTCTTATATTTTAAGCCAAAAATAATTCAAAAATAAAAACATATACACATTTTTTGTAAAACTTGTAATAAATATCAGTAATGCTCAAACTACTTTTTATCTGTTCATTTAAATTGTCTAAAATAACTTGTTCAATCTTACATATAAAACCGTGTCTCGAATAACCAATTCTTTCTTTTCCGCTGTTGAGTATGTTCTAGGTTTTCTTAAATTGTCCAGTTTCCATTCGCAGAAGCTGGAATATATCCGCTTCTTATTACTTCCCTCCGCAAGATTTCATCACAACCGTGAACGGATCCATGACCGAAGTTTCGGATCAATCAAAGCGTGGCGAGAAGAAACGTGATAGTGTGTTTAGTTAATGAGTGACGGCGGATGTCAAGTTTTAAAAGAGACGTCAATGGTGAGCTTGAGAGAAAAGGGTGCCTACTTGCTGAGTTTTATGACTCCCCCGGATTTATTATAATTGCTGAATGGATCGCTCGGATACGCAAAGGAATGCAAAAATTTACAGCTTCTGAATTTTTTGCTTCATCTACAGAGCATACTAATTTCAAAGGGAAGACGAGGCAGCAGAGCGTAGGTTGTTGGATCGTTGAATTTAATAAGGAGACGGGAAATACATAAATATATGGATTAATATCACTCGTGTTCATTAAAAGACAGCCCGTTTTACTTGATTTATAACCGAATAATATTTGAACAGAAAAGTCCTGAACAACCTGAAAAATTAAATTTTTTTTGTTATAGAAGAGAAAAAAAGTATAAAAATTTAATGACCCAAAAATGGCAACAGAGTGCAGTTTAAAATTGTAGTATTTAAAAATAGATATCTAAGATATCTTAATCCTTAATTTGACAAGATGTTTTTTAAAATATTTTTAATTTCTGTTATATTCCCATGTCTGTATAGACATTAGGATCTCTGTAAAATAAACAAATATATATATATATATATATCATTTTCCATTTTTGAGATAATGTCCGCTATGGCGAACACTGACAATTATGTTATATAGTAGTTATAAATATACATGTCCGGTGTAGCGGCCAGACTTAAGGGTTAGACTTAAGCCAAATTAAGGGTTAATATCGTGATCATTTTAACATTTTTATAACTCTAAAAAGATTTCTCTAAAGAATTCTAAAAGATAACTCTAAAAAAATGTATAATCGTAACCAGTGGCGGATTATGACTTGGAAATTGCAAGTGCACTGCAACTTTCGAAACATGAAAACACATCATAAATTTGTGTTTGATAAAATTAAAAAGTTATACAAACTCGTCAATCATAATTTTATTATACATAAATTAATGTATTAGTACATCTTGATTAAAATTTAAGAAATAGAATCCATCCCTCTTGTTTCGTTTCTAGTGAAGATATCATTAACATATTTTTTGTGTGTGTATTTGTGTAACTGCTAAAGAAATCTATCTCAGTTGAAATATTTACAAATGTATTTAACCTACCATAAATTATAGTATTTCTTAAAGCCATTTTTATTTTCTTTAATGTTGAGAAATAGCGTTCAGGCTCCGATATCAACATAATAACTATAAAATATTTTATATCTGTATCATTCTAATGTTCAACTATTTCAAGAGAGCAAACAAGATAAATAGTAGATAATAGTATGGAGATATTAAAAATGTTTTATTACACAACCTTTTGCATAACCAAATTGTATAGCTGTAACATACACATAAATTAATTTCTTCCCATCTTATGTTTAAAATTTTTTTGCCTACTCTGCAGAACTAGAATAATTTCCTTATAGTATTCATATGAAATGGCGGCACTAAAATTAATTTACGTATTAAAGTTTCATTGGTTGCTTGATCAGGTATATTTTTAGAAATAATAACTGGAAATATCAGAAGTAAATTATGCACAAAGGTAGTTTCAAATTCTTAACGTAAAGATAAGTTTTACGGAAGAGTTATTTACAATATTCATAACAATTATACACTTTTTTGTGTAGAAAATACCCTTTTTAATAATTTTATGTTTTAAAATTGTTTAATTAGTTTTGAGAGCTTGATATGATGTTTTGTAATTTTTTAGGTAATATTTGCATTTCGGAATTGTTCAGATGAGAAGTGTTCAAATACTTACGCATTGATCAATGCGAGAGAATTCGGTTTTCAAGCTCTGAACGAAGCTCAAAACTTTTATTATTGATTTGTAATAGGAGAGAGAAGCATACAAAAGTTTAATGACTGCACATGGCAACGACTGGATTAAATATATGTATTAGAAAGAGGCTTTGAGAAGAGAAGAAAAACGTGCAGAGTTATCTTGCGAAATAACTCAGAATTCCATCACACCAAAGTTTTCGGCATCCTTAGAGAGAAATAAGAAACTTGCGTGTCCCAGATTCCATAAATTATGTTTGAAGATTTAAAAAAAAATCTTGGATTAACGCAATAATTTCCCTTCCTGGATATTTGTGGGTTAGGGCATAAGAAAAGGCTGCTTGCCAAGCATATTTTGTATTTCATTTTCAGGGTTGAGATTACTTATATTTTTGAAGACAAGAAAAAGAAATAATGAACTGGTTGACTTAAAATTTGTAATAATTGATGTTATTTAGTATTTGTCATTCATTTATTAATTTCTTTTCAGTTAGACATTTCTTAAATTTTGAGTAATTTAAAAATGACTTCCAAGCTAAATCTTGTCTTAGCGGGAACTGGCAAAATGCAGAGAATATTTGCATAGTTAATTTTACAGAGTGATTTATTTATAAACTGGATCCAATTTGGAACAGATTTACGAAAGGAAAGGATAACTTTAAAAATTTCAAATTACAATATTTAAAGAATATAAAACAGTCTAAATTTAAATTTGTGAAAGTTTGCATAAATTTCAAAAATTAACAAAGAAAGCATAACTTAAAATAAGTTATTCGTATAAAACAAAAATATCTAATAACTTTTGTGCCATAAAAAATTAGAAGCGATAAAAGAAAATTTAAACCTGTCAATCGGGAAGGCTGTACAGTGTCTATGTGCATGTATGTAAGAATAATAACTTAAAAAGTCTGCATATTTGATAGCATACACAACATTATTTACGAAATATTCTTCTATTCTCCTTACACCATGGTTGATTACAGCTAATTGCCAATTAAGTGGCAGACATTTTCGGGGTTGTTAAGCACAAATTATCTTTAAATGTTCTTAAGACTTAGCGAAATTATCTTTTATACCCAGTTAAATAAAAATCGATCATCAATTAACTGCTATATAATTTTATGATACTTAAACATCCATTAGTCTAACAAAACTATGGGGAATTATATTTTAACTTTAAAAGAATTCAAAATGATATTTATAGAGAACAGCTTCGAGAAAGGTGGTTTTTCAGAACATACTTTAAATGGACTGATTATTGTGACCAATCACAGTAATTGTTCTTAAGAATGGTTTTTAAAATGAAAGTGAGCAAGATTAAAGTATTTGCTCTAGAAACGTAACTACTGAAGGTCAAATCATAGAGCAAAAATTTTCTATTAGAAATGTTTTGAAAAGAAATTTTTGGAGAAAAATGTTAAAGTGAACTTGGAAAATACATAGTAATTAAAATTTAATGACTCATGAACGAACACTTAAAGAGGAAAGTTTGCATTGTTTACATTTGAATATCTTTCCGAATTACAAATTAAAAATACTTTGAAGCAATGAAGCAAATGGAAATAATAACGAATTATAAAATTACTATTTTTAATGGTCATTAAAAAATTGCTTAAGTGCTACATTTTCAGAAACTCTTATTAATAAACATAAACTCACACAAAAGGGGGGCAATAGCAAAGTAATGTGAGAGACGGTGCACTCTGGGTGCTCTGCATAATATATTGAACACAATAATTTAAACCGCAACATTGTATTAGATTAACTTTAGTAGCTTTTAATGACATTTTATTACTATTTTGTCTAAGATTGATTTTTAAATTTACAAAGTAAAAATTATAGAAACTTTGCAGTAAATGTTTTCAAGTTGACGAAGTTTGAAACTTGAAGCATGTAAAAAGTTTGCTATTCTACAACACATAAGAATAATGGCCATGAAAGGTAACGAAAATGAAATAAAAAAACCATGAATACAGTGACTCTGAAATTAATATAGTAGATATACCTTAGTTTGTTAAAATTGAGATTTCTTCCCTTGAATTTCACATGACAGTTGTTTTAATTATCCGCAGTCTGAAGAAAACATTTTTACCAGACAATTTAGTTCAAAAGTTACTTAAGGATACTATATTATAACTACAATCCATTATTTTACCAGAAATATGGAACTGCATTTCTAGAAGAAATATGTCTGATCAGAAATTGCCAGTAACCTATGTTAGGTTACCCATTAGTTATTTCTGGTAATTAAAATTATCCAGAAACTCTTTTAGATATAGAATAAAACAGAAATATGCATATTCATTTTTAAAAAATCTAATTGGGATTACTCACACCAGATTAAAAGAAAGTTACTTTTGATACTGAGCTACAGTGTTTAACGTCAAACAACCCCCAGCACATCCTATAACAAAATTCCACTGCATGCACTGTGGAGCAATGTTACTTAGCAAAATGAAACATTTGACACAAAATTCCTCCTGCCTCTACCATAAGTGTTTTCATGTACCTTACTCATTTACGCAAAAGTTAGAAGATTGTGTGGGGGGGGGATGGGGGTTGTTCAGACGACTTTTTGCCAGTCCAGAAATTGGATTTACTGCGGGTAAGGCCGTCGTCGTAAATGATGGAAGAGGCAGTCGTGACGTCACCCAGGCAGATTAGCCAATAAGCCTAACGGGCCGATAGAAATGGCCCGGTAATCACCTGCGGGGGTGGCGGCGTGATGTCATGGAGGGGTCGGCCCAGTCAGCCATGGAAATGAGTTTAGTCACTCGGCTTGATGGGGAATTTCCCTAAGTGGGAATGCACAGGAATTGGAAGCGCAAAAGGTGTTGGGGATGCTACTGTTGGAAAACCAAGGAGGGCCTTCAGGGAAGAACTCGTCAATGAAATAGAGAACAAAAATATATGAATCTATCAGGTGTGTTTTGGGTGTTTTTATGGAATCTATGAAGGTAACAGTAACTAGAGTGATTGAGATGGTAAAATAAAAGAGTTGATTGCATTGAGCTTATGTCCTCGGAAAACAAAGTAATCAATAAAGCAACTGTTGGTATCATAGATTCTG
Source organism: Pardosa pseudoannulata (assembly GCA_032207245.1). NCBI lineage: Eukaryota > Metazoa > Arthropoda > Arachnida > Araneae > Lycosidae > Pardosa > Pardosa pseudoannulata. Next base: position 103,009,252 of record CM063498.1, on the reverse strand, counting down.
ATTCAACTATGTAGAGACTTTCTCTTCTGTACTTAATTCCACAGGTAAAAGACAATTTGTTTTTATGCTTACAGATGATTATAAAGGTGTATACAAAGATAGCTATATAATTTAAATATTTCCATGATTAAATTTTACATGTATTACATTTACAATTTATGCTTAAAAACAGTTTTAAATAAACGCTTTTGTTTGCTATATTTCTGAAAAAAAGTAGGCAAAATTAAAATCTTAATTTGCTCAGAGCAGATAATCAATATTTTGATTTAGTAACTTTTCAGGCATTCAAGGGATATTATTTATTAATAAATACAATTTTTTAATCATTTATTTAATTCGCAAATCTAAGCTCTTCATTTTTAGGTACAAAGGGTTAACTATCTAGATCAGCGTTAGACTTTGATTCATTTCAAAATGAAGTGAATTAAATTAGTGTTTATAATTTACAAAACGTTTTTTGTAAGTAAAATTTCGTCTTCAACCTCCAATAAAAATATTATTACTTTTGTCTCTAACATATAGAAGAAATCGGGACCTACTACTTTAAGTCGATTCTGAACGGCTACGAACATTTATGCCATCACTAGGATTTGGAAACATGATCTCCAACACTAAAAAGCAGTGCCCTATGCTTTCGGCCCATCGTTTGGTCTGAATATTTTGACTCGTATATAAACAACTATGTGTTAAATTTTACATATTAGAATAGATTTAAATTTACCTATTTATATGACAATATATTTTATCCATTATCACGTATTCTAAATAATCATTTAAAGTATAAGTGTTTAAATAATAACGATAATTTACGGGATAAACAAATTAATTCATGTATCTTATAAAAACAAAATTTATCTTTTTGTTAAGCCTTTAATATCGATCAATAAAATAATTATTTTACATGTTTTATTAATTTCCCTTTAATATAGAAAAGAAGAAATAAAATTTTTGAAAATAAAATGTTTTCATCACTAAACATCCTTATGCACACTTATACTTAAACGCTTACTTTAAATGATTATTTAGATATTTAAACACTTATAACTAAATAATCATTAAAAGTATAAGTGTTTAAATAATAACAATAATTTAGAAATTAATTCATCATATATCTTATGAAAAACAAAATTTATCTTTTCATTCAGCCTTTAATATCAATTAATAAAATAATTATTTTACATATTTTTAAAAATAGTTTTATCTTTGTTAGACATTAATTCCCCTTTAACATCATAGAAAAGAAGAAATAAAATTTTTGAAAATAAAATGTTTTCATCACCAAACATTACGCACTACATCTACATTGGCATGAAATTTATGCATTCGTATAAGTGAAGGTTTTTGATTTATATTACCAGTTCCCATAATATATTCTACGCATGCACTCAATTAATCAAAGTGAAATCGAAAGTGAAACTGGCAAAAATGTTCTTCCAGCACTGCTTAACATTTTTCTTCTATCAATGCATCAGAAGAGCCACTCTTTCTTATCCATCCGAACGAAGTTTGCATTAAAATCTTAATTATATTCATGCGCTGAATTCCAACAAATGAAATCTTAATTGAACCAAATGTGATATATCAATCGTTTTCAAGAAAAACTAAAACTAAATGACATTACACGCATTCAAATTTTGTCAATATAATGAATGTCGCTGAATGAGAAAATGCAATAGGAACTAATTCATCTTGGTTGGCGATACAAATGTAAATGAGTTTAGTATATTTGTGAATGAAAAGTTTTACACATATTATTTATTTTTTATATTTTGGGAGAATTATAAATTTAAATGGTGTTTTTTTAAAGTGATGAATAAAGATATAGTCCAAGTCACTTTATTTAAACGTGACTGCTTTTTAAATCAGTAAATGTAAATAGTAGGGGAAAAAAGAGAAAAGTAAAGTTTAATGGCAGAAAACTTTGAGCAGTATCAACATATAAGGGAAGTCACAAATTTTATAAATTATCGATGTTTGTAGCACTAACACATTAGGCAATGAAATGTACATTCATGTGTATTCATGAAAATGTGGCCGAACGATGGCCGAATGGTAGAGCGCTGCTCTTCGGAACCGGAGTTCGCGGGTTCGAATCCCGCTGCTGGCATGGATGTTTGTAGCCGTTCGGAATCGGCTTTAAACCGTAGGTCCCGGTCTCATTAGCCCTCATGTGCAAAACAGTAGACCGTAGCGCTCCAAACCAAACCAAACCATGAAAATGTGCGATTTACAATCTTAACACATTACAGGCGGGGGATCTTGACGAAAGTATGCTAGGTAACACTGCAACCGCCCCGCCTCGTTTTTCGTCTTAGCGAGGGATATTTTGTGTAATCATAAAAAATTTAGACTTAAAAAAGTTTATTTAAACTCTTAATACTACAAGAAATATTTAAAAGAACTAAACATTAATTACAAAAAATACTTTAAAGTACATATTTATGAGAGGAATTTAGTATTTTTTATGAGTGTGATAATGTTGATAACACTCATCATCTGCATATATATCTTTATTTTCGCTTGAAACCATATTGAAGGATTTCAAAATTTATTGTAAGTAGAATTTGAACAACAGAACAGCTTCAAACCACAAAACGTACTAAATACAAAAGTAAAGTGGCGCATGAATTGCGCAATCATATTACTACGACTCCCGCCTTTAAGCTACAGTCGAGATAGATCGTATTACTACGACTCTCGCCTTTAATGTGTTCACACCTTGTATGCAGGACACGTACTAGTACGCTTACTGACGATTGATACTTGAACGCAGGACACCACTAGTACGGGTTAGTGTAACAACATGGTTTGTTTGTGGGTACAAAAGTAACGGTATACACAGGAAAACGAAGCCGAATGTTCTTGTCTACAACATAGATTCTGGAAAAATTTAGACAAATAATTTAACATATTTTAGAGAAAATTGTTACTACTGGGAAGAAGAAACAGCCGCAAAGACAATGTCGTGTGTGTGTGCTGTGAAAAAAGTGCGGAGTGAAACATCTTACATATATGCAAGTTTTGCAGTGTACCTCTTCATAGAGTAAATGCTTTTGCCAAACTGTAAAACATTATTAGTTTTATGATTACTCCTTCCATTTTTTGGTAATGTAAGAATGTTTTTATATAACATAATTAGAAAAAAATGAAAACTATATACTACTATTTCTATTTGATTTTTCATATTTACGATACTATTATAAATTTATCAATTAAAAAATATATTTTTTGTTTACACAAAACTTATGGTTGTTATTTATATATTTTTATTTATATATTTGTTTATATATTTCAGTATAAAATATTCAGTATAAAATTAAAAAATTAAATAATTTTCAATCTATTGGGATTTAACTGAATAACTAAATTTACGCGCAAAACGCTCTCTCCTGGTACAATTCCGCTGCTAAATATACCCGCACTAAATGTGTTAAAATATAAATAAATGTATCATTTCCATTTTATCGATTTATTAAATGTCTAACTGCACTAATATTTATCTACTTTATCCCTTTCTGCAGGAAATGAAATTGGGACAATAAGTAATATGAAATTTTTCTATTATCTGTCTTATAATTATAAACTTTCAGTTTGCTATAGTGTATTTTGTAGAGTATGAAATAAAATCTACTAAAAATTAGCAATTTTCGAAACATTTTATCTGTTGTTTTCTTAAAAGAATTATTATAAACATCGTGTGTAAAAATAAATAAATTATAGAAGGAAGGATAAAAAAAAAGAATATTTTCATAATTACCATTCTATTCTGTTTATGATTTTCGTGAACTAAGATTGTGATAAACTAAGAATTTTCCTAAGGTTTAACAAAAATGTTAAAAGTTAATTTGGAATTATTAACAAAAAACAGAGATAAAATAATTATTTTATCTACCAATTTGAATTACCTTTTTGTAGATTTTTTTCTGAGGATATATGATGTTTTCAAGAAAATCAATTAGAAACAAAAGTTTTTAGAGCTAACGGTTGCCTTAAGGCTAAATACGCTGTATACTTGATACAACGGCATGGCTTGGAATTCTGAGCGGAGTTATTTTAAAATAAATTCCATCGCGTTTTAACACTTTCTCCCCTCAGGTGACGGAAATGGTAATTATTTTTAGTTACGTAGTGGGTTTATCAAGTACTTTTATCTTCTTTGAGTGTGCACGTATGAATATTTATGAAATCCAGTTCATGATATGGAAGCCATTAACTTTCTCCATGTGTAAAGCAGCCTTTTTTTCCCAACTGATTGTTTCTTTTTATAAAAATGATTACGTACTTGTTTTGGAGAAAAGAATCTTTGTAGTAAAAATTATATCAGAAGAATACTTCTATCTTCTAACCATAGTATCTAACTGAAACTCATCCGACGAGTAAGGGGATTTGAGGGCGAAGAATGGACTAATGGCTAGGGCACTACTCTTCGGTATCAATTTGTGCGATCAAATCCCCATGCATGAATGTTCATAGCTGTACTTAATTGGCATCAAGCAGTACGTCCCGGTCTCCTTAGATCTCGTATAGAAAAATGGTAGATTGTAGTGTTCTAAACCAACCACTAAGTAACATTAAAGATATAATCTTTATTAATGATAATTTCCCCTTATATAATTACTAACCCAGATTTCGATCCAGAATATACAAAATCAGTGAAATCTAAGTCTTTTGAAAACCTTTTCATTGGACCGTTTCGAAAGGAAAGCAGTGCAATCCTTAAATCCATCTCCAAAGTCATTCGCGTTTAGTAACAACCAAAATACTCTGTTAGTTTGATCCCTTTATGTGTGTTTCTCCTTCATACTTCGGATGCCCCCAGGGGCACACCTCCTTTAGGTGTGTACGGGGTTCACGATCCCGGGGTGCCTGAGTGATCTTTTCCTATGTCCTTCTTGGTAGCCCGAGCTTATCTCTGTAGTGTTTGCTCATTACCGAGTTGGACTAAATCAAGTTTCGGACCATGACGGGCCTCTCGTAGGTCAGCGGTGGCTTGGTAGCCATTATGGGGTCACTGTCGTAGCACGGTCATCATAGTTGCTGTATGTCTTCGGATGGGTCAGCGTAAAACACACAATTCATACTTCGGATTAGGGTCGGTTAAAATACCTGTCCAAGAGCTATTAGTAACGATAACAGCATAGTCACATTCATTTCTAACGATATTTTTTATAATGCAAAATTTAAAGTACAAATAAACATACATTCATTAATTTCATTTTCATCTTAATGTAAAAATAGTCATTTATAACTTGATGTAAGATAATATTATCTACAGATAAACTATTGGTTTCTAAGTTAGGAAATAGCTAACCTATTTTTCCACTCGGTAAAATGCATTAGACCGGCAACTTGAATATCACTTACAATTTCATATAACGTGACGTAATGATTGATTTTAATATTAACAGGGACCGTTTGGTTGGTTGGTTGGTTGGGAGCACTACGGTCTACTTTTTGCTACACGAGGGCTATTGAGACCGGGACCTACTGTTTAAAGCCGATTCCGAACGGCTACGAACATCCATGCCTCAGTGGGACTCGAACCCACGAACTCCGGTTCCGAAGGTCAGTGCCCTAACCAATCGGCCATCGTTCCAGGGACCGTTTGGTGATATGATAGAAAGTCTGTTCAATATCTGGAGACTGCGACAAAGGGTGTGGATTTGTACAGAAAGCACACAAACAAATGGACAATCCCATATATATATATATTTATATATGGACGGTGTAAGGAATTACAAAGTAAGATACATACTTTATGCTACATAAAGGTATCTTTGGCTTGATTTTATTGGCAAAAAGACATTTGTAAAGACTGTAATAATAGGATACAGATTATACAGACTTTATAGTAACGTATTGAGTAAAATAAGTTACATTCAGTAAGAAATGAACGTAATATGACGTCTTTTTTTAATGTAAGAAAGTGCCTTTTGGACTGGGGTTTATGGGTTTAAATGTATATTCAAAAATGGTTTTAAACAGACGATCCCAATTTCTTTAACCGTCTTGTAAGAAAATGTAAATTGTTTTACACAGAGGTTTCCAAATTTTTTTGTCGCTTAGACCACTTGCGTCCTAAAGTTTTGTTTTCCTTGGTTCCCTTTCTGGGAGTTTTTCTAAGACCAACCACACAGCATAATATTTATACTCGAATGTTTTAAAACAGAGTGAAACTGGCGGTAAAGATTCAGCTAAGACACTTCAAAACTGTTAGGTGGATGCAAAATGTGCATAAATGTCACGATTGCAAAATTTAAGGGCAAGGTGAAAATTATTCAGAAGTGACAGCAGTCAGAAGACATTTTGCACTGACAGCTTGTTTTGTTTTGTTTTGGTTTTGTTTGGTGTGCTACGATCTACTTTTTGCAACACGAGGGCTAATGAGACCGGGACCTACAGCTTAAAGCCGATTCCGAACCGCTACGAACATACATGCCATGCGATATTCGAACCCACGAACTCCGGTACCGAAGGATAGCACCCTAACCAATCGGCCATCGTTCGGTGACAGCTTGTTTTGGAAAGCTACGTTAACACTGAATTTTGCTTATAAAGTGTGTAGATACTTACTTATAACATTAAATGAAATTAACTTAGTATTATATAAGTAGTTAATTTTATACGCATTATATAAATAACAAGGCAAAATTTGTGTTACAAACATTATCGCGTTTACAGAACGGAAAAATTTTAGTGGTAACCTGCTTACATGGTTTCTAGTTCCATTGACCATTATTATCACATTATGCACCATCAGTTTTTCCTATCTTTGACATGGACATCTTACTGATCTATATCAACTCTTGGAAGTCTATATAGACTGGATCACTTCGGAATTCTACTGTTAAATTAATTAATCAATGAACAATAAATGTAATAAACTTACAACTATGAATATAAACATATGTATCTTTATGTAAATATAAGCTATATATAACAGATTTCACATACAGGAAGTCTTATTTAACATTTTAACACATATGCATGGTTACAGCAGACATGAGTCAAGCAATGAAATATACTTTTTGAAAGAAATTTTTGTAAGTATTTTCAATAGTATCAAAAAGTCAAATACTATTGTTTATTTTTATAAAGAAACACTAATGTAAAGTTGCGAGCTATCGTAAAATCTTAGTTACACGCATTTATGTCAAAAGGAATCGTTATCTAAAGAAGAAAGTAAATGCGATTTTTTGTTTTTTCTTAATGCTAAAAAAAAGATTGTCTGAAAGAAAGAAATAAAACCAGATATCGTGTCCCCTCCCCCATCGTTTTTCGTTACTTTTATCACAACAGTCTAATTAGGACTGTCAGAAACTAAGCAGATGGTGCATGAACAAAGCTAATACAGATTATGTGCACTTCTGAAAAGTGGGATAGAACACTTGACGCTTTGTTGTCGGTGGAAACGTTTTCCTTTTTTTTTACATAAAAAAAATCGATAAGCGATACAAAAAGCTTGTCACTTACAATTATGTTAATAAGATACAGTGCTGAGAACATGCACATTTTCGTTTCATCGATCTCTCAAAATAGAGCCTTCATCATGATCATTTGAAAAGAGTGCATAAATCTGATGATCTTTGCTCAGATTACGTTTCATTTTAGATGACATTAACAGGTTATTTAAAATGTTAACTGATTACGGCTCTTTAGTCTTTCAAAATGAGGTACTATATTTAGGCTGTTTACTCTAAAGATTATGACAAGCTAATTTCTTTAGGTTAATGACATATACCACAGAGAGTATACGAATTATAATTACGTTTTGTCACGTCTGTGAAAGTATTTAAAAGTTATAACTGAAAATAAACGTGTCAGTAGGACGTCTAGTTATCACTTCAAGCAGAAAAAATCTCCAAATTCTAAAGAGGTACTGAACATTTGTTTTCTCCTCATGTCTTTAACACCGTGAGAGCGATATTTTTTTTTTTTAAACTTGTTAAGATCTGCAAATGAGTAATAAACGAAATATTAATTTTCTTTTAGGATTCATTATAAACTTTGATAACCTAATTTTAAAAAATATTTCAGGTTAATCACTTTTGTCATAACATCTACACAACATTATTATCATCTACAAATAGCATATTAGGGCATATCCTGAGTAACACATTTTTTTTAACCATTAATCATTAATCAAAATAATTTTTAATTCTTAAATAAAACTGTTACGAAGTATTATTTTTTAATTTTCTCTGTAAATTTTGTTTCACTAAAGAGAACTTCTTTGGAAGTTTTGTATAATTTTCTTTTTTTTTCTTGTTAGTGAATGTTATATAAGTAAAGTAAATGTAAAAATAAACAAATGGAAATAACTAAGCATACATTACACTGGTATGAATAATTCCTAGACAGAGGCAATTGTAATTGGAACTCAAAACAATAGAAAAACGACTTTCAACTAATAACTATACTCCATTAGAGACTCTGCCGAACGACGGCAGGTTGGTTAGGGTGCTGACCTTCGGAACCGGAGTTCGTGGGTTTGAATCCCACTATGGCATGGATGTTCGTAGCCGTTCGGAATCGGCTTTAAGCAGTAGGTCTCGGTCTCATCAGCCCTCGTGTTGCAAAACGTAGACCGTAGTGCTCCAAACCAAACCATTAGAAACTATAGAAAAGGATTTTTATACTATAATACTATAAATTTAAAAATTTAAGTCACTACCATTAACCCAACCGGCTTATCATGTTTTTTGAATCCTTCTAATTAAAGACAATCGCATATAATGTGAGTTACCTTTTTTAGGGATTTTTAAGGTAAGTAAAAATTTACAACGATCTATTCATAGAAGGGAAAGCCTTCTGAAAGTTAGCAGCTACTAACAGATCTTATGATAGCTACTGATAAAACCACTACACAATCTCATCTTTAAACTATATATTACACTATCAGTAAAGAAATCTAATTTATAAAGAATATTTTGTATGTAGTTATCCTACTTAAACACATGGCTTAAAAACTCTTATGTAGAAAGCCACATGGCCATTTAGCCCATTTTTCAATAATAAGCTCATTGTAAAACATACTTTTACATAAGAAGAAAAAATAAAATGAGTCATTTTTTAGACTCATTTTCCGTATTCGGATTGCAAAACAATAGACTGTAGCGCTCTAAATCAAACCAAACTAAATCATTTTTTAGACCCAAATTCTCATCAGAATTACATAAAAATTGAATTTACATCAATATTTTAATAACTTGGAATAAAATATAAATAGCAGCTTAAAGCTTAAAATATCAGATGGGTCTTAATGGGAGCTTAAGATAAATAAAATTTAGAGCTATTTATTCAAAGGATGGAAATGCTAACGAAAAAACTAGTAGATTTTACTCTTTAATTACATATGATGTTAATTACTGAGAAAACCATAGTACACTTTTCAATAACGAGCTTACACTAAAGCCTACTTTTATATAAACATGAATAAAATATGCTTTATTCTTTAAAACCTACTTTTTCTAGATTAACATAAAAATACATCATTTTAACATCACGCGAAACATTTGATAATTACCCGTAGTAATCTAAAGCTCAAAGAAAAACTTTTAAAAAAATTACGAACATTATTCTTAATGGAATGATGTATAACACCATAAGTCATACAAAAGAAATAAATATACAGTTTCTTTGTTCACCTCAGCTAATTACAGAAAAGCAGTTTCATTTCTTGAGGGAGACGTGAGATCAGTTAAGAAAATAAATTCTTTCTAGAAATAACTACAAATAATTAACCACATAAGAGGGAATCTTCCAGATTTAATTAACTAATTTAACGTAATTATGGGGAGCAATAATTATGGTAATAGTAATTTATTTTCATTCACTTGCAATGAACTGGAATTGCAAATAAATGGAATACGTGATTTAACAATTTTCGAATGATTTTTTTTTCCATTTGCAAATTAAGTATTAGTTTAAATTTCAGTTTTCTTTTGGGATTCATCATCAACGTTAATATAAGATTTTATAAAAGTTTTGGGGTAATTCCTTTTATTTGAGTACCCACATATTTCGAAATATAGTACAGGTGAATTTAAGTTTTGGTCATTAAATTTTCAGCCTTTAATAAAAATTAGATATTTACATAATGCCTAAATATATTAAGATTAATCTTAAACCAAATGAAAAATAATTTTTAATTGTTAAAAATTAAATTAATCTGAGAAAATTATCAAGCAAAAATAAAATTCTATACTGTATACTTTAAATGAATTTATTAAATATAATTTTTTGGCAATGGGATGAAATATATAGTAACATAGGAATAAATGCCCGTAAATGTTGACAGTTTGTCTTTACTAATTATTACTACTGAATAATTTAAGCTATAATAAAAATCCATCAGTACATAACATTAATTCTCGCAAAGTATTTGTATATTGGCTTTGATTGGAACTTTACAATTTTATAATCAAATAATTACAAAATAAATAATTTTATAATCCAATAATTACAAAATAAACAATTGTAGGTACACCGTTTGAATTTCTAAATCATCAGAAGGAAATTTAAATACCTTACTAGCTTTAACGATTGTAGGAATTCACGGAAAAGATACAAACTGTATACGCTCCTTCATATTATCTGCAGCCAAATAAAAAACTGAAATTACCCTTAAAAATTTTAGCAATTTTCTTCCATTTCCCAGATTGTCTTGATTTCACTTAAAGCTATATTACTAATACTAGAAAAGGAAACAGTGTCATGTTTTTGTATATATATTTTTTTAAATTTTCCTTTGTTGTACTTCTGGGTATTTAAATCATCATTAAGAAGTTTTAAATACTCCACAACTTAGAAGTGTTACAGGGTATTTAAATTCCACTGGAAAGATACACACGGCAGACGCTCTTTTAAACTATCTACAGTCGAGAATGAAAACATTTAAAATATACAGCAATTTTTTCCTCTACTTCCATAATTATATTGATCACATATGTAACAGCATAATTGTTTAGCACAAAACTGTATCAGAACTGTATTCTGAAAATATAAGATTATTTTTCTCTCAGTGGTACTACTGGACATCTCTCACTCAGTCTATTAAAAAGTATCATTAATAAGCTTTAAATCTCATACTAGTTTGAAAGGTTGCTGGTCATTTATTATCCATTGTAAAGATACTGTAGACACTATCTTCAAATTATCTATGGTTTAGTAATGGATTTTGGAATAGCCAACTTTCTGTTTCTACTTTCAAAACTGCATTGATTTCACCTAAAACCTTCTCACAATTGACAATAAATGAAATAGCATTTTTATCTATCCTCGGTGATAATACTGGATTTCTCCCGCTTAGTCCAAACCATATCATATCGGCCTACCACAGTTTGATAAACACCGATTAATTACACGACAGGGCTGTTCGACCACGGTAATTAATCGCCCAGTCAAACCAGTCAACAGGTTCCATCTCTCATCTCCATCCTCGGATCTTTCCGGACTCATTCACCGGAATCTGAAGTCCGGCAGCCTGATACCCTCCCCCCACGTGACGCGTGTCACCGAGCGGTGCGCACCGGAACGGAACCGCGAAAAGGATGACGCACTGCCACACCACCCTCGCTGGTCACTTTTATGCTCCGGCACTCTTCTAATCCGCATTCTGATAGATACCCTTAGAAATACTCCATTTATTGCCCCGAGTGCTGTTGCTCCCAAAGGAGGTACTCGAAGGGGGAAAGGAATAACACTCTGCTATTTTCTCACCACTTCACTAATGCCAGGGGCATTTTATACGCCTTTAGAGAATGTAAAGGAATTTAAAGATGTGCTTTAAAGAAAGATTAAACATACATTCTAAGAGTTTTAATCAGGTATTTCCATCTCTTGGAGAGCTATTGGAATAATTAAAATAGTTCCGATTCATTTACACGTACGTCCGTTCACCGTGTTCTGTAAAATGATACTCAATCAGAAATTTCGTGACCAACCATTATTTTAATATTCAGATTAAGTTAAAAATGTTGGTTGTTTTTAAATAGAATGAAGACCTGCTACATATTGTAGAAATAAATATAGAACAAAGATCGCCACATGAACACAAAATATATGTTTGGGACTTTTCATTATTACAGGTAATCTACTAAACACAGATGAACGCAAAAATTGCGAATTATTAATCAACACGTGACATTTTTTTTTATCAATAAGCGCCAATCTTACTAATTTCACTTCGTTTCAGAGGCGTAGCGAGAATATTTTTCACGGATACGGTTATCCGACTGTTACATATAAATTAATACAGCGATCTTTACACACATAATACATATATACAACATTCCTTATATAGGACTTAAAACTCTCCCATCCCCTCCCCTTCACTACGCCACTGATACATTCTATATAAACACGTAACAAAATAATTATCTCCGAATGACATTTCTTAAAAGTAAACTTTCGCTGAAGAAATTTTAGCAATAAAAGAGAGACAATTATAAGAAGAATCACCAAAAAGGTTAAACCCTGTTTTACATTTCTTGTTTTAATATACGATGGACTTATTGTGTATGTTTGTTATTCATCAACTGAACTAACATTTTTATTACTTGTCACTGTTAAGAAAAAGTTATTTAAATATAATCTATATTGTTACATCATTGTATAAAAATAGTAGAGTAAATAAGACTATAAAATAGAGTAGTTTCTAAATGGGAGTAGTATAAAAAATTAGATATTTAAAAAAATATTTCCGTAAAACACACAGACAACTAAGAAATAATATCATTAGTAGTTTCACTCACTGTAAATTTATATGAAGATCCTAATTTGAGTAATAAAAATAGTTTTAAATACATTTTAACCAAAGTTCTATTTTCAGCATTACCTTAAACATCTAGGCCTCTTATGTTGTTTCATATTTTATTTATATCTTGATAAAACTAGTATCACAAAATCGATGTATAGTATTTGTCAGTGACGTAAATACAGAAACAATATATTTTATTTGTGATTGATTTTTATGTCTTTGCAAATAGTTTGAAATAACATTTAAACATCGTAAAATGTTGGTATAAGAATTATCTAGGCTGCTTTGTTTGATTCGCAACTCCATTATTCATCCAGGCCTTTAATGAAACTCCTTAAATTTTTCATAATATAATAATGATGAACAAATTATTTTCTCTTTATAACCTAAAATACCATTTTAAATATAAAAAAATACTTTCTATTTCATTCTCATATAATAAAAATAAAATTAAACATTTATTCATATAAATTTTTAAAAATGTTGGAAAAAGAGTACTCCAAAATGTTAAATTGTAGAACAAACACCTGACAGTTTAGTCTAAGCATGTTAATGAATCTAATAAAAACTATGAACACTATTTGTATTATGCTATAGTTGTGAAAACAGGTTTATATTTTATTTCAGAAAAAGATTCAGAAAATCAAGTTTACCATGAATTTTTATGATTTATATGACTGAAAAAAATTGTTATAATATGTAATTTGAATATTTTTAATAACATAATATCTATTATCAATTTAACACAACAAATATTGTAAGTTGATTATTAAGTTGGGTCATCTACTACAGTTAAAATATACAAATAGCAGCAGTGATTTATGTGTAACATTCTCATTTAAAAACGTGTTATTTCATAGGATAAATATAAAAAATTCAAATGTTAATTTTAAACAACATGCAAGAAATAAAATTTAGTATTTTACAGTTTCAAAATAACGCTAATGTCTAAAATTTTGAACTTCCATGCTTTATTTTGATGCATTCAAGAATGAAATTAGTGTAAAATATTTTTAAAAAATAAACCGAATTATTAAATATATTAAAAAGTTAAACTTACTGTATTTTATCATTTTTATGTTATGGATTTTATTGGAGATTTTTCAGCAGTTTAACAGTATATTATTAAATATAGTTTTTAGCTTTTCACATTAACTAGCCTTATAGCTGGGATTTTCTACCAAATATATAAAATGAACAATCTAAATTCAAATACTTAAGAAGAGGGAAGTCTTGTACATGTTTTGAAAGCTATCTCCAAAACTATTAATCAGAAGCAAAATTTTACATGAATATTACAATAAATGAAACGTTGATGATTTAATCAGTTTAATTTGTATTTGAATGCTGTAACTAAAATGAGAACTTTATGACAGTTTTTTCCTCTAATATTCCATAAATCACAGATTCGTGTTAGGAATACATTTTAGCTTACCATTAAAAGATAATTATTTTAGCTAATGTTCTTTTAATAAACATAATATTTACAGATGAATAAATTGATAGTGTCAACGCATGGAAGTTTACATTAGTTACTTCATAGAGTACTTTGAATATTTTATTACATATACTTCAAGGATTACTAAGTGACATTAAGTCATGCCAAAATTCAAAATAAATATTTATAATTAATGTATACATATTCAAACTTAAAATAAGGGCAGTAACATTACTGCGCTAAATTGGAAATTATTTTGATACTTTCACCGACTTAGATTCAAGATGTAAAGTAAACTAATTCTTCCTTGACAAACTTACAATATGTTCAAAATTATACTGCACAGAATTAATTATTTCCTTATAATCCTCGATCATTTACGATTTCTAACTACAGTTTACACGTGTTTATAAAACAGATGTTTACATTAGATCAAAATAAAGGTCTCTAGTGCTGCCATCTACATTTCATCAAAAGAAACACGAAACAATTCTGGGATGCGGATTGATGTTAGTAGCCAGTATAAGAAAATCCGTTAAAGATAATATTGACAACGTACTTAACTTAACTACTCACTGCCATGTTAATTTTGAAATGGGTTTTTGAAGAGTTTCGACAAAACGAAGCATAAGTAATATCATCGTTCAAGTCTAAGTTCTCTAAAAGAAATTCGGAAGAAAGAAAAACTATCCTCTGGAATTGCTTCAACGGAGAAATGTCTGAAAAATACGTTAAAAAGAAAGTTGATATTGTGTTTAACTAAACCTCACACTGATATGTTAGTTTAAACTTCTTGAAATGCTTTTACAAACAGAAACCAAGTAAAAACATTATGGTTCTTTAAGTTCAAATTCTGTTACAGAAATCAGGAGAAAAAAATGATTTTCTGGAATCGCTTGGGTAAACTGTTAGAGTAGGAGGAGAGACAAGTCGGAATCCAAACAACTTACCGAACTCCAGCGGGACCATGTGCTTGTGTTGGCCGAATCCCAACTGTTACGGCACGCGCGCGGATTTTTCGGGGGGTGGGTTCCATGATTCATCGGAGCAATCCTCCACCCTCTCTTTTCTCTCTGTTGGAACGCCGGGGCACTTTAAATCTCTCTGGGGCCGGGGTTGGCACATTTGGCTCACTATGCATCCACGATTGTAAAAAGTGCTGCCTCTTAATCAATGCACATTTTTCAGTTGAAGGGCCATCATTTTAGACATTTAACACTAGACTTAATTAAGTTGCCTAAAATGTCTAATATGTCATCAGATAAGTATGGTCTTTTTAAGTCCACAAGTAGTTAACACTTAATTGATGATATTAAGAAGCAAAACAATTATTTTATATTCGCATAGTATTTTCCATATCCATTTTCATATCTGTAATAAGTACTAAAAAATAAAAATTCTGATACACACAATGCCATGTTATATTCACAGGTCACCAGTAACGCTATTAATTAAATTTGCTGTCTCAGATAGAAAGTGATAAAGCTTTCCTTCAAAAAAAAAAAAAAAAAAAAAAAAAACACTAAATTGAAGGTCTGGAATAATTTCCCTCGTCTTCATAACTCAAATAATCAAAATATATCTTTTAAAAAATTTGGCTATATTTTTAGGAATGACGTTGTAAGTATTTGGAAACAGCTTGAATTTAGACATTTGTTGATTAAATTATCTTAGATTTAGCCTTGTTGTCTCGAAACGTAATTTAATAAAGTTAATACATTGAAAGCTCCTTAAAAACCGGAGAAAAGAGAATTTTCCAGATAATGAGCTTAAATGCTATCAAAAGCACATAGCTTTCTGATAAAAGGATACAAAGCGAACAGTTACAGTTTTAATTTTTTCCATACCTAAAATAACGGGGAATTTATGATGTTATGTAGCTTTTCTAAACTACAGTTTTAATTTTTTACAGTTTTAATTTTTTCCATGCCTAAAATAACGGGGAATTTATGATGTTATGTAGCTTTTCTAAACTATGCTGCTTAAATCTTGAATTTTCTTAAACGACGTCATAATGCTTCTATTTTTACCAAGTAATTTTAGAGTTTCTAAATGTACTAGCTTTAGCGATACTTCAATATCTATATTTCGTGTATTTATGTTGAAGTTCCATGTCAGTGCTTTTAACTTAAGATTTTGTCACACCATTTCGTTAACTAAAGTAAAATTACTTAGATAAAAGGCATACATTTTATTCGTAAAACATTTTATGTTGTCTAGTCTAATTATAAAGCCTACTATAAATAACATGGATCGTTTGTAAATAAGAGCAGAAAGTCATATCCATCATAACTGTCCTTATTTGAACAATATATAGAGCTTCCTTAGATTGAAATCGAAATTATTTTGCTTAGAAACCACAGGTAAAAATTTGAATTATACAAAAGAACAAACTTTTACAATAAAGAAAGTACTTAAGCATTAATTAATTAATCTATTAATTTATAATATTTCAATATATGGTTTTTAATGGATTAACACTATCACCCCATAGCATTAAATCATGTTATTCAAACGCATGTAACTGAGCAGTTAGTTTATTAAAAATGTTTTAATTTATTAATACCAATAGAAACAGGAAAGCAACCACTCCTGTTCAGCCTCTGTGATATTCTTGTTTGGTCTTCTTAAAAGCTGTATTATTCAATTTTAATTTCCTTGACTACAACAGTTTGAAAATTAATAGAATTATACTGTTGTTATATTATTTGTTACAAAGTTTTCTTCTGTAGAATTTCTTTATAATGTAATTTATTTTAAAATGCTTCTATTTTATTATTTTTATTTAAAGTTATATTTAAATATGTATGTTTATTTAAAAAATGATTAAAGATTAATGTTATACCAAGTTATTACTTACACGTAAATACAAAATTATTATATTGCAACTTTTAATGTTCAATAATAAATAGAGATTTTTATTATTTCTATAAAATGCAATAAATTGATAAAACTATACAAATACTATAATAATTTACAGGTCGCACTTATAGGACTATGAACTTATGCTGAATCCTTTATTACTGACTAATTTAAATGTGGCATCTAATGACAAAAGATTACCTACGTGTATTCTATAACGATGATCTACCTGGATATAACAATATTTTTCTGTATTCCTAGAGTATGAGACAGATATCGGGCCTCTTACGTTGGTGACAAATTTTAAGAGCAAAATTTTAGGTCGAATTTAATTACTTTACAATTCGGAAAATATGATTGTATAAAATATTTTACACAATATATCAATTTTCATATTTTGGGATCATTGATCATAATTACTTTATATTATTTATTACTTATTAATTTGAAATGATAACCTCTAAGTATCTTATGTTTTATAATAATTGAATTGATTGGTGCATTGAAATATGGATTTAATGTAATGAGTATATAAAAATTATTTTCAGTATATGTACAGCCCATTTGATTTAAATTATACCCCTAAAACTGCAATAATTAAACTCTACGAAGTAATTTTGAATTAGAGACAAGCAGGAAATATAAATGCTCTCTGTCTGATAAAGGAAAAAGAATCAATTTTGCTCTAATTAGCCAGAGAAGAAAAGCACGATTAGAGATTAATAATTATTAATTTCTAATCACAAGATTATTAATTACTACATTTTTAGGATCTACAAATACTTTTATCCAGATTTGTCAACAAATCTGGATATTGCTTCAACAAGCTTATTTTCTTTGCCAATAAGTGGAGACATGCAATTCACAAAATAAAATTTGTATTTATCAATAATTAATTTCTTCTAATAGTTATTTTTACTGTGGGAAGAGAGACAGCATTTTACATTTTTGTCCTAGGTGGCAAAACTACTAGATCTGGCTCTGTAAGCAGAGTTTACTGTATGCGATATTATCATGAGACAGACGTTTTTATTCCATTCAGCTTTTAATAACACCCCTGAAAAGGAATGCTAAATAAGCGTGAGCTGCCAGTTGGAATCAGCAAGGCCAACATGATAAATGGACTTAATTCCAATGGTGCCAATTAGTTCGCCAACTTCCCAAAACACTACTCGCCAAATTTTGATTCTCGCTGCACTACAGTGCTTCACCAGCAATATGTCAAATTGGGGGCCGAGGGATTAGCGACGCATTCCATGAGGGGGGATGTTTGCGCTCCGTAATCGTTTGCCAGTATGCGGGGGTGCTCGGGCAACCTTACTTTTTATATTTTTATTACTTTACTGCCTCTTTTTTAACCTCAAATCCCAGCTTAGGGCTCAGTAATTCCCCAATAGGCAGAGAAGAAGGGGGAGGCATAGATATGCTTTGTCATATAAGCTTTGTGAATTATTGTTTCGCCAGCAAATTTATTTTTATGGAGCATTTAAAAGGGGAGGGAAGCAAGAGGAACGTGTGAAATGTCGCTATTTTAGGATCGCATGAAAAAGCTAGGTTTATGTATGTGATATGCTTTGCTTTGCTAAGGAATTCCATATGCGGTGGAACTTTTTTATATATATACAAACTGATAAGATCGTAGATTGTGCTTTTGAAACTATTTTTTTGTGCACATCTTCAAAAGTATCATTATAAGTTCTATTTTACAAGATTAATACTTATCCTGCTTTAAGATAAAACAGAAAAATCCCTAAATATTAGGTTCAAAACAAAAAGTGTATATCTCATAATTTTGTAAAAAGTCATTTCTTGGAGTTTTAAATGAAAATATTCTTTGTTGTTATTAGTCGTAATTTATGTATATTTAATCAACTCTCGTTATCTCAACCTCGTTTATCCCAAATTTCTGCTTATCTTGAAAATTTCAGGTTTAAGTCAATATTTTTTCTTCCTATCCAAAATTCACTCTGTTTATGTCAATGCTTCAGGTAGCTGTGTATTGTATTAATTTCTCCATAGTTTTTTTCTATTACCTTCAAACGCCTCCGAAAATTAGTAATGCAGTACCAGTCATCCACTAATTAACCGGAAGCTGTTGATAAAGCGAAAAATAAGTTTCGGGAAAAGGAGAATAAAACGAAAGAATAAAAAATAATACGAAAGAATTAAGAAATACGAAAGAATAAAGCGAGAAATACGTTTTGTTCCTTGATAAAAAATTTACTGCATAAAGATACTACTGAAATGACAAGTGATAGTAGAATATACCATATGATTTAGACACCTTCGAGTAAAACAAGTGTCTTTTTCGATATCTCGAACTTCAATTGATTCAAGTATTTTCCTCGGTCCCGTTGATTTCCTCGGTCCCGAAAATTAGTAATGCAGTACCAGTCATTCACTAATTAACCGGAAGCTGTTGATAAAGCTAAAAATACGTTTCGGGAAAAGGAGAATAAATCGAAAGAATAAAGAAAATACGAAAGAATAAAACGAGAAATGCTTTTTGTTTTTTGATAAAATATTTACTGCATAAAGATACTACGGAAACGACAAGTGATAGTTGAATATTCCATATCAGTTAGATACCTTCGAGTAAAACAAGTGTCTTTTTCGATATCTCGAATTCCAATCGATTCAAGTATTTTCCTCGGTCTCGTTGATTTCGAAAGTCTAATGTAAGTATGTACGAATGCGTGTGCATGTCAGCGGCGTATAATGTGTTATAAAGGTGGGCCATCGCACTCCACTATATGCTTTAAGTAGACATTATAATGCATGGTAAAGAGAAGGGGGATTCTTTGCAAATTATTTCTTAGTTACAATGTAATATCCCATTACACGTTTTAACGATTAAATATTAAATAAGTATGAAAATGAATGGTTTGAACAACATCTACGTATGTATATAATAAAACTACAGATTTCACATATAGATTTCACAGTTTCTTTTGATGGATTCTGTAACGTTTGAAGTAACAGAAAGACTTTATTTCAAAGTATTGAAAAGATTGCCATTAGAAAAGAAGAGATGATACTTTGAAAATTTTAATATAAAGTGCTCTTCCATACTTGAATTCGCTCTCTCTCTCATATATATATTTGTTTTCAGTCCCTCTTCATAGTGGTTCAATTTTTTTTGGTTTTCCTCTATGTTTAATAGTATTTTATAATTTGAAATATTTTTAATCGCAGCATATCGCATTGATGCATTTGAAGTTATATACTTATTTTTTAATTACTTACACTAGGATTATTCATTTGAATATATATATATATATTATATATATATATATGGGATATATATATTATATATATATATATATATATATATATATGGGAGATGAAATTATGAGTTAAAAGGGAGCATATTACAAAAGTCGGTTTGGTAAAATAATGGCTGCACATACATAATAACATTCAAATAATTGAATTTACAGTTACATAAACATGCTAATTAACCTTTTTATGTAGTCATTTATATATATTGCTCAACTTTATGTACCAGTGAATTTTTATATATGTCTAATATGTTATAATAAAAAAGGGGGATGCATTATATGTTATGTGTTTAATATGCTTTAGTCCAAACCTATTGTAATCCATATAGTTTAAATGTGACGAATATTTTATAAAGACACAATGCGTTTTAAGAAAATAATGAAGCTGTCTTTGATAGATTATGTATACTTAATAATATATAAGTTCCTTGTAGGTATTTAGCTAATCCTTCGAACGCAGTCAGAAAAATTTATTGTTTGCCATTTTTTTTACTGTCGAGAAATCGTCATAAGCTACTGCTCTTCTTTAATTCGGCTACTCCATAGCAGCAAGGAGCTAAATATCATTCGCTTATTATGGTTTTTTTTAATACTACTTTGACTTTTTTTTTTTTTTTTTGATAATCAAGGTTTGGTTTGGTTTGGTCTGGAGCGCTACGGTCTACTGTTTTGCACACGAGGGCTAATGAGACCGAGACCTACAATTTAAAGCCGATTCCGAACGGCTACAAACATCCATGCCAGCAGCGGAATTCGAACCCGCGAACTCCGGTTCCGAAGAGCAGCTCTCTACCATTCGGCCATCGTTCGGCAGGATAATCAAGGTGATAGTACTACAGGATTTCTCTCCAAGCCTTCTAATACTGAGATTTCTACCAGTAAAACATGAAATTGACGGTAAATAAGGAAAATAAAAGAAAAAACGGAAAAGAATATAGAAGATGCGCTCATAAAACAGGCACGTAGACATTCGACTCATAGGAAAGGCATTGTTTAATAATTACCCCGTAGAGTTCACCAATTACGAAATTTTATAGTGAAACCTAAATTTAAATGCATATCTTCAATCTTCAAATTAATAAAGTATTAGAAGTAAGTACAATGAAACTAAATAGCATCGTGAAATTTTTTTTAATATTTGTATTCTATATATATATATATATATATATATATATATATATATATATATATTTATTTATTTATATATATATATATATATATATATATATATATATTAAAAAAAGAAAGGAGGGTATCCTATTTGCATCGAAATGAAAACTGATTCCTTGATTTAGTAACATTTATTAATCATAAGAAGTGAAGCAGAATGTAATGCCCATACTAGTAACCATACGGAGAAGTCATATTTAATATAAAACTAATTAAACTTACCATTTGGTTTGCATTTTTTGGCTTCCTTACTACACCAGGAACTTTAGTGCCAACTGTAAAGAAAGAAATGAAAAATATATAGTTTGTCTACAAACAGAAGTGAACAAAAACACAAAAGTAAAGACATCTTGCAGATTTGAATTTATTGAACATGATAGTATCGAAAACTATTAATAATAGCACCATAAATCTTGAATGATGCTTAAAGATAAATTATTATTATAGGTTGGGTAGTTCACATTACTACTGTGAATGGTTCCAATTCTAAGATCCTATTATTATTAGAATGGTTGATTAGACTATTAACCCAGAAATCCTTTCATATATATATATATATATATATATATATATATATATATATATATATATATATATATATATATATATATATATATATATATATATATGTATGGGAATTTTAAATATAAATTGTTATAGACCTCTAAAAGTAAAAAATTAGGATATAAATAAATTTGAATGTTACAGTGAAAATTTATAAAACATCTATATATTTAAGGCATCTTAAGATGTAATTTATAAAAAAAAAAGATTTGTGATAGAGAATTATTTATGATTGTATTAAAACACACTGTAAAGTGAAGCTTTATAGCAGGTTATTCGCCATAATTTCAGTTGACAATATTACTAGAAATGTAAATTTGAGTACGAGGCTCAAAAAGTGCTGTTATGTCGATACAAATGAAAAAATATAAATAAAAGCCGACCATCAAAAATTTAGGGGATTGTTTGTAGGACCTCGATCTTCGTGTAAAAAACCCCCTACAATTTAAAGAAAACTTAAAAAAAAGTAATGTATAACTATTTTTAACTGTGTCCAAATAAGTTATTGAAATGTGTTAAACTAATTACGAACAGCTACAAACAGTAACTGCAGATTTGAGATCTACTTCACAGCGTCTGGTACTAAAATACAGTGTTTTAGTTATGGCCTATCATCCAGATTATCCAAGATTTAATGAAAGAAAAGGATACATTAAATCATTAAAAATACAACTGACTGCAAAACAATGTAATATTTCTCTATTTTATTTCTCAGCATCTTGTTTTTATGCTACAGCTACACAGGAAAGAAAGTAAATCTCAGATAAAAAAAAACTAGAAAGCCAATTTAATAAATAAAATCTTTTAAATCTTTCATCGAAGCTTTATTATTTCAAAGAATTCCTTTGGATAAAATATGAAGAAAGAAATATATAATGCAGTTTTCTTTCAGTCCTTTTAACTAACAGAAGTGGAAAGCTGTAAATTTGATATTACTAAATGCAACCGAATGGAAAAAAAACCTAATGAAAAATACATTGAAAGAAAATCGGAGATAAAATTCAAATGTTCTTCGAGGTTACCTAGTTTATTTCTCTTTCAAGACTGGATCAATGAAGCATTTGTAAAGTACTTGTTTATCGATAAATTCGCCGAATTGGAAATGGATAGAAAGTCACTTCATGTTTGAATAATAGCTTCGTAAAACAGAAATAAATAAAACTTTATGAATTTCTACATTATTTTCTACAAATATGAAAATATTTTATACAGTAATTGTGCAGTTAAAGATTAAAAAAAGATAACCAATTAAAATTATTTTTATGTATAAATATTAAATATCTCTAAGCCCCACTTCGAGAAATTCGGAGGAACTCTCCAAAACAAGCTATCGTATTAATTCAAATGAACCTCCCACAATCGAATCGATTGTTATAAAGCTTCCATTCTTATGTGTGTATAGGCTCTTCGTATTTATAGCCTTCCCCATGCAAAGAACGTACCGTACATACAGGAGTCCGTTTTGTGTGTGTGTGGACTGAGTCACTGTTTCAACTTAGAGCGTCCGGGAATTACGGACCATTAGCATCTGTTTAAGGCTTTCATAATATTACTGCATCTCTGTAGGGGAGAAGGAGGGGTTCCGTTTAAGGACCGTGGGTGGTGCTCAGGTTGGCTGAATGGAGCCACATGGGGTATTATTATTCGTGATTCTGATGTCTAAATGACAGTTTGGACTCAGTTTTAATACCGCCTTGGAACAGTTTCACTTGTTTATGCAAAAGAATATGACACACATATGTAGAAATAAATTTCTGAAGTATGCGAAACTTTCAATGCATTTCACAGTATGTAAGGACTTACAGGTTTTTCTTTTGTTTGACATTACAATATAGTGAACTTCTTTATGTTATACTTGGAAGTGTTCAAATGTAAAAAAATAGTCTCGATAAATATAACAATGTTATATATTTATTGCAACATTTATATATATATATATATATATATATATATATATATATATATATATATATATATATATATATATATATATATATATATATATATATATATATATATATATATATATATATATATATGTGTGTGTGTGTGTGTATATGTATGTATATATATATATATATATATATATATATATATGTGTATATATATATATATATATACATATATACACACATTATATATATATATATATATGCATATATATGTATATATATATATATATATATATATATATATATATATATATATATGTGTGTGTGTGTATATATATATATATATATATATATATATATATGTGTGTGTATATATATATATATATATAAACCATTATATTTATTGCAATATTTTTTAAAGAATTTATTTATATATAAATTGGTGAAATGAAACAAATCACACAATTTTTAATGCCGAAAAAAGTATTTCTGTCGTTTGTATATTATTTAGAAAAATAACTTAGAAAATATTAATCATTTACACTCTCTCTCTCACTCACTCACTCACTGACTTTCCCCCTCACACACCCTCTTTCTCTCTCCCACTCACTTTCTATAGAATTTAGTTATTATAATTTGTATTGTTTTATATAGAATACAGGACTTATATTTTGCTCAAGACACATAATTCCGAATTATATGATTAAATAAGTAGATTTTCAGATAAAAATTTATAAGAAAAAACTTGGACATTATTAAAACTAAAATCCTATTGAATTTATCTCACTGAAACAAAATTACATTTATATAAATGATTAAACTGTTTATACAGTTGGTAAACACCAAAGATTTTTTTAAAGAATTAATAATTACGAAGCAATTACAAACCAAATAAATATTTTCTTTTCATCCTTTTGATGCAAATTTCATATTGTTTTGCTTTCGTTGGATTTTATTTTGCAACACCATTTAATTTTTCAACCATAAAAATTCTGTTACATAAACAAAGCATTGTTTCCTGTCTGAAAGCACTATCAGATATTAGCATACATTTAGCCGTTACAATGAATAGACGTAAAGTATATCATTGAAGATGAGCTTAGGGAAACAGCAGTTCAAGGATTGATTGAGCGAAAGGTGTATTATGACAAAGGATTAAACGCCCTCCAATGGGCGATCATTTCTATAAGCCGGATAGGGTGATCAGATGCATAAGTGAGCATTTATATTAAGATAGAGAAAGCTATTTTATGTTTTAGTTGGAGGGGGAGGAGGAAATACTGCTCAAGAAAAGGAAGATTCACTTTCCGATACTTATATTAGGCAAATGATATGTTTTGTAGCTTAAATCAGTGTCTTTAGTAAAAACTGCTTCGGTAACCCCTTATTATTTCGGAAAGAGACTTGGTAGAACTCAGTTTAATTCTTTATATCTGTAAGAGAACATTTAAAGTATTATAGATTATTGTACACATGAAAGGACTATGGCAATATGCCTCAGTTTTAGAAATATAAAAATATAATCTCTTTAAATTTTTATAATGTTATTATCTTTTATACCAACAGAAAAATGGTAAAATAAAACAATTCCCTCGTAATGTTTTTAATATTAAGATGGTAAATATTCGGTTTGTATACATTTGAAAATTCTTATGGAATACATACATATTTATACAGTTTTATTTCAATAGTTTGTAAAATCTCACTCACTCAGTTTCACACTCATATTGCCTTCCTTCCCCCCCGCACACACTTGTGTATTTATATGAATGTTTTGATATACATCAAAACATACATCATGATCTTTATCTTTTTTGTGAAATTTATGATATGAAAGCATACATTAAGATACATTTAAGATACCTTATTTTTTAAATCAACAAAAAATTTGTAAAATAAAAGAATATACTAGCAATATTTTTAATGCTGAAATCGTATATCTTTGTTTCGTATACACTTAAAAATGTTTGGGGAAAATTTATATATAATTTTTTTTCGTTACTTTGTGTAAAATCTCATTCACTCTCTCTCACACACTATTCTTACACACACACGTGTCTGTGTTTGAATATATGTGTATGTTTTTATGTACATTAAAAAGATAAAACTTTTTAACTATTTTTAAGAGTAAAGACATTAAAATATGTTAAGTATTAAGTATTAGAAATATAAATATTTTTTTATTTAAGATAACTGTAATGCAGAACACACAAACACACAAGTATATTTTAAAAAGATAAAAACTTTCTCATGAAAATAATTCGGATATTAGTTATTTATATTTTTAAAGAGTTACGGTGATTAGTAGAAAACCTATATTTTAAAATAGCTTCCATTGATTACACGCAACGTAAATTTTAAAAAAGAGTGAAACATTTAATTTAAATATCCACACAAGCATATGTATTAATTAAATTTCTCTGATTTTAGTAGTCAGTTTGACTAAGCGGCTATAAATATTCATTCAAATATGATGCATTAGCAAGATTTGCATTTTCATAAGCCGCGAATCGGGCGTGTTTCAATGATTTATTGGTAATATAGTAATCTATTGCCCTAGAAATCAGTTTTAAATTATTAACGGCTTTTAAATTGTGAAAATTTTCATAGGAGCTATAAATATTATCATTATTTGTGAAAGGATCTGAAATACGGATTTAATGGCTCTTTAATCATTAAGAATCATAATATCAACATTTTGGAGCTATTGTAAATAGCTATCAGATTCCGAGAAACGAGGTTTTAAACGTGTTGCACTAAAATTAGTAAATTTAGCAATAGAGGATTTATCCTTCCATAAAGCTATTTCAGGTAGAAATATTCTTCGTGAAAATGGATTGGAATTTTATGACCAATAAAAAGCAAAATTCAGAGCCTAAAACTGGCAATGGTATTTTTGAAGTTTCAAAAATTCAGCGATAACAGCTATAATGTTTGGTAACGATGGAAATTCAGTCTCTGGTAGGCAGAGTAATGTAGTGCTCAGAAAAAAAATTCAAGAAGAAAAATTATATATTTTTATCGCTGAAAACCAGCGATGCAATATTAAAGTTCAAGTTTTGCCTTCAAAAAAGTCTGGTGATTCTAAGTCAGTCGTTCATATTTTTATTTTCAAATCTTGCATATTTCTTTATCCACTGCTCTATTTTGACTCTAAATCACTGCAGCATAACCGCTCTTTCCAGAATGGAAAAAGAAATTCTGTGATTCATACAATATTACCTTACCAAAGAAATATCCCTCTGTCCAGACAATGCTCCGGAGATAACTTGCATTACGTTCAGGAGGGCTATTTCAGGGGAAAAAAGCAAAATGTTCTCTGAAAATAATAGCATTTAAATGGCATGAAAGGCGAGTAGATACTCCTTATTATGCAACGTTGCAGGGATAGCAATTCGTGCGTGACCAAGGAAAAAGCTCAGGCACGGGAGACTCTCTCTTTCTCTTAATATTTGTCCAGTTGCAGGGCAAGACAAAAATTGAAAAACCTTAAGCTAAGATCCCAGACAAAGAGATAAAGAAGTCTAATATTTTGACTTTAGAATTTAAAAAATTATAATGTTTGTAGACGCTTTTGTGACTAGTTGAATCTATTTTGTCGATTTTAATAAATAATTGCCAAATTGACTCCAACTTATGTTATGTTCTGCTTATGAAAATGCTTTTCTAGTGTATAAATCTTTTATTTACTAGTGCAATATTGTAATAATAAATAAAATAATAAAATCTTAATAATAATATAACTTATTAACGTTTAAGTGATTGTATTAATTAACAATAAAATTGCACATAATTAAATATGTTAAACCAAAATAGTTTAAAAATCTAAACTAAAACTCAAGCTATCATAGTTGTATGGGGACTACTTAAGACTTGGGTTCCCCTTGGCAACTTTGGAGAAAATATTGGCGATATTCACTAAAACACAAAGATAATCCATCCAAGCATTGTCTTTCTTACTTTTTATGGTGACTTTAATTAATGAATAGTTCACCATTGTAATAGAATTATATACTCTTACTTAATTAAAGAAAATGACTTGAAAACCGGACATTTATATTTATGGGCAATTAATCCCTTAACAGTTTACAAACGCAACAGCTCCAAATTATTAAAAATCATCCATAGTGAACCATTAATGGTTTGTTATATCTAATTTTTTTAAGCATTGCGCACTTATATATAAGTAAAGAGTTACACAAGGAGAGTTGGATGTAAATATCATAAATTATAATATAGATACAGATTGTTCGGACACGGTGAGATCAGGAGAAAATGTTAGGCGGCCATACTTAAACCATTATCGCCAAGTTGGCGGGGAACCCAGTTCTCTAGTCAAGCCGTTGCGAGGATTCCCATAAATGTGGCTTCTAGTATTTTGCAACTATCGAGATGGAATGGCATGTTCTCTAAACTTGAAATTAGGCTTTAATATTCGATACCTTCAGTAGTATAGCTTAAGGTTCTGTTTCCCGGGTCAGATGCTAAATTTGATACCACTCTCTCTTAACAAATATATTATAATATATAAAAAAAAATCTAGCGGGAGGAGAATATAAAACTACAAAGAGAGTTTTTCATATTTAAAGTCTAATAAAGGACGAAACTAGAGTATTTAATGTTTTATGAAGTAGTAGCACATACACTTTTAGGCTATCGGTAAATGCTGAGCAAAATGTTATTGTGGACTTCTAAAAATTCTATTATTGCAAAGTTATATGGACTCTAGCATCCTCAATATTAATTCAGTAATACTTTGGCTGCCTCTACCAAAGTCTGAGATTGGCGATCGCCACCTGTGATCCTCTACGTTACATTAAAACACAAATTACAAGTCACTACAGAAAATTTACATTTCATTTAAAGCTTTGTTTCCCAGAAAATGTTTCATGTTGAAAACAAACTTCATCTCATCTAAATTTTAAAATGATTTGGATAGAATATAAAAATACTTTTGACTGCAAGTTGGGGAAGTCAAAACAATTTATATATAATGCATTCGATGGAGAAATAAGATTACTTTGATAGGAAAATATGTAATATTATCTCAGAAGAATATTCTATAGAATCTTTCAATAAGTTAAAACAACGTACCCTTTGTGACTTTCCTATATTCGCTCGTTCTACACTACTCAATTATTCAATTTTTCTGCATAAGAATTATAACGGTGACAAACATTACTTTCTATAAAAATAAAGCACATTTAATCCTTTACTGTATTTTAAATTCCGAAA
This sequence comes from Pardosa pseudoannulata, assembly GCA_032207245.1. NCBI lineage: Eukaryota > Metazoa > Arthropoda > Arachnida > Araneae > Lycosidae > Pardosa > Pardosa pseudoannulata. Next base: position 102,980,050 of record CM063498.1, on the reverse strand, counting down.
TCAGAGACATTTTTCAAGTTAATTATTCTGCATTGTAAAAGACAATTCTACAAATGCTTCTAAACAATTAGAATTAAAATATTGAATAATCTTTGCTAGTATTTTCCACTTTGATGCTGAAACAATGACAACAACAATGAAAAAATAAACAGAATTTGAATCAGAACATAATGCGTAACTGTTGACAATGTGACACTTTATAGTCAAGGGAATGGTTTGAACATGCATATTTATATGTAATAAGCTTAAAATCAAGCTTAAAGTGTTACAATTTTTAAATAGTTTGGTCTAAATTAATCTTTAGTCTTTTGAAATGTCGCGGATAATTTATTCCTGGTAATGTAAACTAACTTGCAATTATTTCTAGTATTAGTAATTAGTTAAAACTAATCTATATATTTTCTAGAAAATATAGTTGTCTGAAAGGCAAATCATTATAAATGTATAATGTGTTATCTCGTAATAAAACTGAGATCAATATCAATAGCTTTACAAACACGTAATACATTTGCCTTAGTAATTAAAATAAATTAAAAAAACTGTAGAAAATTTATGAGTATAAACCTCATTTCAGAAAGAAATTTGTTTAATCTTAGAACATACTAAAAATTTCTATTTTATGTACACATTTTTGAATTCCTTTCAAAATGACAATCCTTTCAAAAATAGCTATTCAAATATAACATTGTATAAAACACAATATTATTTTTATGTCTCTGAAAAGGTTTAATCCAGCTTTTTGGCATTATCCTAAGGGAAATGTATTTGAATCCATCATTTTTTGTTCTTCTGCAGAAAGAAATTTCAGCAATTCGACAGATAACGCAGATTATTTTTGAAAAGATTAAACTCAGATTTAGTTGGTAGAGATTTGGTTTGATGTAGAGTGCTACGGTCTACTTTTTGCTACACGAGTGCTAATGAGACCGGGACCTACAGCTTAAAGCTGATACCGAACGGCTACGTACATCCATGTCACAGTGGGATTCGAACTCACGAACTCCGGTACCGAAGGCCAGCACCCTAACCAATCGGCCATCGTTTAGCAGATTTAGGTGGTAGAGTTTTCAGCAGTTTATTCCGTTAATAAACTTAAATTTATTCACAAACTTTTAGATTTTAACAGTTGTAACATTAGAATTTAAGGGAAAAAATTGTAAAAGTCAAAAATGTACTGTCGGTAAAGGTATAAAAAATATTTTTTAGTAGTAAATTTACTGCTGAATTTTTAAACAAAAAGCATAATTCGAGTGTGTAAGTTGCTCGCAATGTAGTTAAATCGGATAGAAAAATGCAGTTAACGAATGATATATTTTTTCGTTGAATCACTAAGTAATCCGACTTGTAGCACATAAAACATCTTCATATAAATTATTTTATTCAAAACTTAAATTGATACAATCCTATTTTCTTATTTAAAAGTCTTATTTATGCAACCATAGTGTAAGGGGGCGAAAAACGATTGTAATAAAGAGGATGAAAAATTATATAAACCATTATTTTCCATGATGTTTTAGACAATCTATTCATCACACTACAATTAAAACACAGAAGCTTGTAAATTAAAAATTTAAAAAGAGAAACTTCGAAGGAATTTATCTTTTTAATCATTAATCAGTCAAATTAAAATCTTGGGTGAATAAGGTGAATAGAGTGTTAAATAAATTAAGATTTAAACATCTGCTAAAATAAATTCGTAAAACCTCACTGATTATGAAAAAATCATCATAAGGTTACTTCAAAGTTTCATTTATAAACATCATTAAGAAATAAGTGACAGAAAAGAATTAAATGAATTTGATTCTGCTACTTATGTATCTTTAACACACCTGTACATAGACAGTAAATGGCTATAAATCACAAGTTTCAAATTTTACAGGAAAGCATTAAACGATTTTCCTGATTTATTTCAGTCGGCATTGAAAAGCTTATTAACATTTGTAAGGCAATAAATAGAAAACACATAGCTCCTGCGAACATAGTAAAATAACAGAAATAAAAAGTTTTAAGTCTAAATGGAGAGAAGCGAAACCACGTTAGTTCATTCTCATATTTTGCAAGATAAAAGTAAGATATTTCAGTACTTAATAAGGTAGAAAATATTAAGAGTCTGTCTGCGTTATAAAACATGATGTCACAGAAAAATTAACTTGTATTATTAAAAGCAATAATTGATAATTTAAAACAATAGCCTTTATTTTTACCTTGCTACAGATTCTCTTGTTGAATATTTAAACTTACATTCTTCCTTTGTCCCCTAGATTGTCGTTAAAAGCGTGTGCAAGTCAGCTTTCTTGGAAATAGATTCTCAATATAACAGCAAATTACGCTTAAGGAACACTTAAGAAACCGTGTTTCCGAACAATATTAAAGACACTACTTTGTAGGGAAAAAATGAATGCCATAAAGCCTATAAATATTTCTTTCGAACAATTTAAGTAATGGAACGGTAAACTCCACGGAGAAGAATTCATGAGCGCGCACAAGATTTTATTGATTCAATAGCGTTTAGTTCGTGAACAAACATTGTAGAAATATTTAAAGGGTCATTTTAATTTTTTATCTAATACGCGTTCTCTTAAGTAAGCGTGTAAAATTCATTCCGGGATCATCTGGTAGAGACTTAACTCTTTTATCGATGACTGAAGGCATACGATAAGGAAAGATTTACAGAGGTTCACGAGTTTTCGGTTAGAGAAAAAGTGAATTAAGCTGTGAAAATCGAGATCAGACAGTGCATGTTAATAATGTGCATCTCAACAGTACCAATTTAAGAGCATTTTCTAAAATGGATAAAAACAATATTTAAAGGTATAAAATGTATAAAACATAAAAATAAAAATTAATTTGTTAATAAGATTATCTTCTAAGAACAAAATTTACGTATTTCTTTTAAACAATGTAAATTATTTTTGTGAGGTCACAAAAAAGTTTTTTCTGTCCTTGCTTAATATTCTTTTTTGTTTTCTTTAAATTTGACATTCTTTCAAAAAAAAAAAAAATTTATGTTCCTGTTAACCACTCTCTATGTCTCATGTTTGAAAAAATGGAAGTTGGGGATCAAAAATAAGTAGTTAAACCGTTACCATTGTGTGAAGTTATTTTTGAAGGAGGAAGTGGTCGCCCGAATTTGTTCTTAGAAAGTCATATTGATACATTCCTGTTTAAAAAGTAATATTGATTTTATGTATTTAATAGACTAATTTCATGTTCGGTGGGAAATTTCGATGCGTTATAGAAGAAACATTACATTATCCAAAATTCAAATCTACATACAGAATTTGAAACCATATTTGTGAATAATCTACTTTTGGCGTCTTCATTTTTTTAATTTAAAAATCTAAACTTTATATTTTATTGATACTATCTAACTGTAAATTAAACTTTAAGAAAAAATCGATATTATTATACGGATTCTATCAGGAAACTGTTAATTATAGTGTTGGTGGGTAGCTAAAACATTACTATGAGAAATCACTCCAGACATATAAAAATATGATTAATAGTGTTAATGAGCTATTTTTAAAATTAAACAACAAAAATTACTTTTTTTCTCCCATTAGAACAATTTAAGAGACCCAGGTGTATTTTAAAGAATATAGTAAAGCCCTCTCTTGAGCTTAAGTCTTACTTTTTTATAGAGAACGTACCGAAATTTTACTAAACTCAATTGTGAAGTTAATTTACTAATAAATTTTGTTTTATACAAACAATTCTTTTTAAAAGTACATTCAAAAGAAATAAAAATAGCTAAAGATATTCTAAGGATTGCAATTTTTTTTCTTTGGAGGATAGGGTTGCCTAGAGAATTTAAAATATTTTGAAGATAGCTTATTTCACAATTGTAAATGCAACCAAAGTAATGATGTTCAAACGCATTTTATGTTCCCATAATAATCCGGAGAGACAGTATAAATGTCTTATTTAATGACTCTGTACATATTATCGGTATTGTAAAGGGTATAATATAAAAACAGGAAGTCATTATTTATTAATCTAGAATACGCCACTAAGGAAATAGACTATCTCTTTATTGAGTTATTTAAAAAAAATTACTACTCAGTATATCTTTGTCCTAAAAGGCCCTTCTGACCCTTATCGGAAGTTTTAATCTTATTGAAACATCTGTAATAGATACGAGTTAGTTGAGTTGATACTCAAACTCAGCATAAGCAAAACCGCGATAACTCCTCCAAAGATATGCATTTTTAAACCTTTTAAGCTGCTGTTTTTACATACAATCAACACGTTCTATTATTTGAAAATTGAAAGTTGTTAATCGATTATTAAAATCATAGAAGCGAAATAAAATATCCTTAACTTTAGAGGTAAAATTTAATATTTTTATTCTGATAGCAAACACAATTGTTCAATTGTTGCAAATGTTCTTTACTAGGAAAAATCTGAAACATAGTAAAATTGAAACAATTCTCCTAAATGCATTGAGCAATTAAAGTGAAATGCGCAAAGATTTATGAACTATGAAAGACACTTTTTAAAAGATTTTTAACATTCTGAAGTCTAATGTAGTCTGAACTTTTGATTCAACTTAGAGTTTAGTTTTATTATGTTATCTTTAATAGTTTAAATAATATCAAAGATAAATCTTAATATAAAATTATTAAATACAGAGTTGTAATTAAAAAATAGAATATTTGAATTAAAATTTTAAAAAGTGTTGCTTTTTGAATAGCATTAATAAAACATTTTTAAAATTGTTTGTTTATATACATAATTGTATTCGTTCATTATATTTATCCTTATATCGGATGATGCAAAAATTAATTAGTAAGGCAAACAGAGTTATTTTAAAATGTTTTTTCTGGCAACATAATAATCTTACAAATGTAACAGTTTAAGCTGATTTGATAAAGTAGTATATAATGCATAATGATGTGCTGAATTATTAATACATCACATTACAATCATAAGCAGAAAAACGCGAAAAGTTTAAAAAAAAAGTGCTAACTGAATGTAAACTATCTTTAGAAATTTGTTTTAAAATCATTTTTAAATAATTAGAGCGTAGTATTTACGCATACAAATATATTCTTTATGTAAATAGTGTTTTGATACTAGACTTTTAAGATTAAAAAAAAATGTGTGTAACAGGAAAAATTCTTATCTGTAAAATTAGTTTAGTCTTACATATGAGTTTAGGAGCATAGAGTTTTCCTCCGCATTAACACTACTGTGAAGGAAAAAACTGATTTACAGGAACGATAAAAGGATTAGTCTTCCGGGCGTACGACGTCAAAAATTACATTTGCCATTTAAATTTTGGAAGTATTTTTTTTTCAAGGTACAGACTAGGTTAAAATGACGGTTCCAGGCAAAAAACTTTAAAATTTCTTTTACTGATTTATTTGAAATACTATAATATTATCTTTTCAAAAGAGTTTATTATATTTCTGTTTTTGATCGACAAATCGGCAATTGTAATTATGTAATCAAAAGTTTAAATTAATTTTATTTCTAAACAAATCGTCCCATTTTAGTTTTTATATTAACAATATAGCAATTTGATGGTGATTTTAACTCAATTGCAAGTTATTAAGCTGGAGATTTTTTAAAGGCTGTCATAAACATTATGTAAACATTTCCTAAGACAAAAACTTTAATTGCATTTACTGAAAAACTAAGCTTTGATGTTATATTATTCATAGATACTGTGATAAAAAATGTTTTTATTTTAATTACACGAAATAAAAAAATAGCTAACACATTCTTATGAGTTTAATAAATTAAAAGTTTGATTATGCAAACAATTTTTGGAAATTTACAGCATTTTCCTTATAAAATAATCTGCGAAATTAAAAAAAAGATATATATATATATATATATATATTATAATTAATATTGATGATTTATGTAGTCTTATTACATTTTTGGCTGCTTCAGGTGTGTCTGCAACACCAAAATTTATTTTGTCTCGCATTGTTAGCAGTAACTTTGCCTGATTTTTGCCATATATATATATATATATATATATATATATATATATATATATATATATATATATATATAAAATGTAAAAAAAATTTTATAGCATATTTTTAAAAAATTGCTCACCTTAATGCACAAATGATGTAAACATTGATATACATTAATTTGTGCTGTGTATAAAAATATTATACTTGAATTCAGTCGGTTACTTTAAAATCTGTTTCTATTGTATTTATTGAATTTTTCACATTTATGTAGCTAATCCTTATATAAAATTATTCCTCACATAAGACAACCTATCATTGTTAATGTATGACAAGTTAATTTAAGAATTTTACAAATTAAAAAATAATATTCGACAAATGAAAAAAGTAATATCATCCTCTATTCAAATATTTTGACTGAAATTTCCATTTTTTAATATATGTATTTACCCTATTAATCAAATAATATTTTTCGAGATATTTGAGTACTTTTTACAAGTCCAAGATCGAATTTTTCTTACTAATTTGAGCAAAATAATAACAAATTTACCATCTTTAGAAATATTTACGCCAAAAAATATTTTTAATGGACAGAAGTACAATAAATGTTTAAATATGTTGAATATATTTATTAAATGAATAATGATAATGTTGATCAAAATAATATTGTATAGACATTTAATTTTTCCCTTGATACTTAAAATATTTCTTTTTATTAATTTAATCAGAATAGTAATGATCCACTAGTTATTATAGATATTTCAATAAAATAATTATTTTAAGACATGAACATTTAATAACATCAAATTATTTTGGCTAAATTTAAAGTAGGATATTTGCAACAAAATATGTTAACCGCAACTCCAATTTACGAATTATTTTCTACTTAATTTTTAATTATACTTCTTTGAAAATAAGGTTATTTTGTACTACATTTTTATTGAAATTTCAACGGAAAAACTGTCTACATGAATTAACTCTAGAAAAGCAATTCGATTGGATACAAAATGTTCATTTTTTGAACCTTTATTGACATGCTATTAGAGGCAGTATTCAAGTACTACAATTCATCAACGTGTATTAAGCATTAGATTCACGATAATGCTATTAATATTGCATAAAGCTATATCGATTGAATATTTGTTCCTTGACAATACATATTAATAATGTATAAAAATAAATCAAAATTTCGTGACTGGGCACACTGTCACGAGTGAAATATTTTGACAGAAACTAACATCACACAAGTCGATAATTCCTTCTATTATATCTACGTAATGTAAAGAATTTATGGTGTGAAAACATAATACTTTGAAATGCAATATATAACGAAATCATTTAACGTTTCATGTACGCTCTGAAATTTCAGACATGTTATATATTCCATACATAATCTAAGCACAATTTAATACATTTTTTTATATACGACATATTTGTTAACAGTTTAGCGGTATTTTATTTTGACATTCCATGCATCTTTTTTAAAGTTATATTTAGTTTACAAAATTTATTACATACTTAGCTAAATCTTACATTTAATATAGTAAATGTACATATTGTTAATCCAATAAATATAGCTTTAATTAATCTATGTGTATTATCTATTAACCTATTAGAGTCATGGATACTGAATGTACATTTATAAATATCTTAAACTCAACTTATTATGAACTGCAGACGGAAAAAACAAATATGAAGCTTTAACAATTTTGAATATTAGATCTTGATCTTATTATTAACTAGCTGCTACTTTAAATACCATCTCCTATATAATAATAGCTTAAGTTATCTGTCCGCAAATTTATGAAGCGGTTGGACCTGGAATGGATAGAGGCAAAATTCAAAGCGAGTAAAGTTTATTGTCTTCTGAACTATCGATCCGATTCTAAAATAAATTGGAATAAATAGGTTTCATATCACAGCGAAAAATACTGTCGTCTTTAAAATGTTCGAAATTCACCCATTCCCCCTTTTCTAGCATTAAGGACCATATTCACCACGATTTAAATACTCGGATCTAACCGCGAATCAGCATTTTCGTATTCTTAAACTAAATTCGCTGCTTTCAGCTCATTTTAATCTCCTGTTTCTGATAACCCGAATTTGGAGGATTAATTGCCCAATCCACGGATACTACAATTTACGCATGTGCTCTGCGTTGAAAACAAACATGGCGGATATATTTTTAGATATAGATCTCGTAGTTTCGAAGTTTTACAAATGCTGAAAAAAACAGAAAGCCGCAAGAAAAGATTTGTGCACCCAGAAAGAACAAATGATTTGGATTGTTTGGATGATGTGGACTTTCGGTCGCGTTAGCGTTTTAATAAAAATACAGCTGAATCATTAATTCGAATGCTAGATGACACGATTTCAGCTCCTTCGGAAAAGAATAATGCTCTATCTTTTGCTGAAAAATTTTTGTTAGTATCAAGGTATTTCGCTACTGGATCTTTCCAGATTTTTCAGAAAAGATTCTGCCTCGGTTTCATCAAAATTCTTTCTTTTATATTCTTCCATTCTTATTTCGTGAGCAAATACCAGTAAAACTACAGATCCTTGACTAAATTTATAATTTCCTCAAATGATATTTATGTCTGGTTGAGTAAATATGTAAATCAACTTAGCTTGAGAACTATCCCCGGAGAATCTTGTTTATTGACCAATCAAAACATAGCTTTCATATTTGCAATAATTAATCTATAGATCAGGAAATCCACTCATGGTGCGTATGACACTAGTTTAAGTCACAGTTAATAGCGTGTGATCGCTGATCTACCGATTCCCTGATCCACTCGTTGATCCTGGATACCCTGATTTTGGTGAATATGGCCCTTAATGCCATTATTTCAAGCCCTATTTTCCCCGGTTAAGAGCAGGCGATTAAATTTATCACGTGATAAATAGGTAAAAATAATATTTTTCTAGCATAATGACGTCATTCCTTTAACTATCTCATGTAATCATTTCTTATTTTAAATTATTTAAATATCGCCTGCATTATTTTCATACATGTTATCACTGGACTTAGATATTACATCAATAATTTTCTTTTCTATTTGGCTCAAACCTATGTGATAATTTTAAATTTAATCATCGATATTTTTTGTTGCAATGAAAATTTTCACCTTTATGAATAACAGATTCTATCTATCTCCAAGGTGTAGTGGGAATAATAGTTTCATTCCTTTATTTCTATTAATTACTGTGGCAAAAAAAAATGGGGAATAACTTAACGATAATCTTGACGTAGCTAAGAAAACTTTGAATTATCTTTTTAAATGAATTCTACGGGATTCTAAACTGCATTCACAGTATTAGGAGAATTTAGAAGAGTACTAAGATAAACAAATTATTGATCGTCTACCAGATGATTCTCAGTCTAAACACAAACCATTTTTTATCTGCCTAATAGGGTACTGTACAACTCTGGAAAATTAAAAAAAAAATTACTGATGCCTTCATATGAAGGGCTACATGCTAGTAAAATGATATTTATGCAAAAAGAAAATTTTCTGGAATGTGATTTATTTAGTATCCTATTTAAAGTGCAGCTTTTTAACCCTTAATTTGGCTAAGTCCGCTACAACGAACAATCAAATAAATAAAATCTTCATAATAAATATATATTTTTATCGATAATATATAATATATTAAATATATTATATATTATTATTAATTATTATTTAATATTATTAATTATTATTTATTTAAATATATTTTAATTGATATTTAAAAAACATCTTGACAAATTAAAGGTTTATTTATGCAAAAAGAAAATTTTCTGGAATGTGATTTATTTAGTATCCCATTTAAAGTGCAGCTTTTTAACCCTTAATTTGGCTAAGTCGCTACAATGAACAATCAAATAAATAAAATCTTCATAATAAATATATATTTTTATCGATAATATATAATATATTAAATATATTATATATTATTATTATTATTAATTATTATTTAATATTATTAATTATTATTTATTTAAATATATTTTAATTGATATTTAAAAAACATCTTGACAAATTAAAGGTTTATTTATGCAAAAAGAAAATTTTCTGGAATGTGATTTATTTAGTATCCCATTTAAAGTGCAGCTTTTTAACCCTTAATTTGGCTAAGTCCGCTACAACGAACAATCAAATAAATAAAATCTTTATAACAAATATATATTTTTATCGATAATATATAATATATTAAATATATTATATATTATTATTAATTATTATTATTATTATTATTATTATTTAAATACATTTTTAACCGATATTTAAAAAACATCTTGTCAAATTAAAGGTTAACAGATCTAGCTTTAGTCTTAATTTTAGTCTATTTCACTGTTAAAAAAGTAAATATTCAATCGCAAATCCCAAGAAAATTTGGAATAGTTGATTAAAATGATAAAATTTATAATAATAGCAGACACAGAAGAAAATGGGAGATTGCTTATAGCATTACCATCTGCTTTCATTCAAAAGAAAAACTCATTTCAAGAAAACTTAATTTCTTACTATTTTTTAGCTTTTTTTTAAAAGGGGATATAGACATGGATTAATGCATTTTGTAAGTAGCTATCATATGCTAAATATCCTGTTATCATTTGCATGTGTTTTAAATTTTATGTAACGTATGTTCTTTAATTGAAAATGACTAAAGAAATGTCTTTTTATTCCAATTTGTTCTCAATTTTATTTAGTCCTCAAAATTAATAATTAAGGAACTCAACGTTAACGTTAATGTAAAAAATATAATTTTAGTGTAATTAATGCATGCTTATTATATATTCATACATTTATGCCTATAACCATCTATTAAAGCACCTGTGTTCCTTTACGCATGCTTTCACATAATTGAGAATCATTTCATTTAACTGCAAATGATCAGGGAAGATTTTTTTCTTAATTTTTTATATAAATCAAAATAATGCAAATATAAAACAATTATGCATAAAAATACTATTTTATCTTCTTTTTAATAAAAGTTATTTTCAGAACTGTGACTTATATCTGTATTACTCTTACGTTGCTCTACTAGCAATCCTTACAAGATTTTTTTCGCCTTTTCTTTATTTTTTCCGTTAGAAAAAAACATAATTGAGTTTCTGAAATCGTTTCTAAGTTATCTTGAACTGTTGCCACGCTACGCGGAATAAAAGAGATAGAAAAAAAATTACGCCTATTACGGTTTCGCTTTACGGGCTCCCTCATCCTTTGCAAAGTGTCACGTTCCACGCATTTTAAAGTGAATAGAGAAATATGTTTTTTTTTCTTCTCGCAAGCTAATATTCCGGCTTAAAAAATATTTGGAAAATATTAAAAGATGAATGGAAATTCCAGCCCTCAAGACGGGATTAATTAGTTAATTGCTGTTTTTAAATTTATGATGCGTGAAAAAGCAGGATAAATACTCAGCCATTTTCCCCCTTGAGGTTAAAAGAAAGATTTATTTATTTATTTTTTTGAAATATACTTCTTTCTGGTAAGAGCTCGCTTTCGTTTTGAATGGAGGCAAATGTGATTTAAATTATAAACATTAAAAATCCCGCGAGATTTATGCATAACGTGTTTTTCTTCAGCAGCTCATTTAAAAACATTTGTTAGCAAAATCGGTTTAAAAGAAGAACGAGAACTTGTTGTTTTTTGTGTAGTCACATTCCACAAATTTATTCCAAATAAGAAAAATTTTCTTTCTCAACAGTGAAAACGCGCAACATGCAAGCGCACACATACATACACAAATATTTTTACATATTATACACACATTTATACATACATATATATATATATATATATATATATTATATATATATATAGAGAGAGATATATATATAGAGAGAGATAGATAGATAGAGATAGAGAGATATAGAGAGATAGAGATAGATAGATATAGATATAGATAGATACAGATACAGATAGACAGAGATAGAGGGAGAGATAGAGAGAAAGATAGTGACAGATAGAGAGATAGATAGATAGATAGAGAGAGAGAGATAGAGGTAGAGAGAGAGATGTTGGAAAGAGAGATAGAGAGAAAGACAGATAGTTTGGTTTGGTTTGGAGCGCTACGGTCTACTGTTTTGCACACGAGGGCTAATGAGACCGGGACCTACAGTTTAAAGCCGATTCCGAACGGCTACAAACATCCATGCCAGCAGCGGGATGAGAGACAGATAGATAGAGATAGAGAGAGAGAGAGAAAGAGAGATAGAGATAGAGAGATCATTAAATATCATTAAATCTATGATAAAAATTCAGATAATATATGAATGTGTATATTCATATCTTTTTTCTACTTTTATAAATTAACACTAACATTATTTAATACAATTAATAATTCAACTTTAAAAAGTATTCCTTATATTAATTGAATTGAAACTACACGACAATAGAAAACTATGATATATAGATTTCAATAAAGTAATACATTTTGGTTAAGCGCAATTGCAGCTGTCATAAAAGTGTATAATCCATAACAAGCCAAATATGAGCAATTTATCTAAATTTCTAACAGATTACACTGAAATATAAATTGTGGAGTTAAATATAATTTTCTACAATAGAATAATTCATGAAAAAAATTAAGATATGGAAATTTCAATAAATTATCATAATAAATGTAATCCTAAAAGAAATAACATTATTTGCTATGTTTAACTTCTAATAACATAAAAAATCCTATTTAAAACCTGAATTATATAAAAAGAAACGCGACCGATACTGCTTAAAAATTTATTTTTATCAAGCCTGCTAGAATGTGCTGAAAAATAATGCCAGTATTTAAATTTATAAAATAAAATTTCGAAATAATATTCTATCAAAGATTATTTTGCTTTACCTAAATATATATTTATATCTATAATTTTTAAATGTCTGTAATTATTATATAACCAGTTTGAAAACTACAATCTTAAATACAATATTTATATGTTTAGCTGCATGTTGTATTAATATCATTATGGCTATAAAATTACATTTTAAGACATTTCGTTTCCTAATGAAGCCTTCGTGTGTTAATATTTTTAGATACATTCTTTTAAAAGAAATTTTTTATTTAATAGGATAATAAAAATTTAAGTTTTACTTAAACCTGTAAGGGATTGATAAAGGTAATAGAAAAAGAGATATAATTTTTTTTGTAGGAAAAATTCTTTCACTTAATACGAAGAAAAGTTTTAGATAATTAAAGGATACATAAGATAATACTAAACTTGATTACACAAAATAATTAATGCAGACCATGAAAGCATCAATTTAGCAAACTATTTAGTAATGACATAATATAATTAGTTTCCATTTTCTGAATGCAAACAACTACTCCCAAGTTAATAGGAATGAGAGCATAAAACACACATATAATGGATTTATCTTAGGGATATAATGGATTTGTCTTAGATGTAATAGATAATTTCTCGTTACTCACACAATGAAACAAAGGTTATCTCAGTACATATTTTTTTCTTATTTGAAAATAAACTTTTTATATTTACTTTAAGATTCAAAGAATATAGATATTTTCCTACAATTCGCAATGAAGATACATGCAATCTACCAAATATATTGATTTGTTTTCTATACAGATGTAAAAGGTATTTATGTTTTTAAATTGATACTAGCTGTCTAGGAGAATTAACTATATATAAAACCCAGGAATTGTCACACTAGATAGTTTGGTATGATTTAAGTACGTATGTTTTTTTTCCAGTCAGAATACGTTATAACCAACAACGACACTATCTTGGAGCACACAATATACATACGTTATGTGTTTGTATGCATACATTAATTTTAGAAAACAATAGCATGTGAATGAACACATTGTTATAATTAAATCTGTAATAAAAGTTAATTGTCTTATTCAGGAGTAATGTGCAGAAACAGGAGTTATCACTAAGGCGACTTATAAAAAATATTAATGATGGTAATTACGCAGTTTTGAAACTGATATATGACGTCAATAAAATATAGAAAAAATTTGTACTAGACACGTTTATATGACTTAGGCTCAAATAGATTTTCCATCAACTGTAAATTGTAGTCAAAATTGTCAGGCGAAGGTATTGGAACCTTAGAGTGTGTTCAATTTACTAATTCCAAATAGACCATAGTAAAAGAAAAAATAGGCAAGCAAAATGGTCCAACAATTTTTTCCCTTATCTTATTCGTATAATTTTAGAAATGTTCTATGTTTAAGCGTCTTTGTCTCTCTTATGTTTAAGTATTAATACTGTGCATTCTGTAAATTGTTCACGATGACCAGTGTTCTAAGAATTTTCCTTTTCAATCACTCACTATCTCTCGCCCGCCTTCTCTCTTTCATTCTCACTCTCTCTCGCTGATTCTCGTTCACTCTCGCATTGTCTCTCTATCATACTCTTTCTCTTAATCACTCACCCACTCCCTCACTCTCGTTCTCACAATCTCGCTTTCTCTTTCTCACATGCACATACACACATTCTATCTCACTCCTTATCTCTCGTTCTCAAACTCTCGCTTTTTTCTCTCTCTTACACACATATTCTCCCTCTCTCTCCCTCCCTCACACACACATTCTCTTTCTGTCTCTTTTTCCCACATTATTTCTCTGCCTCTCTCTCTCTCTCTCTCATACACACACATTATTTCTCCGTAGCTCTTCTTCAAAAACCTCTTGCCGTATAGCGTCAGCATGTGAAACTTACCATTTTAAAACAATGGCCATTACTTCAGCAATTATTAAGATAATTAAATGAAACTAAACTCTATTTCTATAACATACACTATTTGGAATTTAATCTGTCCCCCTCATTCCACAATGTATTGAGCAAAATTATTTTAACAATATTCAGATTTAAGTAAAATATTTTTATCATTCTAATTTTCACGCATTCCAAACCATAATGCAATGAACGCTCCTCAAATCAGAATATTTCTTAATTTTTCCTTTACCTTTTTTTTCTGGAGTTAACCAAATTGAGGGTGCAGAAACGAACCTATAAAAAATAATAATCCATATGGATAATGCAAATCTGCATATTACGAATGTTATTGCGGAAGAAAGCGTCGAGGGAACAGCATCGATACCGAAATAAATGGATGCAGCACAAGACTAATTAAACTTCTGACGAGGCCTTCATCATTGGAACTTCAAAAAAATTTTTTTACTCCTCCTTAATTAACACGCCAGTGTCTTTCAGAAATCTGTTTCAGCTGTTGAATGATTGCATTCTGTTTAATCACCAGCGAGATTAAAGGAATTAATTCCGTCCATTTAACGCATTTACGCCAGGATTGAAGCAATTGGGAATTAAATGGGTACATTAATTAATATGGACGATTTAATGAAGTTAAGTTTCAATTACGGCAGGAAGACGGTTAACGCGTAAATCATTTCGTTGCTCAATGAATATTTATGTTGCTTACGGTGTATGCGGGAGAGTAAAATTCTCTCATACTTCATACCAACAAAATTAATTTGATATGTACACGATACAAGATAGTTACTTTAACTCAATGTTAACATTCCAAAATGTTAAGGAAACAAGGATCTTTCAAATGACAAAACTCGATGAAATATACAATTAAAAAAAATCAATTTATGGATGCATTTTGTTTTGGAAAATGAATTATTTTTTTATTCAAACTTTTATACCTTGAATCTTTGTTCTAAAACTTAAAAATAAATTTTTCAACTTTAAATGCTAAGCCAAAGTTAACTAGGTTGAATTTAAGAAAGTCTTACTAGCTCTGTGTTTTTACGTTGACTTTGCATATTATACTTCATTGTGGTACGAATTGCTATGAATTTGTATTCAGACAGAAAATGAACATTCTGTATAAATTTTTAAAATTTTCATACCTTATTAAATATTTTGACATGTTCAAAATGCATTATTTCTTTCTCAAAGACTGTCAAATTTTTAACTTTGTTCATTAATGTGTTTACTAACCTAAACTGTTATTTCTATAACGTACACAACTTACAACTTGGTATTTTTTCAAGTCACATAGGATGTAATACAGTCAAAACAAAAAATTACTGAAACACACATATATATTAACTTAACAAAAATGAAAATCGATACCTAGTTTTGTTTCTATACGTATGCTAAACATACAGTATATAGATGAAAGCAATTGGCTAACACTGGAAATATTTTTAATAAGTGTTGTTTGACGATTAGTTTACGAAATGCTTTGTATTTTAATTAAAAATTATTTTTTGTAGATCTTAGTGTCTGTTTTATTCTATGAAATAACATTATCCATGTTTCTATTCTAAATGAAGTTAAGAGTTGGATATTTTTAAAATTCAAATCAAAAGTTCCTCGTCCACTGTATTTATATTTTTATTCTGTAAGTTATATCAAATGCCATAAAATCATATAAAATATCATAGTAATCTCCATTTACAGCTAATTACAAAGAAATAGCGTGAAACGTGGTTTCGCTAAAAGTCTCTCAATAATTTAATGCCTAATAATCACTTTTAAAATTGAATAGACATAAAATATAGAAGCTCAAAGTCCAAAGATATAAAGTTTGAGAATATATGAATGGAAGGTAAAAAACAAAAATTTGATTGTAAAGGATCAAATGATTCAGTTGTGATAGCTTTATCTATATTAAATACATAATTTAGATATTTTAGTAGTTTTATACAAATATATAAAAATTGGCGAAGAAATAACTTATTTCAATTTTTTTGTAAATGTTTTGAATATATTTTATATGGTAAATGTTGAAGTAATTTAAAATCATAAATAAAGAAATATTTTCTGGCTTCATGTCACAGAGACTATATTACAATACATTATATCCGATTATGTTGCAGAAGAAGCTTTGTAATTTCATAGATCCCTTAAGGAACTGGGAAAAAATTATTTAGGCAAACACATTTAATAAGCATATATGTACTACATTAAAATAAGGTACTCAGGAAAAAAATATTTATAAAGTATCTTTAATTACTTAGCAAACAATATGCTTATGTCTTGCTTCTTAGGAAAACTGCAGTTTATTATTTGTTATACGAATACTAATTAGACTAAAACTGAAAGAAAACTGTTAGGAAATTTATAAACACATTCTTTTAATATACAACTAAACATAAGTTAATTGCTATGTGAATTTAGTTTTTCTTTTAAAAAAATTAATCATTAAAAGAACGAAATCGCTATGTATTTGTATTCAAACTGGAAATGAACATTATTTGTCGTTACCTAATGCATAATAGGACAAGAAATAATTATATTATTAAAGAGACATAGTACCTTTCGTGCTGAAAACTCTATTATAACTGCCTATACTTTATTAATTATAAAAAAAAATACTGCGTCTCTTAAATTTTTCTTATATTACTATTAAGGATTATATCACTATTAAGGTAACTTTATAAAAATAATTTCGTTTTGTTAAATAAAGCAATAAAATATTTCAAAAGTATAAAATATTTACATTAAGGGAAAAATATAAATCTATTTCTGCACGGGATAGAAATTGTTATTAAATTAGAAAGTGGTGTTAAATAAATAGAAGCAAATTTTGAATTTATTCCGCGAACCTTCTTTACATTGATATGAGGAATATATTTCATTTTATAGAATGATTTATTTTTCATAGAAAGGCAAAACTTTAACTTCATAGCCATTTTCAGAGTTACCTGCGGAAGTTATTCTGCGGAATTATTCCAAATTTTAGCTAATGATTACGGAATTACGGACGTTGCTGCAAAAATTACGGAAAAATCGAAAATTTTGATTAAGTAATATGCAATTGATAAGATTATGTCAAAAATTTAACTGAAAGAAAAATCTAGTTTTTATTTTAACATCATATTGAAGTTAAAAGAAAGATTAGCTTATATGTAATAAAAAAAATATTTTTCTACATAAAATCGTAACTTTAGGTATACTAAGGTATACTGTATTACTTACTAAGTTTCGTGAAGGTTAAAATTGAAAATTATTTGCTAAGTTTTAAATTCTTAATTTTGAAAATTACATATTTTTCATCTGGTGCACTGTTAATTGCTTAAAATTTTTATTTATATTTTTCTTGTTTTTTTATTTTTTTTATGAGATGGTGAAAAGTACTGGGGAGGGGGGGGGTAGGTTCATCAATGCTGATTCCTGATTCCATTGGTTGGAGGTTGGCAACCCTGCATTTTTTACTTTCTTTTAAATTTTAAAATGTTGGATACCTTAAAAATATTGGCTTTTTCCTCAGCACTATAAGGCAGCAGTCTCAAAGACAAAGAATGTATAAAATCTGAAGAGGCGGTGAACAACTTAAAAAAAACAGACTTTAAGACGTATTTAAGAATATAAAAAGAAGCTTATGAGATTTGCATTACACCTCCCGGTAGTTATTTCAAATGATTCCATGTAAATAATGACAATATATGTCAAACTATTTAACATTTAAATATTATCCAGTTTATTCAACAGCCACAGTATATAGTTAAGAGAAGAGGAAAATGAAAAAATTGAAATAAACATCGCATGTATTTAAACAGGAATCAAAAATTTATTATTCAAGTTTTCATTTATTTTTATACCTAACTCTTCCATGGAGATTCCTGCTTTTATTAAATAACAAATCACTAATAATGGCTATTACGCTGCACCAATTTTATAAGATATGCATTCACATGCCTCTTCAAAACATTACCAGCGAAATACCAATCAAAATTTAATGGCTAAAAGAATTATCAAATTACCATTTGAGCAATACAGCGAGTTAATTCCATTACATCAAACTTACGCGCTATTTAACTAGGAAATACTTCCATAAAATTTAACACGATATAACGGCATACGCGTATTCAGAGACACCGAGAGAGTCGAGTTATTTAAAGCTTTGCCTCAAGCCAACTCAGATTCGTGAAATTGCCCGTGTAAATGAATGCCTTGGTTAATTTTACCTCCCGCCCATACCAGAATTTCCCCCCATTTCTGAAATAAATTAACTGCATATATTAGAAATTAAGAATGTATCGCTTTTGGTAGCCTCTGAACGTCGATTAATATGTCAGAAAACTGAATAACTTTTATTTATCATATCTTCCTGGGTAACGGGGGAAAACTTAGAGTAGCTTGGTCACTAGATTTAAAATATGTCATTTTGGTAAGAAACACCTGTTAGGATTATAATTTTTACCACCTTTAAATAGGTCAAAATTTAAAATAATACATTAATATAGTTGATATTATTTTAAATTAATATTGGAACAATTAAAAATATATAAACATACATAAATACTTATAATGGTAACATGTATGGATTTTAGGATTTACTAAAATAACTGCAATATTTTGTTTCAAATGTAAAAATTGTGAATTCCACTATAGTTCATAATAATTTTACTGGCAGACTGCTGTTTGGCTACCCCTAGTTTAGAAAATTATTGTTTTGTAATGTACATTTTACGCTAAACAGACAAATGTACTCTTCTGTTAACATGTCTTATACATTTTATAGAATAAATATATTTTGTGATTTTATAGCACTATCGGAAATTTAAAACTCAAACTAATACGATAATGCTTTTTTAATAAACAATCTCTTAAATTTTTATTTCAGTTAAACTTTTAAAGCTATTCTGAAGTATAGCGATGCAACTGAAAAATACAACCATACAAATGTATTTTAAATCCCTTTGTAAATACTTATTCTCTAGTGGAAAGATAAGATTTTCTCGGTAGAAGAAAATACATTTTTTCTTAGGATGTTTATTAAGTCAGCATAAAATAACTATTTCTCTAAAATTTTCTAGTAGGATTTTATATTTAAAATTTTAAACTCGAATGTTAGTTGCAGATTCAATTTTTCTCTCTTTTAATTGTACTTTAAAAGTACAAGTCTAAGAAATATAGTGATGGAACTAAAAAATACATATGTATTTTGGTTCACCTAAAAATAATCATTTCCAAATGGGAATAACATTTTTACTAAGGAGAAAACACATTTTTTAAACACATTTTAAGTAGATTATTCAGACTAATTTTATGATTAACTCAGGATTTTATCTTTAAA
Source organism: Pardosa pseudoannulata (assembly GCA_032207245.1). Taxonomy (NCBI): domain Eukaryota; kingdom Metazoa; phylum Arthropoda; class Arachnida; order Araneae; family Lycosidae; genus Pardosa; species Pardosa pseudoannulata. The sequence goes on along the minus strand of CM063498.1, from coordinate 102,960,108 downwards.
ATGTAACTCAAATGTTGTTAATAAACATTCTTTCAATACTGTTTCATTTAGTTAAACTTTAAAATGAAAATCTTTAAGAAGTACAGTGACGGAACTTAAAAAATGTAAATGCGTTTTTTAATAGCTTTGAAAATTATTATTCTCTATTGAGAAGGAAATAAATTTCTTTGTAGGGTAAATATATTCTTGGGGGACATGTTTCATAAATGTATATAGAATGATTATTTTATTTATGATTTCGTAATAGGATTTCTTGTTTAAATTTTAATTTAAATCTTGGTAGTAAACATATTTTATGTCACTTTGTTTGCTTCAGTTGCATATAAAATTACAAACATCTAAAAAATATGGAGCTAAAAATTCAGAAGTATTTCAAATCGGCTCAGAAAAAAAATCCTTATTCTCTAATGAAAAATATATATTTATCTCTCTAGAGAAAACACATCATTTTATGAACACTTTAAATATATCTGTACAGAATAAATATTTTATCTATACTCTTTTATATTCAATATATTTTTTAAATTTTATATTTCTAAGCTTTTATATTTAAAATTCAGCTCTAAGTTTCGTCTCATTACGATTACAATTACTTTAAAAATATTGGAATGAAATGCAAATGTATTTTGAATCATTTTAAAGATCCCTATTCTTCCATGGATAAAATTTTGCTTATATTAAGAATAGTATATTTATCGGTGGACATGTTTAATAAATTTATATAAATTGATTATTTAAAACTTTTGAAGTAAGTTTTTATATTTAAAATGTTTAACATTGAGAAAATTAAAAGAAACATGGTCTAAGAACGTTTTCAATTTAATTTAGTTATAAGCTGTTCTAAAATAAAGCGGGGTAAATAAAATATAGAAATATTTAAATACAAATATGTTTTAGATAGTTTAAAAAAACCTTATTCCCTAATGGTAATGCATTTTCATTGTAAATGCGTTTGATTCCTTTGTTGATGAAAATTTGTTTCAAACAGAATAACAATTTACTATAACTTTTAATAAGATTTCGAATTTGAAATTTAAAACTAGTTTTTTGTTAATTAACATTCTTTCAATAGCATTATCATTACAAGCCACTAAAGAATATAGGAATGGAGTGGTTATACAAATTTATTTTGACAAATAAAAATATGCTTTGAATTGTTAGAAAATCCGTATTTACTAAAAGTATAGGCATATTTTACCTCTATGGAAGAAAACGTATTCTTTTGCTGAGATGTTTAGTATAAGTATTTGGAATGGCTATTTATTGTATAATTCCTGAGTAGGATTTTATATTTAAAATATAAAAGCTCCAATGTCTTTAATAAGCATGCTCTCGATTTTTGTTTCTGTTGCACATTAAAAATTATAAAATATTTATGTATATAGGAATGAAAATAAAAATACCAACACAAAGTAGTGGCTTTTATAAAACATTTTCACATAAAAAAATTACTTTAATTATATTTTCAAGCAATTAAATTTGCTTCTGATTATAGTTTTACAAGAAATGAGAATTGAATACTATTAATATTTAAACCAAATATATATGAATATAGTGTTGTTCTAACGTATCAAAAATACCGCCCATTAAATAGTAATGCTTGACACTGAGGATGTTTTCTGTGACTACATTGGAGATATTTTTTCTAAAAAATTTTTATGAAATGAAAAGGCCACTTAGAAGCATACATATTTAAAGGTAACAAAGTGAATTTTAAAGAGAAAATATCTCGTAGGGTATCTCAGAGTTTTAGAAAATGACAAAAAGAGGAATCTGAATCACAAAAATGAGACAGCAGTTGTTTAAAATCAGTAATATATTAATTTTCTTGTAAATGTTATACTATTGATATATATGAAAACGAAATTTAATATAGTTTAATTATTAAGATAGACACTTTATACTTCTCGATTTTATACTGAAAATCTCATTTTTTATAAATAATCAGCAGATTTTAATGCAGTGTTGATTTTAAACATCTGATTCTGAATTGAGATACTAGTAAAGTATTTCATCAAATATGCTATTTATTGCATCAAATACTATTTTTTATGTATAATGTTAATTTTATAATTGCTTCAACGTAGATATTTACATACACCATGAGTATAAAACCTTTAAAAATGAATAATGAATTTAATAAAAAGACATTTTGATAAAATTTGATAGATATATTTTAGCCTATATATATATATATATATATATATAATCACACATTAAAAACATCTACCTACCAACCTACGTATCTCTATATATTGAGGTATATATATACACATTAAAAATTCTTCGTCAAATATCGTGTTCTAAATTTTGAACATTGCAGGTCAAATAGTTCAACATATTACTGATCATTTAATTTAGTATGATATGTAAAAATTTGCATCCTTAATAAAATAATAGAATGGCTTTTAATTCCCCTTTCTACATAAAAAATTCCATGAATTATTAACCCCTTCCGGTATGATTTAATAATGAAGAACTGTGCATGAAATAACCATTTAATTTTTATTTAAAAAACTTGTTTCATTTTACAATTCTTACATATTCTTAATTAAAATCCACTTTTTAAATAGTGTTAAATAATATCAGAAACAGTAAAATTAAGAAAATATCAAAGCAAAACATTAATAAGGTATACAGATAATAGTCTTCAAGCTAGTGGTACTTTTCAAAACAAAGTGCAAAGGAATTCTTAATTGTTTACACTGCCAAGTAGTCTCACTTTTAATTTGATTCTTGTAATACACACGGCATTTCTTAGTAGGTTTTCTTTTATTCTGACTCATTAATTTGGCAATGACTTGTACCAAGAAATTCTAAGTAAACAATATGCAATAGTGACTTGTGATTTTCACAAGTGATAAAAGTGTTGCCAAATTCAGTACACTAGAAATTTTAAATTAAATTAATTATCATATTTAACAGTAACTTTAATCGCATGACGAGTGTAGCTCATCATTGTGCGGTATGGAATGAAAAACTAATGACGAGCTAGACTCGTCATTTTACCGGAAGGGGTTAATAATAGTTTTATATGATATATTTAAAATAATTACATTCTGAAATATTAATTGGTGGAAATGTTTATGTAACCTGGAGAAGTCATTTTCTTTTGGAATTTGTGTGCCAAAAATTTTCCTTTCTCGAAATAGTGTCAAAGAATGAGAATAGAGTTTAAAATGAGTTGAATAAATATAAACTAAACCCCACAGACTTACGCTGATTGATACATTGATGATTCATCTTATTTCCCCCTTACTCTAAATTCCAGCTTTCGGAAATCAATGATGTGTAACTATCACATGCATTAAGGATATACGACTTAAAAGTATATCGATTAATCTGCCATAAAAAAGGCATTTTTGATTTATCGCTAATGCTGGAAGAATGATGAGATCTATAAGAAATATGATTAATCGATTTTCGAATGAAATAATATGACGAAACACCTGCTAGAGCGAAATTCGTAAATCGGAAATTACTTTAACGTTAACAGTATGTAACGGTTAAAAACTTGTCTTTGTTAAAATGATTGAATGTATTGCATTACTGTAAAAATGAAATTTCGAAACACGACACAGTAATTGTTAATTTTATCTTTTTGTTATTTTATCCTTTAATTACAGATATGATGAAATTTCATTTACTGCATACTCTTATTATTCACATTATTCACTGCCATGATCGTTTTCTTAACGATATACTCTAGCAGCCAGTGTATTATTTCCCGAAACACCAGGAATTACGAAATACCGTTGGGCATGAAATAAAAATCTCAAAAATCCGTTTATTTGTTTGTTTCTCAATTTATAGACAAATTATATCACATATGCAGTTTATGGTTACATGAAAAGATATTTTCTGTTTAGAATAATATTACTGATATAATCTTCAAAACTCATTTTTAGGCTCATTAATGAATATCTATGGAATATAATAGTCAACTATGGGAATAAATTTGTTTAATTGAATAATTTACGATTATCTACTTTCTTGCTTATTGTAGAAGAAAAAAAAATATAAAAAGCACTTAGATTTCAATGATAATATTAATTTATACTATGCCTGTATAAATTTTGACAAGTTTCAATGCTATTTCTGTACGTGCGTATAAGGAAACTTTAAATTACATTTTAACCATTTCTGAGTTTATTTTGACTAATTTCGCCTTGACATCATCCGTATGTATTTATCATAATTCAAAAATGATTAAACGTAAAAGGTGGAAATTCTGTATTTAGAAGTGTGTCGTGAATAACCTGTCTTCCATATTCATCTGAAATTCATTGAGTAGCATAATATCCAGCAGTCAAAATTCAAACTACAGAAATAAAATTTTAGAACTCTTTAATGAAGCATGACTTAATAAATTCACATCTGTCCACCATGGAGCCAAGCATCTTACAAATACAACACCTGTCAATTTCAACAAATTCTGCGAGAGTAGTAGAAGTTGTAGATGTTTACAAGTGTTACAAGTGTTAGATTTCAATGAAAATATTAATTTATACAATGACTGTATAAATTGCCGGGTGGTGACGTCAGAAACACGTGCACCAATGGGTCTGAAAGAACGAACCAGGGTTTCCACTACAAAGTTCCAATGCCAGGGTAGGTAAACAAAGCTAACCAGCCATCGCCCGGCTAAACGCTTGAAAAATCGCAAAATTTGGCGATAAAAGCCGCGGTTTAAATATCGCATCTGTACCTTTTAATTTTTGAACTAAATTTAACCACATTTTGGAATCCTTAATTATCCATACTGAAGAATGGGAGCACAGAAGCTAGTCCGTTTTAAAATTTTATGAGTATTTCTGCTAAGATAAACATTTTATTCCACATTAAAACACTTCAATTTTTGTCACACTTTTAGAATTTTCCGTATATTTTTTTTTAAAACTCAGTATAATTTTTTAGTCCAGTTGTGCATCTCTCGTTTTGAATGTAATCTGCACTCTATATAACGAAAATTTTCATTACATATATAACAATTTTGGGCACAATTCAAAACAGATTAGAATAGAAAGTTGTCCCTGCCTCGATATCTCACTGCCACATACCTGTCCGATCTTGACCGTTACACTTGGGCCACTTCGTAATCTATAACTGCTCAGCATGAGTCCCCACTAAAACTCGAAGTCAGCAGCTGCACCTAAATTCTTTTTGGAAATTTAGTCCACAACTGTGTATGCACGTGCTGACCATCGCGGTAAAGTACATCGATACAGTCTATATCACAAAAAAGACTCTAATCGAATAAAACGTAAATGAAATAAGGAAGATTTTTCAAATGATCACTCAGTAATTACAACAGAACATTTTGGAGTTTGAAAAGAAAAAGATTTGTTGAAATTGAAGTAAATATCCCTTAAGATATTTCACCTACGAAGATTTATATCACATAACAGAAATTTATGTAAACTTTTCAGTTCACGTCTTTTAAGAAATGAGAAATATTTATAAGCATATGTAATAAAAGTTCAGAAAATGGTCAAAATATTTATAAATTTTCCCCCAGCATAGATGATGTCTGTCCACAGTTCTACAACTGAATATACAAGCCATTCACGAGCCGAAACAAAATGGCAGTCAATAACTTGATCCGTATTCGCATCTCAACTGTAACTGGTGGCATTAATTAACGCATCCAATTTAATGAACTTCGGTTTCAATTTTGCACGCCGCATTGAACGGGGTCCGCATAAAAGAAGAGGGCTATTCTCTACAACGAGCAGATCGAGGGGATGGGTTAATTAATGCTTCAAAGCGTGCCGATCCTAGTAAGACGCATAACAGACGGAGGGAATTAACGAAATTGTTGTATTGACATTCTAAGACGCACGTTCCCCTAACAGACAGCTTATTCTGTTCCATACTTCAAATATTACAATGAATTTAAATAAAAGGTAAGAATAACTTAAGTTATTTTTTTAAATATCCTGATCCTGCTGTTTTTTATTTTTATCCCAATAATTAAATAAGGACAAAGAGTATTAAGCAACTTTGTTTTTCGTTGAAATTAACAAAGTTATTCCGGTATTCAGAACAGTGTTCACTGATGATTAATGAAGCCATGCGTTATAATCAATAAATAAGGGGTTTTAAAAAAGATTCACCGTGAATACAAGTAAATATTTTTCCTACTTAAATTGAACAGCATTAAGATCTGTTTATAGCCCTATATTCTTCTTTTGTTATATTTTTTTAATTACTTTAATTCTGAGTAAAAAAAAATTGGTGAATTTTCGTACCTATATCAGACACATAAACGTTAATGGTTTAGAATTAGCATAGCAAATTATTCGTGTCTAAGTTTATAAAGATCATTTTAAAGGCATGAAAAGTTCTATGCATGCAGTTTATTAAAAGTGAACTGTCTGTAAGTTTTCTAAACATTGCTTGAATTGATACTTTCCCCTATTAAAATTCTACCCCTTCGTCATCTCCTATCAGCTCCTGGATACAGTGCACGCAAATGATGCAATTAACAATAGAGTTGTTAATGTTAACCCATTTTTAAATTTTAAAAAATATTTTTTAGTAAAGAAAGGGGTAAAAGTTCTATAAATTGATATATTGAGTACTATCAATTTTAGTTTATCAGCACTATAAAAATATGTCACTAATCAATACCGAGTAAGTCTTTATATTTACTTAAAGCACAATCAGAATGCTGCAAATATTCATACATAATATATATATATATATATATATATATATATATATATATATATATATATATATATATATATATATATATATATATATATATATATATATATATATATAAATGGACTTATTTCAACAGTGAGCTCTCTTTTTGTGAAGTTTGAAATATAGAGCTCATATCTAGTAAGTGATGAAAATATTACTTTTTATTTTGACATATCTAATCTGTTTTTCCCTTTGTTGACCACAGAAAAAGGTCGAAGGTGCTCGACAGTTTTAGAACACGATAGGAATTATTTTCATTAAAATGGTCTAATTCTCTTTTTTAAAGTGTAGTTACAACTGTTTAAAAAATGCCTTAAAATTGCTTGCTAAATCTATAAATATTTTTATCGAAATGTTTTAACCTTTCATATATTTATCCATTACTCACTAGACTCTATATACATAATTGCAATCAAAGGATGCTTACAGAGTTTTTTAGCAATTCAGAACGTCTTTTATAAGACACTTCATTTTCTCAGGCAATCTGAATTTCTCTGTTGTAGTAGATAAAAAAAAACGCTTGAAAAAGATATGTATATCAAAATCAGTCCTTCATCGATCAACTTTTCCAGCGAGTAAACATTTATTGGAAAGATGTGTAAATGATTCTCACGATCAGAGATTTGAAGAAATCGATTTGTGAATGGATACAAATGAAAACATAACAAAGAACATAACAGAGGAAATAAAGTTTTTTTTTTGTCATTATTCAATGTTCAATGTTCATATTTCAAAGTTCTCATTAGCAATATTAATTCCTCCAAATCAATCAATTTTTAACTATTCTGTTCTTTATAGTGACTGACGATAAATAAAATGCACAACTATTCAACTACATATAGTATAAAATTCAAAGCCAATTAAAGTAAGGTATACGTATAAAATGTACGCTGAAAGCTATTGTGCTGCTTCGAGCTTACAGCTTTTAGCGTAATTAATATATATATATATATATATATATATATATATATATATATATATATATATATATATATATATATATATATATATATATATATATACATATATATATATCTTATTTACATTGGCTTTGCGTTCTATGCTACATTGCGCCACAAAAGCATTACCTTCTCGTATGTATGTGTATATATATATATATATATATATATATATATATATATATATATATATATATATATATATATATATATATATAAATGCATATATATATATATATACATACATATGCATATATATGTACTTTTTATATGATTTTCTGTGACTGATACTTTTCAAACCTAGTAAGGATGATTCATTTTTTCTATAAATATAAATAAAATTATTATTCCATCGTACTAAAATGTGACTAATATTTTACTCTGAAATACCAGAGATAACAACATACTTTAACTTAAAATACTGTATCTTTTATGTTCGTTGAAAATATAGTTTTAAATTGAAAATTAGAAATACTTTTTTCCCTAATTTCACATTTCCTTACTAATCGGTAGCAGCCGACATTGAATAATGTATGGTAGTGAATTCTGTTAAAATTTTTCTTTAAAATTTTAATCATCAAATTCAACAGCACATTAAAATAGTAACTGGGGAGAGAAATTATAAAATACCAAATGTACGCAACATAGGTTCAGAACATAGAGAAAATCCATGAAAGCCAAATAGTAAATATCAGAACTTTCAACCAATTTCTTAGTCATAAATAAGACACTTATTAACCAAGTATTTGGCTACATAGATTTCATCAGTATGTGATGAAAACGAGTTATTTGAAGCATTTCATGAGACAATAAGAACGAAAGAGTCAAATAAGAAACGGGTGAGAAGCAATGGATAACGAAATTTTAAAAAAGAATGTTTTTATAGCTTTTTTATATCGTGTTAAAATATTGATTAGTCAACCCATTTATATGAATTTTATCACATAAATGTAAAAAGTGCAAGTGCAGGATGAAACCTGTAGATTCTTATTTTCAGTTATTCATATATCTAACATAGTACAAACTATACATTTCAGATTGATATAAAAAATTTATTTGCTATGAAACTTTTAACTAAATTTGTAAAGCTAGAAATAGTAAAGATAATATCATATTTCTCAAATACTATAAATATTTTGTATTTTATAAATTTCATCTTTTATATCTATCGGTCATGACAATCGGCTTCTTTGCAGGGTTTTAATACAGTCTAATACATGGCTAACACAAGAATAAGAATAATGTACTCCCTTTTTTAAACTCGAAAAATAGAAAGTCATATGTTTTTTCCTATAAGTGAGAGTAGTTCTTACTTATTCACTCTCGCACCTGCACAGCCAGGCATTAACAAACATAATAAATTGTTTAATCCATTGGAAAGTTTCAGTAATTCATAATTTACGAAAACTTTCAAGTGACAATAATCGAATAGGGACCTTTGTGCAACACTCCCGTAGCGGTGTCGTTCAGTTCATGAAACTTTTAGCATGCAGTTTTTAAAGAAAAGTTGAGCTAAATTAAAAAGAAAAGAATAACTGAACGAATTACACGTAAAAGCTGATGTTTATTGGATATTTTCTACAATAAGCGAGAAGACTATTCATCGAATATCACATGCTTGCAAATAAAAAGCTACTGAAAAATAGTTTTGTTGTACATAAAGTTTATTATCGCTCATGCATTGTGTTCCATCCGTAAAAATACTTAGATTACCATCACTTTTATTTTTCTTTGGAAATCTTTTTATTTATTTTTTTAAATTACATTTAAACAATTTTCAGGCTCAGCCATCAGCCATCTTTAGATTTTGATGTCAAAAATGTTTTTCATTCCAAAAAAGCAAAATATTTTATAAGATATTTAAAGTATTAAAGTAGAAGCAGAATTTGTATTTACACAGAAATATTTTTCATGAGCAATCATAAATCTAATGAAGCTTAGTGTCACTTTTTAAGAAGTTTAAGTCCTTTTAAGAGTTTACCCTAAATGTATGAAAAAAGTAAACTAGTAAATTAAACTAGTAAAAAGTACACTAGTAAATGCGTTACTTAAGATAACCGACCACGTTCAAATAGCGATTTTCATGAAAAATATCGAAAAAAAGTTATTATTTTAAAGATCAGTTCTTTAGCTGTCGAAAACAGTTTTCAGCTTGTTTCTAGAGTCATTAGAAGTCATGATACAGCTCTTTAATCATCACCGGAAGTGTCGAAAAGATACCGGAAGTGAGTAGTTAAAGGTCTTGGTTTGGTTTGGAGCGCTACGGTCTACTGTTTTGCACACGAGTTAAAGGGCTTGACTTTGAGTGTTGGCATGAAAAACGTCGTATGTTTATAATTTGAATGTCTGAATGTTTATAAAATTATAAAACACTTAATGAATTTATCCAATAAAATCTTTAAATTGAATTTCTGAATAACTGTGATTTTTGCTACACCACCACACCTCAACAGTCCTAACTGCTAAAATAATTTTTAGAATTTAACTAGAATTTAACTGTATGTTTTTAATGATGTTATGTATGCATTGAACATCAGGATTATAAATATATTAATTTTGAGATGAGTTATGGACATTTATGCTAGAAACTCCATTATTTTTTTCTTGAATTTTTGCTCTAAATTACTTGATTGGCTATAACTCATTTATACTTTAGAATATTTTCATTCTGGAGGTTCAATGCTTACATAATGGATATATGTCTACATATATCCAAGTAAAAGCGATATGTTTTGCGTATTTTTTTAGTTAGGAGTGTTGGCGTAAAGTCAAAAAATGCTTGTTTTTTTTTCTCTATTTTTGCCAATTTTTAAGACAATATATTTGTATTCATGTTTATTTTTATATTTTTCTATGTCTTATAGCCTATTACTGCAGTAACTAAAAATATTTCCTATAAAAATCTTATTTAAAAATTTTGGTTCAGAACGTGGTCGGTTACCTTAATGCCTAAAATCGTGAGAGATTTAAAACAGAGAATTAATATATTTCTAACAAAAACATTTATAACGTGCAATATTAAACAGAGAAAAATACTTTAAACAAAGATTACAGAAAAAATGTAAAATGGTATTAACAATAAATTATTTTTAATGACATAAACCGTTTAAATTATCTTTAAAAATAAACGAAGCACACCTTCTTTTAATATTACAGGACATTACTTCAGTCCCAAGCATTAAACATGAAATCAAAAATATTAACACGATCCAAAGCAATTAAATGCGAAATATTTCTTTAAAAATGTTTTAATGCAGTTTAAGTCAAACTTCGATAATAAAATGAAATTATTTTTCAGAGGAAAAAAAGAAATAATTTTTCAGCTTCCTAAATATTTTCATTCGTTTGGAGAACGTTTTAAGGTAACGAGTTAGAAGCTTTTATATTTAACTGTGACAAGAAATTTTCTCCTTCATATAATGAAGTTCTGAAGTAAAAACTAAGCGTTTGAAGCGAAAAAGGCATTTCTTTATTAAATGAACTGCTTTTCTTTGCTGACAAAAGAAATGATTTTCAATATCGAATTTTTAAAGAATACTCTTAAGGAGCATATTTTTTTGTTTTATGGAGATTTTTTTTTCTTTTGGGGAACTTAAGTGTGAAAGACATTAAAAAATTTGGATAATTCTGAAACTCGAGAAAAATGATTCCGAAGAGGACAACATATGCATCACTTTTTAAAGTTAATAAGATTTCACTTCTGGTTTTTGTCAAATTCTTTTTTATCACTCAACAAAAATTGACCTTCTGTCAGCAATTATTACGTTTTCAATTCTCAGATAAGCAGTCACCACAATGTCAAAGCAAAATAAGAGAAAAGAAAACAAAAGTGAAGAATATTTACTTTGTTTAGGAATTTTTTTCAAGGGGTGTTCAGTTAATTTTTGTTGAATATGAGACTTTAGAGAATACCCTTCAAAATTATTTTTTTGCCTTGTTTTGAGGAGTTTTTTTTTCTGTTTGGAAATTTAACTTAAGATATTTAAATTTCAGATTATATCTAAACTCGAGAAAAATTATTTTGAAGAGGATAGTATATGCATTATAGGTTTCACTTCTGATTTTTTATATTTCCGAGGGCTGTTCAGTTAAATAATGAGACTGTATTTATACAGAAAAAGAATTACCGTTTATCAGTATTATTTAAGAGGACATTTTTTAATCAACTGCCATGAGTAATGCATTTATCCCAACGTTCTGTTACTTTTTAAGTACATGCTAATATCCATTTTATGAGAGTTTTTTCAAACTGAATTCCTCAACTTTAATACATGTTTCATTGCTCTCGAGATGGCGGAATTTTAGCAATACTTTAAGCTAAGAAATCGTATGGGGCAAGATTTAGGACAGCATGGAGGTGTAATATGATCTTCTGACTGTCCTCAGTAAAACTTCTGGTACGTAGCTAGTAATATATGGCTATTCATATGGACTATGAATGTCTCTCTTCACATTCATAACCTTCCATATTTACTCTTCGTTCTTTAAAAGTTTTATGTAAACGAAAAGTACTTGCCCCTGATATTATTTCATCTTGGGAAGCCTCATGTATCATGTTAAAAGCGTCCAATGTATGAATTAAAAAAACACAAAATTTAATTATATATTATTGTTAAACGTCTCTGTTTATATAACTGAATTTGTAAGCGTCAGGGAGCAACCTTACATTTAACCGTGGAACACGCTCTAGTAATTCAGCCTGTAGAACCCTCCATAGACTTTTTTTATTAATACACATATCTACATATCTTTTATTCAACAAAATTTATTATATTGGGATATGCAGTTCCACGATAATTATATCAGTATTATAACTTATTAAACATCCAACGTAATTTTATGATTTAGCAAAAACTGACTTTCTGCCAGCAATTTTTCCGCTTTTAATTCCCAATAAACAGTTTCGGTCACATTTGTCAAATAAAGGTATTTTAATTCTTATTAAGTTAAAATATATCTACTGTACTGTTTGTAGAAAACAAACGGGACAAAAATATTGGAGATTTGTTAGTTGAATGTTGTTATTCAGACATGTGTGTAGCTATATCGCTTTCATATATATGTAGGAGTACTAAAATCCTACTTGATAAAAAGAAACACAAAGATATTACTGTATAAGGTTTTGATCAAGTCAGTTTAGACTTATGCCTCGAAGACTTGGACTCTAACAAGAAAAGAAGAGAGGAAGTTGGCAACCTTCGAAAGGAAGATCCTGCGAACCATTTTTGGTGCTGTCTTTGAAAATAACAACTGGAGAAAAAGATATAATTTTGAATTATATAAGATCTTTAACAGTGATGATGTTATCAAATCTATAAAGCTGAATAGAATGAGATGGGCAGGACATGTAATATGAATGAGCCCAGAACGAACAACTTTGAGGGTTTTTAATGCACTCCCTTCCAATAAAAGACCAAAAGGAAGGCCTAAGAAACGGTGGAAAGACTGTGTGAATGAAGATTTTGCCATCTTAAAGGTAAAGAACTGGAGATCAATTGCTGGGAGAAGGGCAGATTGGGAAAAGCTTCTAAGGAAGGCCCAGGCTCACAAAGGGCTGTCGTGCCAATGCTGATGATGATGATATATGTAGGAGAATACATATAAGTATGTATGAGTTGTATGTGCATTGTACGTATGTATAGGAGGTATGTGCAAGTGCATTTTGTAGAGTCAAACAGTTTTATTACTACATTTAATTTGTATAGTTTAAATTATCACATATGACATGTTACTTACAGCCTTTGATATGCTGGTATTAAAGTGAATTAGAATTTAAAATATAATATAACAGTTCCTTACCACAGTGGAAAGTCACAATAAGAAAAAAGAAAAAAAATATGTAGAAAATGTTTTGTCTGAAAATGTTTTAATGATGTGTCCAATTAATTTTTGTGATAAAATTACCGAATGAAGCAAATATGGTGGTTTTTATACGGCATAAGTAAACAGAGCAAATATAATGTTCTGTATGCTTTTATCAATACCTAGAATGTAGATGATCTCGCTTACATTTTTTTTTTGTGACAGAAGCAGTGACGAGAAGTAACTAATGCATTCCTACTTTACGTTGAGCTAAAACTCACCGCTCATTACCGAATCTAATGAGTCGTAAACATTTTTAATGTAAACAAATAGTAGGAGCTACGTTATCTTTCATTTCCATAAGGTTAAAATACTTAGAAAAAATGTATTTTATGCAAAGCTAAATTATGAATAAAATGAAAAATATTTTTTGAAAACTATCTAAATTAGGAAATTTAAATACAAATATTTCTAGGGTAAAAAAAACAAAATTTACAAGATTTCAAGAAATTTCGGTAACATTTATTTATTTGAGGAAAAATATTTCAATGTTTTGATTTCTGCCATAATTTTACAGGGTAGTTTAGGTTTCAACCGTTTGCTGTTAAATGGATTCTCTATTAGTTTGAAAATCATGAAGGTATCAACTGTTTAACACTAGGTTTACAGGACGCGTCCTTTTGACGTATTTCGAATTTTATGAGGAAAATTACAAAAAGCTTTTGCGTTTTTATTTTATCTCTTGTACTGGCTTTTATTTATTGAACGAGGTAAATATATTTTGAAGTATATTTTCTTTAAAAGTGTTGAAACATTGAAATTTTTTATGTGGCATACCTATTTCAACGGTATGATTCAATTTGACGCGATCGTAATGTAGACAAAATTTTTAGTAAATTAGTTCTAGTCATGTAAACATTACAAAAATAACAAATAGGAATGTAACTAAAATATTCGTTATCCGATATTGTTATCTAAAATGAAGCAAGAATAGAGTCAAGTCAATAGTCTCAAGAGTAGAAAGAACGATTCGCAGAATGTCAATTGAAGAAAGAGTGTGAAGAGATTTTGAAGGTTTTAGTTGCTTGTTTCGAGTATTGAAAAATAATGTATAAGAATGTTTTTTGAATTCGTAATGTCATTGTAAGTTTCAATTTTATCTCATATTTTCACTTTTTACTTATAGTGTATAATTACATTCCTTTCTGAGTGTTGTTATATGCATTCATTCCTGCGTCAAATTGACCCTTGTTCATAGAGATAGGTATATAGGAAACGTCTGTAAAAACAATGTTAAGATGATAATGATATTAAGAAATTTATGCATAAAATGTGACAAAGATATTTTCTTATTTGTAACTGAACCGAATTGGCACTTTGGTTTTTAATAGACAAATGTGTTATACTTTGCGGAAATATTAGTATAGGCAGTAAGCATTACACTTTATAAGGGATAGCATAAAATGAAACTTCTGTTAATTTAAATCATCTGAGGAATGTGTAACTTTCCCTATTTCATATAGACCGCTCATACAAATCTTTCAGGGAGAAGGTTTCATTTGGTTTGTTTGGGGTGCTACAGTCTACTTTTTGCAACACGAAGGCTAATGAGACCGGGACTTACAGCTTAAAGACGATTCCGAACGACTACGAACATCCATGCCACAGTGGGATTCGAACCCATGAACTCCGGTTCCGAAGGCCAGAACCCTAACCAATCGGCCATCGTTCGGCCTTTCAGGGAGAAGATTTTCATTAATAGAAGTTCTTTCTGGACGTTCTCCTGTTGAACAGGCTAACATCCACTAACGTTACTTGCTATCATCCACTTGGTTTCTGTGGATCCTATCATAAAACGTCAAATTGTAAACCACCACATGCCCTGTGATCCTGTCATTTATAATACACTTTCATTTATTTATTTAAAGATAAAAATAAAATCCATAAACATAACATTAATTGAACCCCTATGTGAAAATATTTTTTGTGAGTGAAAAAAATGTTTCGTTTAGATGATCTATGCTACGGAATATGTTTTTCAAAAACAAAATTCAAAGAAAATTTTAGTGTATCCGACTTCATAAATATCAAGAAGAACTCGATGGCCAGTTCTAATTGATAAATTTAGTAAACAAGATTTCTAAATTATTATTGAAAAAAGTAAAACTTTAAATAAATTATCAGATAAGACAATAGCTTAAGATTAACATAATATCATATAGCATAAGATTCAATCTAAATCATAGTTAACCCTATATTACTCGTGTCTAATTTTAGTAAACAAGTGCTCCTGTAACGGTCAATTTGCAATCAATAAAAGTTGGCCAAAACAAGAAAGAAAATTAAGATTAATTTAGTTTTGTATAGTTAATTTTCATGAAAGTTACTGCAAGAAAGTTTCTAAAACATTCTAAATTTTTAGAAATTAAAAAAAAACTACTTTGAAAGCCAGAAATCGGAAGAAAAATTTGCAAACGTTTTTACTCGTACCACTGTCAAAAAGACTGGTTTCATTAACAAAATGCAATAAAATGAAAAAAATTGCAACTGTACTGTATAAGAGGAGGAAATTTTTAGTTAAAAACAATCTTCCCATTGTATTTTTAAAGAATGGGTTAATGTCATGTAACAAGAAAAATGGTAGGTATGTTAACCATTGCAAGAGTAATCCAGAGTGAATCAAATGTTTTCAGTTTAAGTAATTTTTCCAACTTCTCAATATAATTTTGAATTAAAGGTAAATATGTAACAAATATTGTACTATATCTAGTAAATATATTCTCGAAATTCAGATCATTAAAAAAAATCCAATTTTAAACATTACCGAAAACATTATTTGAAATTATAACACATTTGTCGATAAATTTGATAATCTTTACGCAAAAGGAAACTATACTGGATTTAATAGCTCTTGAAATAAATGACAATTTACTTACTGACAGCTTCTATGACATCTGCTAACAGCACCCCATCACAAACATCTACCTGCAGATCTTGGATGTTACGCTTGTACCGACCTCTATCCAGGTAGTGATTAGCCCAATCCGTGTATATCTAAAGAGAAGTAAAAAGAATAATTTTAAATAAAATAGTCTATCTAAAATTATAGCAGTATTGTTTTATAATCACACACTTTCGCAAGGTTTGATAAGTAAGTGCTAGCAAACAATAGTAACAAACTCCCTGTTAATAATTTTAAAATCTGTTCATGCTATATAATATATGATGAAATTATATACGAACATCATATATTATATATTACTCTGTAATAGATGTGAAAATATTTTGAAGTAGGATTCATAACAAAATGGAATAAAACAAACATAACATAAAAGATAGTATATAAAAAATACCATTTATCTAAGCAACAATGAAATTATTAATATAAGGTAATTATTAGGTGACATATACACTTAAGTAGATTATACAAAAATCTGTGCCTTCTTTAACACGTTGAATGTGACATCAGTTTTTGAGGACTGACATTAAATTTTCCCTTTAGGTGGCTTTTGTTCCTGCGGACTGAAAATGGACTTTTGAAAAGAAAGTTTATTTTCAGTGTTCAGGGACTGTCTTTATTCAAACAAAAAGTTCCAAGTCTATCCTACTGGGCTAAGGCCGCATTTAACGTGTTAAAAATATGCTATGTTTGTTCACAAACTGAATACTGCTAGTAAATCTAGATGAATAATCTACAGGAATATTCTTGTTTTTAAATGAGTGGAGCGCAGTTCTATAAAGTCACAGGTATAGAATACAAAAAAGATTTAAAAACAAATGATGACTTCACATACCAATATATACTAAATAACAGCAGTGTTTTAAGACAAGAATATAATAGATGGCGCTTCCACTCGATACAATACGTTGAATTTCATTATAACGAGTTGATAATAGAAAAAAATATTTATCCCCATAAACATTTTTACAGGTTTCTCTTGAAAAATTATTTCACAAATTCTTTTCAATTCATACTATGAAAATTTAATTTAACAAGTCATTTACAATTGAGTACAAAAGAACTGGACCAATTTACTTTATTACATTTATTAAAACAGCTGAAATACATGCATATATTGCACAACAAATCTTTTAAAACCTGTTTGCGAAGACATTAACAAAATCAGATTTAGATCTTTCTAAGAGGCAATTATTCAAAGTATCGAATATGAAACACTAAATCTGTAACATCCTCATTTTTCTGCCACTTCATCCTTCAATTAAAATAAATCTAGATACATTTGTAAAGGAGAAATATTTACATCTCGAATACATATAAATGTACATCTAATTCATGTCTTATTAAGGGGGTACAAAAGAAATGCGTTCTTTTAAAATTTTCATTTCTCCAGATTTTAAACATATTCTCCGTATTTTCATCATTATTCATTCTTTTCCGACACGGTTTTATTTATGCTCCAGAACAAACTAAACTCCAAAATGCGACTGTATGTTCCCCGCTCGGCTTCCAGCAAGCACTGGCTGTCAAAATTTGAATAATGAACAAGTATAGAACACGGGTATCTTTCAGGAGAAAAAAAGTCTATAGCGGAATTAATGAGTCGAATAAGAAAGCACCTCGCTGTCGTAACGTTAGAGCGCGCTCTCTTAAGATTAATGTTTCTCAGCATTTTGAGAAACACGCAATCTCTCTGTCTCGGGTGTTTAAAGGCAGTTTTTGAGCCGGATGGATTAGCGAATCAGGTGCCCCGCGCTTCAAATGGAGTTCCTATAAATAAATGACGATGAAGACAATATCGATTTAGGCTTCAGTATATATAACACAGATGGGATAATGCTCCATGAAATTCAATAGTATTTATCTTAATTGCGTTGCGAAAATTACCTTATTTGTTGAACAATATACGGAAAGAGAATGCGTTTTAAGGAAATGAAATTACTAAATTTTTAAAGTATTAAACTCTGTTTGCTTCTTTTAAACAAAAATCATTTTAAAGGAATTAATACTGTCTAAAGAAATTTTGATGAAAGCGTGCCTATTTTCACTGATGAGTATTTTAATTCTTAATACAATTATACATAATATTTTAAAGTTATTCAAGACTTCTTTGAACTCTTGAAAATTTTGAAGTTAATGTTCATTATTGTTTAAGAATTTAAAATACTTAAAATATACGAATTTAAAGTTAATCATGATTCCTAACATTCTAAAAGATTCTATTTAATATTTATGCCCAATATTTATTTCTGCAATTACATAATTCTATTATAATCATTCAGATAATTCTAATCTTTTTGATAATTATAATCATTTAGATAATTAATCTTTTACTTTAATTTAATCTACTTTCAATCTACTTTTACTTTTTTCAAATTTCATGAGTTTTGGAAATTTATATATCAAAACCGTTTTAAATAATTTCTCAATCACTTGATTTCAATAATAGTATTAACCTAAAAGTTTATCTTTCGGACCACAATATAGCATTTTTTAATGTCTTCAGTATTTATAGTTTATATTTTAAATTTTAATCAATTTAGAGGTTATACCTATTTCACGGGACAAATGTTATTGAAATTACAATAGTGCGGTATGGAGAAAATAGAAGAAAATTACTTTTAATTTTTTTATAAGAAAATAACTTTTAGTTTTTTTTTTCATAAGAAAATTTATAAAACTGCAGTCCATTTTAATATAGTTTAATATAGAGCTATTATTTAAACTAATAAGTTTAACAAAAATCTTGTATATGTAAAATTAACAATTTACTGATAATTCGGTCACTTTAAAGATCATATATAATCTGACAGAAGTTAAGTTTTTAACATCAGTAAAGACAGTTTTTATCCCGGAACAGCAAAATTATTAGAAAATATGTGTAGTACCATAGATTTTTATCTGCACAAACGGCGAGCATTAAAATAAAAAAATATCTTCAATTTTCTTTTAAATATTATTAAATAACTCATAGCAAGGTATCAATATATATAATAAAAACTTATTAACATTTGTTTAACACTTTTCTGGGGTTAAATGTAGACTCAATTCTGCTTAAATGATATATATTGATTGTCTTAAAAAAAGGACTATGTTACAAGAAATGGTAATTAAAAGGACGAAAACTAGATATTTGATATGAAATATCAAATAAACAAATATTTTCTCCTTGCTGACAGAAAATTAATTTTATAATAAATCGTTATATATGGATCAGAATACAAAAAAAAATCTTGTAATAAATTATCCTCAGAATTGAGTGAATATTATTTACTTTTTAATTTTAGAAAATGAATAATGTATCGAGTTATTTTCAATCACATCTCGATGACTTGATGTTTAATTAATTTATTCCATGATGCATATTAAGTATCCTTAAAATTAATTTGTTTTAAGCATGTAAACAACTTCAGAAAATAAGTTGAAGTAGTTGATAAATTATTAAGAGATTCAAATAAGTTTTAAAAATATGAATAGATTATTAAACGAAAATATACAAGTAAATAAAAGTGTATTAAAGTAATTTTTAGAGAGCCAATGTGTCATGAGAAAATACATTAAGCAATCTGTTTAAATAACATAGGGATGTTTTTTATTTAACAAATATTAAATAAAAAAGGAGACAAAAAATAAGAAAACCGTAATTAAATCGATTTTTTTCTTTTCGATCACATAAAGAAAATTATTGATCAAAATCATAAGAGGCTGGAAATATAATGAAAATTTATATTAACCATTTAAGGCACTAAATTTTTAAAAAATGTAAAGATTACATTACACAAACTTGCAAACATTGCTTTTTTACATTGCACAAAAATGTTTATTGTAATATGTTTCTTCTTTTTAATTTGTACTAACATTTCGAAGCTTGATAACACAAATTAAGACATTTATAATACAGAGTGAAACTTTTACTATTTTACATGAGTAAGACTAAACCTACATGCACTTAGCAACTGCAATATTTCAAGATAATTTTACAAATTTTTACCATGATTACACATAGAATAGTTGAGATACCTTTAATTCAATCATCAGACATCAAAGAATTAAAAAATAAAGTAAAAATGATTAGCGGAATTAATGCTATAATCATTAGTCAATAATATAAATTACTGATAGTTGTAATATTAGACAATCCTTGTAAGACATAAATAATTAAACACAAGAGTAAACAGAAAAATTATATGTGGTATTTAAAATGATTTTTAGTGTTCGTTGAATTCATGTATCATACATTTTCTAACTTTCTTACTTAAGATATATTAACGTTCTCAACAGCCATCGTTTTGTTTTATATAGTTCTGGAGGGTGTTTGGGTAAGGCTATGTAATATTCGATATGTTTTAGCTATGCTTCATTAGATTTATTAAACATTCTTTCATCTTTTTTAAATTAAGAAATTGTTTAGTTATAAAAATAAATATGTAAAGCCCCGGGACATTGAAGTACAAAACTTTATAATGGAGAATTCCATGATTAATGCTTCTAAACACGGAAGGGATGTAAGTCTCTACAAATAACAATCGATTGAAATATTCCAACATTATTACGTTTCTCCTAAAAAGTTCTGCGAAATCCATTTATTTTCCAAGCAGAGTTACGCTTTTAAATTTTTTACAACTTCATGGAATAAAAAAAAGTATATATATATTTCTAGGACAACTCATTAATAGGGAAAATAGGTAACTTTCTTCTCTCCCCCTGCAAATGTGTCCATACCTCTGGTGAAATTTCAAATCTAGACCGCAACCAGATTAGGAAACGCCGCGTTGCGATTGTCAAAATGTTTGATAAATGGGCTCGAAGTTTTACAGTTCCTTGATTAATGAGACACATGATGGAACCCTGTGAGACTTGGACTTTGAAAATTTATCAGTTCTCTGCACGATGAAAAAAATATTTCAAGATTTTTGCAGGTAGATAGAGGCAGTAATTACTATTATATCCAACTCAGGCTAATTGTAAATGAAATATGGCCTTTTGCGTGAGAACTTTAAGAGCACGATTCATTTCAGATCTTTATAAACCGCCTTTACAGACGCCATTTTGGTTCTAAATCTAATAATGGGGGGAACCCAAAATGTGTTTTAAAGCACGTGATTACAGCTAAAGAATAAAAGAGAAAAGTAATTAAAGTAAGATTTGAGTTTATATTAAGCTGAAAAAAAAACTTTCAAAGAAACGCGAGGGGCGCGTAAAGGAAAACGTTTCTTTTCATTTTAAGAACATCGCTTAATTTCGAACATCGATTTGTGTTAAAAGAAGTACTCTAGCAGATGTTATTTCTTAATAGTTTGATGTGCGTGAAAAGCTTCTATAAATATCACGGAAGTTATTTTAATTAATTGCTTATCTTTCTTCAATTATTTTTAAAAATAAATGTTTTAATGAATTACTTATAAATTTAATGCATATATTTTATTCACCGGATGACGGCCTAATAAATAAAGCGCTACTTTTCAGAACTATTTTTTTCGATTTGTAACCTTTCAAATGCTCATTGGTATGGACTTCTATAACTTTACACAGAAATTATTCCTTATATTATCCCCTGGATACCAAACTACCAACTATAGTGGTCCCAACAAGGTAACATAAATTATATTTGTTTGAAAAGTTTTATTATATTCGGTATTTAAAATATCTTCAACATACAACGTCTCAAAAATATTTCATTAGTTACAAATTTAGCAAGTTGTTATTTAATTCCACATACATCACTATCGTAGATTCTGCAATTCCTTTTATACTTTCCTTTTAATAATTTTTCACTTTATGAACATTTTAACAGTTTAGCAATGTCAATATCTGCAATCTTATGATATACTAAATACATATTCAGAACACTGATATAGCTTGCAATTCCTTAGGTGACTCCCCCCCCCAAGTAAAAATTAAGGTTTTTTTAAAATAGATTTCGTCTTTTACAAAACTACTTCCCGTATTTAGCATTTAGAAGAAAGGATAGATCAGTGCTTCATATACCGATTACTCTGGATGACTAGGAAGATTTTGAATTGTAGAATCATTTTTTAGCTTTTAAGTAACTTATCTTCTACTAGTTAGATGAACTTTCCTGGAAAGTTCCTAGAGATTTCAATACAATGGTCAGTTGACTTGATTTATAAGGAATGCAAGCTCTAGTGTTTTAAGAGCCGAGGACTACATAATTTTAAGGTGTTAATAAACTAAGAAATAGCATATAAGATTTTTAAAGTTCCAAAATCAATGTTAATTGAAATGTTACTTACTTTCGATTGGTAGTATCTTACAATCGGAAATGTTTCATAATTTCCTTGCAAAAATAATAAATAAAACGTGATAGATTTTTGAGACATTTTATACAAAAAAATCTCAATTATTAAATTTTATAATTGTAATGAGTGGATTAGAAACTCGAAATTTGTTTTATAAATGATGTATTTACATCATTTAGTGAATTGTTGACATGCTAGGGCAGACTCATTCGACTTTAAACAAGCTTCATTCATGAACTAAAAAGGCATTTATACAATTCTTTATTTTTATTATTTGTTTTATAGTATTTTAACTACTCGGTATGCCAAAAAAAGTTTTTGGTGTACCAAATTTGTAAATGTCATTCCTGTCAAGTTCTATCAAAGTTAGTTAATTTTCTTTAGTCTTCTTAAAAATTTAATATGTTGTAATAAAATTTTATATATAAATATATAATAACATATGACACCTTAAATATCTATCTAAAATTCTCCTTTCCACCCTTTTTTCCTTTTTTTAATACCTAATTTCCAAACCGAAAAATGTTATATGTAAAACAGTGTACGGTAACTTTAACTCTTTTTACTCGTCTCTCAAATGTGACGCTGGCACGAATGCTAGTTCTGTCCACTGGCTACATTTTTCAGCTGTCCACAGATAATAGTTTCTCTTTTTTAATAACTAAATTGCTGCCTGTGTGGTTTTCGAGATAACTTAAATGATCAAAGTTCAATCCTTAGTCACAAAAAATGCTAAATAATCGAAGCAAACAAAATCGAGTGATATTTCGCTCCTAGGGTGCTAAAAATTATTCAAAAATGTATTTTTCTTGAGCATTTGATGCAGAGCTCTTGTCTTGTAATGACGCATAATTGATGTTCATTTTTATCCTTAATAAATTTAATGTTATTAACTTCGCATTCTTAATAATAGGGGCCCAAATTATAGGGGCTACTAGAGACACAGAGAGAGAGACAGACAGACAGAGAGAGAGAGACAGACAGTCACACAGAGATAGAGAGACATGGAGAGACAGACAGACAGAGAGAGAAGGAGAAAGAGAAAGAGAGAGAGAGAGAGAGAGAGAGAGAGAGAGACAAAGAGAGACAGAGACAGACAGAAATATCAATTTCAAATTGTTATGAGTTGTAGTAGTTATTAATTGCTTGAAAATTTTCTTTACACAAATTTCTCGTGTGTACCGTTTTTATAAATATTATGGACAATATAACTTATAAGACACCTTTAGATCTTATAATAAAAATTAGTTATCGTAAAAATTCATGGAAAGTATTCTGATGAAACTATTTTAACTAATTAACATCTATAAGTAACAGCTTTAAATTATAGATTAAAAATAGTTAATTTGCTCTTTATAAAGTAATTAAAATGGCTCTTTTAAGGCATGTCTAAGGTAGTCATCTTAGACATATATAACGAATGCTTCAAATATTATAAAATCAATAAATTGCTGTTTAGATAAAATATTCAATAACATTAACTGTTTCACAAATTCTATAAAAAATTATATCATTATAGCAAGATGAGTATTGAAATGCTTATCTCATTTATAAATGTTTCAAAATTTTTAGAGGCAGAAAATTTTGAATTTTAGCCGAATTTTGCCGAGATACTAAGTCTGTATTCTCCTTAAAACGATATGTTTGCATTTCTAGATATTTATTTTTAAGAGTATTTTGTGTGAATAATTCAAACGATTCAATGACAATTATCATTCAATTTAAAGTATTTTATATTTTAAATTTAATCGATTGCATTAAAGCAGTTTATCTTACTTTACTAATTTTCTACATTCACGTATAAGAAACTACGTTTATCATGAAGAAAATACAATGTAAGAAACAATATGGCGAAAGCATGCTTTGTCCTTTCGTTGAATCGTTATATGACATTTTAGTTAATTAAGTGTGATATATGATTCTCTGCGTGCTAAAATTTTCAGATTGGCGAGAGAGATTCGTGTGACAGCGCTTTGAAGCAAATATTGAAGAATCTGATGTGATAATGAATGTTAGCCGAGGTCCGCACAAATAGATATCGCTTTTAGAGTCAGTATATTTTCTACTCGTCAAAAGAGACTGAAGCAAAGTCAAAAATATATTTAGATTTTCATGATTCTAATGAAATATCACTGAAGAAATACTTCAATAATTGAACAAATTCATTACAGCCACAATCAAAACATGACCTTTTATTTTTAAATTTCATAAAAGTTATTTCGTCCCCATCTTAAAATATTTTTTATATACTTTTAGAAGAAACTTTTCTTAAGCAATATTGTTGTTAAAATTTAGAAATTTTAAGCTAAAAAATAATTGAGAATAACAGTCAGTTGAAATTACAGGGTTATCAGGAAAGAACCAACCGATTAAAACTTTTAATATAATAACCCAATTACAATCAAGAAATTATAAATTATATGTCATCATAAAAAAATCAATTAAATTTAGCTAACTTTTTTGGATGGAACACTTCGTTTTTGCTACAGGTGGTACTATTTATCAAAAGTTTGCAATTTTCTCCACAAAATTATCAACGAGTTGTTCTACCTACCTCAATATGTCGAAAATTGTACTTTTTCCTCAGTTTAAGGAAGATATGCTAAGTGTCATTTTCATCAAGATGGTAAAATAGCCATTAGCATTTGTAGTAAATTTCTAGAATAGAAAAAATTCGCTAAGTACCACACTCATGGATTCATCTCAGTACAGCTGATGATTTGGTCCTACACAGCTACTTACCTAGTAACCTTATTTAACGCTCATTTGGAATACATCAAGAATCCTGTGTTCATGTCACTTTTGCCTACAAGTTTTCCCATTCTTAAAAACCGCATTTGTGATTAAACATTGCATATTTTTAAAACACAAACGTTATTACACTTTATTATAAATTAAACATTACAACGTACTTTGTAAGAAACAGCATATCACAATATTATGTAGAGGTGACTAATTGAACACTTATGAAACAAAATTCAAGTGTGTTATTTAACAATGTTATACCATTTATAATTTTCTCTTTGTAGTTATAGAAATTATTACAGTTTGGTATCGGATGATTCTTTCTTGATAACTTTGCATATTTTTCAAATTTCTTTAAAAAATTAATATTTAAAAAATTATTAAATGAGAAATATGGAGAAACAAATTCTAAACATATTCATATGAAATATCACCCAAAGGGTTATGCAGTATAAAATTTTAGTCTTACTAAAATGAAAAGTATCATAGTTTATTCGCGCTTACATACAAAATCATAAACGTATTCCCAATCTTAGAAACATTACGATTTATAATAAACCTGTTCAGAAAATATATTAATTTAAAATATTTTTTAAATCCCATTGATAGTCTGATATCTATAAAATAAAATTAACATTTTGAATAAAATATCACGGTTTCAGAGATAATTTAAAAATTTATTAGAAACATAGATAATTTCTTAATTTTTGATTAAAATTAGATATCAATATAATGTGTTTTCATACACATAGAAAATCTATTCAATCTTTCCTGTTAATTTTTCCATCTATTCATCTATATTGAATTTTAAATTATGGAGACCCAGATTTATTGCCAAGGATATTCTGTTAGCGTTTCATTGATTGTAGTCAATATTTTAATCGACTAACGTCTTATGAAGCCTTTCTATAAAACATATACACACAATGAAAACTAATAAATGATGGATTTTCTAGATTTTGTGCTATCGTGACTCGCTAAAGATTTACTGAGAACTACGAAACCCCAAATGAAAAGATATAAATGAAATCAAACTTAAGACTTTTTTTTTCAAAGGTTTAAAGGAGTTTCCACTAATAAATTCCCCACATAAAACTCAATTCCTCACATCCCCCACGAAAGTGTTTATAATTTGCTCCTCCAAAATCCTATCGGTAGCAAAGCACAGACAAGTTTTCTCGTGTTTGATTTGTACACAAAGGTATAACATTCACTGCCTAAAATGTTCAGATACTTTGCGGTGATTAATCAGCGTACACCACCGGAATAATAACAGAAGGTAAGAGAAAGCGAAACGGGCGTTGAATTAGCTATTGAATAATGTAAAACACAAGCACTGAACACATGCTTGCTACACGAAACAAAGAATTCGCCGCACGAGCCAGTCAAAAATGTATGGACTGTAACTTTAAAATTAATGATTTGGCATTTTAATTACCTTTCCCCAGCACGTCTTCTGAATTCCTCATCCACCGTAGTCTCTCGTGAAACTCACTAAAACCCTCGTGGGGAACTTGGAAAATTTATGGAGATTCAAAAACATTGAAATTCAGGTTTGCTAACGAGGGAATATGTCTGAAATCTGAATTTAATCGCCAAGATGAAGCTTTTGATTTCTTAACGGTTGAAAATCGGAAAGAAATAGCTTTTGACTTTGTAATTTAATTCTATATATCTTTACCGAAGAGAGCCTGAAAAGCATTTACATAGAATCTTCGTGATTTTAAATTTTTGAAAATGTATTTTTTCTCTCTATGTAAAAACTAAGGAAAAAATATGTAGTTTTGTTCTTTTAAAGATTTCTACGCATTTTTGTTTTCCCAATGAATATTTTGGTATAGAACTTGATGGACAATAATCCAAGTGGAAGATATTTTGTTGTTAAATTACGCCATTATTACTTCCAAATACGAAACAAAATTTCAGTGTTCGTAGTTTAAAATACTCATTTTGATCTTCTACGAATTAAATTTGACAAGTGCTACAACCGTGCGGCATCACGAAAACTTAAATTTTGAAACTTTGAACATTCACTTCAAGATCGCATATCTGAGAGCATTTTAAGTAGTTTTCCTTAATGTCTATAGGCACATACGTAAATATCTAGCATAATTCTATTAGCCATACGATGTTTAAATTTCGCATTTTAGAACGATAATCTCTCCCATTCAAAGTAAAATCCGAAGACATTTAAGCTGTCAAAGTCAAAGGCGGCTGGATAAGCCAAATCTACAATCCCATCGGAACGAAAGCCAAGCAAACCGGTCTGTCAAAACAACCAAGTCGTCAAGATTCTGACTTAAACACAGCAATATTTTACATGAACAGAAAGCTATGTTTTTACAAGCTGGGCAAATGAATAATATTTCAAAAATAATTATTACAAAATAAATGAGGATACATATTTATAAAGAGCAAATAGTTCGTAGCACCAACTATTTAACTAATATATTCAATTTTTAATTATTACCAGTCAATTTATAACTGGGAACCCTTGTCTTTACAGTGCTATCAATTTATAACTGGGAACCCTTGTCTTTACAGTGCTATAGAAAAAACATCGGGATACAAAATAACTTTTCACTGATTTTTAAGATTGGCTAATGATATTTGTTTAATTTATTGTAAATTTACTACTCATTTTTTTAAGTAGGCTTGAAGCTATTAGTATATTTTATGTTAAGAATTCTTTAGCATTTCCAGCTTTTAAATGTTATGTTTTTTATGATTAAACTTTGTCAAATTTTATAAATTCACTTCTTAAGGATTTAACCTCTGATGACTTGTTTCCCTGATAAATACTTTAACTAAAGTAGTAACTGGTTTCGTATATTGCCCTTATTCTGTGTATTTAAGTTTCCAAATAAAGGTTATATTTGTTTCAATATCGAAATTAGTTTTAAAGCTATATTATACTAAAAAATACACAATTTAGAAAATAAATTAGCTCGTAATGATAAATTACTAACCTATTCATTTAAATTTAATTTTAATCATGAACATATTCATAATCTAAAGAAATTAACAAATTATATTCTGGAAATGTATACTTGCACGAACTGTTGGAAAAGCGCCAGATTCAGAAAAAATAGATGTATTTATATATAAAAATATTAACACATAATTTCAAACACTTTTAAACGACAACGTTATTAGCGAAAATTCAGACTGACATCAAAATTTTAGATACGAAATTGGCGCAGCAGGATTAAAAATGAAAAAATATTCTATATTAAAACTGATAAAATGAAATGCCAATTAAATACCATCAAAAAGCAATATATATATATATAGCATTACAAGAAAATAAATTTTAAACACTATCAGATTAAATTACTTAGAAGATTCTAATTGTTTTAGTGACTAATTAAAAAGAAAACATATCTAATGGTGATAAAATATAGTCAACAAACGCTGTTTATATTTTAAAAAAATCTTCACCGTCTTTAACTTCTGGACATTTTAACCGGCCTAAAATCTTCACAGGATTGACCTTAATCCCCATACAAAATTTTGCGAACATTCATCAAGCTATTAAGGACATCACAGCGAACATACACAGGTACATACAAACGTAGCAAAATAAATGATTTTATAAAGAAAATTTTTAAAACTTGCCTAAACTCATGTTTTTGCCTGATAACTGTATTTTTCCTTAAAAAAACTTTTTTTTAATAATATATTTTAAGGGTATATGGTACCTTAAACCTGGTGAAAATTGTAAATTTTTTTACTAGTTTAATTTTCTTTTGTACATATGCATGCGATGTTTGAAAGTTTTATATTCAATATTCCCGCATACGATTATTTTTATGAGATTTTCTTGCGAAATAAAATATTTAAATACTTTTTTCCGTGTTTTTTTATTCTTAGATCTCTTGGTTTTATGAGATTCAAAAATGTTTTGAAGTAAAATTATTAATATTTGAAAACATTTTAAAAGATTTTAAAAATCTTTAAAATTTTTTAATTGTAATAAATAAGCTGATAAAAACAAACTTTTAATATCCTTTTAATTGGATTCTAAAATATAGTACCATTACAATGTTTATGGTAAAATTGTAACGGTAACGTCTTTTATTAATTAACTAAATAAAAAATTATTTATATTTAAAGATTGAACTCCAATACAAATAATGCTCCCATAACATATGGTATATATTCAACCCCTTTCGTGGGCCTCAGGAAGATTACTTCCCATCTACATGAACTTACAAAAAACACCTGTGGGAAGCGCAAAACTAATTATGATATTTTGGTCTTGCTATTATAAGGATGGGAAGTATAATTCCCACTTCACTTTTGTACTATCATCTGTTTTTCTGCTGTTCATTAGCACTTCTGATCTGAAAGTTTCGAAACATTGTCTGAGAAATAAATGGCCCACGAAAGGGTTAAATGAGTAAGAATAAGCTAACAAACCAAAAATATTAGTTCTGAATTTTTTCTAATTGTTGATAACTCTTGACATATTTTATAAAAGGATGTTCAGTACGTAACCATAGGGAAACTCAACAAGTTCTATCCCCTTCCTATATATTCTGGAATTTACTATGTTGTATTTTAACGTTCAGATAAAAATACATTTTCAAAAATAAATTTTTTTAATTTCATACTTAATCAAACTTTTTTATAAAATTATAATCTTTCCAAATTTTAACTTTTTGTCTATTTAATTATTTTAATTCCAAAATTTTTTTACACATTTTCTGAAACTTTAATGGAAGACTGTGCATGGACATTTAGTTGCATATGTTACATTTTATATCTATTTTTAATAAATTTTACATTTTTTAAATAAACATTTGAGTTTTAGTTAAAAGATATAGCGTAATTGACTCAGTCCAGTTTGATGTCCCATAAAACTAAATACTAGCTACGGTTTCGTAGATAACAATTATATTTCGTGAATTTTTCTTATGTTATACATTGACTTCTCAGGCTATGAAAAATGTCTTCTCTACGATCTGCAGGGTTATTACAGACAATGAACAAGATGTTTAATTTAATAACAGAAGTAAAATGGTATTCCTACCCTTTACTGTTTCTGTAATTTGGCCTTTTCACCGTAAAACTTAATTAAAAACAGACAGAGCATAAACCATTAGATAAGATTTAATTGCATTACCAAGGTTACATCCGAAATGCTTGTCTTTCCTAGTAAAGTTCAATATGTCGTAAGAACGTTATATTTTATTATAAAGTTATCTGAACAGAGTGCAAAGCTAATTCTGTATAGGCAATTATTTGAGAAATCTTTATTTGGAAAGTCTTCATTATAAAAGTATTTTTAATTCTATATAAAATAAAATGTTTAGCTATGTTTAGAATATATATTTCCGTTTTAAAATCTTTAATAGGGACCAAACATTATAAAATAATTTAGTTTTGTGAATGAAGCTATGCATTAAAAATTAAAATACATGTACATATGTGTGTCAGAAAAATAACAGCTCCTAAATAATGATCAGCAATAAAGAATTTGTAAGTAAAAAAAATCTATTTTTTTGTAGAATGACCTTTGAAATTTATAAATTAACAACTATTTTTATGTCAAATTAAATATTATTTATTCTATTAATCACAGCTATATTATTACTTGCAATATAGTGCATTCGATAGCATAATTATAGTTACTTTTTAATAATATTTTAATATGATTTATTAATTATTCGAAGTTTTAAATGGCGCCTTTCAGATACCTTTAAAGTTTTGGTTTAAATTTTTCTAAATGTAAAAATTTAGTTTCAAAAATATATATTTTGACAGTTATTTTATGGATACGTGAATTTCCCTTTTTATATGTTGAATATCATTTATGTTATTAAAATAAATATACTACTTAAAATGACAAAATTAATATTTTAAAAGTATTAGAGTAATTGAAGATATTCTAAAAAAAACTTTTTCTAAAAGAAGAACATTTTATTTTCTGATAACTCGAAAAAAGACAGTATCAATATTTTAATTCTCAAAGTTATTATGTCCACTTAAATTTAAACACCATAGATGTTACCTAATTAATGCAACACAGTTGAAGTTTTCTACAAATACATTAAAAGCAAATTTGGCTATAGAAAATTTTATTTTTAAAAGCAAAACATTTTGAGTCTACAATTATTTGCTAATTACATGTGCACAAGCTTTTATTTGTTTAAAAGACAAATTTTTGATCAGTACAGAGAAAAAGTCTTTCATAAAATGAAACTTTCAAGATTTTATTGTAAATAGCGTCTTTTTCCCCATGAGCAATAATAAACTATAAATTTAAATCCTAAATTAAAACTTTTAGTTTTAAAAAACATTATGAAACAGATGCGTTTAAGAGTTTTTTTTTTGCAATTACGGAGGTTTGAATCAAAAGTACATGTTCAAAAACTGAAAAGTTTTTTTTAACTTTAACAGCACAGTAAAAATTTTTAAATTTTCAGAAAGTTGCATTTTTGCTTGTGAAATATCTAAAACGAGGTTTTCTAAAGAATATACAGAAAAAAATGCAATCGTATGTTCTAGAAAAAATGCTAATGCCATGAATTCAGAACAGGAAATGAATAATGCGGTGCATCAACTCTGGCCTTTTTAAAAAAATGTATTAAAAATTCATACTATACTTTTCACAGAAGTACAAATTTAGCGTTAGGCTTATGAAATATTTCATGTTTATTGTAAAATTATAAAACGCATAAAGATATTTTTCCTAGATATAAACGAGTATAAATATAAACCACTTTTACAACTTGATTAATTTTAAGTAAACTATTCAAAACTAAATGACATCATAATACTAAGAAATTAAATATTATTGATTCCCATACCATTTTTAAACTTTATCATCTACTCACTAACTTGAGGAATATTTAAAATTATTTGAAATGTTATTGATGATATTGGTTCTATCATAAGCAAGAGAGAAATTTCGTAAAGAAAAAAATGTGTTTTAAAAAAGATAAGCATTAATTTTATGTATTTTTACATTTAAAGGTTAAATTTTACTAAAATTTAGAAACCTAATGAAATGTTGATGCTTTCACCTGTTTCCTGCAATTATATTTAACAGAAAAGAAACCTTGTTCTAAAAACTGTAACATAAAAAGTTTCCTTTTTTTGTGACAAAATGGGTCCAATATATTTAAATTCGATGAAATCAAAATTTTAAAGATATACCACAAAAAAAGGGGGGGAAGTAAAGGGTGGATTTAGAACAGCTACGAACATCCATGCCACATTGGAACCAACGAATTCCAGTAGGGAACGTCAGCTCCCTTACCATTCGGCCATCTTTCGGCAATATATAAACAGACAAAGATAAAACATTACATTTAAATGTCTTAAAATATTTTCAAAGAATACATCCTCGATCATTATTAAACTTAATGATTACAATCTCTTGAGTTATTTTCGACACTTCATTAAGCACAAATAGCATTAAAGAGATAAATATCCTTAGAATGTCTTCAGTAGTCTCAACAACTTATTTTTAAAATGACAATGAGAGCAAAAATTTTCCTAATCTGTCACCATCATTGTTATAAAATCCTGTATCTAACAAACTTCAATAGCTATAAGTATCACTAATATCCTCCGCTGTCACTAAAATAAGTCTCCTAAAAAATCTAAAATTAATACTGAAATCACAGTCTTAATAAAAGTATATCATCCTTTAAAATTAGCTTTTCAAAGTCTTAACGTCTCCCATTACCTACTTTAAATCAAGACTTAAAAATACTTCGTAGATAACACAAGAACCTATCAAATGCGAAGAGTCTCTCTCAAGACTATCTTTGGAATTTCAAGCGAACTTAAGAGCACAATACGGGTTCTTAAGGTGAAAGACAATTACACTCAGGCAGGTCTTACTGGGATTTATCTCCAGTTTCAGATACGTATTGGAAAGCCCTCTTTTCAATACTTAAAACTCTTCGAAGGATTACTCATAATCTCTGTCTCCACCTAATTGAATTCTATATTAAGCATCTTTTGTTTTCCAACTCTATTCAGACCCCTTGTTTGTTTTAAAAGACGGAGACATTTTTTCTCCGCTGATAAGAGTTAGCAGACATTTTTTTGGCCTCTTTTTAACCAAAAACTTTTGTGCTGAGCTGAATTTTTAATTAAACGTCTGGAATAATTTAATAAGTAATTTTTTCAAGGTTGATTAAGTGGTTTCGAGTGAATATTTTTTTTCGTTTTTGAGATTCCTCCTGAAGCGTGAATAAAATATTTTCAATTAGAAAGTAAATATTACTACAAGAGGTAGATTTAGATATGCAGATAGATAAATATTGATCTTTTTTTTCAGAATGGTTGAAAATAAAGGGAAAAGATTCGGTAAATATACTCTTGTAAATGATTGTTCTTTTCGTTACGCTTAAAGATCAATACTTTAAAGCTATATTTACAGATACAGATTTGAGTAAAAGATTTTACATTTGTTCTCAGCATTACAAATGTACTAATATCTTTTATTAATTTACCCAAAAGGACTTATTAATTCACTTATTATATTAGACTTATTAGTTTATTTTCTAATAATATATTTACTTTTAATTACTTTCTAATAATTTACTTGAAATGGAACTAGAAAGCAACAATACATATTTTTCTCAAATATATTTCAAGACGCTTAAATATGTAAGATTTCAAAATTTTCATAAGAAAATAGCTATTTTGAATACTTTTAGTGCCGTTTTAATAATTATTTAGTTTACAAATCATTAAATCATTTATTTATTAAGGCAAAATAATGCATTTCGAGACTTAAAAATTTCAATATAACAGCTGTTTTCATCAAAAAGGAAAATGTTCTGTTCCTTTTCAAATGCATATGTTACAAGTGTTTTCACATTTTTTCAAGTTTTTCAAGTAATATATTTTTTATTATAACAAAATATTCATCAAATATAAAAAAGGAAATTAACTTACCCGCAAGATAGATAACTTTTCAAATACGTGTATTAAAGAATAAATTTATACATTATAATGAATTAAAACATCTATTTTATTCTGTTAACTAAAACTTTAAAGACATTTAAAACTAAAAAATGAATAAAGTACTTAGAATTTAAAATTTTTTAAAAATTATAATTTTTTAACATAAAATAGATTTTTTGTATTAATATAGTTGTAGTTGACAGAACGAATGTGATAATTAGCTTCTCTTTGGTATAAAAAAATTATTAGTTTTTAATGTACAAATAACAAAAGCTTGTTCTACGAATGGATGTCTATTTCATTTTGTTTGTTTAATCTTTCATCGTTTTTAAAGTATTCATATAATATAACTACATAAATTTTATAAATTTCGGATTTTAAGAATTTATTAATTAAGTAGGAAAAATTTCATTCTAAACAGAAATTTTATTTTATGTCGAAACAAAATAGGCAGTAATAATGAAGACTTTCAACTCAAAAGGCACACTACTAATTTCAGTTATATACCGTTTTACGTAATTTAGCAATACCGATTAATAAGTTTGGCAGAATAGAGTCTTCATTTAATGAAACTAAATGGGGAAATTTGCAAATACGTAATTGCCATATAAAATAAGGAAAATATTACGAGTAGTTAATACTTTTAGATCTGAAAAATATTAATTTTATTAAGTCAAGCAATAACTTTAAAATGATATATATTTATATTGCAAGTACAACACTAATTCGACTATTTTAATTATTTTTAAAAAATTTATATTTAAATGAATAATTAATATTTTAAAAAATGTATTGTAAATGATGTCTGCTTTGTGCAAAAGGTTTGCATGACTGCAAATAATGAGAGTTGTATCGTCTTTTCTTGTACAAGTATATTATCATACAATTAGGTTTTGAAGTATTTTATCACTCAATTTGTATCCCCTTCCCCTTTTTCTCATTTTATTTCTTCTAGTTTCGGCGTAGATCCTTTAATATTTTAAGCTCATTAGTTGTTATTAATTTTCTCGTAATCCTCAAACTATGTCAGAGGAGTCGTTTTATTTTTCCCTGAATGAGTCATGTTTGTCATATATTATTTGATTGCTTAAATCCAACTTTAGGGAAACAGCTTTTTGTTTATATTTATATCTAAAGGTCTAACAGATCTGATTGTTATTGCATTCTAGTATACAATTAATCAAATGATTTTTCAGAACAGATTGCCACCACCATAAGATAAAATCTCTGATGGCCTTAGAAAGACCCCTGTTAAACCACAAATCTCTTTTCACCCACACGACCATGAAAAATTAACCAAAAAGGAAAAACACTCTCGTTCCCTCAGTTCTCAAAAATTTCGGAATAAATCATTATATCCAGTGAAAACAAAATAAGGAGACTAAAATTATTTAATAATTCATGAAAAGAAAATAAAGAACTGACAAATTTTAAATGTGGGAAAAATAATATTGGAGAAAAATTTCGTACCAAAAAATTATAATAACTATGAGAAAATGAATAATAGGGAGATAATAGATCTAGGTTCTACTGTATAAGGAAAAAAATTATTTTTATAATTTAAATCGCATTCTTTGTAAATAACATTATATTTTATGTTTTTAATTATTTTAGTTTTTTACATACTGGATACACATTCTTAAACATAAGATATTTTCAATTCTGACTATTGAGATACAAATGGTTAACAGCTCTTTGAAAATTTAACCACTTAACTCTTGAATAGTTTTAAACGTAGAGAAATAAAATACTGAAGAATATAATTTTAATAAGTGTTCGTTAAACGTTGTTGTAAATATTAATATTAATATGTTTTTACAACTAAAGTCTAACTTTAGTTGTAAAAACTAGAATGTCACAGTGAATGCCATCGTCTAGTTTCAACATTAGAAATTATCAGTTAGGTAAAATAGCTGCATATATTATGCTATTATTATTATTTATTTGACATAGAATTTCCGATATGGTATAAAGTAGTACATAATATATAAATTTAAACAAATTACAATTAAAAATGCATGAAATGTTTCAAAAATTTCCAAAATACAAAAACTATGAAGAAATAAAATTATTAACAATAATTGTATTGAATATTTGGCAAGAATTATATTCATCAGATAAATAAAACAAAGCATTTTTTTCTTGTTTTTTATTCGTAGTTTTACCTAAAATTTTAATGAGGTAGTAATACTGAATGTTACATAATAAGGTTTTTAAATTTTATTTAACATATGTATATTTCAATGTGTCTTTCTTACGTCAATCTTCTATGTATGAACATAGATAAATAATTTGAATAAAGCAAAGAGGTTATTAATTTAGAAAAAAACAGCCCGCTGAAATAAAACATTTTGTGTTTTACTGCATACACAATGAGGTCTTCCCCGTACAAACTCAAAAGTATATTAATTTTAAAAATTAAATATATATATAGAATTGCTAAAAAAATTCCTGATATAAATACCGAAATAACACAAAGAGATTGAAGATTTAGAAATAAATTTTTCCCTGTAGCAAAACGAAATAAGTTTTACTTCAAATACAAAGAGACTAAAAACATTGACATAATTTGTTATAAAATTTTAAAAGATATTTCTTTTAGAGCAATAATTATAATTTTTGATATGTCTTTTTGTCAGATTTTAAGTTCCTTAGATAAAGCTTCTAAGAATAGGACAAAATAATTTCTCATTGACGAAGTCCGCTGACATGACGCAGTTGTAATTTTCTTGAAATATGAAAGTTAAACGAAATTTTCCTCAAATATATTTTAAACACAGAAATATGAGATTCATTCAGAACATTTACCTTAAAAAGAGAAATGTATAATGTTCATTCAAACAAACGTCTGAAACAAACAATGCCCTCTTTGTTAATAATAAATATTTTTGTCGAGAAATTCATTTTCCAAATTAAACTCGTTTCTAAGTCACATGTTAAAAGCAACGCCGTCTTTGCCTAAACTACTTTTGCTTCCTAAAATCCCAGACAATTAGCGCTTTCAAAAATTATATATATATACATATATATATCATATATATATACATATTATATACATAATACATATATACATATACATATATATAACAATATATATATATACATATATATATACATATACATATATATATTATATACATATATATATATACATATATATATATACATATATATATATACATATATATATATACATATATATATACATATATATATATACATATATATATATACATATATATATACATATATATATACATATATATATACATATATATATACATATACATATATACATATATATATACATATACATATATATATATACATATACATATATATATATATATATACATATATATATATATATTATACATATATATATATATACATATACATACATATACATATATATATATACATATACATATATTTACATATACATATATATACATATATATATATACATATACATATATATACATATATATATATACATATATATATATACATATATATATATACATATATATATATACATATATATATATACATATATATATATACATATATATATATATACATATATATATATATACATATATATATATATACATATATATATATATACATATATATATATACATATATATATATATACATATATATATATACATATATATACATATATATATACATATACATACATATACATACATATACATACATATATATACATATATATACATATATATACATATATATACATATATATACATATATATACATATATATACATATATATACATATATATACATATATATACATATATATACATATATATACATATATATACATATATATACATATATATACATATATATACATATATATACATATATATACATATATATACATATATATACATATATATACATATATATACATATATATACATATATATACATATATATACATATATATATATATACATATATATATATATATATACATATATATATATATATATATACATATATATATATATATATATACATATATATATATATATATATATATATATATATATATATATACATATATATATATATATATACATATATATATATATATATACATATATATATATATATATATATATATATATATATATATATATATATTATATATATATATATATATATATAATATATATATATATATATATATATATATATATATATATATATATATATATATATATATATATATATATAGAATTGCTAAAAAAATTCCTGATATAAATACCGAAATAACACAAAGAGATTGAAGATTTAGAAATAAATTTTTCCCTGTAGCAAAACGAAATAAGTTTTACTTCAAATACAAAGAGACTAAAAACATTGACATAATTTGTTATAAAATTTTAAAAGATATTTCTTTTGGAGCAATAATTATAATTTTTGATATGTCTTTTTGTCAGATTTTAAGTTCCTTAGATAAAGCTTCTAAGAATAGGACAAAATAATTTCTCATTGACGAAGTCAACTGACATGATGCAGTTGTAATTTTCTTGAAATATGAAAGTTAAACGAAATTTTCCTCAAATATATTTAAAACACAGAAATATGAGATTCATTCAGGACATTTACCTTAAAAAGAGAAATGTATAATGTTCATTCAAACAAACGTCTGCAACAAACAATGCCCTCTTTGTTAATAATAAATATTTTTGTCGAGAAATTCATTTTCCAAATTAAACTCGTTTCTAAGTCACATGTTAAAAGCAACGCCGTCTTCGCCCAAACTACTTTTGCTTCCTAAAAGCCCAGACAATTAGCGCTTTCAAAACATTCATAAGACTACGAATATTTAAAATGCTTAACAAACAAAGGCCAAGACTGTCATTACTTCGCAATTAAGAAAAACAGAGAGGGTCTTTGCTTTTGTTACCTCAACAGACTTTGTTACTTGAGAAAATATTTGTTTTAATGAGTTATAGAGCTCATTATAACCGATACCTCATTTTTAAGATGGAAGGTTTTTGACAAAATGAAATTGGATCTGTCTTTCCGATCAGGAAAAAAATTGCTTTCATTAGAACATAAAATTATTCACGGAAACTTTGGTTTTTAATTATGAGTGAAAAATAATTGCTTTCGATAAAAACTGACTAATTTTCTTACTTGTTGCATTGTTTTGTATAAATGCAAGAAGCAAAGGTGCTATCCGAATATTTCCTCTAAAAGTTCTAAAATATTCATGCTAAAAAGGTGTATTTTTATTGTAAGAGTAGACTAAAAAATATAAGCAAATCCATAGAATCAACGGGGATATCAATTAAATGAATTAGAACGTAAATTTTTAATTATATTAAAACGTAACATTTGTCTGCACAATTCACAATTTCGACTAATAGATAATATTACAGCAACAACGAGGATTAGTGAAATTTATCGGTTAATATGACGTTTGCTTCGTTTTAATTTGGACTTCATGTATTTGGCTACGTCTATTTTGCTTTTATTGGTTAGATCAAAACAACAATTATGATGATGTTATTCCCTTGAAATATTTCTTTCCAATATAGTGCAATCATGTTTTTTCCTTTTCAATGCAGCTGGCAATTTCAGTAGGTATCTATGCCAAACACAGCTCATTTAGCTTCATCTGAGAAGCATATTTAGCTTAAGGAATTCTACAGACTAATGTAAAATTTGCCCCGCTATTTCTCGAAATTTGAATCAGGGACCAAGCAAAAGACTCCAAATTTTCCTTCCATGCCAAAGTTATCGTTTGAACTCGGACATTTTTACCACGAATATATTTTACGTGCCCCTGTTGTCATTCGAATCATGATGTAGAGGATCTAATTCCGATAGTTTAATGTTAAAAATAGGATATTTCACGTTAATTTGGGACATTAACAGAAACCAGCCGCAGAAATATTTACCAGGTAAATAGGCACAACAATGCAACATGAGTTTGAGCAACACATTCATTAACAAAGAATGAACAAAGAAAAAATATTGGCTGTAAATCTAGATATTAGTGAGGAATGCTAAACTGACTTGTGTTCTATCTTACTTTTAAGAGAACTGAGAAATTCTCTGTGCATATCTCCAATTTCTGTGATCTAGATAGCAACTTATGTTTATTAAACCCAATAAATAGACCAGAAGGCGTTAACAAGAGTGCCATCACTGTAAAATAATAGGCTACCAAAAGTGAAAAATCAGTGACCAAAAAGATAAATCCCTTATTTTAAAACCAGAATTCCTGGTTTCGAATTCTACTGCTGATTTAACCATGACAGGAGTAGAATATCACTTTGAAACTTTAAGATACTTTTCTTTTAAGCCATTTCTAAACTGCTCGAAATATGTGGAGCTACTTGTCATTAGATTAATCCAATAATGATTAACGTTCTGCTTTAAGGTCAGTAAAAATATTTTATAGAATTTTTATGTTTATTTAGAAAGAGGTTTTCTTACAGAAAGATATTTGGTAATCCCATAAATGATTTTCTAAATTTTCGAGTACATTCTATAATTCATAACTTTGTCATGTGAATCAACATTTTAAGATTTTCGATCCTAGCACATAAGCTTATTTTTTCAGCAGGTACGTGGGATAAAAACAGGATATATTACATTATCAGGTATATGGCTTTACAGTAATGTGTTTATATGCGATACCTTTCATAAAGAAATTTTCCTTTTTTCATAAATAACAACCTGTTATGATTAAAATGGCAGAAGACTGGCTGTATTCAAAGTTATTTAAGTTTCACATATTTTATAATGCGAGTTGTCCATAATAAATTTAGGATAATCACCCATTTATATTAAATAGAAATGACTCTGGCATTAATCAGATAAAAGATATTTTTTTATTATCACAGTTGTAGCAATATTTTATATTTAAACAGGACGATCGAAAACCCACATAGTTAACGAATGACATGAATGAAGGAGTTTTACCCATTGCCTGTTATACAGTTTAATGAGACTAACTACTCATAAGTCATTATTATGTTTGACTAATAAAAATTTTAAAATAGTGAACATTTAGGAGAGTAAAGTTTATGACCTGAAAATAATACACAAATTCACCCTGCAGCTAAATCACAAAATGATTGTTTTCTATTACAATAATCATGCACTTCAATGATACAATCCTTAAATAAATCAATGTTTAAAATGTAATATATTTTCACAACACTGGTAGAAACTCGAAATAAACACATCTAATTAAAATGTTTTATATGTAGGAGATATTCTGAGTAAAATATTTGTTGAATCCAACAGACAATTTGTTTAGGAAATCAAGTACTAACATACAAATTTAACTTTCCATTTTAAAGATAAAATATTTTAAGATCTGTAATCTTACATATGAGACTTTTAAACTGTTTATTTAGTACTTATCTTTCTAAGAAAAATGTCCTAATAATAGGGTAAATAGAATTGCTAGGTGTAATCAACCATTCTCTTGTCTTTAAAGGAAGAAAAAAAAGAAATAATTCCATCTAAACACCGGGAGAGACGCAAAAAAAGATTA
Organism: Pardosa pseudoannulata; assembly: GCA_032207245.1. NCBI lineage: Eukaryota > Metazoa > Arthropoda > Arachnida > Araneae > Lycosidae > Pardosa > Pardosa pseudoannulata. Next base: position 102,918,174 of record CM063498.1, on the reverse strand, counting down.
ATTGGTGTACTGGTAAAAAAATATTAATTAAACTTGTAAACTGAATTCGTTTCGAAACATAAATATTTAGTTTAAAAATTAACAAATCCTTCCAAAGTGTTTATATTTAGGTTATAATTCATTCCAAGGGAAATTTCAATATACTTTCACAGCATTGGTAAAAACCCAAAAAAAACATCTAATTTAAATATTTTCTATGTAGGAGATATTCTGAGTAAAATAATTGTTTACTGTAACAGACTTTCTTTTTAGAAAATCAAATACTAACATAGAAATTTAACCTTCCCAGTTTAAAGACAAAATAATTTACGATATATAATCTTACGTATGAGACTTTTAAACTGTTTATTAT
>CM063498.1:102822822-102910322 GCA_032207245.1 Pardosa pseudoannulata | reverse complement strand
AGTGAGACATCTAGTTTTAATTTTAAAAAAAGTGTTTATTATAAGTGTTTTTTCATCTCGGTAGAAATTTATATTTTTGTTTTTTAAGAGTGGAATTTTAGCAAACATTTTTTGAACCACTTGAAAACATTTTTAATCTACAGGCGTGAATACGTCGATATTTTTCTGTTGTATTGTTGTAGAAAACTGCTATCTGGTGGTGACGGTATCGGTAATAACCTATATATTGATCAAAAGATTTTTACATATTACATTATTACATAGAGCATAGATTAAAGAGTGGTTTACAACTAGATACAGCGACAGCTCTACATATAAAATTTCAACCTGCCACGGTTAATTCTGTGAAACATGAGATATGCATATAACAAACTAATTCGTTCCTGAAGAATACTTAGGGGGTGGTAAAAAGGGGTATTTAAAGTTTCCTGAAATAAATAGAGATGTTATACCGCAACTAGATAAACGCATTCAAATGTGATCAAAATATGGTTTCCTGAAAACAATATTCGATGAAACCTGAACACTGATTTTTTTACGATTAAATACTTCCTTTACATCGTACAATATATTTAAAAGGGGAAATTCAAAACAATTATAGTGATAAAGCAAAAATTGCAAGTCAGGGTTACTAACATGTCGAACTCTCAATTTCTGTAAAAATATTCGAAATTGGGAAACCTGCTATTGTATTTTTCAAGTTAAAAGTTAACAGATTAAAAGAAAGTTCAATGGTATTCTAGGAAATTATAATCTGAAACGGGACTCTACAATAAAGTAGTTAGCGGGTGTTGTGATTTAAAACACTCAAGCAATTAAATTGGACATTAATGGAAAGCTTTGGGCTCGTTTGTGTCGTTTCAGAACGATTTGGTAAGGAAATTAGCTACATTTAAATCCGCATTTTCGGAATAATTCGTTGATGACAGTCTGGGAAGCGCATGTCTACTTTGCAGTAAAACTAAAGTATTGTAATTAAACATACTTTTATCCCTTATAATGTGCACTGAATTGAAATAAATTTATTCCAACCAAAATTATTTCTTCATTAATTATTTCTAAATTCCAGAAACAATCCTTTATTGAGTATATTTCGACAATATTTATCTCGTTTTACAGTGAGCAGTTAAATTTTCTTAACTCTCATATGAAACTAGCAATTGAAAAGATACTCTTATTTATCGCCGAAATTTAATGATTCCAGACATAATCGTTTAGTAAGGATATTTCAACTCAATTCTTATTTTACAAAATGTAGTTACAAATCTTTTGGTGAAACTGGTTTGAAATCACAAAGAAACTCATACCTTATTGAAAGAATTATGAGAAGATTAAAAAAGAAGACTAAACTCAAAAGTAAACTATTCACTAGAAGTAAAATATCCAGTGAGTAAATGTTAAACAGTTCTCGACATTGCAAAATTTAAAGAATTATAGTGGGATATGTCTTTGACACTACACAAGATGGATGAAAAGACAACAAATAAAGACGCTTTCTAAAGAAACATTTCATGTATTTCACATGCGGAAGAGGGAGTAATGAGAACGAACTTGTGGTATTATGGAAAGTCATTAATGTTAGCTTAGTCTGGTATCATTTCTTACAATAGTGTTACCGTTTGCATTTAACCCTTAATTTAGTTAAGTCTGACCGCTACACCGGACATGTATATTTATAACTACTATATAACATAATTGTCAATTACATTAATTATCTCAAATATAGAAAATGATATATATATTTTTAGTTTATTTTACAGAGATCCTAATGTCTATACAGACATGGAAAAATAACAGAAATTAAAAAATATTTGAAAAAACACCTTGTCAAATTAAGGGTTAATAACGGACTTGTCTTAGAATTAATACTATTTTCTATACTTATTTTAAATGTTCATATGAAAATAGCAAATTTGGTTATTGAATTTTAGCAACCTTGCATCAACAGCATTTACTACTTTTAACAATTATTTTCAACTATGAAATATTTAAAAGTGACCTAAGAAGCAGTGTATCCTAATGGTGTTTAGGACAAACTTTTTGTTATACATACATAAAAATCTCTTTGTAATTGGAGAGGAGAAGAAACCTTAAATAGCTTCAGGAACGAGAAAAGAATAAATATAACTGTGTTTTACAAATTAATATTTATTCTCCGTAGGTATAGAATTTTCATATTAGACTCACAGCTTTTAACTATTTTTTATAGTGCGATGTTTATTTCAAACAAATGATGATCTTTATCAATTTTTCAATTATGTTGGATTTTACTGCTACTCGACCCCAAAGATTTTTTTATGGTTTATTATTCTTAAATGATTTATATTTTTGTAAATTTTATAATTATATAAAAATTATATCAGTCCTTGAACAGTTTTTAATATAGAAAAATTAAATTTATATAAAATATTTTTAGTTTTTACCAAACGATAATTTTTAAAATAAATGCTTCTTTCATGTCAGTAACGAAATACAACCGTCAAATTCAACTTCCCTGTACGTCCCTCTATATTCTTTTATTTTATGTTGTTTTTCGGTAAACATAACGAGCAAATTGGTATTGAAATACTCATTTACTGAATAAACAGAAAACAAAACAGTTGATAAATTAAAAAACCCAATGGCGACTAATCGGATATGAAAGCGAAACGACTGGCAAGTTGGGATAGTTGAGTCAGTGCAATCTTCAAAATACCATAAACATGTATGATTTGCAGTAGCGACTAATTAAATTAATACAGACACGGTTCTCAACGTGAGTGTTCTAGCAGTCAGGATGCCGCAGAGATTAACGATATTAGTCTGTTAAAAACTTAAAATTTTAAAGAAAGCGCGAAGAAACGCTTAGATTCTAAAAACCAAAGTTTAATTTCTGTTCCCTCGTTATCGCGTCACTGTCGAAAATGCTAAGAAATCTCGTTGCATTTCACTCAACTTGCGATTGAATCTCTACCTTTGCAGTTCTCAAACTGAGGTAAACGCTGAAGAAAGTTTGAGAATGGCTGGCACAAAAGTTTAAACTCTTGTAAAACGTGAAGCATCCAAACTTGCGTTGCTTTATTGGTTCTGTGTTACACACAAGACAAAATGTTATTTTAAGAAAGAAAGTCATTATTTTAAGAATTTCAGGGTAAATTAATAATTTTCTCTTATATTCTTGTAATTCTTATATTTTTCACAAAATAAATGACCTAGTTATTTAATAATCACATCAAATTTAATTATTTTAAAAATATGAAGGAATTAAAAAAAAAGTTTTAAAATTTCCTTTTCTGAAAGCTTTTATTTTAATAGAAACTTCATTAATGTTCTTTTATCCAGATAGTGCAGATATAAAAAGAAAGAAGAAACTTAATAAAATCACTTCTCTAAGTCTAATGATAAATATTTGCAAAATTTTAGTAATGGAATGTATAATAATTATTCGCCTTCCCCTTTCCTGAAATCGATAGAAATTTTCAACAGCAAACATGCATTATTCATGCTTCCTTATGAATGAATATAATGCTGGAATTCCACTCTGCAAACCTGAATTTCAGAAATACTGGATTGCAAATGCATTGAAATTTGAATTTGTAAGTCGATATGACTGTAATTTCCACCATTCCGTTTGCAAATTTTGAATAATTGCTTCTCAATCAGATTTAATTTAATAGTTTTAAAATTCAGCATCACTCTAGAAATTAAAAAAAAATACCATATGGTGTTAATGAATAAGATTTTTATTACATTTAAAACTATTAAGAGGATACATCTATTCATACTATTAATTGTATGAATATCGCATTTTGAGTTAAACCAAAATGTTTATAACATACGTAATTGAAAAATTATTTAATAAATTTTTACCCAGAAAAAAGAGATAATCCAAATTTAGTTAAACTGCTTACTACATTCTGACTGATTCTGACATTCTAACTGATTACTACTTAAAACAGATCAATAGGGCAATAGGGACAATAAATAAATTGCAAGTTATTGACAAAAATATACTTTTATATAAGAATAAATTTTTTTAATATTTTGTACAAGAACCGAAATATCAATTTATGTTTTCATAATAAAATTTGGTAATGTCTTAAAAGTTTAATATTACCATAAAATGAAAATAAATTAAATTCGTGACTATTTATTAAGGGCTTACTACTTCAAAAATAAGAATACACCAGGCATTTAAATTTATGGCTCAAAATGCGACCCCATTTATAACCATCAACAGTGTGACAAAAAACCGTGAGACACAGAAGAGGGTGTAGTTGGACATACTGACAAAAATTATACCATACTTATTACTATTCACCGTGGGAATTGCTACATATTCTCTCTCGTGCATCTATGACGCAGTACCGCTTATACAAAAAAATGTAGGGAGACTTGCTAATCCTTCGTGCTTCGAACGCAACATTCATAACTTGGCGACATAAATCACTAGCGGGGGTTAGTTGACAACTCGATGAAGCATACCTCACCCCCTCCGAAAACGGACGCGTCGAGTTTCAATGTCCAGATATCCACGGAGCCATTTATTATGCTCTCAAACGCCTTTGCCGTTGGGGCGAAGTGTTTAATGTAACGACACCCTATTCGCAGGGCTATTAATCTTATGGGGCCGTTCTGGAGTCTTCTAGATTGCATGTTGGTGCTCCAACTATAATTACATGTGTCCAAATTAAGAAACTGAAGGGGATTCCTGGATCTGGAGACTTGTCTGAATCTGGACACCTGGTAAACGCTGAGAGGATTACGTGAAGAAGCGGGACTAAGACAGTCATCGATTGTATCACACGTATATAAGGAAATATTTGCGTTACTTAAGACTCATTCAGAAAAATCACCTCAAATAGGCTTGTTTCTTAGAATTCCAATATTAAACATTTTGCTATTACAAATCGACCGTTTAGATTCTTATTTATATAGTATTATTGCTGCTACAGGGCAACGGCAAACGGTTTTTGTAAATCGACAGAAAACTAATAGGAAAGTTATAAAATAGAAATTTGCCGAAGCATTACTGAAGAATAAATCGATAGGAAAAAGAAAATTAATGTGCTCTATATTATTTTTAGTGGAATATATCAAATCACAAAGGAATATTTCTTCCTTGTAACCAATTGGGAAATATAATAAACGTACCACATACGATATTCGACTAATAACCTCTGTCCAATGCAATACAATGCAATAGATGACGAACCAAACTATTTTTAATAAAACATTTATATCTATTTACTGACTTACAAGAGTTTATGCTTAAAATCATTCGTTCCCTCTACCCTCTGAAATAAGATTAAAAATTTCTTCATTTTTAAATTCTTCAAATATTTGATTCTTCATATTTACGATACCAATACTAAACTAATTCTATATATAATTATTCAATATATTTTTGTTGTCTGTGCATTCTGCTTGTTAAAAAATCGATAACATCCACCCCTTAGTTTTCTCTCGCACTCTTAAAAGAAAGTGTTTCTTACTCAAGTGATATTTGAAAGACAAAAAAAAATATTAATGTAAAACAGGAAAGTAATATTACATGGCGGATAGCTGCAAATCGTCTATATATGGCACCACTTTTTAGTTTTCATCAATTTCTTTTTAACTAACAGTAATTTAGTGATTTAAATGGTTTAAATAAATTCAGCGTTCAGAGGTTCGTGAGAAGATTCCTCATATACATGCATACATTTGTTTACACTCGAATTTTAATAATGTACATATATGTTATGGTAAATACAAAATATCTGGCGATAATGATTTCACCATTGAGAAGAAGCTCATTTATTCATGCCAAGTCAGTAATGGAAATAAATCCGACCAATAACAAACTGTTTTAAATTAATATCTAAGCCGCGGTAAAAATCAGAGGGAAAGTCAAGCACCTTGTAACTGGATGGAGGGTTGCAGGCTCGGAGTTTGAGCCGGTCTAAGACCCGCCGTATTCGTTAATGATGACTGGGTCACGTGAAATATATTCCTGGTCATAATGTTCTCCAAGTTCTCAAACGATAACTCTGGGGGTTGGAGGCCAAGTCTGGGGGTTTTCTATTTGGTACCTGCTTCTAAATTACGAGGATCCACTTGAGATAAGACGTTCTTTCACCCTAGCGGTGTTTGTCAAACAAGACTCATCCCGTTGCTTTAATTCTTGGGGCCTCTGGCCCATTTCCTTGACTCGTCCAAGTAGCATTGGCATCATCAACAACAAATTAATATCTTTTTTACTAATTAAAATTTCGGAGTGTAAAGGGTCGAAAAAGCTCCCTTGGAACATTGTTCATCTAATGGCACTTTGAGCCCATTCCAGTTTTCAGCCATTCGAAAGATAGACGATTATAATTTTAACCGGAAGTACCCAAAAGTTAATATCAACACTTCAAATTTATTATATTGTATCAATACAAATCTGGTTTCCTATAGATAGAAACGTGCTTGATTTATCGTGTTCTCAAACACATACAATTCCGAAAATGGCACTTTCGACCTTAGATAGGTCCAATACGAGAAAATCAATCAATCTCGAGGTCGAATATTTAGACAAATAGAATAATTTTCCTATGTTAAGCATACAAGAAAGTAAAGAGCTATCATCAATAAATGGGAGAGTAATTGAACAACTGACAAAATATTTTTAAGACGTTTTTAACCTAACTGGTAAATGGTGTAACTAAACAGAATTGAAAAAATATTAATAACTGGCTTAAAATTCAAAAGGACGTTGATCAAAATGCATAAATGCTTATAAAATATGCCATACTGAAAACGTAAATATTTCATCAGAGGTGTTAATTAGAATCTAATTGTTCCGACCTCTTCATTCATTTTACATCTTAAACAGTTTTGGTGCAACTTTAATATGAAATCAGAAATTCTAGAATTAATATATTTTTATACCACCCCCTGCCGTGGTCATTTCTCAAATGCTATAGATCGCACTTTAATATCTGTTTTAAAATTTATCAGAAAAAAATTTTAAATATTTTTTAGTCACTCTTCGAATAAAATGTACAGATAAATGAGCAGCATGATGTAATCGTTTTATTTGCATAATGAAATCCATCCTAAGATTTACATTTATATCTTATATAAAAGATGAGACTTGAGTAGAGAAGGAAAATCATTCATCCATTAAATACCGCAGAATAAAATGAAGATAAAACTGCAGTGCATACTTCAAATCATCGACAGCCTTGCGGTTGTTTTTGAACTCCACGGATGTCACTGAGTCAGTAAGAGCGTCTCAGGCCATTGAATACTCACTCAAAAAACGAGTCTGGAAAATAAGCGCGGCGGAACGTTATCGGCAGTTACACACTTTTATGACTGTGGTACTTCCTCAAATTGCGCGGAACAGGCAAAGGCGGGCAGGTTAAATGACCGGAAGTGGCGGAAGGTAGTCGGAAACGGGATGATCCCGAGAAAGAGTGGAACCTACGACAGATGTTTCCATTTTAATATTCCTTGTTGTTTCAAGAAGAAACGTTCCGTGTCATCTAATTCAGGGGCCGTATACATATAGTGGTATTGCTTCGTGCATTGCTTGGGGGGCAATAAAGGGAGAAGGACAATGTAAGATTTTAAAAAATGAATTTCTAATACTGGTCAGAAAATAGAAATTATATTGATTAGGGCAATGCTTCTGAAACTTTCAATATTTGCGACCCAATTTTCAGTCATAATTTTCCTCCCCCCATACAATAACAATGTACTGAAATCAACAATAATGTACTTTGACGTTAAAGCTACAATACGACCTTAATTATTATAAACCGTACAAATTACCAAGCAATATATTTATTGATATTTGGCAACACAGATCCTCTACATTGACAAAACCAGAATCAATGCTTCTACGTCACACTTGTGCCCAGCCCCTGACCTCATCTATATTTCAAAAGACTGATGCACTATGTATGTATCTAAATATATGCATACACAATGCACATAACTTCTGCAGCTAAATAACTTAGAAAAATAGAACTAAACAGCAGAAAAGCAACTTAGTGCCTATTTCTACTATTAAACCTACCTTTGATAAACTTTACAAAGCAAGTCCATGGGAGTCGCTAGTTATTATTAATCTTGGTCTTAATTTAGTATTAAAAAATTATCAAATACATTGTGCAGTACTTATGCATATATATTAGCGTACGTTTTACCAGCGTAAATTTTATTTTTATGTCAGAATGTAATGTTTGTTTTGCTTCCTTTCAATAAATTAATAATTTTTAAATACTTTTATTTTGACTTCAACAATATGCTGGTGCCCCCTAAGTAGGGTTATCACCCTCCTCTTTGGAGGGGGGGGGGCTTCCAACAGTTTCAGAATCGCTGGATAAAGATATCAACCACATTGGATTCTAATGGCTTAATGTTAAACAGTGGGGAAATAAAATAGTCTCTGCTCGGCTCACATTTAAAGAATTCTTTAAAACAATCATGCCATGTGATAAAAAAGCAAGTTCTTTTGGGGTACTACATTTTCCTTTTCTTTTTTTAAATTTATGTCTGCAAAACGTTCCTATTGGCGTTTGAAAAAGTGCATATACCATTTTACGCAAATTTAAAAAAAAATTTTTTTTCTTGGTGTCTTTCTTTAAAAAGTGAAAGATAGCATCCTAGAAACTTTCCTGTTTTATAAAATGTCATTTTTTAAAGAATTCTTAAAATGTGAGCCGTCTAGAGGGTATTTATTTGACAACTACAGGTTAACAGAGTGCTATAAATACATAAAAACAAAATATGCAGGTACAGACCCACCAATCAAAAAAAAATTACAGATACGAGTTTAAGATTTGATAAATTTGGCAAAAATATTTATCGATGAAAATACCGGAAAAATATTTGAATCATAACTTTTCAGGACACACAATTATTAATCAAACCGGAACACACAAAAAGAGTTATACAGCTGGTTACATCATAAATAATTCCATTCTTGAAATGAATAATATTACAAATTAAACATGCCTACACATATTAATAGAACATATATGTTTTTGTAATAATTTTTATGTAATATTAATTATTTACAATACTTCTTTCCCTACAATGAAGTAAAAAAAAACCAAAATATTTTAAAATAAGAAGATTTTAAATCCAATCTTTCAACCCAATATGTTACATCAATAATATTATCCTTTATTTTAAAAGAGCTATCTGTGGTACACTGGAAAATATTTTTTAAGATAAAACTTTTTCTTTGCGGTTTATACTTTTAAATTCTAACCTCAAATAGCTAAGGTGTATTAGGTTCAATTTAAAAAGATAAATAGAAAAAAATCGGTGTAGAGTTAGAAAAAAAGAACTTTTGAGACCAGATTGAGGTGTATAATTACTAGAATAGGATTTGTTCCAAAATATACCAAAATTATATTTATTATTGAAGGAACAAATATATAAAACTGAATGATTTTATTTGGTTTCTAAAGAAAAAATATTAGTATGAAAAGAGAAAAACGTAAAAAAAGTTTTATTAGTTATTCATGCGAGAGAAGTTTGACTAATTACAAAGAATGATGAGTAAGGTCACATAGTTTTTCGACTATTTTGTTTTTTAAGGTAAAATAAAAAAGGGGAATGAATTTCAGAAATTTAGAAAAAAGTATTTGAATTTATACAAACGAAAACGAAAATATAGTAAAAAATGAACGAAAAAAAATGCGAACAATATTTCGTCAGGATGAACGCTTTAATTTCCTCGGGGAATATTCCATAAAAAGTTGACAAAAAACTAAATATATTTCCTTAAAAAATTCTCAAAAAGTTTTTTTTTAAATTGAAGAAAATAAGCCATACAAACAAAGAAAAGAAAGAATCATCTAAAAATAAACACTTGTTTTTATCTTCCACGAGACAGCTAGTCTCCTACTTTAAAATATTGTTCTTTCATGGTGATGTTCAGCTGAAATAATTTTCATAAATATTTCGATAAAGCTTAATATTTGTTTGATCTCCGATAAGTTTTTGGACGGCCCCTTCAGCAGGTGTAACAAGTTCTAGGGACGACGTTGATGAGGTTGGGCCACGCCAAATATATCTTCATTGCAACTGCCAAGAGGGCAACGGCTGGGGTTTTTTCTTCCCTTTCCTTTTCCTAACCTTTTTTTCCTCTCTCTTTCGCTCTTCCATTCTCTTTTCTTCTTTCTTTTTTGACTTTCTTTACGTGTCTTACCAATTTATGCACATGTATCTCCCCCATTTCGGTTCTTTTTAATCGAGCACTAGCATTGTCATTAAGTTTAATTGGAACTCTTTCCAATTGGATACATTCCAGCCGGGCTTCTTCTATTGTTCTCAGCTACAGTGTTTAGGGGGAGATAAAAGTCAAGCTGATACTTCTTAAGTGTATTGGGTCATCTTGTTTGTGTGTCACTAGAATCGCTTTCCCATGTAGAACTTGTTTTGCTCTGATAGAAACAGCCTGACAGTTTGCGTCTGGGTAATTCAAGGCTGCGAATTTTCTACGGATGCTTTAAAAACTTATTTTGTTATCGTTTCACTAGTATTCATTTAGAACTAGATTTTTTTACTATGAGACAATGCTATGACTGGTGGAATTACTATAGTTACTTGTTTTACTAATGTGTGAACATGTAATCCTCCATTTTGGTTCTTTTCATTCAACACCAGCATTGTCATAGGTTTAATTGGAACTCTTTCCAAATGGATACAATCCAATCTTTAGAGCTTCTTTAATTCTTCATTTACGTACTGTATTAAGAGACGATAAAAGTCTATCTCATACTTAAGGGCATTCGGCCATCTTATTTGTGTATCAGCACAATTGCTTTCTCTTGCAGTGCTTGTTTTGATTATATGGACAAAAAGTCTGACAGTTTGTGTTTGAGAAATTCAAAGGTTGAAATATATCAACGAATATTATTAAATTTTACTGTCAATTCCCATATATATATTTTAGAACTCCGCTAATTTAATATTAAATAAAACATACAGTTTTAAATACAAAATAGAAATTTCTTTAAAACTGCAACAATATTATATTAACACATTGTATGCAGTACACGTACTAGTACGTTCTCGGACGATTTATACTTGAGCGCGGATCACGTACTAGTACGGGTTAGTGTAACAACATGGTTTGTTTGTGAGTAAAAAAAAATAATGGTATATACAGGAAAGCAAAGCCAAATGCTCTTGTGTACTACAGAGATTCTTAGAAAAATTTAGATAAAAACTAGTTTTTACACCAGTAGATGCGACTGATGTAAAATTAAATAATTTTCGATCTATTGAGATTTGACTTAACTAAATTTACGCGCAAAACACCTGCTCTCGGTACAATTCCGCTGCGAAATGTACCCGCACACAATGTATTAATTTATGAATTTATAAATTTTTCACTTACTTAATCCCTTTTCCAAGTATAATTTATTATACACCACTCCGAAAAATAAAATATTTGTCAAAAAATAAATAAAATGGTAATTTAATTTTAGCAGCAAATATTTATACACACGCCATATACTATTAGAGTCTCGCATGTCCTTACCCATTTTTATCTAAATTTTTCTAATTTGCAAATCCACTCAAAATAGAAAGAACGCCAATAAGCAATACAAATTTATTTAGCTTGTATGATAATATTGTTATTTAATCTTTCAGCTGAAATTTGCACTTGAGTATTTGCTTAAGAGAAAAAAAATAATTATTTGAAAACTATAAGCAAATTACTTTTAATAATATATAATTTTTTCCTGTATTTGCTCTTCAATTCTGCAAATAAAGACACCGATGTCAACGATAAAAAGTCAACAAGGTATTCTTAGGGTATAAAGAACATTGGAGCGAAATTGAGCTGTCGAGGTTATTTATCGAATTTAAATTTATTGGATTCACATTTATGATTCAGTAAATATTTTATTATTACTGCCATCAATGGAGCCTTTTCTAAAACATACATTGTTGAACTTATGTATGTTTCAGAAAAGACATGTTATTTCTAAAAAGTAATACTTTTTTTTAACAAAACGTGTCTCTAATACAGGTTTCTAAAACAATGAAGCGGAGATCTGGAAATACAATATAAATTTGTTTCACTTTTTAAGCTTTAAAACTATACTTATAAAATAGAAATTTCATAGCTTTCTTATAAATACATCTATATAAGAATCTTCAGTTAAAATAAGTCTTTAAGTATTATTAAAATATTGCTTTCACAGTTTGGCGCATTTTTTAACTTAAGAATATTTAAACATAGGATTTTTTATTACGTATGTTTCAGAAAAGACATGTTATTTCTAAAAAGTAATACTTTTTTTTAACAAAACGTGTCTCTAATACAGGTTTCTAAAACAATGAAGCGGAGATCTGGAAAATACAATAATATAAATTTGTTTCACTTTTTAAGCTTTAAAACTATACTTATAAAATAGAAATTTCATAGCTTTCTTATAAATACATCTATATAAGAATCTTCAGTTAAAATAAGTCTTTAAGTATTATTAAAATATTGCTTTCACAGTTTGGCGCATTTTTTAACTTAAGAATATTTAAACATTTTCAGGATTTTTTATTACGTATGTTTCAGAAAAGACATGTTATTTCTAAAAAGTAATACTTTTTTAACAAAACGTGTCTATAATACAGGTTTCTAAAACAATGAAGCGGAGATCTGGAAAATACAATAATATAAATTTGTTTCACATTTTAAGCTTTAAAACTATACTTATAAAATAAAAAATTTCATATCTTTCTTATAAATACATCTATATAAGTATCTTCAGTTAAAATAAGTCTTTAAGTATTATTGAAATATTACTTTTACAGTTTGGCGCATTTTTTAATTTAAGAATACTCAAACATTTTCAGGATTTTTTATTAAGTCTTATAAACACCTCTAAAAGTGAAAAAAGCATACAAATGGAAACCTTTAAAGGATGCATTTCTAACATTTGAATCAAAAGAAATTCTAGCACATGGTCCGGGTTGAAGACCATGTTTTCTCCAACTTTCATCATCTAATTTTTAGATTAATTTTATTATAACTTTATTGGCCTCTGCTTCATTTATTGAATTTTAAATTGAATTCTTTCTTGTAATCAAACTAATTCTTGATTTATTTACATGATTGATTACTATCGTAACACCATTTAAAGTTGGGTAAATTGCTATTTTATTATTTAAAAAATGCTGTGAGCTTGAAATAATATTCTGCTTTATAAAACTGGGTATTATTTATAAAATTTACTGAAAATTTTATAGTAAAACTACTTATCTAAAATATTAAAATACAATATTTTCCTGTTTTATGTTTGATTTCTTTCAAAGATATAATTTTAGATACGTGTTCTGTAAAATCTGGCTTATTTGAAAATAAGTAATTAAAATTTATTTGTTTTATATTTTTGTGTTATAGATTCCATTAAAAAAACTAATTTTGGATATGATATATTCTCATATTTCTCATGCAGAAAAAATAAAACATTTATTGCATCATTACATTATTTATTACACTGAAAAACTGATGCTGATATTTTATATAGACACTATTTACTCAATCATATAAAGGAAAAAAGTATTTATTTTTTAAATTGAACTTTCATAGCACAAAACTTGAAAGGGAATAACATTTAACTGTTTAATTTTATAAAAATAAGTCTCGGTAAGAGCATTGGTTAAGATATAATAATAAACATTTAGTATCCGATACTAATGATAACAATGAAAAAAAAATGAAATCTCTATAATTTAAGTGCATTTTTTCTTCTAAGCTCTGTATTGTCATTTCACTTTTTCTTCTTGCTATCCCCAATCTCCTTCACAATGATGATTCCTGTTTTTCTTTCCTTAACAATTTTTCAGCACTGTCATTAAACATAATTGAACCCTTCCACATTGGACATTTTCCAACTACCCTCTTCAAATGGATTGGTTTGGTATTAAAAACTCATAAATCGCATGAACGTATGTTTGCAATGGTTTCTTTACACAAAATCATTAGTATTAGAAATGAAATAAATTGCCCATAATGAAATGTTTCAGGACGGAACTAATTTTATTTTTTTCTCTCTTTGAGACTGGATCAGTTTTGAAGTTCATTTTAGAGAATTACTTTTTATTCTTAGCGGATCACGAGTAAAGTGTCTGGACGTAGATTGTTCCAAGTTTCTTTGGTTTAATAAAATGGATAATTCCTATTATTATGAGCTAATGGTATAGATCCAAATTGTACAAGCCGTAGGATACAACCAGAAAGTTGAAAAACTTAGTTGAATTTTATCACAAAGCAAGGAAAAGGCATGTAACAAATTTAATTTCACAGTTTTGTCTCTCTTAAAAATATATCTGAAATATTGCTTATTTTATATTTCTTTGACTAAACTGCCTGATATAAGCCTTTTAACAGAATTCCTGTTTTCTTAAATCTTACATCAATGTAAATATCTGCTTACTACTATAAATCAAAAGTTTAAGTGATACATGAAAAAAGTATTTGAAACCATCTAATATTTTATATAGTATATATTTAGTATATTTTTATACAGTATATATTTAGTATATTTTTATATAGTATATATTTAGTATATAGTAATATTTAGTATATTTTTATATAGTATATATTTTTATATAGTATATATTTTTATATAGTATTTAGTATATTTTTATATAGTATTAGTATGTTTTTATATAGTATTAGTATATTTTTATATAGTATTAGTATATTTTTATATAGTATTTAGTATATTTTTATATAGTATATTTTATATAGTATATAGTATATATTTTATATAGTAATGCTATATATGACGACATAAGAGGATATTTTAAAATATAACTATTTTCAGCTTTATTTACTAGGAATTTAATCTTTAGGAAGAAATTTCCATTGAATTTGTTTTAATCAAACATGATTACAGGAAACATTTCATATAATTTTACAAGTGCTTTACTAATATAGTGTAATATATATAATTAATCCTTATTTAATCTTTTAAACAGAAGAATATGTTTACATGATTATTCATTTACTATTTATAAATGTTCACTGATCCATGCAAAGGTGGAAAGTACTCTAACAGCAGCAGATAAGAAGCTGTTAAAATTGATTGCAATATTGAAAAAAAAATTTTGATTTAAAAATGCAGTTTTAAATAAAGATGAATATCATGGTTTTATAAAGGTGTATTAAATTACACAATACCCTGATAATAACCATAGTATTAACTTTATTTTAATACTATGTTTACACATATTGAAATTTTATTATTTTCATTTTCTTCAGAAATATTGTGACAAGATGGTAGCAAACAAAATTAAAGTATTCGATGTAAAAATCTTAATAAACTTTAAAAATGTTTTTCAGTTATCGGGTTTCAGTTTCAAATAAATATCAAATGTGTATCAGACACATTTGATATTTACCTCACCAAAGCAGTCTCAGAGAAACAATATTTGCAAATTTTCACCTTCTCTTAATAAATTATTAAGTTTTCAACTCTATAATTATTTGAAATTTATAAAGTACGATAGAAAATTAAAACTGTGAAATGCTATTATTTATGAAAGATTCCTCACTATTAACATGGAAACCTTGGATAAAATAAAAATTGAAATAATTAAAAAGGAAGTTTCATTAAATATATTTAATATAACAATTTCTAAAAAAAATTTTAAGAATTTATTCAAAAATTTCTATCTGAAAATAAACATACTTAAAATTTTCAGTTTATTTGTTTAAATTAATACTAATTTGATTTAAACTATGCAATGTAGAAAGATAAAAGTGAAGTGAAAGAAAATAAAAGTAAGCTATTTATATCTTAAAATAAAATAATTACATACGGATTGTTGATTTTTCGTTAAAAACAAAGACAGAATAAATTTCTAAACAGAACAAATCAGTGGGGAAAATAAATTTTGATTTATCTATTCGAGAATTCCAACTTGAGAACCACGATCAAACTTCAAACAGCACGTAAGAAGCCACAAAAATAATAATTTTCAAACAAACATCGAAGAACAAAAGCCGCAGCGAAAGCTTTTGATATTTTCAGACATATAAGTCTGAGAACTAAATTATTCTCCTTCAATTCATCAAAGCAATCTCAGGTAAGTAATATTTGCACCATTTCGCCTTTCTCTTAATTTAAACATTATTTTCTCAGCTTAGAAATGAAGCAGTATCTTTGTGAAGCTTTCCTCGAAAAGATAAACTTAGCTTATTTACTCATTCAATCACCCCTTCGTATAATAAAACACCCTGTCTCCAGACTCGTAAAGTTTACACAGGACATCCACTCTCATAAATCCGCTAATTGAGATAATATATCTTTCTCGGGCTTCCGTTCCAAAGAGCTATTCTTTCAGCGCTGAGATTCGACAAGAGTTATGATTTTTCTTTCCGAAGATGAATGATATTCAATAATATACAACTTGGGGTTAGGTATCTATTTTAGTCACTAATTTAGGAGGAAAAAAGATTTTGTATCTCTCTACGAAAGGAGCGTCACAGATACGAAATCCAAGAAAGCCATCGACAGAAAAGAGCGATAATTACTTCCATAACATAGAACAATGGTAGAGGAAGATCGAGGAAAATTTACTGTGAAAGATGATGGTATTTAATTAAGTTTCGATAAAAGACTCGATCTCTTTTAAGAAACTGATATCATACATAGAAGTTTTTTTTAATAGTGGTTCAATACAAAATATTCAAATTTATGTTAAATTTGAATTTAAACTAGAGAATAAACAATCAATACTACCGCTTATAAAGTCACCTATAATTTTAAAAAAATTCCAGCAAATTAGTCTTTTCTTTCGATAAAGACATATACCATAATTTTTAAATGTAATGTTGCATCAGTGTAAACACCGCACTTTAGGAAAAGGGCGTAAAAAATAAAATTGCACAGGAACTCCACATTAGCATAAACTCTTTAATTCGTTAAACTGCGTGTCGCATCATAGTCGCAAAATTTTGATCTAATTAAGTGCTTTTCTTTTGTGTTCCAACTTACCCTGCTTGGAAAACTACACAATGTCTAAAACCAGCTAGGCTTCTAAGCTGTTTAGATGGCATTTTCGAATACTTCCGATTCCCTCTTATTTAAAATCTGTCCAATAAAATACTCAAAAATAGTCGACTTGTAAAGTTCTGTCTGACCATCTTAAGTTCATGGTTTCGACTGATAGAGTTCTAGATTTAGCTACTTTAAATTTATATTCTAAATTCCACTACTGAGAGGGATGTTCATAGCTATTCAGAATCGTTTTTAAACAGTAGATCCGGGTTTCAGTAGCTGTCGTCTTACACAAAAATAGACAGCAGCTCTTCAAACAAGACTAAACCAACAATTCCTTATATCTAATAATCTGTAGCTAACAAAACGCTAGCTATTTAAACTGACGTTGAAGGAAGGATAAATAATTCTGAGATTTCATCCAGAGTGAATAAAGCGCTAATGTTTTCTTTAATTGCACTGAGTACCACATTTGTAGAAACGCTTCAATCACTGAAAGTTCTTTTAAAAATTTAAATACCGGGGAATTTCTTCCGGAAATTATAGTAATAGCTTTCAGCAAACAACTTCCATCATTCGTATTGTATTATCTTTATAAAACCGTCTATAATAAAATCCCTTATATAATAACAGCCTAAGTTATCTGTCCGTCTGTTCTCGAAATTAGGAAGCGGTTGTACCTGGAATGGATGGTTTGGTTTGGTTTGGAGTGCTACGGCCTACTTTTTGCAACACGAGGGCTAGTGAGACCGGGACCTACAGCTTAAAGCCGATTCCGAACGGCTACGAACATTCATGCCATAGTTGGACTCGAACCCACAAACTCCGGTACCAAAGGTCAGCACTCTAACCAATCGGCCATCATTCGGCCTGGAATGGATAGAAACATCCATATTGGATTTTTGATGAGTTAGGGTTAGCAACGTTCGAAATCTACTCCTTTCTCCCTTTTCTAGCATTTAATGCCATTATTTCAAGCTCTATTTTCCCCGATTAGGAGCAGGCGATTAAATTTATCAATTTGTCACATAATAAATAGGTAAAAATAACCTTTTTTCCGAGCATTATGAGATCATATTTTTAATGATCTCATTTAATCATTTCTTATTTTATATTATTTAAATATCGTCTGAATTATTTTCATACACTTTATCACGGAACTTAGATACGACTTAAATAATTTCCTTTTATATTTAACTTAAATAATAGATTAGATACATATGTGATAATTTTAAATTTAATCCTCGATTGTTTTTGGTTGCAATGAACATTTTATCACCGGTATTAACAACAAATTATATCTACCCCCAGAGAGTAGTAGAAATGATAGCTTCATTCCTTTACTTCCATTAATTACTGTGGCAAAAAAATGATAATTTCGAAGTAGCTAAGAAAACTTTGAATTATCTGTCTAAATAAATTCAACGTGATTCTAAACTGCATTCATGGTATCGGGAGACTTTACAGGAGTATGAAGATAAACTAAATATCGAGCATAGACGAGATTATTCACAGCCAAAAGAACAAATCATTTATTTTTACCAGCGTCAAACAAAATTAAAAATTTTACTGATACCGTCATATGACGGGCTATATGCTAGTTTAAAACAACATTCTAACAAACGAAATATTTACAAAATATCAGATTTATATATCATTAAACTTCATTATATTCATTGCTGCTTTATAAAAAAAAATCTTTCAGATTTCAAAGCTTACATAGTAATTTTGTTTACTGATTTCACTTACATAACGATTTCAACTTTATTTTCAGTCTAACTAGCATTTAGCACTTCTTTTAAAAATTACCAACAACAGCATGGTATGCATATCTTATTTTACCGCGAGGAATTCCCCAGAAGAAAAAAACTAGAGATCTCATAAATTATACCTTGTTTAAAAATATAATCCCAAGAAAAGTAATTAACTGAGATTTTAAAATTCTCTTTTCAGCTTTTCATTCTTAACCATAAAAGCTCTTTTTCCCCAAAGAGCAGTTTTTAACCACAGTAAATGGACCAAAATTTATTATTCAATAGGAAAATTATAAAAAAAACAGCACTAATCGCTGCAGAGACTAGAAACTCAACAAAACATTCAAACATTCACAAATCAAAATAAATTTGGAAATCCCCCAGGAAGAAATAGCTCCTCTAGAATCTATAGGGAATTTTAAATGGTAACAAAGAATGCACAAATTACGCTGGAGAATTATTGTCTTAATTAACCTATACATTGGAAAAGCAGTTTAAAATAAATTATTTTCGGCAACAACAAACTAGAGAGTAAATATTGAACAGAACGTGAGGGAAGGGAATTCTTTGGAAAATATACAAATGAACTATTTATGCTTACACAGCATTTATTTGGGACACGTTTCATGCATTGAGTTACCAAAGAAGCAGAGGATTGTGATTTAGATATTAAATAAGATAATTTATTGTTAGCGGCGATGCAATAAAAGGAGATTTAAAGATTCTTTACAGTGCGGCATTTTACTTATAAATTGTAATTGAAGGAGACAGGAAAATAAATAAAAGAAATTAAAGATTAAAAATTTTTCCCAGTTACATTTATCGGATTTAAAAATTCATATAAAATTAAATAGTCTGTTTTGTATACATTTCAAATTATACTGTCACTTATATCAAGACAAATAATCTTCTAAAAGAAAACCTATAGAAAAATAATTTCTAGTATCAGTTTAGAAGATTTTTAGGGATGGTTTTATAAATGAATTTTATGCACTGTAAGGTCATATATATATATAATATATATCTATATATCTATATGTATATCTATATATCTATATGTATATCTATATATCTATATGTATATCTATATATCTATATGTATATCTATATATATACTACGATCCAACAGAAGACATTCGGCTCTAACCCTGTCAATCCAAAAATTGTAAAATGTTTTTAAATAAATTATAAATTGGACAGTTTTGATGGAAATTTAAGGAAAAAATTGTTTTAAAAATACTTGGTGCCATCATCCACAGTCATCATAAAACATAATTAGATTAAATTAAATTAAAACATCCACATCACCCGTACGGGGAGTCGATCCTGAGACTTCTCGTACTGAAGCTCGTTGCGTTGATCAATGAGCCACAGAAACATTTTCAAGGAAGGGTTTCAAGTGGAAGGGTTATGCGGATGCCTGCCCAAGCCTGCGCAGAGCCCTTGGAACATTGCATATAAGCCGCCGCGTTTCCGTAGGAAAGGAGTTCGCTGTTCGCACGGGTTCTCGCTTCAATCGTCCTGTCCGTCGCCGCTCTCCGATTCTCAAGGTCAACCACTGATTCGAGGAACGAACCGAGCATTCTGTATTCATCCCTCGTGGTGAGACCCTCATGGTCCCTCGTGGTGGAATATTATAAAATATTTTAATCAACCTATGTATTACCAAATAAGCAAATAATTCCAGAAGAGATGATATAAAATTATCTTTTCTAAAACAAAAGTTCTTTATAAACATGTTACCTCATTTCAAAAAGGCTTTCTTTTATTTTTTTTCTGCAAAGCATTTAATAACATCTTTACAGTATAATTTAAATCAACATACTACTGGACATAACATAAACAAAGATTTGTAATAAATCAAACTTTTTTGGGATCTATTTAGATTTTAGTCTTTGAGGGTTTATGTTTTAAACATGATTTGACAAAAGTAGTTAATGTAGCCATAATTTTTAAGTGCAAATGTTTCATTCTAAGTTGTATAAAATCAAGTTTTTAACATTCTGCAAAAAACTGTTCATTGATAAGAAGAAACTTTTAACTAACTCTGTAAGTCACCTGAAACTTGTTAAATACTCTCAATTAAATCACTGTTCAGAGTCTCAAATATTCATACAATGTGTAACTTTAACAAATCAGTATTTCTACAAATAAATAACAATAAATTACATGACTCATGCAGACTGAAAATGTGGTCATAAATTTTCCAAAGATGACCTCATATTTCTTGGGGACATAATGTGACTCATCATCAAACTGAGGTAACAAATTCTTTCAAAACTCTCAGACGCAGGGTACAGTGAGTGGTTCGTAAAATTTATTAATCTTAAAACGTCGATACCCGAGCAGTTTGGTAAAAATTAAGGAGAAGTAATATCGAGTAGCGACAGTTACGCTGGAAGGGGAGCGAGTAATTGTCATTAATTAAGCCAATAATTGAGAGTGTTCCTTTTAACAGGTTTCTCCATGATTTATTTGGAAAGTAACGTATTATCTGCGACTTAAGTGCATAAATTTGTTTATACGGCGATTGCGCTAATTTAATTCTGAACTAGTAGAGCATACACAGGCAAAGAAGCAGTAACTTTTGATGGGGAAAAATCTGGATATAAAGTTCCTCTTTCTGGAAACATTTTATGCTAAAGTTCCACAATTTTTCCACAGTTATACCGAACAATAAAATTAAAAAGGTGGAATAAAGTTAATAACCAAGGCAGAATTTATATGAAAGCAGTTATTCCAGCTTCTATGAAATCAAGAGATTAAACACTTTGTACAAAGAAAGTACAATATATTTTTTGTAAAAAATAAGAAAATTAATCTCAAGTAAGTTTGAATTTAAACATTTGAATCTACAGAAAGAATAAAACTAAACCTAAAAACACTTAATACATATCTATTTCTACCGTAGCCGGTAGACAACCGGACTTAGTTTCCTGATTGAATGTATGAAATACGAATATTGAGAAGGAAATAAGTAAACCTTATTATAATTGAACAAAATCGTATATTGTTAATTTTTATGTATTACAAACACAAAGAATAAGAATTTTTAATTCATTCCTCATCACATGTTTTGCATTTACATTACTGGTAATTTGACCAGTTCTAGTATGTTTAGTTTTAAACTCAGCATCTTCTCCAGTGTTTTTTTTTTTTTTTTTGTTATCTTTAAATTATTTAATTTCAAATCTATGCAAGTGTGTTACACTTCCAATGAAATTTAAATATCCTTTAACAATATATTTCAATTTACAGTAAAGCAAAATTCTTAAGCAAGTGCTTAATGAATCGTATCATCTAAGTGAACCAAAGATAAAATTATTCATGGCTAACATACCTTTAAGATTCTAAAAATATTCTACAGGAACAAATGAAATAAAAACTATTAATTGTATACAATGAGAAAAACATGAGTTTCCAAGCATTTTGTGAATTTATTTTTAATTTGTAATTTAGTATGATTAAATGCGTTTTGAAAAACTGCACTCACGAGGAAAGTAAATACTACGAAAAAAAACTTGCAAAAATCCCGAATTTTATTTAATGAAAATTGTAACAAAATGTCTGAATTTCCATTAAAATAGAAAAAGCAATTACAGTCATTCTTAGAATGTGCTGTGTAAAATAAACTTTAAATAATCAATTGTTCTATTAATCCATCTTTTCTATAGAATATATATCTATTAATATTTATTTATTTATTTGGTTTTTATTTAAGTTCATAAGGGTAATCAGACAGAAATATGAAATTTAAACATTTTTCAGTATTACAACGTGTTGTCATTACTGATGAGCTATAAGTTCGAATATCATAACCTATGATTTATAAAAATGGAAAAGATCGTTAGAAAAAATTTATTTTACTACCATATGTAAACAGAGAATAATTTAAAAAGAATTTGAGGCCGATCGTTATAGTTTAAGATATGAAATTACTTTTTCAGAAAATACACATACTTAAAAAGTAAAATTCATTACAAATGACACAATTGTGAATTACAATGGAATCTTGAAAATTTTCATAACAGTTAAAAGACTACGAATAATCCCTAAGCACGTGATACAAAATACCCATGTTTAAAGAGAACTCGCTAACTATTGGCTAAAGTAGTCCAGACAGAGGCTGAACTAAGTCTATAACGTGTCTGGAGGGAAAAATCAGAAATACCGCGCAAACCCCGAACTCACTTTATGAACAAAAGTTATTAAATTAATATTGAAATACGTAAATAAGGGATTTTAATATTACAAACACACACACACACACATATATATATATATATATATATATATATATATATAAAAACATATATATATATATACATATATATATATACATATATATATACATATATATATACATATATATAAACATATATATATATATACATATATATATATACATATATACAAATATACATATATATATATATATATATATTTAATATATATATATATATATATATATATATATATATATATATATATACACTGAAAATTAAGCACTGTTTAAACTATCATTTAGAGAGGATTTAACACATTACGAAACTTCAAATATTCATTATAACAGCCTTTATTTTAATTTGTCATAAAATAAAATGTACGGGTAATTTTTGAATGAATATTTAAGTCCTTTCACAATGATTTAACTTTAAAAAAAATAGATTTATCATTTTAAGTAGACTATTTTATATATACAACGTAATATGAGAAAAATAAAATTCCTTTATCCGCGAGATAATTTTTGAAATATGTATGTTAGAAACTAAATTTTGGTATCGGATTGAAGCTAAATATTTTTGTTATTCTATAAATCTGAAAGTTTAAGGATGTGCTATCTTATAAAGTTAAATAAATTAAAAATTAAAAAAATGAAAACTTTAATTTGATTTATAATGCTTTAAAATAAAATAGATGGCTGATATGAATATAGTTGAGTTAAGTTAACGAATATCCCTCTACTTTTATCAAAAGCTATCAAAAACATTCTCTGTAAAAATAAAGATCCTACAAAATAGATTTAACTGTTCTTTACTAAAGACGTTAGACGTTAATAGTTAAAAGAATATCTGTTAAAATAAAGAAATTTTGAGAATCTAGCCTAAAACATAGCTTACTCTTTTAAAATGTAAATTTAAGCAAAATTTTAAAGGGTATAATAGAAATCCTGTAAATGTAAGCATAAGTTGTGATTATTATGAAGTACTTTTTTGTCTCTTTTAGTAAATGGTAAATATTTGTGTAAAGTTGTTTTTCTATGCTTTTAATACTTTGATTGCAAAAACCTCAAAATCTTATACTAAAATAACTTATTGCCTCCCCCATCTCAAGAAAAATAAATTTTGACATCCCCATTATTTTAAAGCGTGCATTTAACTATAAATATAATTAAAATAATATTTACAACTCATTTATCCCATCTTAAATATATAATCTTGCACTTTACTTTCTCTTTATTATGTCACTAGAATGTATTTAAATAGCCAACTCAAAACAATTTATCTCGAAATGATGGTAAGGTCACTGTACTTGTTTTTCCTGAGAGACGATAAAACTGGTGCCAGAAAAGTCTGCAAAAGCTTAAGAAGGTGACAGCGTGGCTGAGAATATCTCGCAATAGTAATGTTGTAGACGGAACGTGGAGCATGTTCTGGATGACCGAAAATACATAAGATTAAGGTAAAAGCGGCATTTGGCTGGACGAAATTTGAATGAAAATTTCTATATTCTGTTTCTGTTTCAACCATCACCTTAATATGAATATAATTACATATCATGAAATATAATCATTAATAATAATAAAAGTTATTTTTCAAGACAAAAGTTTTTATACTTTTTAAATATTTGAAATAATCTAGGTGCATTTCTAACTGTTCTACCCTGTTTACAACTGTTTAAAATTTATCAATTTTATAACGTATAAATTAAAATATGAATTAGTTAAATTTCTAAAGACACTTCGTTTCATGTTGAAAGTTCGTCTTATTTGATCGATCATATGCTTTTATATTCTTAATAAAATTGAATAAAAATTATGATATTTGTCAAATCCATTTCAACTCTGATAAGACATTTTCATTCTTAATTGATTAGAATAAAATGAAGAAGAAAAAATGTAAGGGAATTTAAAATAGGCTTTAATCCGCAAGATTTAAAAAATAATAAAATAGAGAAATAAATTTTTACCCTGAATGAATAGTTGTTTTACCAAGAGAATGTATGAAGTTTGTTCAGATAATTAAACATTAAGTTTGAATTTGGTGTGGTTCGGAACGCTACCTCCTAACTTTTGCAACCCGTTTTTTTTTTTTTTTTACTAAACATTAAGTTATTTTTAATTACTAATTAGCTGTAAATTTATTCTACTTCTACTTTATAAATAACAATGCATGGCTTTTTTTCTACATGTATAAAGTTGTAATATTTATAGAACAAATAATTATATTTAGATAATTAAAAATTTAATTTAGTTCAATGACTAATAAGTTTTTTTCTATTTCTGTTTTTCTTCAAACTTGCATGAGATTTTTAACTTTCTATATCAAAATTAATTTCTGCATTAAAAATTCATTTTTGTAGAATGTAGTTTTGACCATCTTAAGTTGTTGGTTAATACACATGATATACATCAGTGGTTCTCAACGGGAGATACCACCTGGCCGGGGGGTGTTAGGTACGATGCTGTTGGGCAATGTTTCGTGCGGTAGGGGGTGATGTGAACAGATTTTATCTTTAAAATTTATTTTTAAAAATACTAAATGAATTTATTCCATTAATTAATCTAATTTACACAATTTTTACTAGTAATAAAACGAACTTACGTGGTGTTACCAGAATCAGTTATTTTCATGTTCTGTGTGAAGAGCCGATCTTAAGGAAAATATATTTAATTAACAGCATTTGTTTGAGTGTATCTTTAGTGTGTCTAAATAACAGAAATTTGATTTGTAACTATTGAAGAAAATTGCTTAATTTTAATTAAGCAATATTCAACCTCATGTAATTGAGTAGTTCTCTTGCCCTATACTCTAAATTACAGAATTTTTAGAAAGGGCCGTTGAACATATTAGGGGACAGTAGCTTGAAAAGGTTGAGAATTAGGGATCTACATCAAATTATCCTGCGGTCTTAAAAAAAGCGTCAAAATTCTGTATAAAGCAGTCAATAGGTGCGAAACTAAAAAAAAAAAAAACAAATATAAATTGTCATTTTATTTGGTATACCATTTTTAATTGAATGAATTAAGACTAATTATATCAGAATTTTTAAAAAATGAAACATTTTATAAATTTATATGCAACGTTTTCAATTATTTAAGTTGACATAGTACTTTTCGATCTTAAACTTCTCCTATTTTTGACTCAACATAAAATATGAAGTTCTGCTCTGTTGAGAATAAAAATTTTCAAGTTCATAAATAAGGGTCTAGCTTTCTGAAAAATAATTTAATTTAGTCCTATTAAGCTACACATTTTTATTAAACATAAAATATAAACATTTATTGAAGAAAATAGAAATCCACTGACCCACAAAATTTCCCTTTGAAATATATTAATTGGAATCAAATTTTTCACATGAAATAGAGTATAATTATATTTTATATTTTGTAAACCTCGACTATATTAATATAAGCCATCTATTTTATTTTAAAGCATTATAAATCAAATTAAAGTTTTCATTTTTTTAATTTTTAATTTATTTAACTTTATAAGATAGCACATCCTAAAACTTTTAGGTTTATAGAATAACAAAAATATTTAGCTTCAATCCGATACCAAAATTTAGTTTCTAACATACATATTTCAAAAATTATCTCGCAGATAAAGGAATTTTATTTTTTTCATATTACGTTGTATATAAAAATATTCTACTTAAAATGATAAAACTATTTTTTTTAAGTTCAATTATTGTGAAAGGACTTAAATATTCATTCAAAAAAGACCAGTACATTTTATTTTATGACAAATTGAAAAAAGGCTGTTATAATGAATATTTGAAGTTTCGTAAGGTGTTAAATCCTCTCTAAATGATAGTTTAAACAGTGCCATAATTTTCAGTGTAGTAATATATATTATATATATGTACATATATGTGTATATATATATTATACATATATGTATATATATATATATATATATATATATATATGTATATGTAATATTAAAATCCCTTATTTACGTATTTTACTATTAATTTAATAACATTTGTTCATAAAGTGAGTTCGGGGTTTGCGCGGTCATTCTGATTTTTCCCTCCAAACACGTTATAGACTTAGTGCAGCCTCTGTCTGGACTACTTAGCCAATAGTTAGCAGTTCTCTTTAAACATGGGTATTTTGTATCACGTGCTTAGGGATTATTCGTAGTCTTTTACTATATACTACCTGAAAAGTGTATGTATATTGTCTGTGTGCACGAAGTTGTAAAGGTGTTTGCCTGTTGTACGGATTTCATGTTTATTACCAGAAATAAACTGTGTGTGAATTTGAATGAGTCTACACTATATATTTATAAATATATATATATATATATATATATATATATATATATATATATATATATATATATATATATATATATTTAATATATATATTTATTATAAATAGAAAGATAGAGAGAAATTAGAGCAATATTTCTGAACCAAAATACGGAAGGGTAAATTATATACTTAAAAAATCATCCTTGCGGTTAAGGGAATTTCATCTTTTCCATTCAGTATACATTTTTGTGTTTTTTCTTTTTTTTTTAAATACTACTTGAAAATGACTAAGACAAACTTTTTAATGTTAGAATTTTATTATATAATTAAATATAAATTGTATAAAAAAGAGCAAAATTCTACAAAAAATTTATATAAATAATATGTTTCTTAAAAAACAGAAAAAAAGGCTGTTAAAATAAAGTTTTAAGCATCTATAGGAACTTAGTCAATTTAAAGCATTGATTCATAGCCTGTGGTGTTGGAAATCATTTCCAAGGCTGGGAGAATTTTTTAAGTTCTCATTGGAAAGCGTTAAATCTGTGTCCACATCAAAAAAAGAAATGATTCTACATCCAAGTTAAGAATAAATTTAAACATTACGAATTTGAAATTAGACACACACTGATCAACTGAGTTTGATATTATCCATAATTGGCAAAAGAGGCTTTGGATTTACCAATTTTTTTTTAGAAATAAATTTTGATACTTTCCATACCTGGAAAGTTAATAAATTTCCGAAATTGAATTTTCCACTAATGACACAAAAAAAAACGAAATTCAAAGAACTTAAATAGAAAATTATTATTTTACTTTTTATATTATTATTATATAAATCTGCAACATATAGCCATTAAAATTAGAATATGTATGTGTTTGTTTACTCAATATATATATATATATATATATATATAACTTTAATATATATATATTTATAAGGTTTATATATAATAATATAAACTAATTTTGATACAAAAACATTTTTCATGTCGAAAAGAGTGAGTATAATTAAAAAGGTTGGGAATTACTTCTTTAAAGAATTATGGTCTACCGAAAGAGATATTTTCACAGCGTGTACCAAGCATCATTTATAGAAGTGACGGGGTGTCCTTAACTAATGAAATAACAAGCATGCAAAATTATCAAACTTATGCCTACGCTACATTTTTAAGTAATTAACAAGCTGTAATGTAAATTTTCGTTTAAATATTAGTTGTTGTAGAATTATCTCGTAATGCATTACTCCTTACTTAGTCAACGAAATTTGACACCCGAAATGAATCTTAATGCCAGCATGCGTACCTTGTGACACGTTTTACCGAGGTCAGGTCTAAATATAACCCTTGTTCTATACATATCTTCTTCGCACGCGAGATGCACTGAGCAGGCTGTTTGTACCGGGACCGGGGAATATGAAAAAAAAAGATGCGAAATAAATAAAGTAAGGAAACCTTGGCCTAGCGTATTCGGGCCTTCAGAGAGTCCTACTTGCAAATGAATGAAGCCATTGTTCTCAGAGTTCGCTGATGGAAAATGTTTCTATAAATCATGGAAAACTCGAATTCTGTGAGCTGAAAATCTGTTTCTAAATACACTAATCCTTTTGATAATGATGACATAAATGATCTTGCTAAGAGAACTCTGACTCGTTGTAGTAACATTTCCTTGCAACTTAAAAGCTTTTAAACATACTTAAACATGACACATTTTCCGTAATAAAGATCTATTCCTAGAAAATTTTCTTAAATAGAAAGCATAAATACGAATATGCCTACGCAAAAATTGTAGCATATAAAAATATATTAAGTAAATTTAAGATTTAAATATTTCACACCACATTAAGAAAGTTCTTTAAAAACAAGAAAGCTAATATTTTGCAATAAAATATTTTATTTTCAAAACCACCAGAAATAATAATTGAAATTTTGCTTATTAGTAACTTCTCTTACGCATTTAACATAACTTTGCTTAATATAATGTCTAATATTGAAACATTTTTTTAAATTGTAATTATGAACACATATCCTACATGCTCTCTGCAAAAGTTTAATGCATGAATAAAATATATCTAAACAAATTTAAAGATTGAAATATTGTCTCCTGTACTTAATTTCTTTAGCGAAAATAAAAATTTTATGCAATAAAGTATTTAAAATCCTATTTTTACATTTTCTAAAGAAGAAGAGCATATCGAGTAACTAAAATTTCTCATAACTTATAAAAATCAAAAATACTACGTAAGATATTTTCCCATTTAAAAATTGCTAGAAATTATCGCTTACATATTTAAAAATATTGAAAACTAAGAAGTTCATATAAAAAAGAAAATTGTATTTTAGTATAGTTTTTTCTTAACTGATAATAAAAGCTATTTAAACTTTACAAACGAAATGCTGTGAAAACTTTAAATACCAGATTACACATTCATAACCATGTAAATTTAACAACTCCAGCTCTACTATAAATTTTTACCTATTATTATGGCATTTGGATAAGATTTTCTTTTATTTTTAAATCCTAGTTTAATGACGAAATGTATTCAGTAAGTATTTTCTTTCATTATGGCAGTTTATTATCATGAAAAAAAAATTGCCTAATTTTCCAGCATATATTAAAACAAAAACTTCTTCTCATTAAACGTTTTAAGTACTTTACTATTCGTTTTATTACAAGATGAATTCAATATTTCATAAAAAAAAATAAGGGAGAGACCTTTTTTGAACATGCTATCGTTCTCACAAATAAAACAACTTGATACAGTAATGAAATCATTCTATTACTTAATTTTTATAGAACTAATAAATTTTTACATGTATGAAAATTCTTTAATGGATTAATAAGACCCAAGTAAATGTAATAAACGAACCTAGCATAAAATATTTTTTGGATTCTTTAATATCTCCAGAAAATGTTATTTGTATCAAAAGAAGTACAAAGACTTCTTACCTTTTTTCTCTGACGTTGGATCTTTTTGATATTCCTTGCAAAGTAATAAACCATTTCAATAACCAGCTTACTTATCCTTTGATTTGCTAAGTATGTTGTCTTCTAAAGTCACATCGACAAAACTTTTTTTTAAAAAATACTTCACCTGGTTTTTTAAAATTAGCTTAAAATAAACATATAAAAGGTATTCCATTACTAGCTTAATGGCTTCACATCCACTCTCCTAGCAAAAGTATCACTGTATGAAGAGTGAAATAAAACTTTTACACAACTATGAGAAAAATAAAAATGCAGCCGCAGGCAATAAGTTAAAAATCAATGCCAAACCGACAGTCAACGATAAAATCTGTCTCACATGAAATGAACTGTACCAATTTCTAGGTAAGTAGGCATTCCGTTACAGTTCGAAATTGAGCCTAATTTTAAATTTCTTTTTTGTGTGAATCTCTTTGGCATGTTTTAACTTTAATAATAATAAAGGATAATTTTGGCCACATTGAGTAAAAATATGAAATTAAAGATCGTGTAAGATGTTTAGATGAAATTATTTAATTGGAGACATTAGTATAGACTTGTACGAGGATTTATATAGTTTTTATATTAATTGATGTAGAGTAATTTTTTCATTGATACAGTTAAAACTGGAAAATGTTTATCCAATAGCATTTTATACATTGCTTTAGTTTTTACTGCAATTTCCTTGTCGTTATTAAAATGATTAACAAAGTTTCTAAACAGTTGAGCAGGATAATGGAGTGATTAATAAAAATCCCACAAAATTGAGGAATGCTGCTTCTACTATTCAAAGAATTTGTGCCTAGGGGAAACCCAAGCGCCTTTCCTGGAAACTAAACCCACAATTATGCCTTAAAATATGGAACATATAATCAAGTAGGTGCAATAAAGAGTTCAGAGATTCAGAAAATTCTTTACCTTTAAGTTGCAAAAGACTATTCAACATTATTCTATTTCGAAACTTCTTATACAGCTGTATATGCAGTTAAGATTAAGGTACTAATCTAATAAAAAGAGTCTTTATAAAACTTATTGTTACATTTTAGCTCTTTAAACTAATTTACAATGGCGATATGTTAATAGAAAATGGTACACTATACTAATGACGGTATACTATTATTTATTTACGTATCTTTGCTCTATTACATAAATAAGTTACAAAAAGAATTTCATAAAATGTAATTAAAAATTAATTATAATATACCAACTTCTAATTATAATTTTATTTTGTCATTTTCAATTTTATTATGTAAGTCGAAGTATGTTTATACAGATTAAGTAATAAAATAAAGGAAAAACCTTCGGAATATATATACAATAATATGACAATTTTTGCTCAATTTCATGACGCTTATCTAGTACACCATTTCCAAAAAGATGTGTTTCGAATATAACTACATTCGTTTTGGATTTTCTAAATAAATATTACTATTTAAATTTATATAAAGCCTAAGTTAAATATCATCTTAAAACCTATTTATACAAGAGAAAGAAATCCTACAACCTTTAGAATATTTTCCTCGGAAAAACATGCAAAGATACAATAAAGCTTTAAAGCATTTATTCAAATGTTTATTAAATTTTTAATTATTTTTTCTTATTTCTATGAAAGCGAATTCAGTTACGTTACTTATTTAAAAGGTAACTAACGTCATCGGTAATAAAAATGTATGTATGGCCGAATTATTGTGTATGTTTACTACCATCAACTACATGAAGTTGACAAACTTAATTCATAAAATTTTATCTTGCTCGAAAACAGATTGCACACTTTTAACTGAAATTTACAAATTCAGTACCCTTATGTTTTTAAGATAACTGAAACATGAAAGAAATGATTCAATTTTAAATACACTTTTAAATAAATCCAAGAAAATTATTACCCAACTATAAAAAATCGTCGCAGGTAAAAATGGTACAAGTCCTACATTGCCAGCTTGCAGTGCAAACAGTAATAATAAGTTACCAATTCGTTAGAATTCCTCCCAAAACATAATATTAAGTAATATTTGCCATCTGTTACATTTATCTCTACGGTTCAATCACGAGTTCTTAATCACCATATTTGCTAGACACATTATCAACCGCTACCGCTACAGATTTATTAAGCAATTTCAACGGGAATTGGAAATACCAAATACGACATAGTATTCTCGGAGTTAGTCGAGACTTGTCAAATCGGATTCCCATTTGTCTCGTCCAGCATATTCTTTAGCTTTATTGGATTCTTTGCAGTATTCTAAAAGTAAATTCTGCTTCTTTTTTAAGCTCTCATTATAAAACATCTTACTTCTGTATAAAATATTGAATTCTATTAGAAAATCCTGATTGGAATTAATGTGCAGTAAGATATTTCGTCAAGCAAACTGGAAGTAACAATCTCATACATTTGGAAAAATACTTCGAAAGACCTCCATGTAAGTAATTTTATTTTGCTGACAACTAACTTGAGCATTTATTTCTCATTTGCTACTTGAAATGGTGAAAACAAATGAGCAAATTCAAGAAGGAAGCATATTTTCGGTATACTTAAAACTTCAAGCGTTATGTTATTAAGTAACCAATCATAAACACAAATCTATCGAGATGTTTTGGTAGTTTTATTGCTTTTTACATCGTTTAGGGAACCTTGATATTATAGGTTTAAAAAATACTTCATTAGAAGAAGGCAATATCGTTGGTCAAATTAAAAGCTAATAAGTATTATAAAATTGATCTAGTCAGTTAAATAAATCAGAATAGAATTAAAGAAAATAGTTCAACAAAATCCATAGTGAAGTTGTTTTAAGTTAACAATATACAATTTTAAATTACAAAAAAATATTTGGAATGAAAGTCTTTTTTGGAATTATTTTATGTGAAAATTTAGCCTACAATGTTTTCTGAATGATTTGTAATCATAAAAAAGTTTAGAGATTTTAGTGATTAATTGATGTTAATTGGTTAATTGATGTAAATTTCTAAGCCAGAAATGAAATTTTTCCTAATCCTATTACTTATCTTAATATCTATTTGCTTGTCAATTATTCTAGGACAAATTAATTTTCATCGAATAAATTCGCTTAATTACACTTTTATTAAACTGTGTATATGACTTGCTTAAGTGTAACCAAAAGTCTTCTGAACTTCATTCATTATAAAATATGAAAAAATTTATAATGGATTACAATCAAAATATAATTTTAAACAAGTTCCTATATCAGCTGAATATTGGATGTTTAACCAAATAAAATAACTTGTTTGAAATTTTGGAGTATTTTCTGTTGATGTATCATGAACCACATTTATGTATTGTATTGTATTGTTTCTCTAGCTCAACAGCTCCCTTTTAATCATGACATAAGAAAATAATTTTACTGGATAGTTATTTTTGTACCTGTAACGTCATGTAGACGTCTCAAAATGAGCCAACAATTTTAGATATCATCTTTGTGCAATCATATCCTTACTTTAGAAACAACCTGTATACCTTTAAAGGAGTCAAGGCATTACTATTCTATATGCACAAAGGAGTCAAGGCATTGCTTTACAACACGGTACATAACTTTTTATCCCATGTTGAGTGTTCGTTGCGAAAACTACATGGGGCTTCCACGGTTTTTCTCGTTTCAAACACAAATATAATGTCTATGTTACATAAAAATGTACGTGCTATTTTATGATTCCTTTTGCCGGTGAAGAACTTGAACTTTTCTTGTATTACAGCGAAAACATTCAAACCAATTTATTTTAGTTCAAGTTGACTTTTGATAAGATGTTGAATACTTTTATGTATCACACGAGAAACCTGCAAATTCTTCTACGGGAAATTGAATTCTAAACTGAATCTTCTGTTTATCAATACGTACAGGATGACGAGTAATTAGACCTCTAGAAGGCTTCTAAGGAATCTTTTATCCCAATGTATAGAACTATAGGTTCACATCACCCTTGTCACGACCTCCAAGGCAACGGCAGTTAGTTTAGCGACGAAAGACATAGTTCTGGCTTCTGGGCAAAAAGAAAACATTTCACCCGTCATTACTGCATAAAAAATCCTGATAAATGTTACTGTGTAAACAGGTGTTGACAATGATACTTCTGCATCTACCGCATCTTCTCAGAAATCGGATAATACAACAATCCTCATTTTAAGAGCAATAATTAAAAGTACATTGCTCTCTTTCATAAAAGTATCTCATCTTCTTTACTTGAGTCACCAAATTTCCTGCACGTATCCTTGGCATCTCACCAGGATGCATCGAATAAGGTCTCACCCTCTGTCAATTAACTACATCCTTTACATAATATCTCTTAACCTACCCATCCTTAAAACATACATCGACTATTTAAAGCACAGAACAAAACTGGAAGAGATATCACTATTGTAGAATCATTCGTTATAGAATGCCTACCACAGAGGCATCACAACAGGGGTTATTTCTTACCGGTTGTTTCAGTCCTGTTGCCACCCACATGACTCAAATTAGAGTAAAGGTCGTAAAAAAGGCAGGTTCTGTTAGGAGGTAGATTTGCAAGAGACTTTCAAGATACCTGCAGCGAAGTAACACAGCGGGTCTCTTTAAAAGGTGTATTTCCTTCAGTTTAAACTGTGGTGGGTATGTGGTTTATTTAGATTTTTTTTCACATTGCCTTCATTTTTAAACAGTACAGGGCGTAAAATAGACGACTGTAGTTTCTTCCAATTGTGCATGGTGGGCATTAAAATATGCTAGTGCATGGATACTTATGAAGTCCTCAAAAATTTTTCTGCAACGTTAATATTTGTTAGATTGAACTAAATCTATAAAAATAAATAAAAACAAAAAATAAATAGATTTAAAAATCTTAATATTCTGAATAGTGTCTGATTTTCCATCAAAAATGTTATATTTTTCCTGAAATATAAGGAAAGTAAAGGACTCAAAACATTATAAAAACACTTTGTGCAACAAAAGTATTTCTATTTTTAATTTGGTTTTACTAGTTGAATGTCTGTCTCCTATTCATATTATCTTATTAAATTTATTCTTTTGTGTTTACCAATGAATTATGCAAAAAAATCACAAAATAAATTAAGAAAAATTATAAAAATTTCTCTTAGTGAATGTTTTTTAGAGTTTTAATTGTTCTAATCAATCCTTTAAAAAAAACCGGTAAAAGTGTATCAAGAAAACATATAGAAACAATATAAAGCATAACAGGTACACATATAAACCATTAAATCCATTATGATATGGAAGAATGGAACAAAACGAAAAAGTTAGACTGTTACAGTCATATTTCATAAGGAATTTACAGTATGGAAATGGGATCAAAATCGGCAATAACTACCTAATTCAAATAAAAAGAGAGAATTCACTGTCCAGTGTCACCACCTGTAAGGGAAAGTAGAATATGACAGTATAAACAAATTGTTAACACTGCTCTGGAGCAATATTCGAAAGATAATAAAATATTTTTAACGATACCAAATAAAGCGTAGTGTTTTTAAAATTATTTGCAAATTATTATAATATTTTTTCTTCAATATTTAAAAATACAATTAATATATTTTTTATAAAAACAACTGTTACTTAAAAATAAATATTAATAAAGTTGTTGTTACATATTGATGAATAAAAATGAAATATATATTAAATTTTATGAAATAGATTAGGCTTAAAATTTTAAAATACGGCAATCGTAACTACTATCCTTGCAATAGATGAAAATATCAATTATTAATATCAAGCTCGCAATTATATTTGAATATATTGAAATTAATAACTGTACGTTGAAGGGGATATTTAGTAGTATATGTTAATATGTTAACCCATATTGTACCACACCAACTAAATATTTCTGTAAGTTATTAAAACTTAATCCATATCATTAATATGGTGTAACTAAGTATATAAAACCAAATTTTTGAAAAAAATATTTTTAATTTTTTATGTTATTGGCTATTCCTATAAATAGGTCCAATACACTACCAAGGCTTAACAAATATCACTTACATTGCATTAGGCTGATTCATAGATCAAATTTGGAGAAATAGTCAAAATAAAGTCCAACATTACATTTTAAGTATACTGTTGTTGGTTTACCCTTGCAGTTATTGAACTGGCAGTAAGAGAGTAAGTTTATCTTGAAATATCCAGTTTTTCTGAATAGAATAGACATCTAATTACCTCTTGTTGTGTCCAGGTGTGTAAACAGGGGTTTGAACCGGGTTTTTTTTTTTTTTTTTTTTTTTTTTGAAAGATAAGAAAATAGTGTGCACTCTCAATGCAATATCGAATTCATGGAAAAATAATCGAGATTGGACCGTCGTCTTACTTTTAGGGCACCTTTTTTTTTACTTACAAAATACACGTTTAAAATATATTTTTTCAACAAAAACTAACAGATACATTATTAGCTCTGTTTTTAAACTAAAAGTGACCTCCACAATGTTTAAAAAAATAATAAATATAAAATTAAAGATTAAAATATGACAATTTTTAAGAGGTTGCTGAAAATAAATTTTACAATACAATATAATTTGATTTTTCAGTTTTCTTTTGTTACTATGTAAAGTGTGTCTATTTTAAAGGTATTAAAATAAAATCCACTCAAACTAATTATAACTTTATTATTAAATGGAATTTTATTTGCTGCCCTATTTATAGGACAGCGGTCCAATATGGGTTAATATACACTTATGTCCTTAGAAGATTTTAGTGAAAAATTTTTGTTTGTTCGTTTCTTTTTTAAATATTACTCACAATGTAATAAATTAGAATTATGTAAGGAGGAGTCATTGCACGTTTATGTGTCCTTATGCACCACATGCTATCCAAAAAATTCTGTACAGCTCTTGTTCTAGTGAAATTCCTCTAGTTTAGGGGAGGGGACTTTTATTATCGGCTTGAATCTCTTTACGCATTTCTCTCTCCCATTCAAAAACGTAAGCAGTCCAGAAGAGATAATTACCAGTATCAAGGAAAATCATTCTTCGAATCCTTCCACCCTGATAACGAAGTTCCACGGGGAGGAACCGACTGATTTGATGTAGCGGAACCGGTGGACAAGAACCCAGTAATTAAAATTCTTGTCTGTTGTTGGAAAGGAGAGTAGCTGACGCTATCAGGTGCGAGCGGCAATTTATTTCCCAGTACGGACTTTAAAAGAGTGCTGCCTGCGACGATTAATGAGGGGCACATCGGAGTTAAATGCTGGAAGATGAGGAATACGTGTTGCGAGGGTTGACTCCAGCCAGTGTTAGTTTTATACTTTTATTTGACAGGAGTGTATGAATTAGGAGGAGATGCCTCGGAAGGAGGAAGGAAGAGGGACCATTTTTTTTCCTTTGCTGAAAAGTAGATACGTAATCTTACGGTTCGGAGAATATTTAAAATATATTCAAGTTACCATGCATCGCGCTTATTTACCGTTGTTTCGTTTTACGTAAACTTTGTTTTCACTTGACCCCACTAAATTGTAGGAAATATGTTTTGCATAAACTTTGTATAGTTAGAATTAAAAAAAAATTGAGTTGATGCGGACTTTTGTGAAATATTTTGTGGAAGCAGAAGTTTATATCAACATATTACTTAGTTTATCTGGAATCATTATCTTTATTTACAATAGTGCGATATCCAATTCTAACTTTGCGTTGGATTGTCTTTTAACCCCTTCCGGTAAAATGACGAGTCTAGCTCGTCATTAGTTTTTCATTCCATACCGCACAATGACGAGCTACACTCGTCATGCGATTAAAGTTACTGCTAAGTATGATAATTAATTTAGTTTAAAATTTCTAGTGTACTGAATTTGGCAACACTTTTATCACTTGTGAAAATCACAAGTCACTATTGCATATTGTTTACTTAGAATTTCTTGGTACAAGTCATTGCCAAATTATTGAGTCAGGATAAAAGAAAACCTACTAAGAAATGCCGTGTGTGTTACAAGAATCAAATTAAAAGTGAGACTACTTGGCGGTGTAAACAATTAAGAATTCCTTTGCACTTTGTTTTGAAAAGTACCACTAGCTTGAAGACTATTATCTGTATACCTTATTAATGTTTTGCTTTGATATTTTCTTTATTTTACTGTTTCTGATATTATTTAACACTATGTAAAAAGTGGATTTTAATTAAGAATATGTAAGAATTGTAAAATGAAACAAGTTTTTTAAATAAAAATTAAATGGTTATTTCATGCACAGTTTTTCATTATTAAATCATACCGGAAGGGGTTAATTGAAAGAATTGATGTTTCATTTAATATTTATTTGAAAAAAAAATAACGAAACAATACGCAATATATTGAGAAAAGTGACTCAAAATGACCCTCGTGAAAATTAAGGAAATCCTATTTAAGAAATATAGTTAACCAATTTTTGTCTCAAACAAAATATATCTGTTTCCTGGAATAAGCTGAGCTAAAGAACATTTTAAAAACGTTTATGAAATACTCAAGACCTTGACAGATGAAATTACTTTGAAACAGGAAACAGTTCATTGCCTTTGGAAGATAGTAAAATATTTAAAAGCTGTACAGATCATTAAGTATGTAATAAGAGGTTGCAGTTGTGAAGTGCTTGAAAAAGGGAACGGAATTTTACTATATTTTCATTAAACTATAAAGTTATTCCTGTCTCATTTTTAATGAAGAAAGCAAAAACTATATACACTTAATAAAAGATATGTCTTTTGATGTTAAATATCTTCTCCTTTTAAACACTAGGTAATAATGATATTCATTTCAGCTTGTCTGAAGTATCCATATATTTACTGATGTCTTTAAACGAAAGCATTTCTTAAAAATGAAGAATAGTTTAATAAATTGTGCATAGAAGATAATATATATTATTCTCTTGGAATATTTAATAGTTAATTTCCTTCTGCCGACTCATCACAAGAGGTCAAAATAGATAAATAAAAATACACCTCGATTCTCATTATCCTCCGTTACATCCATAACCTATCTTAACTTGTATTCAATCTAACGCGTTTCCATCTATATACCAACAGTACCAGTAAAGCTATTTGTAGTTTATCAGCGTATATTAATTACCTGTACTGTCGGAAACCTATCTACACATGGGTCATCGTCGATAACCAAGTGTCATACGCGACATGAAGCAGGAACCAGAACAGATTTGATGTAGCGGAACCGGCCACGACAGGTGTGAATGATGAAATTAATGACAACAGCGAAATACATATCTCGCTGCTCGACATACACTAAAAAATGACCCTACGTTAAGTAGCGTATCATTTATCTGGATTTTTTAACGCTTCTAGATAAATGGCCAATCGTTTAAATAATGGTTTTTAGACCCTGCAGAATGTAGGATTTATATTTTTCATGACAACAAATCAAAGTTATCTGAGATAAAAGAAACAGGAAATATTGTATTGTGAATTATATGCTACAATAAATAAGAATTTCCGACTATTACACCAATATCTGTTTAGTTTTTATTTTCAAATCATTAATATGAGAAATTGGCTAGGACATCACTCCTTTATCTCTGGTTTTTTTTCTACCAGACATAAAGATTATAAGTATTATTTATAGTAAATACTTTTATACTTCTAATTTTTTTTGCCTTTCAGATATAATTAAGAATATTTTGGACATCCTGATATATTCTCCGAAATATATTTCCTTTGAAAAAGATATCCTTTGATTTCCTTTGAAAATATGACTTTTTCCTAACACGTTTTGAAGTTTAATGTGCTTGTACTGTGTTATTAAAGCTCTTCTAAAACTTGTTCGTTTTGGATCATACTCATCAACTGAAAAACTTTCTGAATGAGAATTTTTTAAAGAAAAATAAACTGTGTTTCTGCAACAAATAAATTCAATCTATATCCAGCACATAAATAGAACGTATCTCAGAAGATTCCATAACGAATCAGTATTTCCCCTGCTATTAACATCTAAAGTAATATCAGCTTAATTTCTTTTATTTGTTTTTTCATTATTTTATTTATTTATTTTTAAATTCTTATTCACCTTTGAGTCTGGGGTAGCCTCTTTCCCGAGGCAACACTTGCAAGCCATACATCCAATAGGGTACGCTGCTCCCTGAGGGTGCTCAAACAAACATATTCCTTTTTTAGAAACTACAGACACCTTTCATGCATGAGATCTGTTTGTAAATCTGAGATAAAATATTTTTTCAATATGGTTAGATGTAAATACAAATGTTTGATTTTTTATTAGTAATTTAACTTTATAAATCAGAAAACAAATGAACATTCGAAATAAAATACAAAAAAAAAAGGAAATATCTTCTATGAAACACAAATAAAAGCAAATCATCTACGAATAACTTTCTCTTAAAATACCTTGGAATGATAGAACTATAATTTTCTCTTTTAAAATTTACGTTACAAAGGGATAACAAATAAATAGGAATAAAAAGATGATTGTCAGATTATTTCAGTCATTTTACTTAAACAATGGTGTTCTTGTCAAGTAATTTTGTGAGCATCATTACTATAAATTGAATAGTTACTTTGGCACCATATGGTCAACGCTTCGGGACTTATGGGTTCATTACACTGAAAACTACAGCAAAACAACATATTCCAGATGATTACAGACATCATTAAAATAGTTCTGTGTAGTGCCATTTGTTGTGCTTGAATCCACAGAGTATTGCCCAACCGTTCACAAAACTTGGGTTTTCCGCCATTAGTATTAATAACTTTGGTAAATATACTTAACATAACCAATAAAAAATACATACTTATATAACAGTAACCAATACTGGATACAGAATAGCATTATTTAAATGGATGGTTAAAATATAAAATTGTGTATTGAACTTTGCTCTGATGACCCTTTGAGTTGTTGCTTTAAATA
The DNA here is from genome assembly GCA_032207245.1 of Pardosa pseudoannulata. Lineage (NCBI taxonomy): Eukaryota > Metazoa > Arthropoda > Arachnida > Araneae > Lycosidae > Pardosa > Pardosa pseudoannulata. Next base: position 102,869,317 of record CM063498.1, on the reverse strand, counting down.
TACGTAAAGAGAAAACTTAAAAGTAAACCCTAAAACGTGTAATTTTGGATAAATGCCATTTATAACTGACTTTCTACTATTGCTAACTAAAAAATGTATACTTATATAACAGTGACCGATACCAGGTATATAACATTCTTAAATGGATGGTTAAAATATAAAATTGTGTATTGAACTTTGCTCTGATGACCCTTTGAGTTGTTGCTTTAAATATGCGTAAAGAGGAACAACTTAAAACTATACCTTGAAACGCGTAATTTTCGATAAATACCATTTATAACTGACTTTCTACCATTCATAACTAAAAAATGTATACTTATATAACAGTGACCGATACCAGGTATATAACATTCTTAAATGGATGGTTAAAATATAAAATTGTGTATTGAACTTTGCTCTGATGACCCTTTGAGTTGTTGCTTTAAATATGCGTAAAGAGGAACAACTTAAAACTATACCTTGAAACGCGTAATTTTCGATAAATACCATTTATAACTGACTTTCTACCATTCATAACTAAAAAATGTATACTTATATAACAGTGACCGATACCAGGTATATAACATTCTTAAATGAATGGTTAAAATATAAAATTTTGTATTGACCTTTACTCTGGTGACCCTTTGAGTTGTTGCTTTAAATATGCGTAAAGAGGAACAACTTAAAACTATACCTTGAAACGCGTAATTTTCGATAAATACCATTTATAACTAACTTTCTACCATTCATAACTAAAAAATGTATACTTATATAACAGTGACCGATACCAGGTATATAACATTCTTAAATGGATGGTTAAAATATAAAATTGTGTATTGAACTTTGCTCTGATGACCCTTTGAGTTGTTGCTTTAAATATGCGTAAAGAGGAACAACTTAAAACTATACCTTGAAACGCGTAATTTTCGATAAATACCATTTATAAGTGACTTTCTACCATTTTTAACAAAAAAATGCATATTTATACCTTTAACCGATACTAGGTACATAACATTTTTAAATGAATGGTTAAAATATAAAATTGTGTATTGAACATTACTGTTCTTTTAGTTGTTGCTTTTAATATACGTAAGAGAAACAACCTAAAACTATACCCTGAAACGCGTAATTTTCGATAAATACCTTTCTAAACTATAAAAAACACGACAGGCTCTCCAAATGATAAATAAACAATTTACACTCTTTGTAAATATCAATTACCTTCGTTGACAGAATCAGTTTCTATAAATAAGGCAAGTCAATTAATGATGGGACAGAGGTTATATGACAAGCAACTAGAGTCGATTAATGAAGCGGAAGAGTCCGGCGACAGTTAATGATTTGTGAACATTTCCTGATTCTATCCTGTTAGCTGGAAAAGCTTTATCGAGCTTAAACATGCGTTAAATAACATTTACTTAAAAACAGAAATTTTCTCAGCTATAAAACTTTTTTCTATGTAGGAGGTATAACCACACAGAACTTAGTAATTCACTGTTTCTAAAAAAAAATGGTCGTCGAAAAGTATTATTTTCCTAACATATAAAATTATTAAATAACAAAGTAACATCTTTAGCTAAATCCAAATTTATATTTTAAATAATAATTAGAAATATGAAAAAGTAATTTTAATTAAATATATATTGACTTTCAAATACATTACTTCTAAGGATTAGTTAAAATGGCGCTTTCAATATATTTTTATATTGAATATTCGCCACATACATTAGTTAATGCAATGTATGAGGCGATTATACTTCACTTATACTTTGTTTATTTTCCGTAAATATATGTCATTTCTTATAGATAAGAAATATAGATAGTAAATGTCAAATATATTTGTTTTCTTGGCTACAAAGCGGGAAAAAAAACTATCATTTACTATTGGTTATCAGAAGTAGAAAACCGCTCCGTGCATATATATAACGGGGTGTTTTTGGTTCATAGACATTTTTTCTAGCTGAGAGATAATTTAGATATTTTACTAGAATAATAAACTATGGCAATGTTGAACTGACATTTAAGGGGGTCATAGTACCATAAGAGATTTCAAATATTCATTATAGAAACCTTTTTTCTTGTTATGATAAATTAAAACTTACTGCTCGGTTTAGATAGTCCTTTCACAATAATCTAACTTAAAAATTAATTTTATTGTTTCAGTTATATTTTTTAATCTATAAATATAGGAAAAAAAATATTATTTATCAAAAATAACTCTGAAACGTATGTAATTATAAAATTATTAATAAATATCTATCTAAAATTTTTTTTACTTCTCATTCTGGAAAACTACACTGGAATAAGGGTTTTATAGAAGTTTTAATATGAGCTGGTATGTGTTAACAATTTTATTTTTATTGCTGAGAAATTAGATAAATTTACATATTACAACAACAACACAAAATAAGGAAGGAAAGAGAGAAGGAGAAAATAGAAAAAACAGCAAAATACAGAAATATTAATTAAAATTTTAACGATTTTAGATAGTCCTTTCACATAATTATAAAATATTATATTATAATTTTTTTTTATCATAAATCTTTTACAAAAAACACAATGATAATTTATTAAAACAGTATAATAACATATGTAAAATATTATTACACCTAAAATATCTATCTAAAATTCCCCTTTTTACCCTTCTCATTCTTCAAAACTTAATTTCCCAGCAGTCAAATGTCAGATTTAAGGGAGTGTTTTCCGACTTAAATTCTTTTTACCCGTCTCCCAAAACTAACGCCAGAATAAAATTCTATACACTGGACTCATTTTTCAGCTGTTCCGCAAAAATAGTTTCACTCCTGCTACAACTGAATTGCTGCCTTTTCGAGATAATTAAAAAGATCAAAGTTTACTCTTGACTCTCAAAAATCGCTGAAGTCTCATGAGAATGAAATTACTTGATTTCTCGCTATGGGATGTAAAAAATCATTGAAAGATGTATTTTTCTTGCGCATTCTGTGCTGAGATTTTGCCTTGTAAAGACAGTTTCTGACCCACTGAATTTTCTCCTCAATAAATTTAAAGTTCCACAACGTTGTGTTTCTGCAACACTGCAGTACGATTAGGACCTCTAACAAGCCCAGTAATTGCGGGCAATCCAAATAATAAGATATAATTTCAGTGTAATTGGTGATAAATAATTTCGATGGCTACATATATATTTAAGAATAAAATTTATAACAAATTAAAGTAAAACATTTGTTTTATTCTGTTAACCAAAACTTTAAAGGTAACTAACATTTAAAATGGAAAAAGAAATGTATATTCACAAATTGAAAATAAAGAATAGAAATTTGCCTTTATTCTGCTATAAAATAAAACACTGTATTAATATAAATGAAGTTTGCAGAATGTAAATAAATAATTAACATGTATTTGAAATAAAAGAATATTTTCTATTTTATAAATTTCAAAAGTTATGAGTGTAATTTTATTTCTATTTTTTCCCCCGAGATATATAATTAATGATTTTTAATAGTTTTGATTCATGGGGAAAATTTTAATATATTTTTTTTTTAAATCTAGACCCTTGAAGACCTGGGTAGAATTGTATTAAAAAAAAGTAGAATTTATTAATCTATGCTGATCAAAATAAATTTTAAATGAAGAATTTTCAACTTAAAAAGGTACTATTTCACCATTACTAAATAATAATGATTGAAAAGCTACTTAATATTAAGTTTTGTGCAAATTATTTCCATTTCTACTTAAATATTTAATAAACATTTTGAGTCATCATTTTTTAAAATTAAAGTTGAACAATGCAATAAATTAATTGAAGAAACCTGTTTATTTTCAAAAAAAAAAGTAAGCAAAGAATAAAAAAAAGGATAATCAAATCTTTTGTAACATATTTTAGCTTTATGATTCAAGTTAATAAATAACTACATACAGTATTTGTGACAACAAATGTTCTACAACTGGAAAATTTAAATTGCATATAACACGAACCTCTTAAATTATGTAGAATTAAAACATGTAGTTGTCAGAATAACCAAAAAAAATTGTGTTGATGCTCACTTTGTTATTTAAATTAGTCTTTTTTTTATTATTTTCATTCGCACCATTAACTTTCCTCAAAGCATCAGTATTAACTGTAAATACTTTTTTTAATATTTCCCAATCCTCACCATTTTTTAATTATATACTTTTTAGACATGTGAAAAAGTAAAATAAAAATTTTATTGTAAAAAATTTAAAAAAAAATTTTGCTCATATAATGGTATTAGAGTACACATTATAGAATATTTAACTTAACGAATATTATACTTGACAAAATGACCAAACAAATTTTAGTTTTATGTAAAGGATATACGATTATTTTTAAAATAATAATGTATTTTACAATATGTATAGAATAATGAATTTAAACATATATGTACCAACAAAACACGACATTTCTGTTTCTATTGTATGTCAATTTATCACAATTAAAAAAAATTCAATTTTAAACAATAAGTTCTATTAATAACTAAAATCTTGTGTATATCAGGTGTAGAAGGAAAACAAAAGGACAAATCTGTCATTTTTTTTTCTTTTCCAATAATGCTCCATTATCATTTACCTTCTTTTCGAGAATAACTCCAATTCCAGTCCAAACCTTCCTTCGAAATATTCCCAACTCGCCCCCACGCTGCCGTTCCATACATTTTAAAATATTCATTCGTTTTTCACCGGCGAATGGGTCGCTTTGATTCTGGTTCCGGGCCTTATCGATCGTTAAAAGCGGAATGCGTCCCAGCTGTTTCACGTAATGACGTAACAATGCCTCTCGTCAGTGGACGTTAATGATTTGCCGTAACTAAACATTTTGACGCTCAAGTGAGTATCGCCATTTTCGATGGGTCTGAGGTGCTGATGAATAAGGCAATCAACGTGCCAAACGTACTTTCTATTCTACAAGGCAGAATCTTTTCGGAATGATGCATCGCCTCGGAGTGTTTAACAGAACAATAGAATTTTCTCGCCTTGGATCACACTCCGAAAGGGGAAATAAAACTGCACCCATCAATAAAGCCAAACTTGCTACCCCTTAAGGAAATTTAAAAATTTTACCTCTTCAAAGCTTTTTAAAGCTTTGAAATTACTCACCTTCTTTGCACTCTTAATGGCCATCTTATTAAATAATCACCTGACAAAAATAATTTTAAATTCTCTTCTAGAATTTGGAATATGTTTTGTAATATACGTCATTTTCCGGGTCACTGTTTTTAACACATTGTGTGCGGGTAGATTTCGCAGTGGAATTGTACCGGGAGCGGGCGTTTTGCGCTTAAATTTAGCTATTCAGTTCAATTTTTTTAACCAAATTTTCGTATTTTATACTGAAATATATAAACAAATATACAAATAGAAATATATAAATAACAACCATAAGATTTTTGTAAACAAAAAATATATTTTTAAAAATTTATCCACTAAAATATATTTTAGTGGATAAATTTATAATAGTATCGCAAATATGTAAAATCAAATAGAAATAGTAGTAAATAGTTTTAATTTTTTCGAATTATGTTACATATAAACATTTTTACATTATAAAAAAAAATGAAAGACAACGTTAGGCTTCTTTTCCTATATATACCGCTATTTTTGTACCCACAAATAAACCATCTTGTTGCACTAACCTATATTAGTCCGTGACCTACGCTCAAGTGTAAATCGTCAGAAAACTTACTAGTATGTGTTCAGCATACAAAGTGTTAAGTAACTAAAATGACCGAAATAAAGTAATTATTACTACAAGTAGCATATTTAACATATTTAAAATGTTGAAAATGATATAATATTGCTGCTCGGAATCATTTATTGCCACGAACTCTCTGAGGAAGAGGTAATGCTTCAATCTTCCATGGGAAAGGTGGCGAGTTCAAATATTAAATTACGCGAGTCTTTCTGTTCTAAAAGTTTCTGGAACATACTTTACATTGCTGAAACAGTGTTGCAGAATATTCCTCTACAGTACGAAACATGAATTTGTTCAGTAACTTAGTTCTCCGTTCTGTCGGCCAAGTGTTAAGGGCTAATTAAAGATTGTCTACTGTGCAAGCATCTAATTTACATTATTTATAAAAGCGAAAATAAAATCTTAACTTTTGAACGCTATAAATAAATATTATTCAACTACTTTTTGCCTCAATGTTCGTCATGTAACATGACAACATGAGCAAAATAATTCAATCATCTTTAACCCCTTCCGATAAAATGACGAGTCTAGCTCATCATTGGTTTTTCATTCCATACCGCACAATGACGAGCTACACTCGTCATGCGACTAAAGTTACTGATAAATATGATAATTTAGTTTAAAATTTCTAGTGTACTGAATTTAACAACACTTTTGTTACTTGTGGAAATCCCAGGTCACTATTACATATTGTTTATTTAAAGTTTCTTGGTACAAGTCACTGCTAAAATGATGAGTCAGAATAAAAGAAAACCTACTAAGAAATGCCGTGTGTGTTACAAGAATCAAATTAGAAGTGAGACTCCCTTGCGATGTAAACAATTCAGAATTCCTTTACAATTTGTTTTGAAAAGTACCCCTACCTTGAAGACTATTATCTTAATTTTACCGTTTCTGATACTTAACACTATGTAAAAAGTGGATTTTAATTAAGAATATGTAAGAATTGTAAAATAAAATAAGTTTTTTTAAATAAAAAATAAATGGTTACTTCACGCACAGCTTTTCATTATTCCCTGAAAAGTTTAATAAGGACCATGTGTCGAGGCACACGTTATCACAGAGTCACTTTTAAATAACTTATTATTTGTGTGTTATTATTTTAAAATTGCTTTAAACTTTCGTATAATTAAAAAGAAATTAATAATTAGTGTAAGATATATATTTAAAGTATTTAAAAAGAGAAAATTTTAGGTAGTTTAGGTATGCAATTATATAATTAAACTATTAAAATAAGAAAAAAATATTTTGTACATATCTGCAAGAACAATCGTTTGAGTGATATTAAATTTTACTAACTTTAAAATTTTTACAGAACTTTAACTTTTATAACAACAGAACTAAAGTCTAAATATAAAATCTTCCCTTAAAAACTAAAATATTTATTTTATACTAATATGTACATATTAAACAAAAAATATTAGAAAAACAGCTATATTTAATTAATGCAATTTAATAACGGCAAGCAGCAAAAGTTTTACTTAAAATAAAGATAATTTTGAAAAGAATTTTAACAAACTATTTTTAAGAAATGTCGCCAAGCACATCTTTTTTGATAACAGTGAGGATTTGAAATATTACTTTTGATCTGTCTCATACACCTGTCTAGCTTATTCGAATGAAAGCTAATCATCCTATATCTGTCATATGTCTTCGATATTGGAATAGCTTCACACATCAGTAAACATGTGATTCAACTGGAATGAATAGATAAAATGCACTCGATCATGAAATGACTTTATAAGAGGAGTGTTACAGCAGTTTATAATGCTATCAGCAACTTAACCCCCGTTGTATTTTTGAGCTTAAAGAATCATATGTTCTTCTGTTCTATATATATATTTCCAGAAAAGCCAATAAAAATAATTTGATTTTCCGTTCTCCGCTTAAAGAAAGTTTATAATATCTATCTTAAGCAGGCAAGGAAAACTGAAAAAACCCGAAATATTATTCACCTTTCTTCGTAAGAAATATGCGACGAATTCGATAAAATTCGTAAAAAAAGAATTTGAAAAAAGATCTATTTTATGAGCAAACGAAAAACAAAGAGTTGAAAAGAATAAAATGCAAATTATTTGCTCAAAAATATCTCAGTTTAGTTTCAGTGTGAGTATATAAGAGAATCTGAGAGTATAAAACCTTCTCAGCTAAACAGATTTAATATCAAAAATTCTAGTTGTCAAGTTTATTTAAAGCATTAAGATTTTCGTTTTCGAACATTTTAGTAAAAGTCTCCAACTTTATATATTAGAATCGTTTCTTTCTGCCTTTTGTTCTTTCAATATGCTTTCAAACTGTAAATGGAAAAAGATATATTAAAAGAATACCTAGGGATTGCCTCAGAAGTAGAATTTATTTAATCTGGCATGCAGTTCATTTCGTATTAAAAGCCTTTTAATATTGAAACTCTGATCTGGATGCAGGTTTCCAGTCTCATAAAAGCCGATTTACACTAAAGAGATCTTATATTTTTACCAATTGCAGATTCTGGTAAATAAAATTTTGTCAGTGCTTATACAGTTTCTATTTATTTGAAAACAATTTAAGAAAAAATTAAAAAGTATTGAGAGTTTATTGAAAAAATTGTTATATTACCAGAATATTGCAAAATACACAGCACACTTATATTCTATATTAGTTGATTAGATTGAAGTTTGAAAGTTAACCCATAAAGCATAAAAAATCTACAATAATAATAATTCTTTTAACTCTAAGTTGATCTGCAATTTATTCTAATAATTTAATAGTTTATTTGGAATAAACATTTGACCAATTATTTTTTTTTCTAAAAGTGTACTTCTTTAAAAAAAATTTAGATTTTAATAAAATAAAAGTTTATTTGAATAATTTTGAATAGTGCTTAATAGACAGATAATATTGCGCTTAGCGAAATAAAACCTTTTTCTTAAATGACATGAGTATTTTTCAGCTCTTAGATGTTCTACAATTTAATCTAATAATTTAATAGTTTATTTGGAATAAACATTTGACCAATTATTTTTTTTCTAAAAGCGTACTTCTTTAAAAAAAATTTAGATTTTAATAAAATAAAATTTTATTTGAATAATTTTGAATAGTGCTTAATAGACAGATACTATTGCGCTTAGCGAAATAAAACCTCTTTCTTAAATAACATGAGTATTTTTCAGCTCTTCGATTTTATTAAATCTTACTAATAAATTTTAAAAAAATCTTGCAGCACATAAACTGATTTGATTGGAATGTTTAAATTTTATTTTCGAACTTATTCAATCACTCCAGCTATTACGCTTACAGAAGGGTACATATGTAGCTTTATTGTTCTAGAAAAGTTTTCAATATTTACAGAACGTTTCGGCGAAAATTAACACTCTAGGATATAATCAGCTTTCAACGCTGCCTAACGACTTTCGTCAGTTTGCAGTATTAGGCATAATCTTCTCATCTGAAATTGGGGAGAAATCTTGATCCAGAATGTCACGAGAAGAGTTAAACAACAACTATTCACGTGAGTAATTACAGAAGTCTGGCTTCCAAATGCTGATTCGCAGCCAACTGCCAGGGGGGCTTTGTAAGCATATTTTGGCTCACGCTTCTCTGAAGCCATTTTGCAAGATCCTAATTGTTGCCGGGCAAGCTGAAATTTTCACCGCTAATTTTTCACTTTCTTCTATAACTTCATTTGAGTGGCACTAGAGAACTCTTTATTTAACATTAGAAAAATCAAATTTAAATTTTTTATGCATGAAGTTTCACCTACATAATTTAAAATATGAGTTAATCTACTGAAAGTTTTAAAAAAATTCCCAATTTTATCCTCATAAAGCTTAATTCTTCGTTTCTTATTTTTCATTAAAATAAGAAAAATATGACTTTCCAGAGATTCTGATTATTTCATGTTTGTAAAATGATTGCTTTATGACTTTTTTGCAACTGTATCATTGAAAAAGATTTTTAAAAATTAACTAGCTATTTTAAAAAATTAACTAACAAAAGTAAAAATGTATTAAACCAACACGAAATCGTAAGCTGTAAAATCTATTTATGTTTGGGTATATCCCATTTCAAGTGGGAAGGAATAAGTCTAAAATAGTGATTAAATTCAAGCTATTGATATTCAAACTGTCTGGAATTTTCTTTTAATACTTTAATCAGGAAATATAAACGAGTAGACGATTATTTCTAAAATAGTACTGTTCTCATTATTGAATATTAAGATACTTTACAGTGTCAATAGCTTTAATGCTATTTATTCTACATAGTAACTAAATCAGACATATTCGTGCTTCATTTGCATTTATTTTGTTATTTAAATGGTAAATATGAAAATTTGAATGGTTCCTAATATCAAACTACAAATTTGTAATTTTGGAAATATGTTTATGTTAAATTTAAAAAAAAAATTAATATGTCAAATTTATAATTTTGTAATTTAATAATTTACAAATATCTAATTTTATGCCCACTTGAAATCAACTTTGCTTATAAAAATGACGGAGAAAATATCATTAATAGTCTGATATTTTGTCCTTCACTTATATAATTACATTTAATGACAATGCGATTATGGTTACTACGTTCACCAGGGAATATTCACTCTAAGTTCTTCACAATTCTAAGAAGAAATTCAGAGTGCTTTAGAATAAAGTTTTAAAAAGAATTTCAACATGAGTAACTAATAGGAAGCGGAAATCTAAATGCTGAACAGTTGCCAACAAGACCTGGTAAACATCTCAAAATTCACGGGTTTTTTTTCTGTTTTAAATATACTCATTTCTGGTACACAAAAGCTACAAACAATGGTTGAAAAATTGAAAATTTCCGTCTGACCAGTGTATCAGAATGTCAAAATAATTTTTCAAAATACAACTCACCAATTTTTGAGTGTAAATTTTGAATAATTCTATCCTGCAAACTCTACATAGATGAGAATTTGTTTTGGAAAAATGAGAACAATAGTAATTTTGTAGCTTTAAAAACTAATGAAGTTAAACGAAAAAGTATTTAAATATAAAAGATATAAGATCTTCATTAAAGTTCTTAGAATCAAATTTGAATTCAAAATAAACTTTTATGCTTATAAAAGTTTGTTCGGATGATGAAAATTTCTAATGTAACCACTGATCACCTTTTCCACACCTGTATGTCATTCAAAATTCAAAAACGATAAAAACTACATCCACAATATCGTGCATACGATCTGAATAAATGCAGTAATAAGTATTAAGTCTATTAACAGTGTTGGTCCATATTTATAAGAAAATTTATTTGACAAGATATACAGGATAGTTAACATACGTAAAATGAAATTTATTCAAGTATAAATTACCTCATTTTAGTTAGAGAATATAGAAAAGAAGCTTAATATACAAAATTATTTTTTCTTTTTGATTAATTTCACCTTATATACTTATATACTACATATTCTGTCATTAATCAACTCTAATCTTTAACGATGTTTTTCAGCATGATAGAATCGGTTTATACGCTACCGACAAATTACGAAAATTCTATAGAATCTGAAACATGTTTAAGAGATCCGTAAATTCTAAAATACCACCTTCCTTTTTTAGAAGTATGTTAGTTACCGTGCCTTTATTCTACTTTCGTAACTGACTTAAATGAAACAAACAAAAATATATAGAACAAAAAATGTTTTTACAACAGATTCATTTCAAGAAACGCATTTGGCTCAACAGTAATCAGAGGTCAAAGACTTATTAAATGTTAGTAAAATACGTCAATACCGAAGAAAGTACGAACTTTAGAAATATATATCTCTAGAACTGACAGCAGTTGTTCTGAAAATCCCCAAAACATTTTGAACCTTTCGTTTGCCATCCTACATACATGAGTAAATACTTGTACAGAGAATGAAAATTCGAGTGAAAGAGATAGACCTATCATCTCTAGAATTGGACATTTTCCAGAAAATGGATAGAACTAAAAGTTAGTGAGATAACTCAATGTGGACCGTTTTTCTCTCAGCAACATGCGATGGTTCATCAACTGAAAAGTGGCCATTAAATAAACGGAATAAAAATGCTGCTAGAAATTGAAAAAGTGCGTGATTTTAGCTCGTTATTTTTCGTTGGTCGGCCGCATAAGCCCTCCCTGTAATTGATTAGGCGGTGATAATGCCTGAAACATGGTATTGTCGAGTGATTAAATTGCAAGATAACATTCTACGCATTTCATTCTCATTTCTTTTGTGCAATCATCCCCAACGCTTATCTGCTAAATTTATGTCCCAGTGGTTTAACTTCAAATGTGCCTGAAAATATCCGGTGGGGTGATACATATACTTAAAACATAAACTTCAACAGTTTATGTGCATAACCTAAAAATAAATTTTCAGGCGTTTTATCCATCTTATTCTGTAAATTTAAAGAATAAATCTAAATCTCACAATGTACTCTAACAGCATTCAAACGCACAAGATAATTTTTATCGTGCTAACTGGATTTGAAAATGAAACAACCAAATATTTCAAAAAAGCCCTTGTTATTCAAATAATGCTCCTTATTTTTTCCTTCTCATTTTAAACATTTCGTTTTATTCTGTTGCGATTGAAATTTCTGATCTCTTCCGGAAAACAATTTACCTGATACATTCTTTACAATTGATTATTTAAAATATATTATTTTGCTCTCAAATTTCTTCTTTCTTCACGAATTTTCTCTTGCCGATTGTAAATATTTTATGGCTATCGTGAATTTCCAGGCTCAGTAATTACAAAAGACATTCTTTTAAGGAGACGCATAATTATCTTTTTGTTCTTGTTTTCTGGTTCGCTTCACTAAAGATTCCAAATTACCTTTTGATTCAAATTAAGGTAAAAAAAATCATTTGCAGAAAAGAAGGTAAAGAATATACGGAATAAATCAAATATGTTAAACAAATTTCCTTTTTCTCAAATGAAAAATTTCCATGACGGTGGATAAATAATATGACAGATGACAAGGAATGTAAGTCAATCGAGTGTTTTCAGATTATATGCTTTATTTTTAACTTTTTATAAAGGTAATGAAACTGAGTACATTATTGTTCGTTTTTCTATTGATAAGAAGGACAGTTAGCTTATAATATGTCATTAGAGAGATTAAATCATACTTCTTGTGTCTTTTTTGAAAAACATTTTTATCATAATATATTTTTAGTTATGAAAGACAAAATTTTTAAAATAAAAACTTTTTTGTGCACCAGACTTTATTTCAATATAGAATGCATTTCAATATTTTTGATACATTAAAAATTCCCCATTTTTAATGACGATTTACTGTTACGAACTTTCATATGTTTATTGAGCAGCGGTAGTCAGTCGCCACAGGCAACGATCCCGTAATTGAGAGGTTGCAGGTTCGGGGCTGGAGCCTGCCTAAGATCCACCGTGTTCGTTAACCCCTTCCTGTAAAATGACGAGTCTAGCTCGTCTTTAGTTTTTCATTCCATACCGCACAATGACGAGCTACACTCGTCATGCGATTAAAGTTACTGTTAAATATGATGATTAATTTAGTTTAAAATTTCTAGTGTACTGAATTTGGCAACACTTTTATCACTTGTGAAAATCACAAGTCACTATTGCATATTGTTTACTTGGTACAAGTCATTGCCAAATTAATGAGTCAGAATAAAAGAAAACCTACTAAGAAATGCCGTGTGTGTTACAAGAATCAAATTAAAAGTGAGACTACTTGGCGGTGTAAACAATTAAGAATTCCTTTGCACTTTGTTTTGAAAAGTACCACTAGCTTGAAGACTATTATCTGTATACCTTATTAATGTTTTGCTTTGATATTTTCTTCATTTTACTGTTTCTGATATTATTTAACACTATGTAAAAAGTGGATTTTAATTAAGAATATGTAAGAATTGTAAAATGAAACAAGTTTTTTAAATAAAAATTAAATGGTTATTTCATGCACAGTTTTTCATTATTAAATCATACCGGAAGGGGTTAAAGGTGACTGGGGCACAATGTCCTCCAAGTTCTCAATTAATACCTTTGGGGGTGTCAGGCCAAGTCTATGGGTCTTCTGCTTGGTCCCTGCTTCTAAATTATGAAGACCCACTTGAGCGAAGTCGCTCATTCACCTTAACGGTGCTCATTAAGGTGCTCATAAAACGAAAAGCACACCCCCTCGCCTAAATACGAACAGCCTCTGCTAAATCGTGCTTGGTTTGACTAAGTGGCATATGACAACAACAACATGTTTATTAGATTCTTTACCCTTTATAGATTAAAACATCTACAAAGACATACAGCCTAAACCAATGTGGTTTTAGTAATTTATAAAAATACTAGCAAGTGTGCCCGTGATTTGCTACGGTGAACTTAATGTATTACTTTTAAACAAAGATTTATTTTTCGTGCATAATTCTCTCAATTCGTCACAGTACAGTTCGAGTCATTGGCATATTTATATATTTCTATTACAAGCGTATCATAACAATATTCAGTTTTTTTACTACTGTATTACTACTGTACGTTGATTAGCAACGTTAATAGATCTTAACATATTACGTGGTAGAATAGGAAGCGGAGGTTTTGACTGCAACAGTGCTGATTTTGTTGGTATTAATAAACGTTGTCCGAAATTAAGGACATTTATGACAAACCACATGGTTTTGTAGGAAACAGAAACACACATTCATATCGATAACCCTATGAATATGAAGATAACTATATAAAATGATATATTTTTATTTACCCACGAGAGTTGCTGAAATTTGTAATTTTCGTTGTTAGAATATGGTCGATAAACATTTCATTGTAACGTAAAAATGAACCAAGAAATAAATTTAAAATAAGTTCTTATATAAAAATGCTATAATTTGCGTCCCTTAGAAATGAAAGTGAATCCCTTTATATCTCAATTTCTAGTTCAAATCGAATTGATATTACGCAGAACGTGTTTAAATAATATAAAGTAAGAAAGGAATAAATGAGATAATTACAGGAATGACGTCGTGATGATAGAAAAATATCGTTTTCACCTATTTATTATGTGATATATTGAAAATTTTAATCTCCTGCTTTTAACCGAGGAAAACTGTGTTTAAAACAATGACATGGGATTAACGGAATGACGTCACATTGCTAGAAGTATTGCTTCTTTCACTTAATTATGATGCGATAAATTAAAAAGTGAATCGTTTGCGTTTAACCGGGAAAAATAGATCTTGAAATAGTGATATTAAACTCTCGAAAAAGGGGGAAGGAATGGATTTCGAAGTTAAAAATTTGTAAAAACCTTCCTGGGGATGTACCTAATAATTTTCTAAATTTTCACGGCGTTTAGATGCATGGTTTTTGAGTCTATTGAGTACAGACAGGCACAAATTCATTTATATATATATATATATATATATATATATATATATATATATATATATATATATATATATATAATATATATATAGTTCTATTATCATTATTATTATGTAGTTATATCACAAGGGGAATATAATAACAGCAGATTTTTTCGAAATACCAGTTTCCCAAATGAGTTGCAATTTAACAAAAAAAAATGCGATTTAGGCTAGTTTTAAGTTTAACAAAACCTTTAAACTAGTTCTGCAGGTGACGGGTGGCTGAAACTCTGCACAGTTTCTGACCGCTTATTTCCAGATATTCTATGAATTTCCAGAGATGTTGGTCTCGTAACCTTACTAGTACTGTAGACACGTAGCATTAAAACAATCTCGTATTGTCTTTACTATTATCTTCATTTTTTGCCTTTACTATTCAACTATGTGACAAATCTTTCAAAATATAATTACATTTTAATTTTAATGCTATTCTTTTGAAATTACTAGAAATTAAGAAATTGGTTGTTTTTAAAAGATACTATCTAGTTTCTTTGATAAATTTATTTTAATTTTTAATTTCAAGACTGCTACATCAGCTTTAGAGTATATAGAAACACTAAGAATATCTTATATAAATCTCATATCTCCCCCCTCCCCCGAAAGAAATTGGCATGTAAAATAAAATTAAAATTATTCTCCTTAAAAGGTAACATTTAAAGGGAAATATTTCCCTATGGTTTAGTTTTGACAGCATTATAAATTTATTATTGAAACATGCCGTTCACGCTATAAGTTTCCTTAAACCATTTCATGTAAACGCATCTTATCCCACACGTGTATTTACAATCGGAGTCCAGGAATCGATAGTTGAGCACAAATTACAGGCTGCTAGATCTCCCGTGAGCATTGCATCTAATAGTAATTCACTAAACACTTCTCATCTCAGACTAATCAATAGCAAGTCTCTCGCTCCCTCATTATCCCTACTTAAACAATACTCGTAAAGATATTAAAGGAAAGCAATTTGTTGTAACTAGCAAAGAATCAATAAACGACTTCTTGCTGAACACTTCAGAAATTTCAGACTAGCATAGCGTGGCGCATTTCAAAACAAATTTAAATACAAAACTTCAATATTAGTTGATACTATTATATAATGAGGATTAATGTTTAATATTTGTCCAACATAACTGACGACACAACTGAACCAATCGTAACCAAATTTTGACATTTTTTTCTTGGTACACCGAGCAGTGTACTGAATCTTAAAAAAACATTAATTTTCTATAAAAAATATAGTATCTGAAACACGATTTGAATTACTATTATTTCACTTTTTTTTAATGTTTGTATTTACTCGGCACTAAAATTTCAAACCTTCCAAGTAGGAGGTTTGGGTTCGGTTTTGTTTGGAGAGCTACAGTCTACTTTATGCAACACTAGGGCTAATGAAACTGAGACATTCTGCTTAAAGCCGATTGAGATTGGTTTTTAGTGCTACGGTCTACTTTTTTGCACGCCAGGGCTAATGAGACCGGGACCTACTGCTTAGAGCCGATTCCGAACGGCTACGAACATCCATGCCACAGTTGGATTCGACCCACGATCTTCGGTACCAACGATCAGCCCGCTAACCACTCGGCCATCGTTCGTCTTTTATATCTTCATTTATGAATTGATATTCTGTATAACAGTTAAAAAGTTTCTGCTATACTGATTTCTTACATTATTGAGCTATGGTGTACAGTTTTGCACACGAGGACTAATGAGACCCATTATCTGTTGCTTCTGGGAAATAGAAAATATTTCAAATAAAATTTGCTGTAAGTATATGGTAAATTTGAAAAATATTATTTCATCATATAACTTATGTCTTTTTAAGAGTCCTTTTGTTTGAAATGACAATTACTAAATTTTTACTCTTTAATTCATTGAATATATATGTCCCAGACGATGTATCCAACAAAGAATTTAAAACTGATATTTCAGAAATCAATAGTTCCCAAACCTTTTCAGTTATTAACAAATCTAAACTTGTGGTATAATAGTTCATTTTTTATCGTTAGATAAAAATAAAGCACATTTTATTTCAAACAAAAATTGAGTAAAATTTCAATAAAAAGAAACATTTTCATAGGCAAAACTGTTGCAAATTTATGCATATTTTTAATTAATGGAATTAAACTTAACACAGCTTTCGTCATTTATTTTTCCCGTAGAATTCTCCATAATACTTTTTTTAGAGCAAAATGCTGATTAACAAGCTTCGCACAAACAATAATTAATGAAGAGAAAATTCTCTGAACGTTAGCAATCAGGAGTAGATTATCATCTTTCTCTAATAGAATATCCCTTGGTAGTAAATTTTTCTTTTAGTGACTAATCACAAAAGAACTAATATCTTCTAACACAGCAGTAAATCTAGGTAAACAAAAGTTAATAAATAAACATATTACTTTCAAAGACTTAAAATCTTTAACAAAACAGACTTTATCGTATCATTAAATATTAAAATGTTTTGATAATGAATTTATTTACTTATTTTTTAATACCGCTAATTCATCAAAAAAATTTTTTCATTTGATTTTAGTTTAGTATTTTAATATTTCATGTAGTATATATTTTTAAAATAACATGAAAAAATGAATTTAAACTAAAAACATGAAATTCACTTTCCCGCAACATACCTTTTGCGTGTAACCCCTTATGCCCGTTTACACATATTAGAAATTAAATTTTTCTAAGATAATAAAGAATATCTTGGCTTCAATTTCTTTAATTTATTAATTGTTCATTCTGTATATTTTTAGTAATTTATAGTATAAAATCTCTGTAAATTAAAACTTTAAAAAAAGTAGTTGACATTTTATAATAAAAAAAATCGAATGAATCACAAGTCTTCCTCGTACCCCTATTATATCAAATATTTTTATTTTATTTTGTATGATATGACATTAGAATCCTCGTTTGTACGTTGTCTTCAACATTAAAAAAAAACTCATTCCTCTAGCTAATTGTGTTACAAGTATAGCTCAAATTCTGGCGTAGATCTGAAGCTTTCGGTTGTACTCCAGAATAGGGAAACCCTTGGCAAATTTGGCCAAATTACTGGCTTGAACTTTGATACTGATCTACAGCATTGAAAAGAGAAATATATTTTTTTATTTATCATATATTTTCAGTCACTATATTTTCAGTTTTAACATGCCGTTCATACTATGCTTTTTAAGCAGTTTGAACTCTATGAAGCAGTAAACTTTTAACTTGTATTTTAAACTTATTTTTAAACATCCAAGCAAGAATGAAAATTATTTGCAGTCTAACAATGGCAGATAATTACTTTGAGTTTTTATTCTTATACTACATCTCAGTACAAAGTAAAGGAAACGTTGCAACCCCGAAAAATTACGGTTTATAACGAAATGTCTTTATAACATTAAAACTTAACAGATGCTGTTGGCCTCTTTCTGATAACAGTACTTTGAAATCTACTCAAATAACACCGTGAATTGAAAAACGCTACTTGTTTTCAACTTTTAAAGAAATGTGCAAATGACATTCTGATAACGCATTATACAACCAAAATTTTAAGATATTATTTAACCCCTTCCGGTAAGATTTAATAATGAAAAACTGTGCATGAAATAACCATTTAATTTTTATTTAAAAAACTTGTTTCATTTTACAATTCTTACATATTCTTAATTAAAATTCACTTTTTACATAGTGTTAAATAATATCAGAAACAGTAAAATTAAGAAAATATCAAAGCAAAACATTAATAAGGTATACAGATAATAGTCTTCAAGCTAGTGGTACTTTTCAAAAGAAAGTGCAAAGGAATTCTTAATTGTTTACACCGCCAAGTAGTCTCACTTTTAATTTGATTCTTGTAACACATACGGCATTTCTTAGTAGGTTTTCTTTTATCCTGACTCATTAATTTGGCAATGACTTGTACCAAGAAATTCTAAGTAAACAATATGCAATAGTGACTTGTGATTTTCACAAGTGATAAAAGTGTTGCCAAATTCAGTACACTAGAAATTTTAAACTAAATTAATTATCATATTTAACAGTAACTAATTGCATGACGAGTGTAGCTCGTCATTGTGCGGTATGGAATGAAAAACTAATGACGAGCTAGACTCGTCACACAGCTTCCGTCATTTATTTTTTTCCGTAGAATTCTCCGTAATACATTTATGTTACAGCAAAATGCTGACTAACAAGCTTCGTAAAAATAAGAATTACTGAAGAGAAAATTGTCTAAACGTTAGCACTCAGGAAAAATAATCATCTTTCACTAATAGGATATCCCTCCGTAGTAAATTTTATTTTTAGTGACTAGTCACAAAAGAACTAAGATCCTCTTATAACACAGCAGTAAATCTAGGTAAACAAAAGTTAATATATAAACGTATTAATTACCTTTGAAGACTAAGAATCTTTAATAAAACCGACTTTATCGTATTATTATAAATTAAAATTCTTTGATAATGAATTTATTTACTTATTTTTTAATATCACTAATTAACCAAAAAAATTTTTTTCATTTGAGTTTAGTTTAGTATTTTAATATTTCACGTAGTATATATTTTTAAAATAACATGAAAAAATCAATTTAAACTAAAAACATGAAATTCACTTTCACTCAACATACCTTTTGAAATACACATATTAGAAATTAAATTTTTCTATGATAATAAAGAATATCTTGATTTAAATTTCTTTAATTTATTAATTGTTCATTCTGTTAATATAGAACCTCTGTAAATCAAAACTTTAAACTGTAGTTGACATTGTATAGTAAAAAGAAACTTAATGAATCACAAAACTTCCTCGTAAGCCTATTATATCAAACATATATTTTTTATTTTTTATGATGTGACATTAGAATCCTTGTCTTCAGCATTAAAAAAAAATAAAACGATTTCATTTCTATAGCTAACCCTGTTACAAGCATAGCTCAATTTCTGCTCACTGACGTAGACCCTAAGCTTTGGGTGTTACTACAGGATACCCTTGGTGAATTTGGCCAAATTACTGGCTTGAACATCGATACTGAAACAGAAATATATCGAAGTTTTAACATGTCGTTCACACCATGCTTTTTAAACAGTTTGAACTCTATGTTGGAGCAGTAAACTTTTAACTTATATTTTAAACTTATTTTTAAACATCCAAGCACGAATGAAAATTATTTGCAGTCTAACAATGGCAAATAATTATTTTGAGTTTTTATTCTTATACTACATCTTAATACAAAGAAATAGAAACACTGTAATCGCTAAAAATTTTAGTTTATAACGAAATTACTATATAACAATAAAACTTAACAGATACTGCCGGTCTCTGTCTGAGGACAGTATTTTAAAATCTACTCAGATAACACCGTGGCATTGAAAAAATCTAGTAGTTTTCAACTTTTAAAGAAATACGCAAATGACATTATGACAACGCATTATACAACCAAAATTTTAAAAGATATTTAATAGGTGTATAAAAAAGGCAAGTGGTGTCTATATAAGATTTTTTATTACATTGATATTCTTAACTAAAGTAAATTTGTTGAAAATAAATATGGCTTCTTTATTACGGATGATATACTGCACTGTTAGAAACATATTTTACAATTTATAAACACATTTTAGAGTGTTTATTAAATTTTAAAGATGAAATAACTAAACATTAAGCTTTAAAGTTCTAGCCAAAATTTATACATTCTAAGTACAGTACAAATATTTCAAAAGTTATGAAATTGTGACAAACTGGCTTAAACGCAATTTTTAAAAACTACCGTTTTTCACTTTCAATGCAATACGACAGCTTAAGGAGAATAACAGTTTCCTAACAAAGCACAATCTGGGAAAGCAGCCTAAAGCTAAATGCCGGAGGAAATTAAATGGTGCATTAAGAGTTTAATATATTTTTCAAGATTGCGTTATGTATAAAAGTTTGAAAGAGACATTTCAAATAAACAGAACGAGGAAAGTAACATCTAATGTTAAAATGATATTAAATTTACGTTTACGAATTATGTAGAATAGAATGAAAGAGCTCGGCAATTGTTTGGCTGTCATAAACTGGCGCGAATCCAGGGCACATACTAGGGGGCCTTTCCCCCACCATTTATGTCAAAATTCAATGTTTTCGGACTCTAATATAACCATTAATTATAAAGCTACCCTCTTACAAAGTTACATACAGATAGGAAAGGGTTTGCTTGTTCTTTTTATCTTTCAAAATCTTATTTCCCTTTTTAAACACATTAAATTTTTAAACTGTTTATATTTAAGAAAATATGAAAAGCTTCCGACTTATTGTAAGAAAAGTTTTTTTTTTCAGTTTTATCGAAACATAAGAAGTCAACTGTTATGTAACGAAATTTCAAATTTAAGCATCAGATATATTATAAATTTAACTTTTATTTGGACATCATTATATATTTCTTTCACAGATACATTTTACCACTAAATATTTGAACTCACGTAGTTGTGAGACAATCTCTTAAATGATTTTATGAGATTCTTATTTAGATTTACCTAATAAAAAATTTAATTTACAAACGAACAAAATTTTCTTTAAAAAGAAGAAAAGTTATTCGTTAACCAAATATTTTAATAAAGTTTTATTAAATATTTCACATATCATTCGATCACACTAAGATTCAGATCATATTTCTTGATATTTTATAAAACAGGAGAAAAACAATTGTAAATTTGAGTTGTTTACTTTAAAATTGGAGCTTATAATTCATTGAATATTTCTTCACTATATTTCATTGTTTGAATTTCACTTATACATTCCAGTTTAGAATTAGAAGACAAATTTGTCAGTTTTCAATGTTACAAATAAGAAAAATTTCTCAATAGCTTTAATTTACTCTATCATATCTATTAAAGACAATTGAAATTATAAATATAGTATTAAATGAAACAGAAATAACCTTAAAACATACTACATCTGAATCACGAGTGTCCAATCAGGAGTGGCTTTGCAGCCGAACCCTTGTTCGGGACGTCAAAATTTAGATTAAGCATTTTAATTTTTTTTAACTGGAATATTTGTCTAAAAAATTGCAAAATGTAATTCCTTATTACTCAAAGGTTAGTAGCAATTTTATCATATTTTTTATTAGATTTAATCCAAAGGTCAACCATTACAAGCAAAAACTTAACTAAGAATACAGCTTTTTCTGAGAAAGATTGCGATACAAGATTTGTCCTAACCAGTAGGTAATGAAAACTAGGTAAGTATGCTTGTTTAGACATGATTTACATTATTCTATCATGAAAGTAATATTCAGGATTAGTTTTTCTTATGTAAGCTATTAATACACTGAGGGTGGTTAATGATTCCAAATTAAGTGTCCTATTTAAGCAGTTCACGGTAATAAAAAATAAGTAATCTAGTAAAATAGTTGTTAAATCTTTGAGAAGAGTATAATCAATATTTATTTTACGTTTATACACTGCTTTCAAAAAATATCGCATTCTAAGGAACAATTTTATAGTAAATTTTATCATAGGGAATGGGGACAGTTTACATTTCTATCTCGAGCGGTGAAGTTGCAAGAGCAGACCCTGGTCTAACCTTTCAGCTTACTGGAACCATATTGAAAGACAGAGATTTCTTGAGACACAATATACCTAACAATAACAATAGCTAATAAAATAAAAAAATATGTATAGTTATCGCATTTATATTTATTAGCAGCATAAACAAATAATTTTTTGGAATTGGCTTATTTTCACAATAAACACAATCTTTTCGTTTTATCATGTCTGCGTTTGCTTTTTGCGAAACATTGATTCTAGCTTTGGAAAGCGAGCAACCTCTAGGTCGACGGATGGACAACCCTAATTTGAATGCTTAAACACTCAAGAGATACCTTAAATAATACTTCGGCAATCTATATATATATAAATGAATTTGTGTCTGTCTGTATGTCTGTACTCTATAGACTCAAAGACCATGCATCCAATTGACATGAAAATTTGTGAAATGCTTAGGTATATTCCTGGGAAGGTTTTTGAAAATTATTAATGTTCGAATTCCATTCCTTACCCCACTTTCGAGCATTTTATGTCATTATTTCAAGGAATATTTTCCCCGGTTAAACGCAAAACGACTAATTTTTTAATTTATCGCATCATAACTAAGTGAAAGAAGCAATATTTCTATCAATGTGACGTCATCCCAAGTAATTGTTTTAAACGCAGTTTTCCTCGGTTAAAATCAGGAGATTAAAGTTTTCAATTTATCACATAATAAATAGGTGAAAATGATATTTTTCTATCATTATGACGTCATTCCTTTAAATATTTCATTTATTCATTTCTTATTTTATGTTATTTAAACATCGTCTGCGTAGTATCCATTCGATTTGACCTGGAAATAGATATAAAGTAATTAACTTTCATTTCTATGTGACGCAAAATATAGCATTTTTATATGAGAACTCATTTTAAATTTATTTCTTGGGTAATTCTTACGTTACAATGAAATGCTTATCAACAATATTCCAAGAAAAAAAAGTACAAATTTCAGTGACTCTCATGGGGAAATATAAACCTATCATTTTATATAGTTATCTTCATATTCATATGGTTGTCAATATGAATGTGTGTTTCTGTTTCATACAAAACCATGGGGTTTGTCATAAATTTCCTTAATTTTGGATAACATTTATTAATAAAACCAAAATTAACTCTGTTGTTCTCAAAACCTCTGTTTTCTATTCTACCACGTAATATGGCAAGATCAGTTAACTTTGCTAATAAACGTACAGTAGTAACACAGTAATGTAATTTAGGGTTAAACTTATATTTTACCATAAAAAAGTTTGAGCAAATTTAATATAAGACACAAATTCGATTATAAAAACTGAATAATGTTATAATAAACTTATGATAGAAATATATAAATATGTCAATGATTCGAACTGAACTGTAACGAATTTAGAGAGTTGTTCAAGAAAAATAAACCTTTGTTTAAAAGTAATATATTAAGTTCACCGTAGCGAAGCACGGGCAAACTTGCTAGTTCCTTATAAACTCTAGTCTCTTCAACCTAATATACCAACAATTATCATTTTTATTATCTATTTAAATATAAAGATTCGATTTTTCATGAACATTTTTATCTTAAGTATATCTATTATCATAAAAAATTTCTTTAAAAATATTAATGCCAATATTTAAATAAACAGTTATTTTAGACGTATTCTAACAGAAGGCTATTAAATTGACAAACGAATCCTCTTCAGCAGAAATATACATTCTGCAATAAAGCGCTGGAAATTCATATATTCATTCTATTTTATTTAAAAATAATTCATTATAATTATCAAAGTATTATCTAATGTCTATTTTGTGTGCTTACAGATTGTTTTGTGTAATTTTGAATACATACATGAACATATATGTATGTGTTTACATTGAGTAGAATACGACATACACAAATTTAGGTATTATTCTACACATATATAAATTATAAATACCTATAATGCATGTTTTACATGCATGCAGTATATTAGAAAATATTGTTTATAAAGGAATGTTTACCTTTGTGTTTGCATTTAGATTAAAAAAAAGGTATCAGGTAAAGCGATATATCATGTACTAAACTCACGCAAAATACGTCGTAGAACATAACTACGTAGCACTGAAAAGTGGAAATCGATATCCGAGATGAGATTCAGAGCTCACCAAATTGACAGCTTCCAGAAACGCATCTCAAATGACTCCGAATAGATACTTCTTCATTCCCCTGACAAGTCGTGCGACCCGATTCGCAATAAACCCGTATATGAGATTCGCCTTCTCAAAACGTTCTACCTTCTCTACATGCGTTTGCAGCGTGACAAACGATCTTTGAAATACACGCTGCATCCTTTAAATTTTTCAAAGAATGGAAAACGAGGGGGGAGTATTGTCACGTGGTATCCAAAGCGAGACAAATCCGAAGCAGTATGTTCTCAAGAAAAAAAAATTAGGCTTTTTTCTCAGTTATCTTTTCAAGTCCTAAATCTTCTGCCATTTGTTTTCTATTTTTCGAGAACGAATAAAGAATGCTCAGATTTTTTTTTCTCAGTTTTTCTTTTGCTTTCTTACAAAGAGGAGGTAACTGTAGAGATTCCCATAGGAATTTTGAGCACAATATCGATCTGTACTTTTTGCCGATATGCAAATATTTAAATTTTCTAAACTTGACATCTAGTTGGCAAAATCTTTGAAATATTATTAAAGATATTTTTGTGCCTTTTTTGAGTTCCTAATAGAAGAAATCAATGTTTTAAATAAAAGTACATTTTGGTATGTGTATATATTAAAAAATAGTGTTTCTTTAGGAGTTTTAAATAATCATATTACAGATTTCACACAATTGAAATATGTTGATTAGAAAAGTAATTTTCCCTCGCATCTCTGTGATTAAAATTATCGATATAAACATCCGAAATAAAAGCATAAATGTATATGTTCCTAAAGTAATTTCTAGCAAAATATTATCGACTAAAATTTTATCAACCATGCATTTCTAAACTTGACATGTAATTGACAAAATAATTGAAATTTCCAGGTAATTTTTGTCTACTGTATTAAATTTCTATATGGAAAAAATCTAATGAGTATATTTTAAAATTATATTTTGTTTGTTTAAACAGTAAAATAATAGTAGTTTCCTTTAAGAGTTCTAAATAATCATATTATTGATTTCATAAGATTGGTAATTTCATTTCGAAAAGTATTTCTTCTCCGCTTTTGCAAACGATGGCTGATTGGTTAGCGTGTTGGCCTTCGGTACCGGAGTTCGTGGGTTCGAATCCCACTGTGGCATGGATGTTCGTAGTCGTTTGAAGTCGGCTTTAAGCTGTAGGTCTTGGTCTCATTTGCCCTCGTGTTTTAAAAAGTAGACCGTAGCACTCTAAGCCAAACCAACCCCACTTTTGTAATCTATAGCTAGTTATCTGTCATTGTAAAGTACAGCTATAAGCTCTAAATAAAACTATAAATATTTCCATAGAGATTTGGTGCAGAATAATGGTATAAATATATTTTCCCGATATGAAAATGACATTTTGTGAACTTGACAATTAAGTTTACATAATCTTAAATTTAAGCGAAATCTTTTTGCTTTATCGAATCTCAAGAGAAAAGAAATCTAATATATAATGTCTTTTCTAAACTATATTTTTATAGATGCAAGTTCACTGAAAACAAATAATTTTGAGTTTTAAAGTGATTCTCTTGAAATGACTGGAAATTGGAATAAATATTAAAATAATAAATAAGTTCTATATTTATTTAATATACACATGGGATTGTTTTAAAGCAGATTTTGTTTCTATTTTTAATGAAATAGCAGTTTTGGGATGGAGAAAATTATACACATGTGTACAGTAAGTAGTACAAATGCATATACTACCATACATTCTTCTTTTTAATCACTTTAAAACGAAGCTGTAATTATTATAATTTAAAAATATTGAATTTTAGAAAGTCATAATCTCCAAGGCTTCTCTGTTGCTCCAAAAACTAAAAATTTATATGAAATAAAAGGGATATTCGTTTCAAAAATACTCTATTCAATTTATAAATTAAACTCCTGTAGATTAATATTTATATAGAAAATGCTCTGATATTTGCAATTACTGCCCCTTTTCATTTTAAAGGAGTCATCTCTTATAGTGAGATTTATTTCCACAAATTATTCTAGTTTAATTCGAGAGAAAGAAATGATTATACTATTTTCATGAATAAAATTCAGTTAACCGGAATATACGAATGAATTTAAGAGGTTTTACGGTGTTCTAAGTTGAATGTTACAGTAAAACAGAGTAATTTCTAATTTGCACAAAACTTCTAAGCATTAGAATTATTCTTGTAATATTAATATTTCAGAAGACATATAGCCTATTGAAATTTAGGATTAAATTCTAGTTTTTCAATACTTATCATAGTTATCATTTTAATTATAATTACCAAAGCGGATAACTATTAGTTTCATCGTAAAGTATAGTTAGTTTAAATGAGTTTGTTTAGATGAATATAAAAAATTCATCATCATCCCAAATATGAGAGAAAGTTAAATTTGATTTTTTGAAGGAAAATATTTCTTTCTTTTGGAGTTAAAAGTGTAGAGTTTAGAGCTTTTTTGACTTGTAAGACTTTCACGTACTGACGTCTCAGGCTGACCAAGCTTTTTTATGGTCGTGATTTTGAGAAACGACCCAATTTTTTCAAATTTAGTACTTCATTGGAACTCATTATCATGGTCTCTCAACAGATCATTCGAACATATTTAAAATGTTTCGTAATTCAAACTTAGCTTTCGTACATATCAACATAAGTCAAGAAATGTATGTGAATCCATTTTCGTCCTTTAATTTTACATTCCGAATTGAAAGAAAATATATAAAACCATACTCATGTATGGTTCAGGGTTCACCAAACTCATGATTGCAAATCACCAGTAACTCGCGGAGAAATCTTTAAAAAGATCCTGGTGTCACACCAAGGCTGGATAAGATGGTATAATGATTTATGTTATTATCTCTTATCTATTCTGAAGATATTTCTCTTCTAATCCCGATAGAAAAATATGCAATTTTAGTCCAGGTTAATCTAAAACCGAAAGAATGAATATGCGGATGTATGAATCTGCGGAAAATAGTTTTCCAATATTAAATTTATAAAAAAAGACAAATACAAAAACAGATTGCTGATGAACATTTTGAACATCTATATTCGAATGGCAGCCAGTACCTATTTTCCCAAGATTTTATATCTTTTTTTTGTCTAAAAAGAGTGTCACTCTTATTAAAATTTTATGAAAAATCTCATGAAAAATTTGTCCGTAATTTTGTTGCTGCTTCTAATTTACTTAAGATGAAATTTTTTCCTTACGTGTATTTCAGTTTATTTTATTTATAGTCTCAATAAAATTGATTCCACATTAACTAGAAATGTGCATTTATAGACAATAAACAAGTGTAAGATTTTTTTTAAAAAAATTATATATATCCTGACTATTTTACGTAGTTCACAGAACTGAAATATGGTACGGTTTCAAAAAATATTAATAACTTTGGTGACTATTACATTAAAGATCTAATTTTAAAGACACCCTTCTTAGAATCAACTTATTTTTTCAGCTGACGAATTTTTTTTCTCCAAGAAGACCTTGAAAAAAGCATTTCGAAAATAGACAAGCATGTTTATTAACGTTGAAAAGCATTTTCTGGGCACATATCTCCGACACGGAGGGGCCAGAAACTACCGAAACAAATATTTCCATTATCATCTTGAAGCAGGAGAATTCGAGCGGAAGTGTTCTGTTTTCCTAGCGACATACCTAAACACATACGCACACGTGTCAGAGAGATACCGTCAAAAGAAAACTCCACCGGAAAAACATTTCGAAAGAAAACTTTTCACGATTCGTATTTCCGCTCGTGCCTCCGAAGATCTTCAGAAGATAAGTTTTCTTAATTTATTGGAACAAGCTTGCGAGTTTATATATTTTTTATATGTGATTTTTTAAAAAGAAATTAAGGTTAAATATAAACATGTGGCAACTAGCAAACCAAAATTAATAGTAAAAAAAAAGTTATTAAAAAATTAAACATTTATGCAGAGATTTGAATTAGGTAAAAAAAAAACCATCAACGTAAACAGGAAATAGCATAAAAGGTAGTTAAAACAGAAATTTTAAACTATTTTCCAAATCTTAATCGTTTTATTATTACTTCTAAAAAAGAAAAAAACAATCGCAAAATAAATTCAGTATATTGTATTCTGCTTCAGCATCCAACATTTTATTGTGGTTTCTGAGCTACTTGGAATCATATTACATGTAAAATGTATTCAAAATTTTCTGTTTCAGTTCAGTCTGCGTACTATAAACAAATGTTACACATTATATAACAAAGGCACTGAATGATGGCTAAATAGGGGGGGGGCAATGTTCTCCGTACATTTTCTGCTTTTGACTCTAAATGCTGGCAAGGATTTTTGTAGCCTTTTAGAATCGGTTTTATAGGTTCTGGTCTCATTAGCTTTCATGAATAAAAAAAAGACCGTGGAGCTCTAA
Source organism: Pardosa pseudoannulata (assembly GCA_032207245.1). Lineage (NCBI taxonomy): Eukaryota > Metazoa > Arthropoda > Arachnida > Araneae > Lycosidae > Pardosa > Pardosa pseudoannulata. Next base: position 102,840,255 of record CM063498.1, on the reverse strand, counting down.
CTCAAGTATATCTCGGTCAATTTTAAGTCGAATTCACAGTATCCTACGGAATATACAAAACTTAGTAATTTAAAAATAATACCATCACCAAGTAAGACATCTTGCTATATTTTAGAAGATAAATAATGTAATCGTATATTTGTATGAAAAGTTTAGGTATTATGCAATTATCTGATTTTATTTATTACGATAATGTCACCTTCAACAGAGTTAGACGGCAATATATAGATGTAGTAGTTTTCTGAACAAAGCAACGCTCTAAACTGTTATTTTATATAATGATTTTACTACTTACTCAAATGATCGTTTATAACTTGTTCATTGATATGAGACAAAGTTTTTAATGTAGACATTTTCATCCTACAAAACTTGATTTTACAACCTTTTTGTATCTGACTGAACTTCAATTAAAATTTTACAATGAAAGTTTTTTCTTTCAACTTAGTTACCATTTTCCAAGGGAAACTTGTGAAATGTTTATACATAGTAAGGTTATATATTTGCTTTATAAATTTAAAGTGTCAACTTATTTTAGAGACACAAAGTATACAGGAGCTATCTCCAAAAATATCTTTATCACTCACTTTATAAAATCATCCCATTTCATATAAAAGAACACTCAATGGTTTTTTTTTCTAATTAAAATAAATAAAATGACAGCTATCCCCTTAAATTAAATTCTAAATCTTATCGTTAATTTAAAATCAGTGATTTTTAAATTTCAAGAGTTTAGCTTCCGTACATATGAATTCTTATAACTGCTAATCGAGGCAAATAATAAAAAAAAATGAAAATTATTCGTAGCCTTGTCAATTATACATTATTATATTTTTGTATTTTGAAAGAAATTTTAAATAAAACATTATAATCTGAATGTATCCGTTATAAGGGAAGAGGTCTATAAATTACATGTTTTATTGGGTATACGGTCCCTTCATTAAGGATCTCTTTTGCTTACATCCGAATCATCTATATCAGGCGACCATACTTGTCACCCACAAGTCAGCCCCCTCCCATCTTGTAACACATGCTCGGTTTTATTTCCAGTCCATCGAATACTCTACTTTCAGAGCACCCCTCCTTTAACCCCACGAAATATGTCACCTGCCACTTCCTGAGACACCCCCGCCGTCTCTACTAGACGATAATGTGTGTCCAACTTATCACTTAGCAGTTCACCCTTGCAACGTCGAATGCAGTACAATTATGAGGAACACATTCTTACAGTGCACACCGAGACGTATTTACGCAACAAGAGGTCCCCCTCAAGGAGTTCTGAGCATGTTTCAAAATTAAGCTGACTCGAAAGGAGAAATGCATTTAAAATTTGCAATGCAATCGTGCTTATATTTACATAAAGAAGGAGCAAAACAGCTTATTTTCGAGAAGCTTTCAATGAGCTGCAGATGGTAAAAAGATATATAGAATTAGCAATAGTTTTCATACGCCTTCATTCATATGGCTTTTGAAAATAAAGAATATCGAGATTTTAAAGTTGCTGAAATTGATTGGAAAAGGAATGAGGAGAGAACTGACGTCTTAAAACATATAACATAAACATTCATTTAAATAATTTAGTATGAGGATGAATAAGAATTCCAGTGTTTGTGTGCACAATTTCTAAGAAGCAGAAAAGAGCATGTACTAGCCTTCATGATTTTTTGTTTACATCAAAATATGATTACTTCCATGATTTAAAAATCCTGATTATTTCATGGTTATTTAACACTTTGACTGCCATGGCTATCATATGTGATATCCAGTGATATTTCTGTTGAGACACTGGCTATCCGATATGATAGCCATGGTGTTTTAACACTTCAGGCCATGGCTATCAAAGATGTTATCAGTTACATGAAAATCGTGTTGGAGTTTGATTGTTGGGCTCCCTACGATGTGTTAGGTATACGTGGTTTGCGCAAATTGGTATATGTGACGATTTTATGAGCTAAGTTTTAGGAAAAATTAAATATTTGGAACATGCAACAAAAAAGGGAATATATATAAATAGAGAGAGTTTGTGTTAAAATATTGTTTTTATATATAGTTTTGTGTTGAAAAAATACAAATTACACACAAAAAAAAGTTTGGTCCCGTTGTGAACATTTGCAATTTTGGCTTGGCAGTCAAAGTGTTAAATGCCATGGTTATTTAACTTTTCATGAGATTGTTTTTAAAATCATATACATATAGATAAGCGCTACTGCAAAATTGGTAGATTTTACTATCCATTATTTATTCTCTGTTTAATTTTCCTTCTTATAACCTATTTAAATAAATGCTAGGTGATGGTGAGCTGAGATAAAAAAGTAAAAAAAAAATAAACCTATAAAATTAAAATTTATTAAAAAATAATTTTTTGAGAAAACAAGTTTTTATGCATTATTTATTAATGTTGTTATGCACTAAAATTGAAAAATGTATAAAAAATAAATCTTTCATTACATTACCGAATAAAATGTACCTAAGTGGAGACTAATTGGAGAAAAAGTTAAAATTACCTAAGTGCATTTTATTTCATCCCGACTTATAAAAAAGCACTTTGATAAATTTATATCAATTTTTTATAAATTTTTTACAATATTTTATGGAGGTTAATATAATCAAACCACTAAATATATCAAGAAAATTTGAAATCTAGAACAAATCTTGTTAGCTAAACTGTTCCAGAATTTTTCTTACATTTACTCTTACTTCGAAACATAATGAAAGGTAAATTTTACCTTGATGCTTTAAAAGGAAAAGAAAAAAATATTATTGTTTTAACGTGAACTTTAGAGTATTACCGCAAAAAATTTTTTTAAGAAACTGATGTCTTTTAAACTTGAAAAGATTTTACTTTAAAAAATCGAGGTAAGTAAAAATGGAAATGAACTGTCTTGGATCCTTAAATGATGAGTGGAGAAATATATTTTGATATACGACTTTCATTCAAAATAACGTGCCATTTATTTGTGTGAGGAAATAAAGTAAACGTTGCCTATGTTAATTCACTCAGACAAAAATTTTAAAAATAAAAAAGAGGATATTAAAGACAATTTGGGACCTTTTGAACAAGTATCGTATGTTTTTAATTTTTATTAAAACTTGTTCATTATTTTAAAGATTCTTTAAAATTTGGGAAATTTCTATTCTTACACAACAAATATAAGAACTTATTTAACGTCCACTCTATCATAACTTTATATCTAAAAATTAATTATTTTATATTTACAAAATTAGTTTATTAAAAATTTTCATTTTTTTAAGAAAATGAAAATTTTTTTTTTTAAATTGAAAGATCTTCTTTAGAAAAGAAGAAAACGATCAAATTGACAAACTAAATGCTAAATGTAATTTATTTAAGAATACTAAGTAAACGATGTTTAGAGGCTGTTAATTTACTCGTCCATTTATATTTTCTTTTTTTTATATAAAACATATTTAAAACATCGCACAACATCCGTTTTATTGTACATTTAAGAATATCTGTATCTGGTATACAATACTTTAGTATGAAAATTTAGGCAAGTTTAACTTATATTGTTTGACTTTTTAACAGCGGGAACTTTGAGAATAACTAAACGCTCTAAATTAAAAAAAAAAAATAGAAATAAGTGTGTCAGATTTATTTAGCTTTATTCATCTACAAAATATATTCTTTTAAATTAATAGTTAATAAATTACATCCGCAATTTGATATGCAATATCCAAAAAGTTGTTTTATATACAATAACCTCGTCTGCTTATAAGTATGTGGTTTATTATAAAAGCCCACTAGAAGTTAAAGAAATAAAAATCTAAGTATATAAAGAAACAGTTTTTTAAAGCTATAATAAGTATATAACTAAAAAATATAAACATATATATATATATATATATATATATATAGATATAGATATATATAGATATAGATATATATATATATATATATACATATATATATACATATATATACATATATATACATATATATATACATATATATACATATATATACATATATATACATATATATACATACATACATATACATACATATATATATATATATATATATATATATATATATATATATAAGTGTAAACACCAATTTAATAAATTTATTAAACGTCTATGGGAAAGTGTTTTACTACTTTTCATTTATGATGCCATCTATTCATAACACCTGAAAATTAATTATAATAATAAATCCCTTGATCGATGTTTGGTTTGGTTTGGTTTAGAGTGGACTGCTACGGTCTCCTTTTTTGCAACACGAGGGCTAATAAGACTGGACCTACAGCTTAAAACCGATTACGAAGGACTACGAACATCCATGCCACAGTGGGATTCGAACCCACGAACACCGGAACCGAAGGCCAGCACACTAATCCATCGGCCATTGTTCAACAATCCTTTGAACGAATAATGAGACTTTATATTTTGTTTAATTTAATACAGCATTTTAACATAGTATTAATAAAAATAAATTATCTGTTAAGTTTTTAAGGGATTAAATTGAAAAAAATGAAGCTTTAAAATTTAAACTTATTTTAATTTTGATATAACTCATAAATGAATAACTATAAAAATAACTTTTTCATTTTCGTGTAGAAAAAAAAGTTTAATATTTCTTCTGTATTTATCAAAATGTTGGTTCTAAAATTTTAAAAATTAAAAAAATTATACACAAGAAGGTTATTTTATGTGTTGTTATCAATATTCTGAAAACTATTGTTTTTTATTAAAAACTTTAAAGACAAATCAAAGAAAATATATTAAATAATATATATACAAGATTTCAATTGGTTAAAATTTGAGATACATCAATTTCATTTGAAAAGTTTTGAATAATTCGTTTCAAGATAATTGTACTTTAAGATTCCTCTATTTATCCTTTAAAAATTACCAACCATTTTTTACATAATTTACACTCTCTTAAGCTCCTATAGAGATTAATGTAAAATTCCTGCAAAATTAATTGCCTAAAATCAAATTTACTCTTTTTAATACAGCTGCTTGCAGTTTGCACACAGAGTAATTTATAAGCGAGAACATTTCTCAGGTGCTTTTACCCCCTGAAGTAAGAATGCTGTACTCTAACAAAAATTATAAAGCAAAAAAATAAAGTATTGCATCTTTTAAGTTGCATAGAAACATGTTTGTTTTGTTTGACTTACAAAACCCTAAAGCATTTAGATTAATAGATAAAAATGTAATTTTTGTCGAAATTTTTGTGTCCTGTACCCCCTTTTAAAGAACAGTTAAAATAAGATTTTAGTGTAGCTTATTGTTATCCCTTGATGTCGAATATAAAATTAGTAAATTTTGTTACTTTGTTAGATAATATACATACATCAAAGTTGCTTTTTTGTTAGTTTTCCCCTTTCTCCGTATTTATCCCAGAAGAGCGGTTGTAAAATCCTTTAATAAAATTATTGCTACTTTGATGAATTTAACCTTATCCCATTTCCATCTACTCCAAATGCACCACCGGCAACCCGAAATCGCATTAACCTGGTACCGGATTAAAACACAACTTCATCACATCTTCCCATTCGAATATCGATTTTTTTTTTATTTCCGAGAAGAAAAAAAGAAGAAAATGTACCTCAAAATGGATACTTTCGGTGAACTTTTTCGAATGTTTTTGCTCGTGCATAATGAATGTTAAGAGCTGCCGTTTTCGGCGCGACGATGTCTTTTCGAAATGCAGCCAATGGATGCTCGCTAGCGAATACTTTTGCCATGGTCGACCATTTTGTTTTTTAACTAGTTTATCGCGTGTTTTGCCTCAGTTCCCTGGCAAGTTTAAATTCACTTCGTTTTCCTTGAGCGCGTAAAATGGATAAAAAAGCTTGCTCCCCTCCCCCTCTCGAAGATCCCCAAGAAATAAAAAAGAACGAGAAGATGCTAAGATCTGTCAGTTAAAATAAACTTGGGAAGCAATATTTCCTCTGTTCTTCTGTATAAAAGGAGGAATTTTTATGGTTGCCATTAATTCCTGGGGAAATTTCTAAAAATAATTTCTTTCAGTCATGGCACAAAAAAGCTTGTTTGAGGTAAGCTAGAGAGAAATCTTTAGAGTTATGGAAAAAAATAAGAAACTATAGAGAAGTATTTTTAGATGTAAGAGGTCTTCTCTCTGGTGGAGTTGCAAGTTTTCGTCGATAATGGATTTATCAAGCAATCTAAGCAGTGACTGAAAATTAATTTTTGCATCTCTGCTTTTGTTGAGGAGGCACTGCTCGTAAAAGAAAAAAAAATCCGTAAGAAACTTTTGTTTATTATTTAAAAGATTTTCAAACTCCTCCAAATTTATTTTTCTGCAAACAAGGAACATATCTACGTTAAAAACTGCAATTCGTTTTAGTTTAGAATTCTGAGAAAGATCTTAAGTTTGTTATAGAAACGTTGCTAATGGATTTGATAACTTTGATGCAGCCTAAAATAGTTCGTTATACAATACAACATAAACTATTACAAATCTTGAGTGTTTATTATTACAGAGAAAATAGGATCTATCATTTAATGTGCACCTTACAAACTGAAATTTGAAATGACTATTGACATGCGAATTCATACAAAGGATATTAAAATATTTCATTTGAGAAAACAAACTTACATTTTGATAGAAAATTTAGTTAATGAAATGTTAATATGTATTTTTAAGGAAACAGAGGGAGATAATTCTCAATCACTGATAATATAGTAACACTAAATCCTGTATGAAGTATATTAATTGCACATTTCACAAATTTACGACTTAATACCTATTTATACACATATTTTGATAAATGGAGGGAGAACAGTTACCTAATGCACTCTAAGGAAGAATTTTTTATAAACAATAAAATTTTTCTATTAACCCCTTCCGGTATGATTTAATAATGAAAAACTGTGCATGAAATAAACATTTAATTTTATTTAAAAAACTTGTTTCATTTTACAATTCTTACATATTCTTAATTAAAATCCACTTTTTACATAGTGTTAAATAGTATCAGAAACAGTAAAATTAAGAAAATATCAAAGCAAAACATTAATAAGGTATACAGATAATAGTCTTCAAGCTAGTGATACTTTTCAAAACAAAGTGCAAAGGAATTCTTAATTGTTTACACCGCCAAGTAGTCTCACTTTTAATTTGATTCTTGTAACACACACGGCATTTCTTAGTAGGTTTTCTTTTATTCTGACTCATTAATTTGGCAATGAATTATACCAAGAAATTCTAAGTAAACAATATGCAATAGTGACTTGTGATTTTCACAAGTGATAAAAGTGTTGCTAAATTCAGTACACTAGAAATTTTAAACTAAATTAATTATCATATTTAACAGTAACTTTAATCGCATGACGAGTGTAGCTCGTCATTGTGCGGTATGGAAATGAAAAACTAATGATGAGATAGACTGGACATTTTACCGGAAGGGGTTAAATTACCATTTTATTGCTTGTACTGGTTACAAGTAGGACTTGCATTTTCTTCCTTGAATTCTTGTTGATTAAAGACATACTCTCTGGTATAAGACAATTTACTGTATTATCAAATACCTTCAATAATAAATCGTTTTTTGAATTGTAGAACTAAGCCCATGGGCTCTGTATTTTAATATAATTTACGCATCTGAACTCTGAAGAAAAAGCAAATAAACCATATCTAAATCAATTTCCTTTATCACTTTGATTCATTTTCCTCCACTATAAAAAGTATAATAATTCATTAAAAGGCTAATATCAACTTTTATCTTAAATGAACCCTCTTTTCGAACTTTTAATGCCATTATTTCAACTCCTATTTTCCCCGGTTAAGAGCAGGCGATTAAATTTATCAACTTATCCCATAATAAATAGGTAAAAATAACATTTTCTAGCATTATGACGTCATTCATTTAACCATCTCATTGAATCGTTTCTTATTTTAAATTCTGCCTTATTTTCATACGTTTTATCATTGATCTTAGATATAATGTAAATAATTTTCTTTTATATTTGACTTAAATAATAGATTAGGTACATATGTGATAATTTTAAATTTAATCATCGATTATTTTTGGTTGCAAGATAATTCTCAGCCAAAAAACAAACCATTTTTTTTACCTGCCTCATAGCGTACTTTACAATTTTGGAAAATTAAAATTTTACTGATCCCGTCATATGACGGGCTATATGCTAGTAAAGAAAGAAGACTAAAAGGAACACCCAATCTGTTAAACCATTTTCATAAAATGAAACGATATAAAGTTATTAATTTGAGGATTTTCTTATTAAATTCACGTAAACTTATTTCATTCTGAGTCTACTCTTATTGCGACAATATGAAGTATATTTCTGCTTTAAATACCTTGCAAACTAGAAACACAATTAGTTCATAACTATATTCTCATGCGAAGAATTTTTATAACTTACTTTTACTTAGTAATTAAACGCAATATCAGAATTTCATTCTATCTCTTTTTTGAAAAACCTCTTTCCAGGTCTTTATGTACATAATCCTGTTACCTACAAAACATTAATAATATATACCGTAAAAAGAGCTAGACGAATGATTGTCATTGATGGACCAATTCAATTTACATATATCTTATTCGTCATATAACCCGGAATAACGTACATATTTTAATAATTTATTCATACATTACCTAAACAAGTAAATCTACAACCTTGATCATGCTATCACATTAAGCATCTTGTGCCCAATCGGTCTATGTACTTCTCCCCCTGCATACTTAACGTGGGAGAGAAAATAAACGGGAAAACACAAATTCGTGATTACGGAATCCACGTCATTAGTAACTCGGCGAAAATACATTTGCTTCATCTGATAGGCCTCAACGGGACTCTGAACTGCATATTCCTATGGACGTCTATACATGAATTTTTTATTCACGAGATACGTGTCGGGTTTTCCTAAATATAGAGTTCGAAATAATAACATTTGGCTTATTGAGACGGAAAAAATGCTTCTGACGTAAATAGATATATAATATGCAAGGACTATAAGGCAACTGCAATACTAATATTGAACTAGAATAATTGGGAGATATTAGGACGAAAAGTAGGATGAAAAAATGGCTATTTTTCTTTCTTTATTATGTTAATTCAGCAGAAAGCATTTACACAGGGGGAAAACATTTAGTACTGTATATGTACTCGGTTTGGTAATAGAAATAATGAAAGAACATTTATATCATGCTTATTGTTTCCCCAAAAAAATAAGTCAGAGAAGCTATTACAAAACTAATGCTAAACAGAATTTATCTAACTGCCCGATATTATCAATTAAAAAGATTGTTATCAATTATTGCAAAAGTGTTTATTAAAAAGTTTAACGGTTTGGTAATAGAAATAATGAAAGAATATTTATATCACGCTTATTGTTTCCCCAAAAAAATAAGGCAGAGGAGCTATTACAAAATTAATGCTAAACAGAATTTATCTAACTGCCCGATATTATCAATTAAAAAAGATTGTTATCAATTATTGCAAAAGTGTTTATTAAAAAGTTTAACGGTTACATTAACATATTCAAAGAAAAATAAAAGTTGAAAATATTTTGATAAAGAAATCATCTATTGAAGTAATATAATTATGTTTACTTTAGCAATGCTTATACCAAACCATATTTACAAATTATAAAATTGCATAAGTGATTACAATGCTAAAAATAATCATAGATCTCTTTTTCAACGTGAATGAAAAAATTTTGAAGTATACATAACTTTAATACCATTTTAAAAATATATTCTGGCAAATGTTTGTCAGTAACTATTGAATATTATCTATTCTATAACTGCGTTCTAAGAAAAGCATGGTAGAGTCAATTTAATCTTTTATTTTAAGATGAAAAACGCTAATGGATTTTTGCATTATTTCTGTTTATTTTCAAATTAACAAATAGGGTATTTATTAATTTGCAAATATTTTCTACTTTACTAATGACAATTGCTTGAATTTTATTCTATGCATACTTGCATATTCTCGAAATTACATTCGAATATGAGAATTTTGTATCCAAATTTAAGAAATGGACAGTAACTTACCAAGCATTACAAATAGGTATTTTCTCCATTATTTTGGGTTCCTAGAATTAACCTGATACCTGTATGTTGGTTCTCTCCTGAACCAGTACATTTTGGAAGGAAAGGTAAAAGGGAAAACTTTCTTAAAGTTACGTCTTTATATCCACAATTTGCAATTCTTTACAGTCTAAGAAAATTTTTGTATTCTGCTCAAATCGTATGCATCATATATGATTTTTTGTTGTTACCTCTAACTTTGTGATTGACCAAATTTACTACTTCCCATGTATAAAAAAAATGTTTTTTATACATTGCTTAAAAATTTCATACGTTATTGATCTGTTTAAATGTCCACAATTAAACTTGGCTATTCGTATTTCATAATTTTTAAGCGTAATCTTAACTAAAACTAAAACTAAAAATCGTTTTAATTTTTTTTAATATTTATATATATATAAATAAATATATCAAAATTATTACGCTTAAAATATCTCTCCAAATTCTCATTTTTTCCTTCTCAGTTCTTTCATATCTATTTTCCCAGCCACAAAACATCTTATCTAAAAAAGTGTCCTCGACTTAAAATTCTTTTAGTAGTCTCTCAAAGCTAACTATGAAATAAATGCTAGTTTTTTGTACACTCATCACATTTTCCAGTTGAACCAGGCGCATGGCTCACTTTCTGTACTGATCTAAGTTCCTTTCTGACAATTAAATTCGCTGTCTAAACAGCAGGTTCGTAGGAAATAATCTCCTTGTTTATCACTGTGGGACCAACATTTGTAAATGTAATTGTGTTCGTGTATCATTTCATACTCTGATTTCGACAGAGAAATATGTCTATTTCTTAGATCCTAAATAAAAGCTAAGTTCCACTACGGTCTCCCCGTGCACTTCTATGGAACCACGATTGACAAATCCTTAAGCTTCTCATTGTCCAGCAATCACGGACAATTTAAAGTAATAGGGGCTAACATCACGTGTAACAGACGGATTAAATTATCGACGTGATTACATTCATACATGTATATATAAGGCTTTATGCCCCATTATGAAGTAGGGTTCCGGGAGTCTTCCACCATCCTACAGTCGTGGAACCTCACGATGAGGACGCAATGAAGAGACTCGAAAATTCAATCTAACTTCATTTATTCAACGATATATCATGAAACCTTATACGAAACTATCAATATCAAAATTCCATTGAAACTGTATTGAAAAAACTATCAAACACTGTGGAGGAACTCTAGATATTTATTTAAACAGTAAATGCCTAGACCAATGTCTGTGCCGACCAATCAGTCATTACTTGTAATCACGTGGGTGATTTAACCCACGCGTTTAACCCCTTCCGGTAAAATGACGAGTCTAGCTCGTCATTGGTTTTTCATTCCATACCGCACAATGACGAGCTACACTCGTCATGCGACTAAAGTTACTGATAAATATGATAATTTAGTTTAAAATTTCTAGTGTACTGAATTTAGCAACACTTTTGTTACTTGTGGAAATCCCAGGTCACTATTACATATTGTTTATTTAAAGTTTCTTGGTACAAGTCACTGCCAAATTGATGAGTCAGAATAAAAGAAAACCTACTAAGAAATGCCATGTGTGTTACAAGAATCAAATTAGAAGTGAGACTCCCTGGCGATGTAAACAATTCAGAATTCCTTTGCACTTTGTTTTGAAAAGTACCACTAGCTTGAAGACTATTATCTTAATTTTACCGTTTCTGATACTTAACACTATGTAAAAAGTGGATTTTAATTAAGAATATGTAAGAATTGTAAAATAAAACAAGTTTTTTAAGTAAAAAATAAATGGTTACTTCACGCACGGTTTTCCATTATTAAATCGTACCAGAAGGGGTTAAATTCTATTTTTATCTAGGGAACCGGAAGTATTTCTATTAGCGAACATTCGAGAATATTCACTAGGGTTCCTTGAGAAGAATTACACGGGAAAATAGAATCTTAAACCGAAAGTGATAAAAAAAATCATTCCATATATATATATATTTTATATATATATTATCGTGTACTTTTAAATGCTTCTTATACATATATTTTCAATACATAAAAACATCGAAATACCTCTGTTATATGGCCAGTTTTTAAATATTATTTTAAGACTAAGACAGTATGATTTGTACAAAAATAATATTTTTATTTCGTTCTTTTTTCCACTAAGTATGACGTTTCCGATGCGGCGTCCGTGTTAGTGTATGTGTGTCCTTTTTACCACTTGCACCAGCAGGAACATGTTGGCAATTACAGGCGCCATCTAATATCGTCCAATAAATAGATTGTTTCCAGAATGTAATTTTCGCTCTTTTTATGTGCTTGCGTGAGACCTCCTGCAACGACGAGAGTACTACGTGAAGAATATAGGTACGTTTTTTTCCTCCCCTTCCGCTTGTCATCATTTTCAAAGTTTGTCCTAGAAATAATGGACAGGAACGGGCGGGGGAAGAAATTTGAAAGAAAGCATGAAAAGGAAAGAATTTTAGCCAAAATTTGGGGAACCCGGTGTCACGTTAAAAGTGTCAAAAGATAACTTATTGATGTTGTCAAAAGATATTGCTTCTTTATGGAAAGTATAAATTTATTTTCGAACTCAGTGTCAAAAGTTTAGATTTTATGAAGGATTAAAGAAAGGATGTGTACACAAAACACGTTTACTTTTTTGTTTTTTATTTGTTTGTTTTTTCGATATTAGAGTGAACTAACAATTTATAAGTTAGCTTTTGAAACTTTGTTTCAGTGTGAACTTTTTTGACATTTTGCAGATTGTTTACAAAACTTTTTATAACAGCACGTTTTTCTTAGGTTCTGTCATACATTACAGAAATATTATTCCAAGATGTTATAGCATGTTATAAATGTGAGAACATTAATAGAACATTGTTTAAATGTAACAGCAGATCTGTATATTATTTAACGATTACTAAAATGCAAGGTACTATTACTACAAGTCAATAACTATAAAAAAAAGTTAAATGTTTAAAAAAAAATAGGTTATGTTAAAATAAAACAACTATCAACCGAGTATTCATTTATTTTATTAAAACATATCTATTTGTTGTTTTAAATAAACTCCACCATCGATAAAGAAAGCATGTCGTCAAATATTTCCATTTAATCTTATAAGTTTATCAAACAGAATAAGAAATGACTTTTGTGTTTTCTAATTGTTAAAAAAAAGTAATATCTTCTGTGAACAAGAATGTGAAAAATGATTTATGACGCAATAATTCAAGAAATGCGAAAAGCTTAAATTAGTGTTTTACTACTTATATATAAATATTCATTGTCTGGCTAACTAAGACCATAAAGTAATGTTAAAGACATCGTACTCACATATGCGACAGAGTAATTCCGATAAAAACCCCTCGTATGTATCATGTCGAGACAGTAATGAACATTCGTTCTGCAATATGTCATTGCTCCTATGTTCTCTGGTGTAACCCACTTGTAATTTGTCGTTCTTATCTATTCATGTAAGATCTTTTTATTTGGCGGTATTGCAAGAATTGTAGGTATTTCATAAATCTCGGGAATTCGAATAAAAAATAATATTAGAACAGGAGAGAACACAGCTTTAGTGTATCACTGATTATTCAGGACAACCTTACGTAATCCTTTCACAAGAAAATTCTTTTTTTTTACACAGAATAATTACCAATTAACCTGACTAAACTAGTAACTAAAACGAACATTTCTTTATTTTCTTTTATACCACTAATGGTGACGTTATTCTACCCAGAACCAAATAAGAATACTTGAGTTTCACGAGAGATAAATGATAAAGAAGAAAAAAATGACTAATGATTTTCTAATGGTTATAAAGTAGATTGAAGCATTTTAAATTAAGCAAGAAATGGTCAACAAAAGTACATAAACGAAAAATGAAAGGAAATATGCATGTCTAGAGATGTTGTCACGATTTTTTAAAGTGCTAATCCTTATTAGCATATTTCATTGTGTAATGTCATTACATCTTGCATTGTCCTTTCTTTATTTTATATGTATTTTCAAAGCCCTTCCGTGCTCTTCAAAGATACCATCTGCCAGAAGCTGTGCGAAATAAGAGTAAAAGCGTCACGGTAGGGGTTCCTAAAAATGCGTAGGACTTTTCAGAAAGCAAGAAAAGAAAAAAAAGAAAAAGGCCAGAAAGATCGAATCGTGTGCGGGGCTGTGTTTTTGATTTCTTGGGATGAAATCGCGTCACGATGTTTACTTCCTAAAAGGATTGGAAGATGGCAAGAACGACGTGTTTAGACCTTTTAAAACCGCACGTGCTCTTTGGACTTCTCAGCTTTCTTGTCGGCCTAATAAAGATAAGTGTAATAATGTTTTGATGAATGGCAGCACATGAGGAGAAAGCATGCTTGACATTTCACGCACACTTGGGATTTAGAAAGCAGCAAGGCTGGAATTACGAGGGAGTGGTAATAAAGCAGATTCCAAGATTTTTTTTCTTTCACGGCTATATTTGAAATTAAAAAAAAAAGATTTCTGAGAAATTTTTGCAGACGATAAGTAACCAAAGTTCACAAAATAAATGTTATTGGGTATGTGTTGGAAAAAAAGTAGTTTAAAAAAATTATAGAGAATAAGTTTTATAAAAACTGATACTGATATTTTACAAATAATTTCCTTTAATAATATTTTTAACGTAAGTGACAAAATATGTAGAATACTATGTAAAATAATTCCAGAGTCGGACTTTAATATTTCTCTCAGTATTCCGGAGAATTTTTCTCGTCTTTTTATTTTCTTCAAAGCGTTTCTAGTTTTTCTGTTACCTCTATATATGCATGTAATATTAAAATCCCTTATTTACGTATTTTAATATTAATTTAATAACTTTTGTTCATAAAGTGAGTTCGGGGTTTGCGCGGTAATTCTGTTTTTTCTCTCCAGACACGCTATAGACTTAGTACAGCCTCTGTCTGGACTACTTTAGCCAATAGTTAGCGGGTTCTCTTTAAACATGGGTATTTTGTATCACCTGATCAATTGTGCTTAGGGATTATTCATAGACTTTTACCTTAGGAATCCCTACTTGAAAAGTGTATGTGTGGGATCACATTGTCTGTTTGCACGAAGTTGTAAAGCTGTCTGCCTGTTGTACGGATTTCATGTTTATTACCAGAAATAAACTGTGTTGTGATTTTGAATGAGTCTCGCCAATATTTCATGCATCTAACTGTTTGTTATTTATTCCGAAATGATTTCATTATAAAGCCTCACATAGCGATTCAAAATGTCTCTGACAAGCATTTAGGCTAATTACATAAATCCGAAATCAAATCATGGGGAAGATATAACACACTTTTGCCCTCCATGAAGCATGGTGCCACCATAATGTAAGGTGCCGTTGGAAAAAATTGTATTTTCTAGTTATTCAGGAAATGAATCCATAGCATTCAAGTGCAATGTACCACTTATTCATTTTACAGATATTTTTAAAATTAAAATTTCAGACCATATATTAATCCTTTGTAATACTTTATGCCCAATTATTAAAAACATTTCTCGAGATAAATTGAAAATATTTTATTTTCCGAATTGTTGCTTTACTGCAACACTGCAATTAACACAATTTGTTCGCAGAATTTCTATCAAACAGCAATACTAAGTTTATTTCACAGCAAAGTCTTTATCATTTAACTAAATAATACATTTTTTTTTACTTTACAGAAAAATGAAACGTTTAAAGCTAAAATAACAAGATGGTTTACAATACTCTGTCAACACTTGATATAACAGTACAACATATTAGCGTTGCTGGTCAGAAAAGGAAATTAAAGGAATGTTGTTTATTTTATCTGTTAAAATACAGAAGAATGTTCGTTTGCTTGTTTTTACTTGTTTGTGTATTTTACAAATCCTTGAGTTTTGCAATAGTAGTACCAAATTATGTACATCTATTTTTGATACATGATCACTCATCTTGTTACATGGTATAATAATATAAGAGGATATTACGTTCCTCAATCAACGACATATGGCAGTACATGAATGTTATTGTTACATTTTACTACTTAAAAAATTGGTTTAATATTTCGTAACTTACCTACCAGTACTTTATTTAATGAAAAATTTTTATAAAGTGTTTTAAAATAGTATATTGAAATAAAAGAAATTTTGAAAAATCAGACAGAATAATCAGATAAGAATATTGCTTTTAAATAAAGCATAACACAATGAAAAATTATGATATTGTGGGGAAGTACTTTCCCACGGTGGTCTGCACGTGCATGCATAGCCGCTAGAGGAATTTAGGACTCCAATTGTTCACGTCAAGTTTAGGGACCCCTGTAGAGAAGATAGATCACGGAATGGCAGCGTACAGAGCTGTAAGAGTAAGTTATGGGAGCAGGGGCTAAAATGTAATGTCAGCTTGAACAAAAAGGGTCTACTTTAATGAGCCCACCTGCACTCCCGAAGGGCATTTGATGTGGGAAAATTTCCCGAAGACAAGGGATTGGATAAGAAGAAAAAAGGGGCGTTGGGACCGAGGTGAGGAGTTTGGAAAGGTAGTGAGACCGAAGGAGTCGAAGAAGAAGTGGGCAGTAAGAATACAAGGATCCACTATCACCAAACTCGTCCCATCGCCCGTGAGGAAAGCCCCTGCCTGCTCCCCTGTGACTTTAATGGAGGTAATTTATAATAATATTTACAGTCACTTAACTTAGGCCTCTGTTAATAATAATAATTCCTTATAAAGAGATAAGTGATAATTATAGTATAAATAGAAGATATAAATAATGGATGATTATGATAACCAAAAATCTATTTGTAAATAAATGTACAGAATAAATGTCTGAATCTCAATATAAGTATTATATTCATTCTGTGTTTCCCCCCATGTAATGAACACTGGTGTATAGGTTGTATGTACATTACAACAGATATAATAATATACATATATTATAATATAATAGCATTATAATATATAAAAAACTGGTATTTTTCCATTAGCCGAGTACATGGATAAATATTTCAAAATAAGCACCAACATACATTAAAATTTATTTTAAATTAAAATAGTTCACAGAAGGGTTTTAATAAAAGAATAGTACATGGATAAATATTTCAAAATAAGCACCAACATACATTAAAATTTATTTTAAATTAAAATAGTTCACAGAAGTGTTTTTATTAAAGAAGACAATTTGTCTTCATTAATTATGTATACCCAGATCGAAGGTATGGCACAAAGAAGACAAGTTACTATATATATATGCATGACTATGCACTGCTCAGTCACATTATATACAAGTATTATATACAGTCACAACGTATATAAGGAGGATTTTTAAATAAGTTGATAAGGATTTGTTTTAATAGGCAATCTTCTATGTGTTACGACATCAAGTCTTCAAAATTAATAGAGTTAAAGGAAAATAACAGCGTAACGTCACCACAACAGACAA
>CM063498.1:102690322-102817822 GCA_032207245.1 Pardosa pseudoannulata | reverse complement strand
TGTAAAGGAAACTAATGCCATGGCTTCTGCTTGTCTCTTGAAGTTATTCGAAACTCTTATCTCAGTATATATTGAACGAACAGAGACAGTCTTTTGTCCAAGAGTCCTTCTGAAATTGTATGATGGTACTTGAGGAGAAAATGTATATATTATATGAAGAGTGTCGAGGAATTCCAACTATTGGTTTGATGCACTTAGCTCGCTGTTATTAATCCTTTACCTTGCAGAATAAATTTGAATGTCATGTACGGTGAAAATTCTGATTTAAGAAACGTATTGAAATATTTAGTTTTCAAGGATTAAAATTTGAAATATTTTCAAGTCGTAAGGTTATAGTTAACTTTTAAAATAGATAAATTGGACTGAAAGTTTAATATTTTGATTTTAATTAAATTCGACAGTTGATTAAAAATTCGTAATTATTTAAATACCCAATCAGCTACATTTTAGTTTCTTATTTGACAAAAGGTTAAAAATTCTAAATTTTGAAAAGACCTTTTTAAAGAGTCTTGAATAGCATAATTTCAATAAAAAGTCATTTAATGCCTGTGAAATTTTATATCCTTTGTTATATATTTTATTTAATGGATAGCGTATATTCAGTATACAAACTCCCTATATTTATAAGTGAACATACCAGTATGTAAAAATATAATGAATCCATGCATATGTGTGTGTATGTATGTTTGTATAAATATGTGTGTATGTGAAAGAGCGCATGTGTATTTGTGTTCCTTGTATGCAATTACATTATTAGATCATATCGTTACCGACCATATTAACTTTGAAATTAAAAATATGCAACATATTTTAATCGGTTTTAAGCTTTGAATCTAAACAGGTAAAAAGTCAATATTCAATTATGATTACGAAGTTATTCAGATAAGCATATAGGTCTAAATAATCTTTACTAAGTTTTAAACATAGATAAATTGCATTACATGGTGTTTTTTAGGAGATAGGTATAAACGATGATTCATAAATTTAAAATTTCACGATTTTCAAAATTATCAATAAATTTTAAAATGTTTTTATAACTTTTAAAGGTAAATAGGTAATAGATATCTAGGTAGATGAATTAGAGAAATCTAAGAAATAGGAAAAAAATCTTGCAGTATTTCTGTTAACTGATTCTCCATGAGCAAATTTTTAACATAATTAAATAAAGAACGTGAAAGGCAATTATTTATGAAAGCAGGTGAGCTCGTCCATCAGATACATTTTTAAGTTTTATTCTAATCAGATGCATTAGCTTCAGTAACTCAGATATTCAGATTTTTCATTAAATTCAATGGTCGCTTAGCAGTAGCTCCAGCCAAATTCTGAATACAGATTCCTAAGCATTAAAACAGTTCAGCGAGTTATTTAGAGTAAGCGACCACTAAAGTTTTACAGAAAGCTCAGAAATGTCAAACAGAAAATCAGCCGGTTACGAAGACTTATGGAAATTGCATGATACCTATAATGACGGAGTCAGCTGTAGCAGAATAGTTACCAGATCCCAAACACCTTTTAACAGAATTAAAAACACGCCCTCTGATCTTGATTTATTTTCTGACAAGAGCAAACATCAACCACCCGAAATGCCTCACTTGATGACTACTCTCAAAGGGGAATATGGCAGCATTCCGAGGACTATCATCACAAGAAGTCTGGGACAACATCTGGGTGTATCGGACGATCTCTGCAAGGAAGTAAACAAGTACAAAAAAGCTTAAGAAGAAGATACCTTAATACTTCCGTAATATTGAGTAATACTTCTGTAGTAAGTCTGATAGTATATTTAAAATTAATAAACATTTTAGAGGGTATTTTAGTAAATTGTACAGTATTTTGGTTTGTGCCTAATTCATGTATTATATATTCAGAATCAGGGTGGCTCAGCCAGCAAAGGCGTTGATCAAATAACTGAAGGGATGTGTGATCGAGGCTCGAACTGGCTTAAGTTCCATTACGTTCTTTAATGGACCCTGGGACACGCTAAATATGTTCGAGTTCGAAATGTACTCAAATTCCAAAACGATACCGGGACTACCTAAAATTCGGTTCTCCCTGGAAAAATTGGCAAAAATATTGGTGATATATACTAAAACACAAAGGTAATCCATCCAAATATTGTATTTCTTGCTTTTTCTGGCGACTTTAATTAATACACAGTGCGCCATCGTAATAGAATTATTTACTCTTGCTTAAAGTAAACGACTTGAAAACCAGGCATTTATATTTATGGGCAATTAATCCCTTAACAGTTTGCAAACGCAACAGCTCCATATTATTAAAAATCAGTCATAATGAACCATTAATGGTTTGTTATATCTAATTTTTTAAACTTTGCGCACTTTTAATGTATTAGAAAAGGTTTACACAAGGAGAGTTGGATGCAAATATCATATAAATTACAATAGAGATACGGATAGTTTGGACACGAGATAAGGAGAAAATGTTAGATGACCATACTTAAACCATTATCGCCCAGTTGGCGGGGGAACACAGTTCTATAATCAAGCCACGGTGCCTTTCGAAATGGCAAGCCAAACCTGGGGGCTTCTTAGTCCCTACTTCTAAATGAGAACACATTTTTGTGTTGTTCTAGGAAGAAATTTTGGCTTCCTATATGGTGCTCCCAAAATAAAATGTCCAACAAAATCCGCAGCGTTGTACAAATGAACACTTAACATATAAGTGTATCCGTGCTTTTTAATGTGTGTACGTGTATTCCCATAATATATCTGTATCCGAAATCATATTACTATTTTTAGTTTTATTTAGTAATTAAGTAATTCAGTAAATTGTAGTAAGAGAACAACATTGTAGACTATATGATTAGGCATCCAGTTGACTCGTCGATTTTTTGAAATAAATATTTATTAAGTTCAGTTTGTCAGCTTGATTTTGAACTGTATTAGATACAGTTGTATTTTATGTATCATTGGTACGCTATCCGGATTTCACAACTGTTGATAATATGGCTAGATTTTTGTCTGTTTTTATTTTATTTTCAGCTTATTGTTAAATTTGTTTTGTATTAAAATTTGACAGAGGTTTTTGTTTCTTCTGTTTTTTTCCCAATCCCAAACAAAAATTTTATTTTCCCATCAAAAATAAATCATTTAAACTAACTACAAATATATTCCAAATCAACTATCTTTTCCGCAAGTGGCACTCATGATAAATTTCTGTTAAAAATATTTTACAATATATCTAATCTCGAATGTTTCTGATTCACAGATCCAAAAAAATTTTATGAAATTGGGGATGCCGGACGGGGCTACCCAGTGATACATTCGTGATAAAAGTGGATTTCTGAGATAGCATCTATTTCCATATTTTGGTACTCTTAAAATAAAGCACCTACAGGAAGTGCGGTTATGCGAAAATTTAAAATAACATTCTTATCACAGTGCAGCTAAAAAATGTTTTATTGCTTATAAAATTGCATAGAAAGTTTCAGTATTAAACATTGAACACTTTTGTTTGTCGCCAATGGTGGCGTATAATACATCTGTAAGGCGTCTACAATTTAGCGACTACCGTGAAGGATATGGCATGGCCCCATAAACTTAAATTTAGCCAAATTCATAACTGAGAAATAAATACGAAAATATAAAAATAAATTTATAATGAGTCTTGCTTATAGGAAATCCTAACAATAGAGTCAAGCTTTCAGAAACGAGAATTGAGAACCTCTAGTGTTTCAATCCTTTTCCTTTCAGTACAGATGCATTATAGACGCCGTTTCTTTTTTTTCGCCAAACTTGGCTATTTTTTGGCGGTTTTGTGGGGCGATGAGTGGGTTGGTGTGTTTGCCCTGACTTTAGTGCATACTGTTCAGCATACTATCTCCCTTTTAGTATTTACTTCTGTTATTAAATGTATTTTCAAGTTCCTTTATTACAAGGGGGGACCCCCTCACATGTTAGATTTTTTTTATAATATTAGTGGTTATTAAAATATATATTGTGTTTATGCTGTGTTGATATATATCATAAATATTACTAATCTGTTATTTTTTAAATAACGTAAAAAATGATAATTATTGTGGTAATTTTATTTTAATAATGCTATAGATTGTTTTTTCTAAAGTTTTGTTTTGTTAATTGTTCTGTTTCAAATATTCCATGTTTTTTTACTTGGCGATTTTTCAAAACACGCGTTTTTCTGTTGGTAGCCAAAATAAACATGGCGATGAGGCCGGCCTCTAATGCATCTGTTCCACTTATAGCACATCACATTTTTCACATCAGCTTAATAATATACTTTTCGATTATATCCACAAATGTTTAAACAGAACATTTTATGATTTGCATCATTTTGGCGATTATCCAAAATGTTGTCGAAATATATGATGCAACTTTAGAGTTCATTGGCGACAGTTTGCATTTGGGCAAATTTTGACATTAATTTATAGAAATAACAGATGTAAATTAGGTTTGAATTCAAAATTTCCATGTAAATTAACATAGTTTCTGGATCAATAAAGCTCAATCTATTTTTCTTCATGTATTTTTATAGTTTGTGTTTTAAAAACTAAATTTCTATGCAATTCAAACGATATTAATGAAACAATATTTTACTACGCGACAAAAATGTCGCCAATGACAATATTGCCAAGGAGTCTTATACTAATTATGTAATGAACGTGAAATACCGGTTTATAGTTAGCATGCCAAATTACGGCAATTGTAGCCATATTCTACTTTTAAGAAAGTATTATATAAATTTAATTTTTTAAATTCATTAAAGGATATATCATTACTGTACATTAAGATGCAGTCCAATGAACGTTATATCTCATTAAGAAAAAAAAATACTGTAGAAATCTATTTTCTATTTTATTTTGTGTCTAGATGTTGTACTATCAACAATCAGCTATCTGATATATTTAAAATTGTGGTACACAAAGGGTGAAGAGGCTAGGTCTCTGGTTCTTAATTAGGTAATGATTATCACAAAATAAATGGACTGTAGCTCTTAAATTAAACTTTTTTTCTCAGACGAATACTCAGTCGCCTTCTCGAAGCGAAGGATCGAACACACTCTCAGTTACACACTTTATATAACAAACATAAAAACACAACAATTCTTAATGTGGCGGTTTTACAGCAAGCTGCCAGAATTGGCGCCAAGCGCAATATTGGCGGTTTTACAAAACAAAACTCAACAAGGGCAAAATAATAGCTAATTAGTTACATGTGTGATGTAGGTCAACTTTGGCGCTTTTAAAAATAATTGGCGGATTTTTAATTTTCTTGCAATATTATTGCATGGTAAAACTATTTAAACTTATTTTTCAAATCTTGTGTTTTTCCTAAGGTCATATAATGTATAAGTTCAGTGTTTTGAAAATTTCATATTTTCTTTATTAAATGTTTTATTATAGAAATTGTTGAGAATTTTTAAACTCTTCTAAGTTTGTGTCGCCATTTTTGAAATTTTTTTGGATTTTAACATATTATATATATATATATATATATATATATATATATATATATATATATATATATATATATATATAATGATATTTTAACCCAAGTAACCGAATTTATTCCCAATGACATTCTTTAAAAATTATTCTGTAGATTCTATACTTAAAATACAACTTTTCCGTTCCTTTGGCAACATTTTTTTTCTCCTTTAATGTCTCGTAAACCTGTTGATCAGTCACCTAGTCGCCAAGCAATAGTTTAGTGAAGAAAGACTTTTTTTAACCTTCTGGTCAATGGCATTTGCACTCGTTCTTCATAACTCCTTTCCATTCATTGGATAACTACCTCTTTTCTGACTATTTGACAACGAGATTTTGTCTCAAGATATAGTGCCAAATAAACCTATATTCTTTTTCACAGCATTTTGGTCTCCTCTATTCCCCCAATGCCTGACACTTTTCCATGGTAAAGACGATGTAGTACCACACTTCATGTATATAACTTTATACAATTAAATATATATATATGTTTATACAACTAAATATATATATATATTATAATAAAAATTATTGTACTTATATAACAATATATAACATTCATATAGGATTTGTATATCTGCTGAATTTTCATAACAAGATTTGATAAATTTCATAAAAGTGAAAAACGAATTAAAAAATCACGCATGATAGCAGAACCAAAAAACATAACAGAATTGTAACAGAATCCATGAAATAAAATTGCGTAAAGGACAATACAGCCCAGTAGGCATTTGAATGTAACCCAAAAATATAAAGTAAAAATATTTCATTGCATATGTATCACCTCTAAGCATGTATTACATTAAACTTAAAAATATTATAAGAGACATGACAAAATATTTTAACTAGTACTCTGCTTAATAATAGTAGTAATCGAATTCTCTTTACATTATTAGATTCTGGTATAAAATAAAAGATAACATGGAAATTTCTGAGCTATTATAAAAGGGAAATATACATACATTAGCTGCTGATAACCTAAAACCATTCTATAGTCGTCAGTTCAAAAATGATCAACACACTTACCTGCAAGGAAAAAAGTATAGTGTATTAGTAAGGACAAATAATTGCAAACTTCTAAACATGTAAAAAATATCTTAACATATTATAACATTTTTAAATTAATTATATTTTTAATCAAACGAGTGACCATAGCAATCAATAAAAGAAAAATATGATTAGACAAATTCATCAATTTAAATTAAGCAAACGTAATATTGCTTCTAAAATTTTAGAGCAAAATATTTTTGTCGTAATGTTACGTTTTAATCCACATAGTTAGTTCACTTTGCAAAAAAAAAAAAAAAAATAAAAATAAATAAATAAATATTTTTATAGAAAATTTTAAAAAATGTGTAAATACTAAATACTTTTTTGTAAACAAAACTACGTAAAAACACTTAAATTTTGTGCACTGTGTAGAGATTAATACACTCTTAATTTGTACTAAAGATGTAAGATGTCTACAAAACCATTCACGTGATCTTCACAAAGTAATATTGTTGTAAAAAAAACTTCAAATCCGTCAGGTTTGGTTTGGTTTGGGAGCACTACGGTCTACCTTTTGCAACACGAGGGCTAATAAGACCGGGACCTACTGCTTAAAGCCAATTCCGAACGGCTAAGGACATCCATGCCATAGTGAGATTCGAACCCACGAACTCCGGTTCCGAAGGCCAGCATTCTAATCGTTTGGCCATCATCCGGCATCAAATCCGTCAGAATTTCTCTTATTGTCTCCTAACATATTTTAGATCAATATAATTTTATAGAATGCAAGGGAGTAACTTCGTAATGAATCTGATTCTAGAAAAGTGAGTTAAATTCTAATTCTATATTTACATTATCAAAGTTATATATAATTGTCACCAGATGTATTGTGTACAAGTATTTGAGGTTCACTCATGTCAAATACAATCCTATTCGTTAAATTAATATTGTATATTTATTATTTAAAGTAATATTTTAGCAATTGTATAATGGTTCCTTTTATGAAAGAATTGAAAGATCGTGCCTCACGTTCACGTAAAATAAGTTTGAATGAAGCTCTGCAAAAATGTGCATTGTTTAACTAATATGTTTACAAAGGAATCATGTAGTGCACAATATATTTTTGATTCAGGAGGAATAATAAGATTACAACCATTTCATGAAATACAGCTATAAAAAGTGTCGATTTTATCTTGCCTAAAGTTACAATCTTGATTTGGTCTTCAAGTGTTCTCAGAACTTAGATTTCCTTTCAAGGGAGATTGGGTTTTTCTTTTCCTATACCCCTTTCTCACTTGGTGATTTGCTAGTGAAATGTGGTCACACAAAAAGTATCCACGTTCTTTGTGTGTACAGGGAGATATTTCAAAGATATGCGAATAACATATATATTTTAATTATTACACAAACACCAAATTTTGGAGGAACCACATTATTCTCAACTATGCATTTCGCGTTTTGTTTATAAAGGTTGAACTGTGTATAAAAAAACCGAACGAGATAAACGATTGAGTAGAACGCTGATCTGGGGAGAGTTTTCGAATACTACTGTTGGCATGGGTTGGCTTACATCTGTCCGGAATCGGGTTTAATCAGTAGGTCCCGGTCTCATTAGCCCTTGTGTTGCAAAAATATAGATAGAGTGCTAAAAAATGTTTACTTGATCTTGACATAGTAAACAAATTTAAACTGCGTCATAATTTTTAATATTTTCTCTTAACGTGACATTAATTTTAGATAAATTTTAATTATTGGTTATTCTGATTCTCAAATAAATTTTATTTTTTTCGACTTTCTGAGAATTATATTGTTTGCTTCTAGAATTGTTGAGCTTCAACTAAAATGCAGAAGCATTTTAATTGAAAATTTTGGAAGAATTGCAAACATGTTAGATTTGGCACTCTAAATTGCGTGTTTCGTGTTTCTCATAACTATTCCAAATCAATAGGACTCAAAATGACAGATATTCGAATGAAATTAGTAATTTTCTTGTTTAGATTTCATTAACGTGCGGAAAATGCGTGTGTACTGGATATTTTTTAGTTTGTTCAGAGAAAAAACAGTAAATTTACTGCCATAAAAGCTGTGCTTACGAAGGAACATCTACTTACGTCTCAGTAAAGAATGTACAAAGACCGTTTACGATCACGTGATCAAGATTTTCCCCTTACCTCGCGGGAGCAGTCGATAAAACCTAGAACCAAATTGCGTGAGCCACGGAAAGTTAAGGAGAAGATTGATTCGAAGATAAAACAAGATTTAGGGTAGCTTGCAAAAAGCAAACATCATCCAAAAGAAAGGGAATTTTTTCTGACACATTAACGCTATTTTAAATGATGAATGCATTTCTTTCACGCTTACATTGTTTTATTAGCCTCTTTCGAAAAAATATATTCCTTGTGAGTGCAAGTACCGAAAAAAATTTCTGGTGGAACTTCAGCATTAGTTGAAGTTTTTTCCAGTTTCAGTGAAAACATGAGATAGAAAAATTAACCTTATAATTTCAAGCTTATTTTCGTGTAGTAAATTATTGTATTTTTTATTTGTTTGTCCCATTTGCAATGCTTGGAACTGTGACAAAAGCAACTGACTCCCTACATTCCATCACGAGTAAGTTTTTAAAAAATTTTGTTGATAAAGAAATAAATAAATGGTTGATTATTTCTGAGTAGTTTTGTTTGGAGCACTTCAGTCCACATTTGTGTAACACGATGGTAAATAAGGATGGAACATACTGCTTAAAGCCAATTCTGAAAGCTACTAACATCCAGGTGGGGATTTGAAAAAATGTACCGGAGAACAAAGCCCTACAAGTTCTACTTGCGATTGCTAGAGTCAATTTCTTGTTACTCATGACTTTTATTAACCAGGGATTACTGTTTAAACTTGTATAATTTCAGAATTAAATTTTGATGACGAGCATATGAACGGACCGTCCTATATACTTTGTCAACATCCATCAATAGAGGGTGACCTTTTCAGTATGCCTGTTTGTATGGGTATATATAAATAGTGTTCTCAAAACACCTTCACTAAACCATAGTAAGTGAAATGTCTGTTAACGGAACAAAAACAGATATTTCACTTAAGATAGAGTAATAAATTCGTTTCTTATCTGTATAACATTTCCATAACCTTCCTATTATTACTGTGTTATTACTTTAAACCAGCTTATATTTTCTTTACTCTCTCAAGTATATTTAGAATAATTTTCAATGTTGTTTAATCGTAAAAATCAGCATCATTTCTATGAATTACCGTATAAAAATAAAAGGTATCTTATATCTGGATTTTAAAATAAATATGAGTTTATGGAAGAATGATAAAAGACACTCAAGAGCCAAAACATTGTGACCACATGTCAATAACAAGATGACCCACCTTTGGCTCGCAACACATTTTCAACCCACCTTGGCATGGATGCCACAAGTCCTTGGTAGATGGCCGGAGACAGATTGTCCCAGCTGTTTAAGCAACGGTTAAGCAAATCCGAGATATTGCGAATTGGTTTTCTTTGAAATCTGAGCTGCCATCCCATGACATCCCAAATGTGTTCTATCAGATTGAGATCCGGTGAGTTAGGCGGCCAGGACATTAACTGGAATTCAGCATCATATTCCTGGAACCACTCCAACACAATATTAGCCTTGTGACATGGGGCGTTGTCCTGTTGGAACATTCCATTTCCAGCTGGAAAAACAGAGGCCATGTAAGGATGCAACTGGTCCGCAATGATATTCAGATACCCTGTAGTATTCATGGTCAGCTCTACCACAACCGCAGTTCCTAGAGACGCCCAACAGAACGTCCCCCAAGGCAAAATAAAGCCACCACCGGTTTGTGTATGACCTACTGTACATTGAGGGAGCAAATTTTCGCCTGGGAAACGGCGTATCCTGACAGGGCTATCGTCGTGATGAATGACAAAACGTGATTTATCTGACCAGTCAACTCTCTCCCACTGATCCATGGACCAGTCGCGATGTTCCCGGGCCCAGCGTAGGCGCAGTTGGCGATGACGCTTGGTTAGCAAAGACACACTAGTGGGACGTTTGCTGCATATATCCTCATACCCAATAGTGTCCGCTGAACAGTGAGCTCCGATACTATTTTACTTGGCCCTGCATTGTATTGGGTTGTCAGCTGAGCCACTGTCTGGCTCCTGTTTTGCTTCACCATGCGAGACAGTCTCCGGCGACCTTTTTCTTTGATAGCGTGTGGACGCCCAACACCATGTCGTCTACTGCTGGTTTCACCGTCATTCATCCACTTTGCATAAGTACTAACAACTGTAGATCGCGAACAACCCACGAGTCGTGCAGTTTCGGAAATACTTGTTCCGAGCCTTCGAGCCATTACAATCTGCCCTCTATCAAAATCGCTTAGATCCGTAGCCTTTCCCATGACACACAGAAGTAAGTGAAAGAATGATTCTTCAGACTCTCCAGCAGCAGTTAAATACCACTTCCACCTGATTAGGTGCCTTCCACGTTATCCAAGTGAGTTCATTGTAAAATTTAGGGGTGGTCATAATCTTTTGGCTCTTAAGTGTATAAAGTATAAAATTTGTCTTACAATCCTACATTTCAAGTGTTAAATCGGAAACAACATTCGTTTTACTCACAAAAATACTTTTAAATGATAAGACTACTTAGAGGACACAGTATTAAATTCTTAAATAAACACAGTAATATGATTATCAAAATACAATATTGCGTGTTATCTTACTGATATTTCTTTAAAGAATATATTTGTAAATAAATTGCTATATCATTGATATCAAACGAAACATCTCCAGTAAAATCTTAGAGAACTTAGAATCATTAAACCGGACAGAACATTCACTTTTCCCAAAGAAAAATACAGTTATAAATGAAAAACACATTCGAGACGTGGAGACAAGTCTGAATTTTTAAGTAAAATCAAACCCACAAATACATTTATTAACACAAAACATCTTTTGAGGTTAAATTCTACTTTCTACTAATCATTAAATACTAGCTACCTTTTCTTAAAGATTGTTAAAAAATGGCTTGCAGATTTATTTTTAAAATTATTTTAGTTCAGATTGCTTGGTTTGATGTGGACCTCTGCAGTCTGCTTCTAAAATATATTTGATAAAACTGCTCGCACGTAATTAGTTAATTCTTGAATAATTGTATCTGTTAATAAATCGTAAAATGGAATATTTTGAACAAAAATATGTAGTCTTTACAGTGCTTTGAAGCTTTGAATTTAAAACAATATTCGGTTTTGCTCGCAAACAAATACCATTATATATAATATACACTTTCATGTCAAGCGGGCACACGACTGAATTCCTAAGCAAAAATAAACCCAGTGATACACATAGTCTGAACTCCCCAGTTAGATTTGAAATTTGGAGCTAGCAAGTCGGAATATGAAAACAGCTGCAAAGCAGATTTCCGCAAGCGTGTTTTTCCTCTCTTGACATCATCCAATATATGCACCCTGTGTGCCGCGGCGAGATCTGTAAACGAGACGGAGAAATGATGTGTCTGAAGTCGTTTTCGACCATAACCAAAACACATACAAAGCATCTTCGCGGCATTTGGCTTTTTTATTTATTCAGGATATCTCGACTCCTTTTTCTCTGCTTTTCCTTCGGGGGATATGAAGTAAAGTCAGATATATCGGGTACAGAAAAAAAAATATCATTTGCATTGTGTTCTGCTAGATGGGTTGTAAACAAACTTCATTTTTCTTATTTTCAGCCGCGGAAAAGCATTATTAAGTTGGAAAGCTTTTGCTATATTAAGTTTCTTTTCGTGTTTGTCCTCGCTTGGTATAGCGTTTAAATTCAAGACGTGGAAACTTTATGTTGTGTTTATAAATGTATTTCGTGAAACAGATCATACAAATCAGTTAAAATGGGATTTGGGGTGGGATGGGCTGTACTGAGAAACAGATATTGAAAAAACAATTTCTTTTGCATTTATTGTTCATTTATTTACTTTTTGCGAGATGTGTACAGTTCAATAGCATGGAATACAATGGACAAACCATTTTTAGAGTTCAGCATTATTGGTTTGTTTTAATTCGTTTGAATCTTAGGTATTTATTATGTATTTATTTATTTTGAGAGATGTGTTCTTTGAATAGCATGGGTAACATTAAACAACCAATTTTAGCAGAATTATTTTTCAAGTACAGAATTAACGGTTTATTTTGATTTTAATAAATTTATTGCTCGTTTATTTATTTAGAGATATGTATACATATCTCTAAATAATAAACGATATGTATACATATGTGCATGGTAAACATTGAAAAATCAATTTTAACAGAATTGTTTTTGAATTCGGCATCAATGGTTTATTTTAATTCTTTTAATTTTTATGCATTTATTGGTCATTTTTTTATTTTGTACATTTGTTTGAATAGCACTGCAATCATTGGTCAATCGGTTTTAAAGGAAATATGTTTTTGAGTTCAGCATCAGTGGTTTATTTTAATTCGTTCGCCTAAACCTTCCAAATTTTGTTTGAGAGTTTTTCTTCATTCGATTCCATTCTTACGGAGGCTTTTCAGTTCCTGAAAATATTCAGTTGTGAAAAGAAATGGTAGGAATAAATTGTACCCGAGCCAAAAAATCAGTGATTTCAAACAAGAAATCGTGTTCGCTTAGCATTTCTATTCAGGAAGAAGAACTAATATTCGGACCGTTTCTGATACTTAGTAATATTTTTAAAAACTTTTTTTCATGTCTTGTTAATTCCATACTTGAACTTAAACTGAAGGTTTCATATTCATGAGTAAATATTTAGTTTAAGAAATGAATCACTGGATATTTCCTTTTGCCACCTATAATTCTTTTTCTATGGCCCGTAGAAATATAATTATGTACAGCTGTATTTTGAATTAGTACAGATTGCGTCAAAGACATTACAGAGTAATTCATTGTGAAGTCAGTATACTGTATACTTAGTTGTTTTAAAATTTAGCAAGTGACTCGTCACTTGAAAAGGCATTGTAAAATATAACTATCCACAAACAACATAAGCGGCAAAACTATTGTCACGTTTTCCTTTTCCAATTCTTGCAAATCCTGTAGATATATATTTTATTGGTTACCACAACTAATTTTTTTCAATATATATAGCAATTTTCCTATGCTTAATTTTGGTTATTATTTAAAATACTAAGCCAGTGATTTTACGGAAGAAGAAGTAATTAGATCAGTGCTAAACGTATAAAGTATGTTCCAAAGGGTTAGAAAAAGCTTTGCCAAGGCAGGGGGATCAAACAGTTACATTTTTCTACTTGCTTATCATTATTCGGCTTCATTGTTTTACAATAAAAACTATTTTGAAAACCGCATTTAATATAATTATCGTATTTAATCGTCTTCGCGTACCCTATTTTCTCAAGAGAATGTAGCGAAAATGTATATTTCATGTGTAACGCGTACATAAAATTTGATATGCATTTGACATGTGACTTTCCAGACAGTAAACCAATCGCTAAAAGGACACAAGCTCCAACGCTTTTTAACACTCCAACGGCCAAGGTTTCTATATACCTAGAACGGCCGTGAGCGGTCATTTTGACCGGTCTTTCAAAAAATTAAAAAATATTTTTGATAACTAAAATAATATTTAATTACCTTTTCAGGAAATAAGTTTAATAACAAATTACAAATGAAACTTACATTTTAAAAAGGAATTTCAAGAAAATAAATCATTTTACATTCTATTACACTTCATAGACAATCTTGACGATATTGCTTGATACATTTAATTTTTGATGCAATTTACTTAGCAAAAGAACTTTTATATTTTTATACTTTTTGATTTTATATGATGTTAAAGTAATACCTTCATGCGAATTTGTTTTGTTAAAATATCTCCCACATACCTGTCATTTTTTGTCTAAAAAACACCTTTACTAGAAAAAAACTGGTACTTTTTCTGACGGTGGTCATTTTGACCATTTCTGGCTGGCCGTTCTAGGTATACAACGTTTTATTAAAAAAACTTACGACCATATTTAAATGGAATTTTGTTTGCGTATTATCCATAAATATTTTGGAATAGTCAAAAATGATCTCAGTAATAGGCAAAAATAAACGAGAGGTATGCGAGATTAAAATGCATATACGGTCAAAATGACCGCCTTGGCCGTTCTAGTGTTAATGCCATTCAAAATATGACGCCATTCTTAACAAAGTCATTCACTGTTGTTATGGAAAGTTTTAGCTCACTGGGAGGACATAGGCTGCTACGCCATAACTGTTGGGGCTGAAATTAAAGACCTCATACAGTTCTATTTCATGCGTATTATACGAGGAATTTATTTATACTATTGATCTTCATACTATAATAAAAAAGCATTTGCCTTTAAAATAAAGATAAGATCTAGTCATGCATTTTACCGCACATTTAATTTGAATAAAATGCAACATGCAACAGAAAATGGTAAACGCGCTTCAACTCTGGAATTGCCCGTTCTAAGAAGAAAATTACTGTTGTGCAAAAGAAATAAAATAGGAATGAAGTATAAATGCAACAATACTTATACTGATTAAAATATTTGCATTTTTCTTTTAGTTCTTAAATACCTATCTTTATTATGCTAGAGAACTCAGTAAATATTATTCTATGTATAATGCACACCTTTAGTTTTTGCTTTGTTTAAAAAAGTGTGCATTTTACAAGTAAATATGGTAGTTATTTTTTATTTCTGTAACAAAATAAAAATTTTCGTTTCTTTTTCTATTTTCTAATATAATTTCAAAATATTTGTCACTGAACCATTCGCAAAGCACATTTAAACTACACTTGATAGTTTCTGCTAATTAATTTATTTTCAATGTTATGCGTTTTATAAAGATTTTTTTTTTTACTTAATGCACTATATTTACAAGAACAATGTCTAGCAATGAATTTCTGTATTTCAGAAATTAATTTTAAATGTCCTAAAATAGAGCATAATATAAACAATATTTAATGGAATAGGATAACCCAAGTATGGTCAAAATATTTTTAACAAATACTTTAAATTATTGCTCTAACCTTTCTATCAATGTATGCAAAAGAGGAAGTCTATTTTCAGTTTTTCAAAAGCTATTTGCATTTATGTTTTCAATCAAATGTTATCATTAAGAAATAAAAATTTTAAATGGCTTTTCTGTGAAATCAGTACCTCAAAAATGCCAAAGCTGTTTTAATTTAAGATGCAAGTGTTGAACTTTTTTCCAATTTTTATGCATAAATTATAAGAGAATATCTTGCATGTAATTAGCAATGGCTGTTTACTTTTTATATACAAATATATAGTAGAACCTGTCGTTTCATGGTTTTTCTTATTATATATAAAAGAAAATAAATTAAAAAATTAATTTTAAAGATGTATTAAAATCTATTTACAAACCTTTATAGAAAACTTTGAGGTTAAAAAACATTTTTAAGCAATTATATTAACAATTGAAGCGAGTATAAAGGTTTTAACACTAGAATAAAATAGGAATGAAGTATAGATACAGTAATACTTATACTGATTAAAACATTTGCATTTGCATTTTCTTTCTTAAATGCATGTCTTTATTATGCTATATCATGTGATTACAGGGCACAATAAAGAGTATTCCCTGCATAATTCCCATTTTTAATTTTTTCTTTGTTTCTAAAACAGTGTGCATTTTACGAGTAAATTATTTAAGTTTATTTTTTATTTTTGTAAACTAAGCAAAAGTTTTCACATTTCCTATTTCAAGATTTGTCGTTTTGATCCAAAATTATTTTGTATCAAATTCTTTCAAAGCGATACTAACAAAATTGAAATAAATTTCTGTCTTTTCTATATTTATACCTTTAAAATTCCATGAAAGCATAACGTTGAAGAATTTGAACTTGTAAAAAATGGCTCATTGAAAGGCTTTCAAATGTAGAACCGAAACTGTAGATATTTGTTCTAACGGTAAAATACTGATATGCAGAAGATGCACTATATATATATATATATATATATATATATATATATATATATATTTATATATGTGTGTGTGTGTGTGTGTGTAATGTTAAAATCCCTTATTTACGTATTTTAATATTAATTCAATAACTTTTGTTCCTAAAGTGAGTTCGGGGTTTGCGCGGTAATTCTGATTTTTCCCTCCAGACACGCTATAGACTTAGTTCAGCCTCTGTCTGGACTACTTTAGCCAATAGTTAGCGAGTTCTCTTTAAACATGGGTATTTTGTATCACGTGATCAATTGTGCTTAGGGATTATTCGTAGTCTTTTACCTTAGGAATCCCTACTTGAAAAGAGTATGTGCGGGATCACATTGTCTGTTTGCTCGAAGTAGTAAAGCTGTCTGCCTGTTGTACGGATTTCATGTTTATTACCAGAAATAAACTGTGTTGTGACTTTGAATGAGTCTCGCCAATATTTCATATATATATATATATATATATATATATATATATATATATATATATATATATATATATATATATATATATATAAGTTACCCAAACTGGTACTGAACTATGTAAGAAACCGAGAAATTCCTTAAAGTTGTCTATTTTCTAACAATATATACTATTTAATATTGTAATATTTTATTTCTTATCAATTACCATAATAATTTAATGTCTAAAAATGAATAAATGTCACTGAGTATAAATACAGTGTACTTTTGAATAACAACAAGGATTCATATTAACTGGGGTGAGCTTGACCCAGTTCACAGTTTCAAGTATACCGAAATTCCCGTGGCTCTATTGAAACAATTTTAAATTTTAGCTATATGAACAGTTCAAAGCGACTTTAATTTCTTGAATACACTTCAGATCGGAATACAACACAATTGCAATGCTTAAAGTAAAACGTGAAACAAAAAATTTAAAGGGTACATGTACCCTTAACATTATTTATAGCAATACATTTTACAGCACAGTAAATGCTCGTAAGATTTAACGTCCATAAATGTTGGTAACATAAGATTTTATTAGACATGTTTCTAATTACAACTTTTCCTTCTGGGGGACATCTTAAAATACAGAAAGCTACATCAAATGGAAGGATGCTAATAAGACTTTGATGCGTACATATGCTAAACATGTTAGATTAACTGCATATGCCTGTTCTAGTTCGCTGTCTTAATTTGCATTTACCTTTTAGCACATGAACTAATCTCCGAAATTTTCATGAGTGATTTTAGAGAATATTAAATTTTCATGCTTTCTCTTCTGAAAATTTGTGATGCAGAATTCAAGCACAGTATACTGAATGATGGCGACGGATTCATAAGCATAGTAATTGAAACTTTCAGAAAGTATCACACTCATTAGCGGTCTTAATAGACACGTGTATTTATCAAAAGTACGAGCATATATGCCCCAGGTATACTATAACACCCGATAACACCTCTTGACTGAGAAATGTTATTTTCTTTTGATCATATGAATAGTTTTCCAGATTTTATTTTTGTTGAAATTATTAATCTCGCAAGATATTTAAAATTATTCAGATTTAAATTTTGGTTGTCAACGCATTTAAGAAATTGTATGTTATGAAATTTGAAAAATCCGAAGTTCTTAATATTATCTATAAAAAGCACTATTGGCATATAGCATTTCAATAAAAAATAATGAACGTCAATAGCACTACTTTTAGATAACATTTTCACATCTTAGAAAATATTTGATTAAAAATATTCACTAATATAAAAGAGTTATTAATAATTAACAAATTCATTCAAATTATCAACATACCTCGAACTTATTTCAAACCTTTCTCTAATAAAGACATGTAAGGAGGACTTTATAAATCATCGTGTTTTAAACTATGAATTACAACCCAAATAAAGTTACTCAACAAAATGTTAGGTTCGGGAAAGTTGACATATTAATTTAATGAAATATTACTTAATATTCTTCTGTTATTTAGCACCCCATACGAGTGCTAAAACAACTTTTCATATGAATATTTTTTACCAAAAAAATAAATTTATAGTAAAATAATTATTTTTATAGCTTCATTTTTTTATTTTCCTATCTGAAGTTTAAAAAAAATTATGATAGAATGTGATTGAGTGAATAAAATGTTTACGCATTTATGCTATAGATATTATCGAAATATATTATAATTACAGGAAAACTTGTAACAATAACATGCATCTGCTCTTTAAAGCTAAGTTATAGAAAACAAAATAAACATAAATTATTATAAAGTGATCGAAGAAATCATAAAAACCGCCTTGAGTTAATGAGAAATCTTTGTGTTTTACAGAATTTCAAATTTACAAATATTCTAAAAATTATTGACGAACAATTAAGAGAATGTCATAAGCTAACAGCGTGTAAAATCTTAATGTCTTCAGACTGTAGATATTTTATTTGACTAGAATGCGAGTTTAATTTTTTTACAGTCAAATTATTTAAGATCTTTGAATTATTGTATCTCATTCAACATCTTGTTTTAAATTAAGTTGTCCAATTTAATAACAACCATTTACTTAGTTTTTATTCATTATGAAATTATATAGTTTTGACCAGTTACGTTAACCAAAGTATTAATAACAAATCAGTAAAGACAAAACAAAAGTTATAAATATTCTTGAGCAAATCTGCATTTGTTAGCATTAATGTAGCAGTGCATCTTAAGATGAAGTACTAAGAAACTTAAAACACTTATTTATCTAACAATTGTTAAATATATTATACCACGTTATTATATTATTAAATATGTTTAAAAAAAACTACCACAGGGGTTTCTTTAGAAAGACGACCTCTATAAAGTTTTGGAATTTGTATAAAAATAAACTAAGGCTAAAATAAGCTATTGATAAATTACACTCATTTATCGTCTGACATGAAAATATAAGTTTATTTCTAAAGATATAAAAACAACCTTTGGAAATGTGAAAAATTTACAAATGACAGCAAGATAAAACAGCCTCAAATTTATTGTATAGATATTTCCGGATTTCGAATCTCTCTCAAAGGACATATGACGAGACCACAAGAGAAACAAAGGTTTTGTCGATTGTAAAGGCTCTCCCACCACTAGCATAAAGAAGCGGTTCCTTTAATTTAACTCTGTCTTTTTACTCTGAGATGTCCTCGTGTTTTTCTCCAAGACAACATTTACTTCATGCTGCAATTTATTTTTCATGCAGAAATCACATCACATGTAAGGTTAATTAGGAAGCCGCAAAGTCCATTCTAAAAGCTCTTTCTTTACAATTTAACGCATTTTGATAAGACATTCCTTTCCTTAATTATTTAGAGGATATTTTCAGAATATGTTAAAATACTTTAGCTTAAAAAACAGTACTTATGGAAAGAAAAATACTGTTATCAAATAAATCACTAACAAATATTTTCCAACTAACCATTGATTTTATTGTGTTGAGTACAATCATTCAGAGTATGTTCCTTTTAATTTAACACTTGATTCTTCAATTAAAATTAAGCTTTGGAATAAATATATCAGTAAAAAGAAGTATGTTACTTAAATACAACTCTTTTATATAGTAGTGTAAATATTTCAGATTAGAACCATTTGACTCAATCATTTTTTGCTATATTCTTACGTAAAAGTATATAAACAAATAAAAGAAAGAACATTCCCATTTTTTAAATAATATATATATATCATATGATTTATCTCATAAGATTTTTTATTGTCGATATGGTCGTCCTTGTTTTAATAACGTTCAACGAATTATTTAATTTCTAACGTTTTACATTACCCGTAATGTAATAACCTTGCAATTATAAACAAACTACTTTATGGTCCAGTACCTATTACGAACAACAATCATTGCTGATACTGACTGTCATACAAAGTAAAATCCCTAAACCCAGTCATGTTCTAACATATGCGATTGCAGTTTATTTTTTATGCACAATGATTCAGTCGAACAAAATAGCTGCATTACACAAAATGTAGCATTAATGTCTGCTTTAACAGAATAATAGGTAACGATCGAAAAACAAAAAAAAATCCAATAAATACTGCTTTATACTCCCTTTAGTATAAACCAACACAGATTCTAAAAGTAACTGCATACTGGACTGTTTTGTGAAGGACATAGAGACGATCCATGTACTTTAGTTTATAGTAAAATGTTACAACAAAAATGATCTAAAATCTTATAAACATATGAGGAAGTAAAACTTTTGTGCCACAATGTAGCAATAAATGCAAAATCAATTTAGTAAAGGCACATATGTAAAATTTATATTGATGCCTTATTACGGTGGCTTTACATGTATTGCTATCTCAAATGTTTTAGGTCTGGAAATCTGTTATAATGTCATACACTATTTCAAATAGAATTTGATATAGAAGGTTTTATCTTAAAAATACAAAAAATTCTATCCCAGCCCTTTATAACCTTTATATATTAGAATTTTACTTTATGGTCCGCCCCCTCTTGAGATATCTCTGACCACAGCGACTGGAATAGATAGATTCCTGCTCTCCGACCCTCTCTCATCGCGCAGTAAAGGTGATGTGCTGTAACGCGGTTTCTTTTGATTTCCCCCAGTCTGTATGAACCTGGCGTGAACTTCAGCAAGAAACCGTGTTTATTTTTGTGCTCTACTCTAGGAAGGGATATTGCGTTCGGAAACGATTACGCTTAAAGAATACTTTCCTGCAGAAAAAGTAGTTTTGTAAACAGCTTTCCGGGGGAAAAATTTATATTTGAATATGTTCTTAGAATGGAGTTAATACGGAACAACCGCTTGGTGCATCCATGAAGTTTAACGGCTGGGGTTGCAGCAGTTTTACTCATTTTATACCCTACACAAGAACGCATCGGCCAAAGACGGGAAAAGCAAGTTTTAGTACAAACACGCGTGAGCGAGATGCCACATGGTTTTGTAATATTAGAAACACAACACAAAAAAGTTATACTTTAGATAAATTTGGGTTAAGATTCCTATGTGAAGCTTTCTGGGCATCTTTTTTCTGGGCATTCCTGTAGGAATTGCTTAGAGTAAAAACTGAAGTATATAAATAGATTTGTTTATAAACATAAAAAAACCGGAGACATTTTCAACGACACACTGAGATTTTTTGTTGTCACTCAACAAATTTCGCATGAAAAAATTACAAATGACTACGATTGAAACTATATGAACTGTGTAAAATTAGATCCTATTTGTAGTATTTACATATTCACAGACGCATGTCTACAAATCTGTCTTAGGAATTTATAACATTGGCAAATAAAGGAAATAGTTTGGGACAAGTTATTAATTACTACGTGGGTTTAATGAAACAAGATTCATTTCTTTTTTATCCAAACATCAAGGCTATCCATGAAAGTTAATTAGATATTATTCTAATGGCCATATCACAGTAGTATTTTAGCTGTTAATTATAAGTCTGGAACTATTTAGGTATTTAA
Organism: Pardosa pseudoannulata; assembly: GCA_032207245.1. Classification (NCBI taxonomy): domain Eukaryota; kingdom Metazoa; phylum Arthropoda; class Arachnida; order Araneae; family Lycosidae; genus Pardosa; species Pardosa pseudoannulata. The sequence continues at coordinate 102,795,978 of CM063498.1, read as the reverse complement.
ACACAGAAATATCTGGTAGTAAAAGGTCATTACTATTGTTCATTGAAATCCAATTAAATATACTTGTTAACACCAATCAGAAAAATAAAATAACAGTCCGTGAATGAAATCAATATGAAATTTAAGGCTGAATAATAATTTTAGAAGAATGCAAAAAAGTTTCAGATTGTACTAATTTTATATGATATGTAGAGACACACAAAAGTTTTGAGAAACAAAATATATAATTTTGTTTTAATAGAATATAACACAGGAATTTTCTGATAGTAACCACTTTACAATATAATTGAACACTACTTAACTAAACTGTACACAACGCAATTTGCATTAAAAATCTACCCTAAAATAATTAGCTTTGAAAATAAAAATATTAACCATTAAAAGACTACAATACAAATACATTGTCCTAATAAATTAAAACTAAATTATTTTCAAATATAGTTCAATCAAATTGTAACCTACCTTTGTGATACTTCGATAGCATTCTCTTTACGAACTTCGTTTGACATCTTACGTGAAAAATGGTTCAAGTTGAGACAAGGCATGTTAGAATTTCTTAGAAATTCATTAAAATGTACAGTTCACATAAAAATTGTTTTATTTTCAGAAGCTACTTTGTTATATTAGATACGGAATTTTCACATATATAAACAATGAGTGGAACCTTTTCGTAAGTTGCTAATCACGACTGTATACATCTGTTGATCGCAGATTCCGGAATGAACTTTTAACAACTTAAAAATTTGTTGGAAATCAATTCAGTACAATATAACAACTGATTAAATTTTAAATGAAAGAAATCTGATTAAAATAAAATTAAAATTTTTTAAATAGTCGCTTGAATGGGAAATGTAAATAAGAAATTTATCATCCACTTCTGAAATTTCTTTAGCAGTAATCCAGTTTCGATACTTTAAACGAATTTGTTTTTATTTTAGTGTATATAAACAATCGTCATACGATATTTGTCTACAATATCTTTTGAAACTTTATTTTTAAGACATTCCTATTGCTTTATGAAATTTCGTGATCTCTAACTTCTAATAAGTTTTACAGAATGAAATAGCTGTAAAAAAGGCGTTGATGGTTAAGATATTAGGGAATTTTATAAAGCAAAATATATGCCTATATTAAAAAAGAAAGTTTCAAAAGTTATATAAGTACTTTCCAAGATATTTAACTTAAATTTTAAAAAAATATTCAATAATATTTATTACTCCATGAAGCAGCAGTTTATATGTAATTGTTAGTAGAAACTTTGTATGTATCTTGTGTATCGTATGATTAACAATTTAGACTATAACAGTTGACATTTTTTGCATTCAAGGTAGCATATTTTAAAAATAATGTAACTACTGTTTATATGTCAAATGCATATGCTGCTATTAACCATCTGGTTATAATTTCTTAGAAGAGTGATTGTATTCTACTAAATATCTACTCATAAAGTAAGTTGCTTATAACCAACTGTAAATGTAATTTTGCGAATTAAGATAATTTCAATATTAAGTAAAGTACTTTTAATTTTGTGTCATAGTTAAAGTTATAATTTCGACTGATCCGTTGATATTGTTCTTTATACTTAGATGCTGCTGTTTGTAACAGATTTTTAAAATTGTATACTTGGGACAAAGATTCGCTTGTATGTAATTGTCAGTCAAAAACAGATAAGCTCAAGGAAAATGTTTATAATATTGAAGAAATAGATACATACGGTGCTGTCCCCGGAATTTTTTTTACTTGTGTTTAAAATTAAAGAATCCTCGTTGCAACAAATTTACTACTCTAAAATATTTATTGCAATTATTAGCCCTTCATAACTCTCAAAACCGTTCTTAAGGGGTATCTTTTTTTCAGTTCTATATTTTTCGGTCATATTTACATACACCGAGTTTGTATTCATGTTTACGCGAGCGTGCACGTTGCCATGAAAAAACACCCTACTCATCCACGTATAATGATCATAAAATCATCCTCTTCAACCATAATCAAGGGCCTTTAAAATAATGAGGTATTTTAATTACCCTAATTGGGGATCATGATAACCCCTAATGAGCTCGTCGCTTATAGAGGTTGAGAAAATATCGCGGGAAATTTGGGTATCGCAATGTGGAAATATACGAGAAAGCCATTATTTTTAGCGTTTCTTACGGAAGAGAAGAAAAAAAATTCTTAATCATTGGCATGGGAGGGTTGGAGCTTTAATGGCAGGTAAAACTGACGAGAATGCTTATCGTTGCCATCGATTATTCAAATCGAAGTAGTTAAAACGCGGAAGCGCACAGTTAAAACTGATATGCTAGTCTCTTATCTGATTATATGTTCCGTGACAATAAACTTGATTTCAGAAGTGGGAGCTACATTTAAGAGGCTCAAATAGAAACTATACCAACATAACAAGGGGAACGCGTGAAATGGAAACACACAATTAAACATTAGATATGAGTATTCTCTTATATGCTCACAGTTTTAAAGTGCAAGGGTAATTCATAAAATTAGCAATAAAACAACGCAAATGTATTTCAAATTGAAAAATCTTTTAATTTTTATGTACTAAAACATACAGCTTCTAGAATCAAAGAAACACGCTAATTCCCTTATTCAACTTGAAATATAAATTTTACATTAAATTAATTTCTAGAAACAAAAGTAAGTGTTTTTGTCGATAAAAGTAAAAAAGGAAAAGTTCATTGTACATTTTACAACTCTGGGATTTTGTCTTATAGCTCTTTGCTGTTAAATTTATTGCTGATATTCTTAAGTTTTCTATTTCAAAAGTGAGAGCTATACTCAAGATATATGCTAACAGAAGGGACACCAAACTAATAAGAAACGTGCGTAAAGCGAGGTCACATAATTAACCCCTTCCGGTACGATTTAATAATGAAAAACTGTGCGTGAAGTAACTATTTATTTTTTATTTAAAAAACTTGTTTCATTTTACAATTCTTACATATTCCTAATTAAAATCCACTTTTTACATAGTGTTAAATAATATCAGAAAAGGTATAATTAAGAAAATATCAAAGCAAAACATTAATAAGGTATACAGATAATAGTCTTCAAGATAGTGGTACTTTTCAAAACAAAGTGCAAAGGAATACTGAATTGTTTACACCGCTAGGGAGTCTCACTTCTAATTTGATTCTTGTAACACACACGGCATTTCTTAGTAGGTTTTCTTTTATTCTGACTCATCAATTTGGCAGTGACTTGTACCAAGAAATTCTAAATAAACAATATGTAATAGTGACCTGGTATTTCCACAAGTAACAAAAGTCTTGCTAAATTCAGTATACTAGAAATTATAAACTAAATTAATTATCATATTTAACATTAACTTTAGTCGCATGACGAGTGTAGTTCGTCATTGTGCGGTATGTAATGAAAAAACCAATGACGAGCTAGACTCGTCATTTTACCGGAAGGTGTTAAACTTCAGAGAGATGTTTTTACTTAAATGTACTTAAATTTTCAAGAAGATAGGGAAATCAGATAATAGGAAATAGAAAAACCAAATAATGATTCTCATTTTAAAAAATACTAGAACACTCGTTGGTAGAAATTTCTGCCAAATAAAATTTCTATTTGACAGTCATATGGAGTGTGGCGAGGGGACAAAAAATTACACGACGATCTTGTAGAAACATTGATTTTGTTGCCGTAAATCTGCATGCCAGGTTGCAAGAGAGACTGCATTGTCGATTAAAAGGAAGCATATAAATATTTTACGGTTAAGATTTAACTCATTAATATATTTATAAAATAATAATACTTTTGATTTATAAAACTTTTGAAATAGTGTTATAAAGGAAAGATTAATTCTTTACAAAATTTAGGGCTGGTAAGATATTAAATAAGGCGTATTGTTTATAAAATCAAATGTTTTCTATTTTTAAATGACATGCTTTCACTCAAATAGTGCCATACCTCTCACGACTGACAAATTTAAATAATGTTTCACATAAATTCTTGCCAACGACTCTTCCAGTATGTATGAAAACATGAAAAGAATTTCTATTATTAGACTATAAATGTTTTACGTTAAAGATTTGACACAATAATTTACTTGTAAAGTAATTAAATGTTTGAAATAGTGTTATATATGGAAGATTAATTCTTTACAGAATTGGGAGGGGGAAAGGTACTGAATAAGGCGTGTTTTAAAATCAAATGAACTTCATTTTTAAATGATATGGTTGCTTTCAAATACAGCCCCACTCTTAGCGATTGGCAAATGTAAATTGCTTTCAGCATAAATACTTGCCAACAGGCTTTCCGGTATGTATGAAGAGTTTAAATGAATTTTTATTATTGTAGAAGCTTAAAATATGTTCTTGCATTTATTGATGTATTACCAACCAGAGGTTAAATCCAGTCCAACCTCAATATTATCAAAAGTCAAAATTTTCAAGTTCTAAATTATTCACCAAGAGATCAATCAGTCATAAAAATGTAAACATAACATCAGGTTTTATTATGGACTTTTATTATGAGATTAATAAATTTTGGAAGGTGGGATAATCTAGTCCCGTTAACAGATGTTTGTCACTATATTAGTGATACAAGAAAATACTCCGAAAATTAAATAATCACGTTGATATTATTTCCGGTTTAAATTTTAATATTACTTTAAAATATTATGAAATATCAAATACATTTTTGTAAATGAAATTTAAAAACATATTTTGAAGCACTGTAAAAGATTTATTAAATTGTTTTTTGCTGTTATATTTATTGGGGATGTTACTCAATTATTTTCTTTTCAAAAATATTCTGTATAAATAGATACGGACAGATGTGATTTATTTTAAGTGATGTTTTTAGACGTTTCGAGATTTATAATAAATTCAATTGCAGACGTCACTTCTTAAATCTGACGTCTTAAATCTGAAGGATGAGTCAGGAAGATATTTTTGATATGATTCTACCTACAACATCAAATTAAATCAATACAGGTTTCTTCTCCGTAGCTATAACAAATAGCATTGTTTATTCTCTACAGAGTGAAATACAGGTAATCTACAGCCCTTATAATAAATATAGCTATAAACAATTTAATGTCAGAAAGGTTTCTAAAACTTCATAAAAGTCATCTAAACAAGAGATTTAAATTTCCATTATTCTACTTCGAAAATATTCCCAGTGTATACACCTGATTGAGAAATCAGATTATTATCCGTATTTCAAAGTGAGAGTTATCCTTTGATCCTATTTTAGTACATTTGCATGTTTTAGCAGTATTTTGGTGTTGAATAAAAGCGTACTAAACTGCGACCAAATTTGAAATACCAGTTAGTTTCCTGTATCAACATACCTGCATAAAGTTCAAGTAAATTTCTAGCTTTAAAGGAATTATTTTACCGTATTACCAATTATAATGAGGCATTATGGTTTTAGAGGATATCAGACTTCATCATCTATATTATAGGACATGAATGCCTATTAACTTAGGCATATTCAAAATTATATGCTAACCCAAACATTACCGCAACACATGTCGGCTTATTACTCGATGGAAACTGTAATATCCATATAGAATGTAATTCCTGATATAAAGTCGGTATAAATATTTGTAATTTATTTGGTATACCATATAAGATGGTGCATGTTTAATGTAATTCTTTACTATAAGTTATATATTTGTTTTAGACTAGTAAAGAAAAATCCAAGTAATCCTTTAAGATTTTTCCTTAAAAACTTAAAAAGATATAATTGATCATTAATGTATAATTTTAACAAGTCGTGTTTTTAGTTTCTATGATTGCATTAAGTTCTACCCATAATAGTTTCATAAAAAATAGTGATATCAGTAATCATTGCTTTGGTACGATACAGTCTACTGTTTTCCTCACGAAGGCTAATAACATCGGGACCTATTACTTAAAGCCGATACTGGTGCAAATGGCTACGAACATCCATGCCAATAGCGGGATTCGAACCCACAAACTCCGGTACCGAAGAGCAGCGCTCTACCCCCTTCCTTTAGGGTTTCTTTGTTAAATGTTTTTGTCCAAAATTCACTTGTCAATCACTCGGCGATCACTCATTTAACATTATGGGACTGCTAATCATATATAAATGGTCAACATAAGGGGAGAGCATAACAGCTAAGTGTTACCAAGGTAGGCGAACCCAATTCCAATGCGTGGAAGCGTGAAAAACTAACCACTATTCGATATGAAGGACTCCATTTGTTAAATAACCTAAAGTTTCATATGAACAAATATAGCATATTTTCTGTACTCTTAGAGGCTATATATAAATCCTAACATATGATAATTATAATTTTCTAAAAAATGGCGTATTCACTACCCAAACTTGGGATATTTGTTCACCAATTAATTTAAGCTTTCATATGGAAATTTTATACGCAACTTTTACTCTAGATTAAAAAATATATATATATGCACATATCTTTCCTGTAAAGAATATAACAAATACTCTACTTTTGAAATTTCTTAAGCATAGTATTTAATTAAATGAAATGCATAATGTTATTTCTTAAGTTTAGAGTTAAGCTAATTGATACTCTAGTGGGTGAAAACTTAGATCCTTATCCTTACGCATTCAGTCATTTTAAAATTTAATATTTTATTATCATGAGGATAAAAGCCAGACATTTTGCCCTCACTAAAAGGTTAATGAGTATTTATATTGGCTTACATTTTATCATACTTTTGCCCAATGATTGTAGCATTTTATGAAAAAGAGGCTATTATTATCCATTACTCGGAAATTCTTATACTAATTAACCTGATAATTCATATGAAAACTTTTATTTTTAACATTTACTATAATTTAAATTAATATTTAACCCCTCTCTCACTAAATTCAACAACATCTGTACTGTGGAGTTATTTCCTTATTATTTATTATATTCGCTTAGTCTTCACAATACATTCATGGATGAGAATCAGAATCAGAACTCTTACGTACTAAGCCGTTCTGAAACTCAACTTTTCCTTATCAAAGGGCAAAAGCCAGACATTTTCGTCCTCATGGGAGGCTTATGAGTATTTATATGGGTGGAAAGAGGCTCTTTTCACCCCTAGGGAACGATCGTGAGATAGGAAGTTCTTGTGACATCGGGGATAATTCCCACAAATGACCTGCTGAACTCAAGATCATCCGAGTAGCAAGTATGGATCCTCAACCTTAAAAGTCATGATGATATGCCTAAAAAAATATAGATTGTATTCTCATGTTTGTTTTACATTTGTCAAACAGTTCAAATGCTATATGTTTGAAAGCTTAAAATTTAACTATCTTGAATTACATATTTTATCAAAGTTAACTGAATATTCTATAATGAGTTATTCAACTTATTATTTGAATTATATATTTCTAAGTGTATAAAATAATATTTGTGTCTCTAATATTTGTGTTTTTTAACTATTTTGTAGGAGTAATGAAAGACCATGTCTTTTTTATTCTTCATTATACAAAGGTTATACATAAATACATATACATATGTATCATGTGTGTATACATACATGTATTATGTATATCTCTCTCTCTCTCTTTATATATATATATATATATATATATATATATATATATGTGTAATATATTAAAATTATTTCACTTTAATATTTTCTTAAAAACCTCCTCTCTCACATTCTAGTTCCTTAAAACCTATTTTTCCAGCCTCAAAATGTCTTAATCAGAGGAGTGTCCTTGACTTAAAATTCTTCCAATACATTTCTCAAAGTTTTCTGTCCAATAGAAGTAAATTTTCTGTCCATTCAACATGTTTTCCAGCTGTCGCCGGTAAAGGGCTCAGCTTTTCAGTTAAATTCGCTGACTAATTTTTTTTCCTTGATAAAATTCTATTGTTTTCATTCTTAAGTACACCTCTGTTCAAGCAAATTTTTTTCGTGTCATTCTCTGTTCTGTCATTGACTGGTTAAAAAAAATCTCATTTTTAGCAGGTAATGAACAAATTTTAAATTTCGCTACGAACTGTACCTGTTCTTTTTTCCCAAAATGGCTCGACTGCAATTTATTTATTTACTTAAATAATCTAGTTTCTGAGGCTTCTCCTTGCTCAGTAGCCCAGGCAAGTAAAAAGAATAGGGGCTATAATTTCAAATATGTCCAGCAGTTATATAATTCCTGGATTATATATATATATATATATATATATATATATATATATATATATATATATATATATATATATATATATATATATATATATATATATATATATATATATATATATATATATATATATATATATATATATATATATATATATATGTATATGTATATATATAATATATATATATGAATATATATATATATATATATATATATATATATATATATATATAATATATATATATATATATATATATATATATATATATATATATATATATATATATATATATATATATATATACTGAACCCGACAGCCCGACAGATGTTTTCCTGTTTTAACTCTGTAAATCCAATTACTGTAAATGTTTTTAAATAAATTATAAATTCGTCCGTTTTAATCGAAAAATAAGGTAAAACACTGTTTCAAAAATACTTGACGCCACCACGCAAACAGTCAACTCAGACGTAGTTAGACTAACTTAAAATTCCCACATTACCCGCACGGGGAAGCCCGTTGCACTGACCACTGCTCCACAGATACGCTAGCATTGAAGGGTGTCAAGCTGCATTATAATGATCTAAAAGAGCGAGCAATTCTGGATTTCTAAATGAAATTTTTTCTATCGGATTAAATTGTGAATCTAAAGCATTCTCGAATCAACTTAATTACATACATAAAATTTCATCAAAATCAGTCCAGTTGTTTAGAAGGAGTTCTATAACAAACAGACAGGCAGAAGAAATTTATATGTAAGAGAATGTCTAAATATCAGCATAAAAGTATGCGATTATTCCATTATGGTCAAAATCAGAACAAAAATCCAATAAAAGTTACCTGCCTAATAAAAGAACCTACAGCCAAGTGAAGTTATTTTCTGTTACTTGGGAAGCGGTTCAATCGAATTGTGTAAGAACTATATTACATAAGTGTTTTTGCAAAGTAATTAACTCACAAAAGACTATCTCAGAGGCTCGAAAACTATAGCTATTTTTAAGATTCTAGTAAGACCGTTTGGATGATTATAGAAAAAATTGAAATACAGAAAAAAAATGAAATATAGAAAGAAAGTTGGGGAATTAGTCCTTCACGCAAGTTATCGCATTATATGAATCGAGATTCCGTTTACAGTGAGAATGAGAATTAACATTCGGAAATATAATTAATTCACTTATTTGGATAATTTTAATATATCACATATATAAATATAACTTTTTGCATATGCGTATATATATATATATATATATATATATATATATATATATGTCAGGTCTAAAAAAGGAGAAGTTGGAAATTACGAGAGTTATAACGATTTTAAAAAGGGAACTCTTTTATAATAATAAAATAAATTAAAAAGACCCACGTTTGCGTTAAGCTTTTAGGATAATCCAGTCAGGCGGAAGCATTTTGGAAGACTTTGATGAACTTGCAAACAGATAACAGTCAATTGGCACGTGGACATGGAACTGTAAACACACTATACTCATTATTCGAATAAATGAAATTGGCGCAAATTTTGCTTAAATGAAAAGACAATTTAACAAACTTCCTTAACACTGGATCACGACATATATATATATATATATATATATATATATATATATATATATATATATATATATATATATATATATATATATATATATATATATATATATATATATATATATATATATATATATATATATATATATATATATATATATATATATATATATATATATATATATACATATATATATATATACATATATATATACATATATACATATATATATATATATCAGAGAGAGAGAGATGTAGTGTCAAAAAGTAATAATACAAACTAAACACTAAATACAAACTAAATACAAAGTAAACAAAATATAAAGTTTATTAAGAGCTCGTTACAAAATATTATGGCTATTTTTATATTTCTGAAAAATAAATGTACTTTAACAAAGACTTTCCAAATTTCATCATTACTCTAGCTTTTGTATTACTCTAGCTTTTGTAAGACGAGGATCACATGTAAGACGCAGACAACAAAATCCTACGCATGTTCAATAGGCGACTTATCCGAAGAATAAACGAACCACGGACGACAATACATATGTCCTTCTGAAAACAATTCTTGCAACATGTGGACGCGTTGTCCTGATAAAAGACAGCTGCAGGAATGTCTAAAAGGAAATGAACGACTTTGGACGCCAGCAAGTCATTGATGTACCTGTTGCTGTTAAAATTAGCCACAATTTGTAGCATTTGCAATCGCACCTCAAACTCCAGTATGACGTTCAATAATACACTCTGAAAGGTTGCTTTCACAGCATAGTGTGTAACATGAATGAGCTACGATTTGCCGCAAATTAAAGATGGATTTTTCAGAAAACGACTTGTGCCAATCTGCACTAGAATCACCATGTTCACGAGACTATTGCAGACGCAGGAGTTGACGGTTGTGCATGAGGAGGTTCCTGTATAAATGAGTTCTTGTACGCAACACACTATGCAGCAGACGTCGATGAATTGACGAAGCAGACAATGATTCACCTATGGCAAATAACTAATGTGCTGCTGACTCACACGATGAAGCTGTTTGGTCTGACAGTGCCATAAAAATTAGGTATCAACCATTGCACTTTGATGTCACTTTTCCGTATCCACCCACGGATTTCTGACAAAAATTCTATCTTAACAAAAACCAATCAATCTCCGTAAGTTGTTAAATTATCACCCTCTTTCATCAACGAGACATAGTTATTTCTCACCTAATGTTTACCACGATGAGGTCCACTATTTTCAGCTTCCCGTCCCAGCCCTCTATTTATACAGTTTTAGTGGAGGACTCTACTTAATCCATTCATGCTTGGGGACTCTGAAATTCTAGTAACCAGCATAACACATTATACTTAGCGTTTGCTAATAATTTCTGTTTTATCGCATCATTTCTTATTTCTGTTGCATTTTTTTAGAAATAGGAGTTTCTGTATGTACACATTAATGCATGTATATATGTTTGTAAATATATTTCAATAATCTGCAAGATAAACATAAATTAAGTAGAGGATAAACATGTATATCAGATACACTTCTCTTAGTTCACTTCATTAGTATAGAATCTTAATTTACATATGAATGTAATGCACTTATAAGAGATTTTTTAAACCATTAAGGAAATCTACATTATTTAAAAATTATTTTAACCTTTTTTATAGTTATAATTCAATTTATGTTTCAGTAAATATTAAGCTAATAATGTATATAGGATTATTCATTTTCTAAAAATGAATTCTAAAACAACAAATTTTATTCAAGTATTTATATAAGTAAGATAAAATTGCGGTTTTCATAGATATTTAATCTTGCCTATCTCATTAGAACCGATATTATTCAGTAAATTATCTCTCCATTGTTGTTAGAACTATCTGAAAATGCAAATTTAAACTTTTAGTGTAATATTAAATTTAATTTGAACATAAAACTGCCTATAACCTAAAATATGAATAGTGTATCACAATACTTTTAAACACTAAGAAAGCAGATTTAAAGAAATAAAATACTCTTAATGAAAGTAATGGTTGCATAGCTCCATATTCGAGTAAAAGTAAGAAGTATGTGTACCGGAAAATAGAATTCTGTTAGACTTTTACAATGATTGATTAAGCAGAAAACACCCAAACTGACTCGGCTATAATTAAAATTAAAGCACTCGTAACGACATTTTCATATTCAATCTCTTAAACGCTAAATGTCTTAAACGTTTCTATTAATAATTTATTAAATTCTGTTTCAAAATTGTACTCTATTCCGGAATTATCTCGGAATACAGAGAATTAATTTTTACATTCTTTATGGGAAAGATATCTAAGGAATGGTACATACTTTGTTAGAAATGAATTCTATAGGAGTAGGTTAATTAATATGGAAAGTAACCGTATCTTGGATTTCGGCCTAAAGTCATATCAGTTGACGGAGAGAAACGATGAATTACTTGTTATGAAAAGGAATGTACCAAATAAGAAAATGGTGAAATGTTCGGCTCTAAGGAAAAAGTTAATAAATACTTTGAGTAAAATACACATAGTCATCGAAATAAATTATCCATATACACGTATTTTAGTAGTAAATTTAAGAAACTTGTTTCTTGTAAATATAGGCTACTTAATGCAAGAAAGTAAACCCTCTGCGTCAACTTATAGCAAAAGATACAAAGACAACGTGAGTAATCTTTTCAAATTGCACTTTATGTTGGTTTCCCAATTATTGCTTGCTATAGTTAATAAATTTTTCAATATAATTATGTTTTTCACTTGGTATATTAACTTTCTTTTTCCAAAAGCAATATTTTAAAATTCGAAAAATAAGGAATGAGGAGTTACAGGTAACCTATAAGGCATAATTATTTTCACAGTACTAAATTATGCGCTAATAAATAAAGTTTTCGAGAGAGATGAATGGGAATATTTTTTCATAATGTAAGATACAAATATAGACCATTAAAAATGTTTTAAATGGCAAACACTTTTCATAAGTGCTGCCAATTTAACTTAATGCTGGTGGTAGACCTCACAACAACGCCATGTTTGGTCACATAATCCCTAAATCGAAAGAAAAGGTGTAGTATTTATAAACTGCTGCATAGTCAGTGAAACAAAATTAATTAATACAAAATAACTATAGAGTATTTTCAATAAATATTTACGGTTCTGAGTTGAAAATAATTTTCCCAGAAAGATTATCTATTCACTAAAAAGCAATCTCAATTATTCTACGTATAATATTTTAGGTTCATAAAATCCATTACTATTATTTGAAAGCAAATTGCATTGTCATTTAAATTACCAAGGCTTTATCATTCAAAAAATTCAACAAATGAATAAAAATTCACTTCCATGAGCACTGTTAGTTAGCTGTCTATCTTAAACTTTTTGTGTGCTCTTCAAAGTTCATTGTGAATACTTCATCGATGTTTTGTTCAGAGCGAAAATGTGACATTTAATTACCATTCCAAAATAAAAGAAGTCATTTATGTTTGACGAAATGACAAGGGGGCGTCTAATGGCTCTTTTAATATAACGACTTATTCATCAAAATCTCGCACATTGTTGCTCGTACTCTTGCATTCGTAATGAGTAATTGTTAAAGAACGTCAATGCTGTTTTTAAAGAGCAAATAAATTTTATTTTAAATTGAGGTGACTCGGCGGAATGAAAGATATTACAAATCGTACAAAAAATTGACAAATTAAGAAAAACATAATAATTAAATAAGAAAATGGAAACACAAAAGTAAAATATTGGAATTTTTAACCAATTTGCTATGAGATTCAAATTGCAATTATATATATATATATATATATATATATATATATATATATATATATATATATATATATATATATATATATATATATATATATATATATATATATGTATATATATATATATATATATATGTATATATGTATATATATATGTATATATATACATATGTATATATGTATATATATGTATATATATATATATATATATATATATATATATATATATATATAAATATATATATTATATATATATATATATATATACATATATATATATATATATATATATATATACATATATATATATATATATATATATATATATACATATATATATATATATATATATATATATATATATATATATATATATATATATACATATATACATATGTATATATATACATATATATATATATACATATATATATATATATATTCATAGACGTTTACGTTTAATAAAATATTTTATAACATTAATTTTTAATATTGTCAATTGTATCGATTAAATTTGGATATTAATTTTAGATATTGTTCATCTGAATTATTTATTACTAGATTATCAATACATTATTTTTTATATAAATAAATGAAAAAATTTAAAAATGTAGTAATTTTTAGATAAACTTTTATACCTCATGCAATGTGAAACTTTCCTTATCAGAAAAGGTAAAATAAAATTGTTCAAACTGAATTGTGGTTTTTATATCCACGAGGCATTTGCATAGTATGTTTTTAATACAAAAAATATTTTATAATTAGACCCTGCATGTCTTTTGTTAGGTCTAAGTATGCATAATTAGTGTTGTCACATGTCCTTTTTGAAACTTTTTTTTAAATAAATTGTGTGTCATATTTATGATTATGGTTAATAGTGAAAAAAATTTACATTTCCCAGATCAAAAAATAACTAAATTTAAGACATTTTTAATAATTTGTTAATACACATAAATTTATAAAAAATGCAACTGAGAGTCAAATATAATTTCATAGATATTCAAACAAATTCTTTTCATTTAAATATGCATATGTTACCTACAAAAAATAAAATACAGCTTTAAATAATTATAAATCTTTAAATAATGATGAAAGCACAATTATTTATATTATTATAAAAACCTACAAAATATACTTTTACAAGTTTATCTATACTTTACATGTTTTATTTAACTTTATAAATTTGCCACAATTGTAAATTTAGAAGTTAAAATAAAAAACTTTTAATTGACAAGTGAAGTGCTATCACTCGGTGAAAATATATCTACCAAAAATGTATTTTGTAACGTCATTGAAACGAATTTTCATGTACTTTTGAGCCTAATTTATAAATAAATTATGACTTCATAAAAATTAAAAACTATGACCACATTTTTTATTTTAATTTAAAATAAATATATGATTTATTAAATTATCAAGTACTTTAATATATCTGATAGTAAAAAGCAATTTCCATTTCTCAAAGTAAATAACTTTTAAAGTGTCCCCAAAATTTCACCATTTGGGATGTATTAAATTAAGATCATCGTAGTCTATGATTTATGCAGATTGCATCCCATGAATTACATACTTTAGTAAACTTTTGCATCATCTAAAATATCACCAAATTAAAAAAACCCATAAATTGTTAATTATTAAAAACAATTGAACAAGTATTTCAACGAAACATATAGTTTACGTTGTTCTTCAAAATTTACGAAAAAATTAAAAAAGAATACATGTTGACCGTTGAGTAGTTTTCGAGTGATACGAGCACAGACACATTATTTTCTATCGTTTCATTTTGTCGCATCGATAAAGTTTCGTTCTTTAGGAGAAGAAAATAAATATGTTTGTCAAAAATTTTCAGAAGAAAAACAATTAGGAGTTCTATAGGATTTTACCTGAAAACCACTTTAATAAAATGTGTTAACACTTTGCCATGTATATTTTACATAGTTTGCCTGTCTAGCCAACATGAATTTCCCATCATGCTTTGGATATTTTTTGTGAAACATTAATTACAACAGACAAGTTAATTTGTGTAATCATAAGTAATGCATTTATTTTACTGAGGTCACCGGTGATTCTCACTATTAACAAACACAAAAAAATTAATTTAAAAAAAACTTGTTTTGAAGCTATGAAAAGCTTCCTCTTCAGAAATAAATCATAAAAACGTACTGGTAATTGGGTGAAGATCACTCTTATCATACAGTTTATTTTGCTGATTTAAGTATTAATAGAAGAGAAAAAAAAAGCTAATTACGAACTGAAGACAGCTTCAGGCTATTTTTACCTCTTTTCTTCTATTTGATATTTATTGACGATGGATAATTTTAAATTACATCAACATCACGATTATTTTATGATTAAAAAATCTCTTTCTTCTAAATTCATCGCATTTAAATTTAGTTGTTTATTCATACGTTAAAGGGGAAAAAATACTTCGCCCCAAACCGCATTTTTCCCTTCAAAGCCCTTTCAAGAAGTTGAGCGGTTTATTTATATTTTAAGCAACTTCGCTTTGATCCCGAGGGAATGCTGATGTCGATAAGAAGTTCCTAAGATGTGGGAAAAGTTTTCTGTAAAGTGGATCCATGCTTGGAATAAGGACCCGCTGCGGGACTCGCTAATCTCTTCGCCCTGCTGTATGTCTGTGAAAAGTGGCTGGCGGAAGAAATCCAAGTGGAACCTCGTTTCAGGGAAAATGTCCCAGAATTGGGGATGTTTAAACGTCTGTCTGGGGAGAAGGGTAAATGCCACCTTACAAGAACTTCGGGTTAAAAGGGCTGTCAAATGATATTAGTAAGGCAAATGGATTTAATTAAACTTTTCCTGTGTAGTTCTAATCACGGGTCTGTATAAAATAAAGTTGGTAAATTTATTATGTTCTTTAAATATATCTAGGTGTTGTAGATTTATTATTTTAGTTTTAAGCTCATTAAAATATGTTTCCATCTCTCTGTTTCTATATAATCTCAATTTCTCGAAAGAAGCAGCAAGATTACATCCAGACAAGTATTCATTTTTCGAATTTTTTTTATTTTTATTAGATCTCTTTCTTTATAAGGCCCCTAGTTTCAGTTAGTTTCAGGCATTTTTTAAGTAATTCATCAGCAATTTTCAAGTCTAAGTTAATGTATATATGAACTATCTACATCAAAGGAAAAACGTGGCTTGAAAGTTGAAGTTTTGAAAAGTAATACAAGTATGAAAAACAGTCATAATATAAGTACTAACGACTTCAAAAGTAAAGAAAAATATATCCAACAATTATTTTGTTTAAGTGATGTCATAAAAGAATAATATAGATCATTTTACTTCTGTTCAAGCAAGAACAAAAAAACGAATGTAAAACCAATCTCTTTGTTTCTGACATATGTATAATTTCACCCTTTAATAAACGTTAAAAGGGATAAAGGGATTAAAAATAAGAACATTGTATATACGATAAAAATTGATAGTATAATGGTATCTATAACCATCAGGATTTTCATAAAATGTTTAACGATAAAATTCTACGATATAGAGCTAAAACATAGTTATAACGACTTAAAGTTAAAATATCTTTCCTTATCTTTTCTGCCGCTCAAATTATTCCAATGTTTTTAATTCTTACCTTAAGTTATCGAAAGTTTTTAATCAATGGATATATGTCAATATTCCTCAACTGTAATTAAATGTTTATCTAATTATAAAATCCTTTTAGAATAATCCATATAAATATAAGGCTATTGATAGACCTTTTTAAAAATTCATTGCGTAGTACCTATCTTTAAAATATGGTGTAACAGTGAGTTTTTATTCACTATTTTTTAATAATTGTTTCTACATATTATCAAGTACCTAGAGCAGAATGAAGGCCAAATAACTGGGAAACGGGTATTTCTCTACCAATGCCTGTGGGTTCGAATTCTACAGCTCGAATGTAAGTTTAGAGCAATTCAAACTCACTTTTAAGCAGTGAGCTAATTGCCATATTTAAACAAGCATAGCGTGGACGTTTCTGAAATCTTCAAACAAAACCAGATGCGTGTTATACATGAAATGATTTTATTGATTAAAATGATCACGTAATATCTGCATTAATCAAGATAGGTAAAAATAAAAAATATTGCTCAATAAAAGTATTTCTGCATCGTCATTGCTTTTTGGTTAAACCTTCATTATACAATAGTGCTAGTAACAGTATGATGACCTATGATGAAATCGGTAGATGCTGCCTTTCGGCATTGAAGTTCACATGTTCAGACACAACTTCTGGTATAGATTTCTATAACCGATTTCAGATTACTTAAAGCAGTTAAGTTCCTGTTTAATTAGTCCTCTTGATACAAATGTTGAACTAATTAACACAACTCATTAACATTACATCAAATAGCATTTCTCAACAAAATTTCGGATAAGTTGTCGGAGATCATTAAGTTTTTGAAAAGTAGAATAAGATTTTATGTGTAAGGATTCTTTAATTCTTAGGATTAAGAGTTACAATAAATTAGAGTCGTCGGAAGAATGACGTCGAGAGTGAGTTGAAAGTTGATTCAATCCCGTTGTACTTTGTTTACAGTCCGGAATATCACTTGCACAGCAGATTAACAGTGTGCATTTTATATACAAGAAAAAACAATATTTAAAGAAATGAGCTTTATACTTGCGTAATTACGGTAACTCTTGTATAGCAAAATATTGATCAGTCTTTTAAGGGACACGTCCAACCATTCCACCCAATATAACACGGATGTCAAATATCAGTAACTCTTGAAATCACTTATGAGCTTGCCGAACGATAACCGATAGGTTAGGGTGCTGCCCTTCGGTACCATAGTTCATGGGTTCGAATCCCACTGTAGCATGGATGTTCGTAGCCGTTCGGAATCAGCTTTAAGCTGCATCACAACTGCCCTGTGCAGATATTGCTTCCCTCACAAACACATGTTCTCATGTCAGAAAGATTCATGTAGTACACCGGGTCAACCGGACTTTTAACCTGGGCAGGACTCCTGCGGAGTATCCCCGCACTTTCGTAAACTGCATTAGTTGTACTTATTAGTCTAGATTTTCTACTTTTTTTTGGTTAATTTAAATTTTATGAGAGGAATGCTGACTTGGCCCCTGCGTAAAGCCTTGTTGTCGGACGGTCAGACCAAAACAGCAATTCAAAACCCTACACCCGACTTTGGGTGGGTGGCTGGTTACAGGTAGTACACGGCTTTAAGCTGTAGGTCCCAGTCTCATTAGCCCTCGTGTTGCAAAAAGTAAACCATAGCACTTAAAACCAAACCAAACCAAACCACTTATAAGTTTATAATTTGGTCTCATTTGCTGTAATGCTTTCAACTAGTTCACTGCCCTGATTACTTCACAAGCAATACAGTTTTAACTATACATGGCCTATCTAAAACTTCAGTTGTAGTAAGTGTAAGAATTGATAGCTCCGATAGACATTTTTCACTTCTAATTGACCTTTATTCTGAACAATTGGGTAAGTAATTTTATGCATCTTTAATTATTAAGCAGTTCATAATTAATACCTCTGTTAATATCTTTGATTATTTTACCAACAGATTTTCTTTAGCATTATTTAATTTCCTTTCTTCAAACCTGCGAAATTTTAGCATCTGTTAATGTGCCTAATACATTTATTTTATCTGCCACAAAATCAAATAGACTTTCCAATCTTTTACACTTAAGAGATTATCTATTTCGTAAAATTATGTTATTATTAAAGTACCTTATCTCGAGATATGTAACATGACAAATTCTCCAGATCTAACAGATAACTGTTAAAAAATTAAAATATCAATATACTGTTATTCATAACAGAAACTTGTGAAAAACGTAGTACTTTTATTCTTTTGATTATGCACTTGAAATAAAAACAAGGCATTTTGTTTTAAAATTTAATAAAATATGGTTCTATTACATAGAAACGATTTGTATTACAGCTAAAATTATCAGTTAAAACCTTTAAACTAATAAAGAAAAGAGTATCTTTTATTACTTTAAAGACATTATATTTATTTAATTTTAGTTACAAAGTTTTCAAAAAATTAGAATCACTATAATAAAATAATTGTTGAAAGTTTGACTTTATTTTTGTCGTTTTAGAAAATTTTTCATGCTACGAAATCAAAAGATTAAACTTATACATTTGCTTAACATTCAGTAAAAGGCCGAACGATGGCGACTTTTTAGGATGCTGACCTTCGGTACCAGAGTTCGTGGGTTCGACTCCCACAGTGGCATGGATGTTCGTAGCCGTTCGGAATCGGCTTTAAGCTGTAGGTCCCGGTCTCATTAGCCCTCGTGTTGCAAAAAGTAGACCGTAGCACTCCAAATCAAATCAAACCATTCAGTAAAAGTTTCATTTCTATAAATAAATATATTTTATGTTATCAAACTCTGAAGATTTAAAAATATTTTAGAAAATTTAACACATGGATTGCCAACTATGTGATAACTCGTAGGTTGCGTTCTTTTCTAGGACACCAACGAGTTATCTCGTACTGTGTTTACTTGCCATTTTTGTACAGCTACGAATAAACTCGTAGCATATCAGTGCTAATATCGACAGATGGCTTCTGGGAAAAGAACAACAAATCAATTCTGGCTTGCATACACAGAAAATTTATTAAAAAACGAACAAAAAATATATTTATTCCAGAATAATATAATGTGGTTAAATCAAATTATGATTTTAGGCCAGATTTCTGAAAATTGTTGTGGCATTCAACGTGTTAAAAGATACCAGACCTTTTTAATAAGAACTGTATACATGACGAAAAAAGTACCTTATGAATGTAAATTTCGAGATGAAAAAAAGAAATCATAAAACATTTAACTTCAAATTAACCCCTCTTTCCAAAAGCACCTATCTTTGTAAAATCACATGCCATTTAAAGAGTACATGGTCCAGCCAAGTCATCCAAGAACAGCGATGCTCTGCGATATTAATAATTACTTTTCGGAACCGGACTTCTCGCTTCCGAACGCTTTACAATCCACTCGACCGTGAATTCCTCTTATTTACATACCTCACCGCACTTTCGCCATTGATACTCGCAGAATTGAGATTAAAGACGGAGGTGAATGCCTCGCTAGCTGTTTAATTTTCTTTGTACGTGACGGCAGGCACGCGTCTGCACACCCCCACACCCCGAGTGACAGGTGTTCCTTCGCTGCTGACGCCTGACACACGCCGAGATGGAATATGGAAATCAGAAGCTAATTTTTAGTGATAAGGAAAGTGTTTGGCCACGAGAGCGTACGGAAAGTTGCAAAGAGTTCGAGGAATGACAGTCCAATTATTTTTTCGAGATGTTTAAGATTTTTTCGTGAATTAAAGCGGCCATTTTCTTATCTTAGATTATAGTTTTAGATTATTTTACTGCAAGAGATCATGAATATATTTTTTTATTTTTGTTCATCAACCCTAGAAAATTTCAACTTCCGTTGAGTAGGTAATGTGGAATGGTATTATGTAACGTTGTTTGCTTGTTTGCTGCTGTTATCTAACGGTGTTTTATAGAAACACATTAGGGGTAATTTCCAGAGCCCTTCAAGCAGTTTCGCTTAGTTTGTGCACATGAGCGCGAATCATTATTTTAATTTTATCATCTAAAACAGTTTTGGTAAATGTTTAAATATATATGAAAACTATATGAGTACTTATTATTGATGTACTCATATTATGATTATAATGAAGGTTGAAACATTCGTGCTACACAGCCCTTTCGCTTTTATTTTATTTATTTTCGTTCAGTGACACTGTTCCACTATGAAACGGCGGGTAATATGTACTACTGGTTTGGTTTGGGTTTTGGAGTGCTACGGTCTACTTTTTGCAACACGAGGTCTAATGAGACCGGGACCTACTGCTTAAAGCCGATTCCGAACGGCTACGAACATCCATGCCACAGTGGGACTCGAACCCACGAACTCCGGTTCCGAAGGCTAGCACCCTAACCATTCGGCCATCGTTCGACTAACTACTGGTATTTCCCATTGCACTCTATTTATATCAAGTATTCTATACTACCTGAATTCTTCCTATTGTATAAAATTTATAACTTCAATTTTACATAATGCATTTATTTTTTTCCGCAAGAAGAAGCAACAAATGTACAATAATGGAGGATGATGAAAACACTGTGTCAGAGTATCACGCCTATATTTTTTATAAATCGAGCCTATATTTTGAGGCCTATGCGCATACTATTCTAATCCAATTATGATCACGATTATGTAAGAAAAAGTTTTAAAAATTAAATAAGGTCTTATAAATTTGTTAATTGTTAAAATTATTTATTGCAAAAGTTTTGACGGTTTCATATTATTCCTCTTATTCCATATTTCCCGCAGCGAATAATTACACATATTTCTATCGAAAGCTATTACAAATTTATTTTTTTCCTTCAAAGTCACAAATAAATCTTAAATGGTCGCTAAGACTTAACTTATCAATTTATGATACGAATACCTCAAATATGAGCTAAATAAAAACTCGTATTTCCTATTACCTAAACCTATTCTTATATATGATGAAAACTACCCCATGAAAGAGAATTTTAGGTTGAAAAAATGCTCGTAAATTATTTAACGTTAAATAAGTCAATTTTTGCCTAACCCCTCTATGGGCCAGGTGTTCAATGGATGTTAATACCTGATATAAATTAAACAGCTAGTTTTTGGTGATGAGGAAATTATTTGGTCACAAGAGAGTAAGAAGCGAAAACCGAAAAGAGTTTGGGCAATAAAACATATTTCCGAATCCTTAACATTCTGACATGCATTAAAACTGACTCCTTTCTAATAGTTATGAACATATATCAGCAATGGGGTTCAAGTCCGCAGCTCAATCGTACTGAAAATCAGCACCCTATACATTCAATCATCAACCTACCACTAATTAGATCAGAATGTACTGCTTATATTCGATTCCAAACGGATCCGAACATTCCAGCAAATTTAAATATTATGGACTGATATCTTTGAATCTACTACTGAATCATACAATTTTAGGCCATTGTTATTTTCGTAATGGTGAAATTGTATTTAAAGTTACTAGGTACTGACCATATTGAGTTTTTTTCGCTTAGGCCGAGCGATGGCCCAATGGTAGAGCGCTGCTCTTCGGAACCGGAGTTCACGGGTTCAAATCCCACTGATGGCCTGGATAGTCGTAGCCGTTTGGAATCTACTTTAAGCAGTAGGTCCCAGTCTCATTAGCCCTCGTGAGCAAAACAGTAAACAGAAGCACTCCAAACTAAGCCAAACC
The DNA here is from genome assembly GCA_032207245.1 of Pardosa pseudoannulata. NCBI lineage: Eukaryota > Metazoa > Arthropoda > Arachnida > Araneae > Lycosidae > Pardosa > Pardosa pseudoannulata. The sequence goes on along the minus strand of CM063498.1, from coordinate 102,773,310 downwards.
TTTTTCTCAGTGATGACCTACGGTGAAAATATTTCTAACTACGAGCAATTAGGGTACTTCGTAAACCTGTTCGTAAAGAGTTGCAATGTTAGATACTATAAGTCAGTTGCTTCCTTTGTTAGAAAAACTACGTTGGCAAGGGTTATTTGCGTTCTAAAAAACGGATACCAAAATTTCTCCGCAAATAGTTTAAATTTAAATTCAAGAGAACCAGAAGTCTCTAATATTAGGAATCATAAGTTTCATTCTCTTTATTTAAAAAGTGACAAGCATGAAAATGAATTTGGTTTAATATCAGTTTATCAAAATGAGAAATCAAGCTGGCAAAACACAACAAAATAAAACGTAAATAAAGTATTAATTTTGACAATTACAATACCATGCAAGGGAGAAATAACTGTCTTACTTTTGTGTGATTCTATATATTCAGCGATATTTTGTTCTTTTTCTCACTAGATGAATTCTATGATTTAATTTGGCGAAGTGCATTTACTAATATCGTTATCACAATTTCCCAACATTTTTTAAACTAACCCTACATGTTACTTATAAATCAATATAATATATACACATATACACATACATACGTATACACATATACGCATACACATATACACATACATACGCATACACATATACACACCCATACGCATACACATATACACAGATACATATACATACGCATACACATATACACATACATACACATATATGTGTATGTGTGTGTACAGTAAAAGAGACAGAGGAGAGAGATATCATGCTATTAAGCATGCATTGGTCTTTATTAATATCTACCCTTCAATACTACACTCTCAGATTTCACCATGTAGTAATGCCATTTGATTATCAACTGGGGAGATGTCTGATGAAATTAATATTTACCAGACTCTTTCCCTGATCTCCATGACCATGAATCTCCGCTTAAGGATTCAACCCTCGCACAGTGGTGTTCATTGGGAATGAAAGCTGATTCCAGCGTGCGCGCCCCATTAAAACTGCATTACTTGAAGCCTCTGGTCCGTTTCCCTCCGTCAAAGGATTGTTGTGGTATAAATCTTCCCTTTCCTCTGTAATCAAGCCAGACACATACATCATAATCAAGAATCCCCCCTCTTTTGGACAAGTGGGGTTGATTCCAGGAGTTAGGGGGTCGAAGACTCTGCATTTCAGATTATGCGGTTGAACAGCGTTAATTGTCGAAGCCAGAGGTGAAATTATACGAATGATTCCAGGCTAATGAAAAACGTGACAGCCAACTGTTCAACAATGACTGAGTTAATGACTTTTTAGCATTGCTTTTCTATTGCGCTAGTATAATGAAGTTCAATATAAATGCAAGATAATGTGACAATATTTGAAGAAGAAGCCATGTTTATAAGAGTCAATGTTTAGTGATGTCCTTGTCATTTTAGATCTAGTTTTCTCTTTTGATTTGCCGCAGCATAGTTCAAAGGTCTTTTTAAACCATAAACAATGAAATTTTCATATAATATTTAACAAGGTCACGGCGAGTCAACTTAACTGAAAGAGATGTTGTTAAGGATATCCTTTTTACGATTGTAACATAACCCAAAGTCAAAATAATTAAATAAAGAGGGAAATATAAAGGACTATTTTCAATATAGATAGTTATTTAATCTTGTTGTAACAGCTTTATACTATATCCTCTGATTATTCAACAGTATAAATTTCCTACCTATTTCCTACTTAGTGAATTTTTATTATTTCTCTCTCACGCTTGAAGCAATATCTAAAAACACTAATATGATTCATACCCATTGGAAATAAATGCTATTTTCTTTAAATGCATGATTTAATAGCAATAATTTGAGTTAATAGAAGGGTATTAAATTATTTAAATGCTTATATAATGACGTGGATTTTCCTTACATAAATTAGTGAAAATGCCTCCTAAAACTATCGGCTTGTCTCGGGATTATTAAGAAATTTGTTTTGCATTTGGAAGGACTATTCCTTAGTGTTTATGAATATTCTGAAAACCAACTTTTTTATACACCAAGCATTGGTAAAAGTTGTTTTATCGCACTATCTCGCTAAAATTTTATTTACAATTTTAGGGATTTTAAATCTTTCAGATACGTTTTGCGTTGTTGATGGAAATCTATTAGAAAAACAAACAAGTCTTTAAAATTCCCTATAGAAATATATTTCATCCATTATATTCGGAGCTATATATTAGGGCTGAAAGATCAAACATCACTTTCAAATCGCAAAAACCCTCATTTAAATTGGGTATTTTTTATTCTGTATACAAAATGGACAACAAGTGAAGGAGTTTCATGACTCATGAGTAACATATTCCGAACCATTGAATTTTTCACATATTACATTCCTACGATATTGAAACACAATTGCTTCATAATAATAGACTTCGACCGAGGTAATATGTTTTCCACAAAATTATTCGTTTAAGGTTATAGTACTATCAAAATGTATATAGTAAACTATTTTTTTTTCAAATTTGAAGCATCAATAGGAATGAAATTTCAGTTTCACTATTTGTTGGGTAAAAGATAGAAAGCTATTCGGAAAGAAACTGGATGAAAAAACATTACAAGCTTTTTCTACTGAAAGCAATATGTGTTTAGAAGGAAACTTTTAAAATAATACTGCCAGTGATACCCCAACTTTCATTTGTGAAAAGCTTTTAGATTGCTTATAAATAAAAATTAGAACATTTGTTTTTTGCAAGTATTGACTATTCACGATTCAAAAGTTCTAAGTAAATTGAGTTTGATCATTAAGAATAAAAAGGTTGATGAAACATTCCGCAAAAAATTGATGAGTGCAGAATTGAGATTAATGGTTCATAATCATAAATATCAAAACTAATGATCAATAAAAAAGGGGAATCCAGATAGAATTTTTGTAGATATCTATAGCATTTACGTCTAATTCTGATTTCTGAAGAGACTTTATAAAACTAATACTTTTAAGGATATTTTACGATAGTTTCAAAAACCAGAAGAACGATCAAAATTAGAAGATCTTAAGAAGAGTGATATTTTGCTTTTCGAGCACAAAATACTGCATGATTGTACCTTAAAAACAACAATTTTTGCTTCACGATTGTTGTAATGTTAATCAAGGCAACGGAGTGCAACGTTTATAAATCTAATCAGTCAGAATTTTAATTTTTAAATCCAGTAATTTCCTTTACATTTAAATCCACAGTAACTTAATTTAAATTTTATCATACATATTTGGAATATCTGTATGATATTTTATTAGAGATAGTCTTGGTATAGGGAATCATAATCTTTAGTTTTGAATTCTATTGTTAACACAGATAGTTTGATTTAATTTTGAGAGCTACGAATAATTATTTTGAATGGAAAACTGGGGTCTTATTGCTTACAAATTGTTACAAACATTCATGTTAACAGTGGAATTCAAAACAACAAACTCTGGTACTGAGAACCATCACCCTACATTTTCGACCCTTGTCCACGTGTTGGAAAATAAATTTCTAGATCTATTAGCTGATGCATTAAGCAGAAAGGTTCGTATTTCAATTTCACAAAGGTTAATTTTAATCTCTTTCCTCATACCAACAATAAAATTTTATAAATATCAACTACGATATCAAAATTATCTATTCACATACTTTAATTGAATAAAACATTATACAGTATATCACAGATAAATTTGATTTAAAATATGGGGCACAACATGTTGAAAATCGTAAGGTACATTGGATAAATGCTTTCGTATATTAAAAAAAATTCAAGACATTTCCTCAATTCAGTAACACATTGCAGTTTAAGAAATAAATGAATCACAAATACACTATATACATACGATAATATATATACAATATACATAAATATATTAAATAAAAATCAAATTATTATAAATAATTGGGAAATCAACACTAATTATCAATACTGACTGTATATAAGTCAAGCAAATTCTGTAAGTATAAGCCTATCATTCATAATTATTTTTTCAAATGGCTAGAAGTTAAATCCTATATTCCGGAAATATTCATGATCATAGATCTCTTCGCTGTTGTTAGTGTCGCCTCAGATTTACCACGAGGGGTAAAACCACATTCACATTGAGGTGAGAATTCGTTTAGAAGTATTGTTTTTCTCATGTCTCGGATAAAACACGAGGACTCCCTTCGAAAGGTAGAAAAAATTCTTCCAGCTTTCTCAATCAACTTAGAAGCTGGGAACTGAAACCCAAACTAAAGATAACGCTCTTCCACTGTATTCCGTATTGAAAAGTGCCGCCACTCAAACTGTTTGATTGTCCTCAAAAGTATCTCTTCTTATTTGAATTTTCCCAAATAATCAAAATATATTTATTCAATGGAATAAAAACAAATTCTTTCTTTTTATTACCTTTTTTTCTAACCTTAACTTCAAGGAATTGTAAAACGCTATATACAACTATAATTAATATATATACCATTACAGATACTTATATCTGTATAGATTGTAATTAAAATAACATATATTGGACTACTAGAATTAGTGAAACATGACATTTTTCTTTAATTATTACTTTGTTATATATAGGATTATTCTGGGGTTATCAAACGTCACTGATTATGAAGATCATAGTTACATAATCATTTTAACAGTAAGCTCCAAAGTACGATCTATTTGAAATCGTTTTAAACAGCAGGTTTCCGGGTCTAATGAGCCCAAAGAAGTAAAATCTTTATAATAATTTATCCAAGTAATAAACTTCTCTCAGAGAATAGCCTTTTGCATTCTCTCACAGAACTGTCTTTTGCCAGGCATATTACATACAACAAATATGCAAGATCAAGAACTTAAGATCGTCCCATAGAGCTGGATCTTACAAATATCTTTACAAATCATTTTTTAAAAATGTACTGAAACTTTTTAATATAATAGTTTAATTTCAGAAAATTACTTAAAATATTAAGATTTTTTTTAAAAATTCTTTCATAGTTAGAATATAATTTACTTAACAGTTTTATTTTCACTACCTTCAAAAATACAAATAGATTTTCAGATCTACACTAAATTTTTTAAGTACTATAAAAATCTAGTTTATTTAAAAACTGCTAATGCAATCTTTTATAGAATTCATTTGTACGAAAGAGTTTTACTTTCGTAATTTTTACGATGAATTTGATAGGAATAAAAAAATAAATATCATCACGCAAACATGTTTCACAATAACTATTTACTATCAGTTTCTACTATTGGATAACAAATTATTTGTTTACTTTCAGCTATTTTCAACATCATTTCCAAGATTTCTTCTTTCTTTAAAGAAATAAGAAACATCAACAAACACGTACCTGTATGATTGATTCTCATTTACAAATATAATTTTTTCTGAGTATTGTTTTTATAAGTGACACACTGTCAAAAAAGTTACCATGAATTTGAAAAAAAATAAAAAATAAATTTAGTCAGTAGGTTAAGAATTTTACGGATGATTTAGATCCAATTTCTCAAGAAAATGACCTAATTAGTCCCCTTATCTACATGTACTCAGTAAAACAGTAGAAAAATATATCTGTTTATTACCACATATTTTCACTGCATCTTTCAAGATCTGATAAAGAGAAATAATGGAAATAAGAAACATGTCAATCTAAGACATACCTGTATGATTGATTTCCGCTTGGAAGTATTGAAAGCCAAGCTTTCTGTTGATCCATCGTTTTTTCCGCCTCTTCGAAGGCATGCCATTATTTAATATGAATTCAGCAGTGTGTATCCTTATGTAAAGGGCACAGGGATAAACGAATACAAAACCATCACATATTCATTGAAAATAACAGTAGAGTAATCCAAGTAGTTTCGCACACAAAATGTGTCTCACGACAAAAATTGATATGGCTTGCAATCCACTCACTGAACTGTTGCCGTCATGCAAATGCAATGTTTTATGAAAGACACTTCATAAGATCACATTTCTAAATATCTTAAGAGAATCTCATAGTGTTTCTCTTCGTGTCAAGATTCCACAAAATCCGTATACATTGACATAAAAGAGCTGAAACGCACTGTCTTCATGATAACACACGAATTAAACTTTTATGAATATATTTTCCACAGGGAAGGTTCATTTAAGTTTAACAATGACAAAAATTTCTTAACACACATGATCATGCTATTTGAGGACTAAACATTCGCTTGCAAATTTGCCATTTCCTGGAATACACTTGTAATCTCCATGAAATTAAGCTAATTTTCTTTCTTTATTTTTAAGAACTTCTATTTACAACCAGGGATTATAGACACTTGAAAATGGCACATGCATTGGCTTGATTTTAGATCATATTTTTAAATTCTTATATAAAATATTCCGACTTAGTTGAATTTTATTTTACTTTCGCAACATTTTTAAGAAATTTTGAATTGCAGGAATGATTTCATTATGTAATTAAGAAAAACATTTTGCAAATACAGAAGTGAATTTCCACTTATTCTATATCAGTAAATGACAATAAATGTAAAATGTATATAAGAGAAATGACTTGACACAGCACACAAAAATACTTTGTTTTTAGAAACAGAAAGGTTGTCAAATATTCTTTTCTGAGTGACTAGAAAATAATTTCGTAACACAGTTGTAGTATCAATATGTAAATTCAAACAGCATGCAGCAGTGAGGAAGAAGAAGCTTCGAGTATTTATATGTTAAAATTTTTTCATTAAAACACAATAACCTTGCACTATAAATAATTTACCAACATATTCTTCAACAACTTGCAAGGGTCCAGTAGCATTTTAATTGCAAATTATATTTACTGAAAAGACGTTATTACATGGTGAAAACAGAGGTAAGTTATTTGCATTTAAATGACACATCAATTGCAAATAATAGCTGACGTTCTTATAAACAACAAAAGCAAATCCCTAAGAACAGTCTGCGAACGCCAAAATAAAATCCCAGACAGCACGAGAGAGAGAGAGCGAGAGGAAAACACCTTTTTCCCTCGGACTTGCTCCTTGTTATCTTTTTCGCATCTCCTTCGCGAGACTCACATCTGGCTAGGAGAAATCGTAACCGCGCTTCTCCTTCCTGCAGTCAGCACGCGACTGGCGGAAAACCTGGCCACACGTGCCGGCCGCAAAATAAGGCAGGGTTACCAGGCGGCGGTACTGTCGCGTGCGGTACGGCTCCCGCGCCAAATTGAATTTCGGGTCCTCCACCAGAAAGTGAAGTCGGCGGAAGATAAACGGAGGACGCGGTTTTTATGTATTCCTTGGAGTTGCGAAGCGTCTGTTTAACACGGATACTAGTTTAGAATGGGATGGAATACGTGTTAGACAGATGGGGAATAGTAAGTAGCATCTGCGGCTTTAAAAAGTCACTCTTAACCCAACTGCATACGGGAAAACTAGACGAAATTTCCTCTAAGTTAAATACCATCCTTTTTAAAAGTTCGAGTGTTCGAAAGTATCTAAAAATAAAACAACTGCAGATAGAAAATTGAACAGAAACCTCGAACATGAAAACTAAATAGAATTTCTCATAGATTTGAAACCATTATTTTGGCATGATATATACATTTTTGAAACACTCGAATGTTCAGATATATCAGAATTATTTCGTTCTGGATTTGTCATGAGTTATCACGGATAGCTTTACTGTTTTATTACAGTGCCTTGTCGTTTAGATCAGGATGGTAAGAAATACGCTTACTATATTACTATCATGTAATATACATTACAATGCGTACAAAAAAATCAAGCTACAATATCTAAACAGCCTCTCTCCATTTAAATCTTCCGGATCTAAATTTGGGTTTAATTAAACTGTACTAACCTTTTCCTTAATTAATTCCAGCTTGTTCTAGCATAAGGCACCTTGTAATTAAACTTTTTACATCGAAGCCTTAACGAATCCTTTTCTAATTAATTTATGTAAATGGAGGTATTCCCATTAGTTTATGATTAAAATAGTTGTTCGTCTTAATTTTCATTTAATATAATCTTCAAAAGTGGGTCAGTTACCCGATTAAAAAACCATATAATGATGTAAAAACCTTAAAAAAAATTAATTCAAGAAACCAAATATCTAAAGAGTTCTCGTTTCATTTTCCAGATAAAAATCTTGTTCTAATTAAATAATATCTTTTTTATATTTTATTTCACTTGTTCAAGAGCATAAGCCCCCATTAAAATTAAATACTTCATAACCTCGGCACAGAGGTATTTCAATCCTTAATCTAAATAAAGATATTACCTTGAGTTGTTTTGCAGTAATACTTTTTTTATGATTCAAATAACTGCTTGTCTTAATTTTCATTAAATACAATTTTCAAGAAGAGAACAGTTACTGGATCAAATATGCAAAAAAACTAGAAAAATTAATCTAGAAAACTAAATCTAGTTTTATCTTTTAGATATAAATTTGATTTTAATTAAATTATACTGCATTTTTTTTCATAATTTATTTCAGCTTTATCCCGAGCATAACCACGTAATAATTAAAGATTTTACTCCAAACCTCAAAAATAATTTTCTAAATTCTCCAGTTCAATGTAGGTAGTTTTTCAGCCTCAGAAGTATGAATTTTTGGTTCAAATAGCTGCTTGTTTTAAGTTCTATAAAAAAAATTAAAAAAAGCAGTTTCTAGATCAAAAATGTTAAAAAAAAATTGAAAAATTAAACTAAAAAATCTTAAAGTACAAGATGTAGGAAAATCACGTTCCGTCTTCAAGTTCTATACCAAATTTTCATCTTCATCAAGTGCCTAAGCTACGCTGTAATTAAAAATTTTATTCCACAACCTCAACGAGTATTCCTGCAAACCTTTTATCCGCTTACTAAAATTATTCCTTTGTGTTGTTTTCTCAGCAATACGGGTGAAAACTAAAACTTGCCAATAACGTGTCGGAAACTTTTTCTTACTTTTACTCCCTGCTGTGTTTTTCGACCTTTCCTCGTTCAGCTACCTTCCGAGCCCCCGCAAAAATGTGACAAAATGGATGAAATTAATGACTCGGTTTTAGCGAATAAACAGTATAGTTTTTGTTTTAATGCAGGTTTTTCAGCAAGGGAAATTAACGCTCTGTAGCTTTGTCAAATAACTTAAATGACCGTGCTGTATTTTAGAATATAAAGATAGTTTGAATTACATTCTCCCATTGGAAAGACTAACATTCAGCCTGATGATTCAGCCAGTAATCTCTTAAGAATGTTATTTAGAACAATGAAGCATTTTATATATTTTTTATTCTTAAATTTTGATCAGTATTGTAAAATTTTAATAATTTAAATGAAATAAAATAAAGAAAGGCACAGATAAAAATCTGGCTTTAACTGGATTTTAAAAAGATAAAAAAAGTATAATTAATAATTAATTTATTATAATAGCGTGAATTTAAATTAAGTAAATCCGCTTTAAGGTGTGGTAATATAAATTTATTGATTGGACAATGATTCTAAATTCCTTTGGATAGATACACATGACAATTTATAACTTCTAATTTTTCTAAAAAATTATCTACCAGTTATTACGACGATACAGTTACGAAAAAATACACTAAACGTAATAACTGAAATTTTCTGATGTACAAATGGCAGAGAAGAAAGAAGTCCATTTTAGTAAAATATTGATCTTTTTTAAATCATTAGCCACAGATGGCAGTCTTGAAAACCTTGGAGAAATTTAGGAAGCAATTATTTTCTATGAAACTTCCCATGGCCAGTGCATGGATACGAAAGAAGCGATAATTCCTATTAATAGCACCAATAAACTGATGAATTTCATACTTTCTAATAACAACCTTACAATGAAAGAAAAAAAGGAGAGAAATCTATTCTTATAGTAATTTTAGATTTTATAGAGGTTTAGAAAATGCTGAAGATTAGATTGAGGTTACGTTGAGTTGTTACATTCTTCCAAATATACGATTATGTGGAGACTTTTTTAACTTACTATTAAATGTGTTTCTACCAGGAAGAATTAATGATTATTAAAGTGACTTTAGAAACTGTTTAGATAAATTATTATTCCACACCAATTGCTTACTGCTTCAATATATTTTATTTAGACAAGTTTTTTTTAAAGCCATTTATTAAGTGGGTATATCACCCAAATCCTTCAATAATGATACAAACAAAACATATAAACCGTGATAACTGAAAATTACTCATTTGTAAATTTCATAAAAGCACAAGAACAGTGTAGAAAATTCGTTTTATAGTAAAATATTGATTTTTTAATCATTAGGTTTAGACATCAATAAACTATACATCGTACTTTCCATGATTTTTAGAAAGGTTTTTTTTTTTTACTTTATGAACAATTTCCTGTGTCCAGTGCATGAATATGAAAAAAGTAATAATTTCCAATAATAACGTCAATAAAATTATGATTTTCCTACCTTTTAATAATATCCTTGCAATGAAAGAGAAAAAAAAGGAATACCAAACAATGGAAAGAAATTCATTATTTAAATAATTGCAGATTTATAATATTAAGAAACAATGTTGAGGTAGAATTGTTATGTTCTAGAGCTGCTCAAATATATGACTATATGAAAACATTTGTTAAACATTCTGTAAATTAATTTCTACAGAAAAAATTTAAATTTTTTAAAATGATTTTAGAAATTTACTAATTAATATATATTTTTCTTTACCAATCACTTACTTTATTAATGTATCTGATCAAAGATATCTTTTCATTGCCTAATATCCTTTATTAAAATAAAACAAAAAAATAAATTATAACCTCAAGAATTTTTTTTCACTTTTTCAGTATTTTTCTTAATTATTCAATAATTAATATAAATTATTCATTTTTCTTATATCGAAAGATTGTACTGAAATTTCCACTGGAAAATTCCTAAATGAATCAAAAACTACATATAAATCGTGAAATATCAGTTAAGTTTGTTTGACTCACTTTGTTAAAACTAAAATGTCAGTACACAAAATAACACACATATACTCACGTGTGTGTGTGTGTGTGTGTGTGTGAAAGAGAGAGAGAGAGAGATAATATGTATGTACACAGGGTATACTTTTCCGAATGATTGACCTGATAATAACCTTACTAAGATTATATCAATACCAGATAAAATAGATTCTAAGAATTTTAAAATGTATGCGTATATGAAGTGCGGCCAAGCTCCTTGAAAGTTCAAGCCATTTTTCAAAATTTGAAATTTTTCGCGAGCCGCAATTACATACGTATTTAAAAGGTATGCAAAAAAGGTATTAAAAAATTTTTTACAGAAATTATATTTATTGAATATCATTTGGAAGCTCTCCGTCTTTGATTTTTCAGGGAAATTTTTAAATTGTCTTTGGTTTTTTGTATTGGTGCGAATGTAATTTACAATGTGTTGCACTATTTTCATAACATCACGATATTTTAAATATTTTGTAACGAGATGTTATCGGTGAATTATGCAGTGAATCGGTATGAATTGCAGAATTTAAGAATCATCTTTTAGAAGCCCTATAAGACAGATTTTTTTTACCCAGCATTGCTGGAGCTCCATCAGTTGTAATAATTTTTTAAAAATATAACAACACAAAAACGAAAAGGGATTTCGAATACATTTATGGAGAGCCACAAATAATCATTTAAAGAGCCGCATGTGGCTCGCGAGTCGTAGGTTGGCCACTCCTGGCCAACCATAATTTTTAACGCTTTATAGAAGCCAAATGTAAGATAGGAATATTTGATCCAAAAGTTCTAGTTGTTAGTTGTTTGATAGATATTTATGGCTGTGTATGTTCAAAATTATTCACTGATGAGATCATCCACAATGCAAGTATGCAATTTGTTAATTAGGAGATAAATCTGGAGATAATTAAGCTACGAGTGAAAACAAACCACATGCTAACCATTCATTATCACACGACTAGTTTTGCGAGAGCACTTGTACTTTAATTTTAAACAAAATACAGCTACACTTACAATATCTGCTCGTAACAAAAATAATCAAAATTATTCACACTAATAAAATATTAAAATGATTATGTCCTTTATTTAGGATTACATGATATCGCATATAACTTTGAGGAATCATGTAGAGAATTAGCCCTATAATTTACATTGATCGTTAGTAAGTACACTTATAATGTAGTTCGAATTTCATTTCAGACTTTAACAGAAAAAGATCTCTTTAACTGCCTAGAAAATAAACTTTTTCTTTTAAATTAAAAGAGAAATTTCCATTTAACGAATCTGTACTAAGACTTGATCAATAATCAATTTCCTGTCCAAGAGAAATCCAATAAACTTCACAAGTATAAATCTACTATACTTAATTTTCTTAAGGTTACTGTTAGACACAAAAGCTTTAATGCCCCCTTTGTAGAGAATTTTCTTATTATCTCACATCAGAATCCTTAAAAAGCAGTGTTTAGTCGACAAAAGGTGGTCTTACTCTCTCATCTATACGCAAATCAATTCACGTTTTATTCTGCATCGTGAATGAACAAAGAATAAGGCTCTTGCTCAGCATTCTTTATATTTTTAAGGTTTCATTAGAAAGCTTCCAAGCTGGATATTTTCTCTATTGTATTATTGTAATAGAAAAAAGAACATTTCTATCATCAAAATTTACTCCAGTTATACCAGGAATATTTTTTCTGGGAACGTTTAGGCAGCTGTTGATTGGTTATAACATTAATATTCAGAGTTAGAATTAATGTATTACACAATGTACTCTGTTAATTTTCTTTTATGTATAATTAAAAATAGTAAGTTTGAAGGATTGTAAGAGGATTTCATAAGTTCATTTAGTTTATGATCTTTAGTAAAAGCAAATTGGCAAAACAGGGTTGTACCCAGATGGAACCTCCAAAATTGGAGTTGACTGTATTGCATTTTAATATGGAAATAAAAATGCATTCTGAAATATAAAATATTTCAAAACAGTGTAATTAATGAAAATTTGTTTTTAAAAATTTCCATCTATTGTTCTAATTTTAATATTTTTTCTTAAAAGTTTTCTACACATTTAATAAACATACTACCCAAGATTGTGCACTGACCTTTAGATATATATAATATTAAATTTTAAATTTTTAAAATTATTTAATTAATTTATTAAATTTTTTTTAGGTAGAAAATAGCTAAACATGTTGTATAATTGGCTAAGTCCTGTTTGAGACTCATCTCCACACTAAAACTAAATCCTGCCTTGGGCCTTGTAAGAAGGCAAGTAAACCGTTTTGTATTCCAGCTACATTTCTTAGAGTTGGATTTCTGTCTATATATCGGTGTGAAAAGAATTTTTTTAGCTCTTTGAAAAAAGTTCTTTTCAGCTAACAAGAAAATAAACTATCTTTTCATTAAAAGAGAGATTCCTATTTAACGAATATCTACAGAGATTAGATCAATAATCAATTTCCTGCCTAAATATGTACTTACAGTTGAAAAAGTACATGTAGTAATTAATTTCCATGCAATGTATAGAAAATATCTTTTCATTTAACTTTAGCTTAAAAAAATCATGCTTTTAGCATTCCACATTATTTCAAGTTTAAATTTGAGATAATAAGAAATAAGTTATACACTTACTGTTATTTATCACTAGCATATAGCCCGTCATTTGACAGGATCATTAAAATTTTTAATTTTCCGTGATTGTAAAGTACCCTATAAGGCAGGAATTTTTTTTTTTTTTGATGAGAATTATCTAGTACAAGCTCAATAATTTGTTTATCTTTACTGACCGCATGAATTGCCCACCTTAATTTATCTTGCCATATTAGGTCATAGGATGGACAGCAGAGGTTTTAATATTGACAGTGATTATTTGGCAGCATAGATGAATGATGCCCAAAATCAATTGCAAACCGTGTGGTTATGTATAAAAAACAAACACATAAACGAACAAACTTCTTAATTTTCAAAGATATATAACTTAAAACGCTAAATATTTATTAGTCCATGACTCCTAGACTTTTATCAAAAGAATTTGTTGTTAATACCTGTGATAAAATTTTGATTGCAACACAAAATAATAGATGATTAAATTTAAAATCATCACATATATACCTAGTCTATTTTTTAAGCCAAATATAAAAAAACTATTTACGTAACATCTAAGTCCGTGATAAAACGTATGAAAATAATGCAGACGATATTTAAATAATTTTAAAATAATAAATGATTAAATGAGATGGTTAAAGAAATGAAGTCATAATGCTGTTGTGTTGTTTTCATCTACTAATAATGTGATAAACTAATGAATTTAATCATCCCCTGCTCTTAACTGGAGAAAATAGGGCTTGGAATAATGGCATTAAACGATTGAAAAGAGGGAAAGGGGTGCATTTAGAACGTTTTTGAACTCCCTCTGAATTTTGCTAACCCTAAATCATCAAGAATCCAATATGGATGCCTCTATCCATTCCAGGTCCAACCGCTTCATAAATTCGAGGACAGATGGACAGATAACTTAGGCTATTATTATATAGGAGATTCATAATTTAAACCTAATTTTCTAAATGAATGAATTTGTAGAGTGTTAAAATTATATTTTAAAGCAGTCCATATTATTAAATATTAAAATCTGAGCTAATAACTTAATTATATTTTTACCCATATATATAGAACATAGAAATTTAAAAAGTGGATTTATTGAATATCATTAAAATAATATATAAATAACTTTTCTTTCTCTAAACTTTTATTTATTTTGATCCCATAAATATTGAACATAAAATTTTAAAAAATGGATTTGAGGAATATTATTAATAATATGAAAGAATATTAAAAATATGAAAATCATATATTCAGCATCTTATTATTATTTAATTTGTACATTTTATTCATAAAATTGGTACAAATAAATAAGTTGTAAATTTTCTGTCCTTGACCTAAATTGACCTTTCTGACCTTTAGACCTTGAGGTCTGACCTTTAGACTAATTTGTTTAAATATATGGATTTAAGGAATGTTAAAGCTATCTATTCAATATTTCACATTAAAAATTTTAATTTTTACTAATAAATAAATTTATTATCATTCATCTCAAATTCTAAACCTTACTTTTTTAAAAATCGATCAGTTTGTGAAACGTTAAAATTTTAATTGCATCATTCCATATTATTAGAACATAAAATTTGGACTTATCAATAAATTATAAACTTATAATCATAGATGTCGTTTATCATTGAAACCTCATTTTTAAAAATTGAATTTATGGAATAATAGGATTAAACTGTCAGCATTCCATGTTATTAAAATTTGGACTTGTGAATAATTTATAAATTTAATATCATTGATTCCATGTATTCTACTTCAAAATCTGCATCTAACCCAATATGGTTTTTTGCAAAAAACAAATAATAACCTGTCACACCTCAATTAAAAATAAAAAAACGTAGGTGGTGGAATAACATTTTATTTAAACAGCCTTATCTAACTTTAACCATTCCTAAAGTACTGACGACAAAAACACATAAATTTTGTTAAAATCTCGAATAAAATTTATCTTTCAAAAAGCTTCTATCTGCTTCTAAAACTAACTATTAGCCTGCTTTTTTATTATTCGACAAGTTTTCAAACCCACGGTCTTTTGGGAGTCAAGTCAAATGACCTACAGGAAAACGTAGGCGAGTAACTAGTTTCAGACTAGTTAAACAAGGCCGGTAAACCGCAGAAGAATCGTCGATCATTTAGCTTACGAGTTGAGTTTTCAAAGATCTTAAGATATGCTGTTTGTGAATAAAAAGCACTTAATTCATGAGGCCATTTGGAGAACGTTTTTTTCATTTATTCGCTCTAAACGAAAGAATTCGTTATTTTATTAACTCCATTTCGATTCCCACAATGCTTAAGATTCAAATAACATTTAAACTTTCAAGTGAATAATGATAGTAATAATAATTATTATTGCTATTATTACTATTTATATTTAGAAAATATGGGAATTCTTGACATATATAAGGAACCGTATTCATTTCCGTATTTTATTAATGTCATTACGTTTTTTAATTATACATATATAAACATAAATTCGTTGTTATTTATGCTTGTTATTACGTGAGTATGATGTCAAACATAAACATTGACATAGAGTAAAAAAAAAAACCTCTGTAAATTATTTTAGTAAGTTAATAAGCTCTAAAACTAGGTTAATTGCTGGATGCATCATAGCATAAGTACTTTTTACCCGGATGTGTCCAAAGTTAATTCTTTTCGTCTTTTTTGGAGACAATTTCTCGCAACTGTAAATATGTCTCCTTTAATAGGTTTTGAAGAGAATATATACTGCGAAACATCTCTTCTTTAACATTTTATTTTACACGTCACACATGTACAAACATGAACTTCTCACCGGAATCATCATATTCAGAGCGGAAAACGAAAATATATGTCGATACCTCTTGTTTTATGTGTACGCCTTTCAAATTGTATACATTCGTTTTATTTTGGTTGTATGAAACATTTTCAAAATAATTAGTTATACATTCTTTTAAAGGTTCAAAGTACGAATAGGTTTCATTTCACAATACAGCCTTGTTGTCTGTACAAGCTCAAGTAAGCGTGACCTATCGATGACAGCCAGCATTAGAACTCATTACATTTGGATTTTTCGTGTTACAGATATTTCGCTAGGACCTAAATATTTTCAAGATCGCAATACTATTTTTACTTTGTACTGGGTAGTAATAAAAAAATAGAAAATCCGAAATTATTCTCTGTAAAGGATAGATTTTATTTTCGTTTAAAAAAATAGACTTCAAAGTTGTTTTAAACTGTTTATAAATCACTGTTTTGACTACATTTGAATAATTTATATCTTTCTATTGAATTGCTGTAGACCTCCAGCGTTAAGGCCCATTGAGATATTCCGTGATATACAGTGCGGATTACAATGAAAAATTTTGTAGTAAAACTAGATGTCATGAAATTACTGGATATAAGATTTCAATAGTCTACGCATAATTGTTTTTAAGTTACGTCTTGCAGCGTTAATATCCATTATTTTCAAAATTTCCATTTTGTAGAGTATTAATTGAAATTACAAATGAAGATGCACAACAAGAAGTTACCATAAGGTATGCTGAAGAAAGGTAGTTGAAATGTTGGAAGGTTTTGATAGATGGATAACTCCCATGCAGGATCTAGCTCTGTAATGCATAAATTCTATTGACTCTCAGGAGCCAATGAAATTTCTCCTAGCAACAGGCTGATTCAGTGCTATCGAAGGAGACTTGTTCTTGTACTTAGAAACTTAAGTTTTCAACTTCCAGCTTAAATTCCATGGCTCTCAGGAACCAATGGAATTTCTCCTAGTAGAAAGCTCAATCCGATCTAGTCGAGATGACTTTGATCTGTACTTGAACTTAATTTTTACCTCTTTAGTGTATTATTTAATAATTAGAAAAAAAAATTTAGTGTTAAACCTATTAGTGTATTTTAACTAGTTGTAACTTTCTTACTCATACTGTTATACTGTGTCCCTTTTCACCGAACTCGTCTATCATATCTGCTCATATCAGGTTATTTAACTTAATTTTTTTAACTTTATACTATCTTATCTAATTTATATTAGCATTCTCAGTCCTCAATTTCGTGATTAATTATCTGATATCTTATTACCATGCATGCTGACAGAACTTCTGGCCTTGAGGGCTTAGCCCAGGAAGGTCAAACAACGAGCTCCAGTGCGATGTCCAGTGCGAGATGGATAGAAAATGTACAATAATTTTTACTTATTAAATATTGTGATTAAATGTTTATATGTAAAAATAAGAAAATGTATATATAAAGTTTTAAAGTTTGTATATTTTTCTGTACTATATTGCTGATATGTTTTGTGCTAATGCTGGTTTAATTATTCTATAATAAAGTATGGTGGATGTAATTTTTTCCTCACTCGCCCCTGGCCTTGGCTGCTAAAAACCTTGACGTTCGCAGCGAGTGTGGGTCACTTCAGTACTAAATCTAAAACCGTCCACGTGATCAATAGGGTGACCCAGTTCACTTCAACCACAATTCTTGTCGTTGCATAAAAACAAAAAGATAAAGCACAAATTGACCTTTAAAGAAATATTATGAAATAATTGACGAAAGTAGATCTAAATAACTAAGCTGAAGAAAGAGATCTAAATAAACTTAAGGAAACTTATATTAAAAAAAACTTATCTCCCGGTTTTCAATTATTATTTCTCTTATCTGATTTACTTGAAAATAAAATTATGTTTTAAAAAATAATAAATATGAATAGATATGTAGATAAAAATAGACTATTTTGAGCTATTTTTGACTTATTAAATATTTTAAATAATTTATATATTTTTATGTAAAAGAGACTGTGTGAATGTAAAGTTTGCTTATATTTCGGTATTTCGCTATTGATATGATTCTTTACTTTTGCATTCTTGCATTTAGACTTATCCATTTTTATTAAATAACTTGTATGGGATTGTCCCTTGACTTCTAAACAAATTGTGGCTGGAAGTGAGTGGGGATTACTTTAGTCCTAAATGCAAAATTTAACCATTAGATGACTAATAGTTTTTTAGTTATGGCAGATACAAATGTATGTACATTCATCACTTTGAAACAACTCAAAAGTTATTCAGGGGTATTTAAAATGAGTAGTTTAAGTTTCAAAGTAAACGTGTTCTTGTAAGCAGATACAGTTATAACGTCGAAGTCAGTCAAACAATATTAAGATGACAAGGAAACTCTAATATGAAAGATTTTGACCAAAAATATAAAAAAAATTTTTCTTTTGAAAAAATTAAGTTGTGTATGTACTTCATTATCAAAACACATTTTTGAACATGATTTTTTTTACTACATTGAAACCTGGTTTTTAGTCTATACCTTTATTTTAAACTTTTAAAAATTAATATTTTCCAGTTGGATCAGTTTTATATCGAATTAGTAATTTCCAAATTTCCGTTTGTATTACTCTTAAGCATTTCTGATTCAAATTTTAGATATTCTTTATTAATGTTTGTATCATTAAAAATAGTATGGTTTTGAAAATCACAAAGTATTTTCTCAAATTGTAGGGGATTTACCACCATCGTTGTTGTTGCCAATGCCATTTGGACGAGCCAAGTGCGTGAGCCAGAGGCCTTATGAATTAAGGCGAAGGGACGCAACTTTCGTTTGACGAGCAGCGCTAGTGTGTAACAACGCCTTAGCGCAAGAGTGTCCTTGAAATTTAAAAGTAGAAGATCCCCAGGCTTGACCTGACAACTCCAGAGGTACCTTTAGAGAACTCGGAGGCCATTGTGACCACGAACATATTTTACGTTGCGCAGTCACCATTAAAGAACACGGCCGATCTTAGATTAGCTCGAACCCGAACGCACAAATTACGAGACCTTTGCCTTTGAAGACTCAGCTACAGTGCCTCTTTAATCCCGTAAAACAACGAAAACAGTCGTTAAAGCTTTGTAGAATTTTTAATAATTGTTTTCTAAAAATAGTATTTAGCGTATGTAAATATAGGTACCCAATTTTGTTTCTATATAAACTATAAAGATAAAATGAAAATAGAAAAGAAATTGGTGTCTATGCTGTTCGTTATGGCCATTTTTAAGGAACACTGTCGGACAAAATTCTTTTCTAATAGTTTTAAGTGTCTTATATGTGTCATTTAACAACATTATATATTCTCACAATAAAAATCATTAAAGATATAAAATATTAAAAATTGGTATTCAAAGTCCCTTGGTTCCAGAAGCCACGATCACATTGGGTATTTCTGTTGAAATCTAAAGACTGAACGTTTAAGCAATCATCATACTACCATTTCATTGTAGAAGGAAATAAAAATAGATATTCTTTAGATAAATAGTCCACCATATCCCCTTCCTTACTTTTCAGTAATTAATGATAGTGTTTACGCGTATTTGTGCAAACGTATATAAATAGCAAAGGAATAAATCTCCAGCACTATTTCAGTGTCATTCTAAAGATTATTCTACATGAAATCCTATACACTTGTCATCGATTGTCTAAAGTCATTAGAAGGAATTCCGTCTCTATGGAATGATTGTCAGGACTAAAATTGAAGATCTCGTATTCCATATCTTTTTTCCGAGAGATTCTTCATTCAGTTTTGTGGAAACATACGGGTAAAGGGGAAAATAGTTAGGGTTATACTACAGCTTTTAAGTATCAAATAATGTAATATGCGACAGAAAACGGAAATCACGCTTCAAACTGAAAATTCGGCCTTTATAGCCATTAATAAGTTGTCAAGCAATGTGCATCTAATTTTCTATTATCACAAGTAATACTAAAGCTATCTATTTTTTAATATTAAAAACTTTTAAAATGAATATTTATTTAAAAAGGATATTACTATTAGTTTTTACCTTTATATTTATAAAACATTTTTCTGCCTTTTAATTACAAGAAAGTTTAATAACCTGTATATATTTTACACGCCAATTGATTAAATTTAAAACTTCCTTATGTTCCATACAGCTTAAGACTATATGATATGGATAATGAATTGAATACTTTAAAGGGACCTTTAAAATATCCCAGAGAATTATTTTTACCATTTCTTAGTGCCCCAGACCACCGTTATAGAATTTTTTTATTCTATACATTGAAAACAGGAAGCGTAAGATAGGCAATGCAACTTAATTGAAATATAAGGATAAATGACATTTAAATAATTATAGTGAAAATTTATACGATTTATATTATATAAAATGCATACTATTTTTTATAAAAATTAGTTAAAGTAATTATCACTTAATTAGGACAAATTAGGAAGTTTCCAATTTAAAATGTCACTTTTTTAGAATTTAAAAGTTCTTTGAGCAATCCATTCCCTGGGATCACTAAAACTTATTCTTATAGTTTAGAAGTTAATTTTTGGCATGTGTCACGTGACTTTCCTAGGGGCGGAGGCATTATTCGAGAAATTCCGTGCTACACTGGGCTACGCAGCTGTCTATTATATATAAATAAAATATTTTTCTCGCTACATAAAACCACATATCTGAATCCATTCCTACCAAGTTTCTACATGTATATATTTATAACTGGCACTATTTTTGATAATAGACAATCATATTCTTCAACAATGAGCAGCTTAGTAGATTTATTAAAGATTTTATTAATAGGTTTATCTATGGTGGTAGTTCTCAAACTTTAATTGAAAACCTTAACTACTCAGTTTAGAGGTTAGGTGCGAAGCAACTAATTTTATCGTATGATTACAGGATGCTGTAAAAATTATTCTATGCATAACGTGCACCTGAGTTTGCCTTAAATCTTTGAAAAAAGTGCAAGTTGTACAAGAGTAATTTAGTTTTGAATTATTTAAATAATGTTGAATTAGGTCGAAATTTAACCCATACTATTGTATAAACACTGGGTATGCAAATTCACAAAAAATGTCCGTAACATCATTTTCTTTGCCGTAGCTTTATAGGCAATTTTCAATGTTTATGAAATGTTTAATTCTTTTCCGTTGAATAGATTTTGGAAAATAAAGTAAATGTTTTTAAATTCTAAAAAATATATGGCTTATATTAGTGATCATTTCACAGAAAACTTTTTGAGAAACCATACGCAAACTGTCTTTTTTTTAACTTCAATTTCAGCTTCGTGTACCAACATCTGTTAAAATCCCTTTCACTTGCGTTTTGCCTCTGCATATTACTTCCGGATTAGTACCGAGCTCACAGGCGTAAGGTTTCTCACAGATCTCTGCCACGAACAAAAATACATTCTTTATAACAGCACATTCAAGGGAGGCACGTAAAATGAGAAGAAAAATCTCATTAAGAACTTTCCATACGCTGTTTACCGGAATATTTTCAAGCTCTGCTAGTGGTATAAAATCCAGTATATCTGTAAAAGTCGTTACTGAATAGATGACTTACACGTTTAGGGAACAAAAAACCTAGAAAGTGATACAATTCAACTATTTTTTGCTCTAAATTCTTACTTTTAAACAAAATTTTTAACTTATAAACCTGAAGCTTTTGGTGTTGAATCAGTAAATATAAAATGTTCCAGGTGCATTATTTCTTTTCCGATCTTTCTCAAATTTTTCAAAGTTGTCTATTATAGAGTTTGTCATAAAACTGGGTATCCTTATTTAAAATTTTAAAGTATTTTCTCACGTTACAGAGGGTTTAATACCGTAGAACAATGAAAATATTTTTAAACCCTTATAATATTTGAAATAATTGTCTCATAAACACAGTTTACAACATGAAAGAAAATTAATATTCAGTATTGTTTCTATATAAATGTTGAACGTATAGTGAAAAAAATACAAATAGTTGGTTAATATGCTGAGCATTTTTCTGAATATTTTCTACATATTCTTTGAAAACTAAATTTTATAGAAAAGTGTTGTATTTTAATTGAAAAATATTTTCTAATTTTTATTAGTATTTATATAATTTATGTAACAATATTTTTTATTGTCCTTATAAGAATAGAGTAATATGTTCAGTGTTTTTTAAAAAAAATAAATTCCCTTGATTCCCTTGAAAAAAAAAAACCCTGTTCCATTAAAAAAGATGCCATCAATTAAAAGTTCAAAAAAGAAGAGGAATACTTTACAGGCTAATGGTTTATTTGTACTATTTCGAGAATAGAGCCAATACAGACGTATTAACGAATCATAGCATTTACTTTCAGAAGGAATATCGTAAAGATTCAGTTTTTACTAAGAAATAGCTTAGATATTTTTTACAAAATTTATCCTGCATATTAATTAATTATAATATATTGTCACCTCTTTTACTTGTTCTTTGAATCTGTATTATTACTTCTAGATATTCGAAATAATAGGAAGAGGTAAATTTTCACAGATCTCTACCACTATTGATAATACATTCTTTAACAGTGCATGCGCATAGAATGAAAGGAAAAATATCATTAAAAACAATTGATACATTATTTAATGGAACCTATAACAGCACATTCAAGGGAGGCACGTAAAATGAGAAGAAAAATCTCATTAAGAACTTTCCATACGCTGTTTACCGGAATATTTTCAAGCTCTGCTAGTGGTATAAAATCCAGTATATCTGTAAAAGTCGTTACTGAATAGATGACTTACACGTTTAGGGAACAAAAAACCTATAACTTGACATAATTCAACTTATATTTGCTGTAAATTCTTATTTTTAAACAAAATTTTTAATTATAAACCTGAAGCTTTTGGTGTTGAATCAGTAAATAAAAAGCATTCCGGGTGTTTTTTTCCAATCTTTCTTAAAATTTTCAACATTGTCTGTTAATGATTTTGTCATAAAACTGGGTAGACTTATTTAAATTTTTTAAATATTTTTTCTCATCTTAGAGAGGGTTTAATACCGTAGAACAATGAAAATATTTATTAAACCCATGTTATATTTGAAATAATTGTCTTATAAATACAGTTTCCAACATGAAAGAAAATTAATATTCAGTTTTGTTTCTATATAAATGATTAACATATAGAGAGAAAAACGAGAGCAGTTGGTTAACATGCAGAGCATTTTTCTGAATATTTTCTACATATTCTTTGAAAACTAAATTTTATAGAAAAGTGTTCTATTTTAATTAAAAAATATTTTCTAACCAAATTTATTATTTTATATAATTTATGTAACAATATTATTTATTATCCTTATAAGAATAGAGTAATTTGTTCAGTGTTTTTAAAAAAAATAAATTCCCTTGATTTCCTTGAAAAAAAAAAGATACCTTGTTCCATTAAAAAAATGCCAGAATTTAAAGTTTAAAAAGGAAGAGGTATACTTTAATGGTTAATGGTTTTGTTTGTACTATTTCGCGAATAGAGCCTAGACAGATGTATTAAAGGAGCATGCCATTTACTTTAAGAAAGAATATAAAGCTTCACTTTTTTTTAAGAAATAGCTTCGACACTTTTTAAAAAATTTATTCTGCATATTAATTAATTATAATATATTGTCACCTCTTTTACTTGTTCTTTGAATCTGTATATATTATTTATTTCCAGACATTCGAGATAATACGAAGAGGTAAATTTCACAGATCTCTACTACTATTGATAATACATTTTTTAACAGTGCATGCGCATAGAATGAGAAGAAAAATATTATTAAGAACTATTGATACAAAGTTTAATAGAACTTTTTTAAGATCTAATTATAAAAACTTGGCGGAGTATAAAAACTATCACATATTTAGCATCTTAACAAAGAATTTATATCGATTTGCAATAAAAGATTAATCTTATATTTTCATTAAAACTAATTTTTAATTTTAAAAATGTTTAAATGCCACATACCTTTTAAATTAGAAGATTAAGAAAATAGATATATTACTTCAATTTGATGTAAAAATTTAGTTTCTTATATGCACATAAAATTTATTTTGCTGGTAAATGAATTTAGTTTTTTTTATCTGGTGTATATTTGGTTTTCCAAAATATACTGCTTGAAATGACAAAACTAGATAATTTTTAAAAGTAGAGAGTATTGAAACATTTGTACAAAGCACCATTCAAAAGAAGCAAAATTTTTATTTATGATGAATTTTATTGTGAAAAATTTGTTATAGTGAAGATTCTATGTATCGAAAGATGCTATGACCCTTTAAGAAACATTGAATCTATGTTTAACATGTTAGCTTTATATTTAACATTTTTAGCTGCCATTCTCTCAGAGCATATCGTCCTGAATGTAAACTATCCATCTGCATATTTGAGTGATAAAGCGCCAATTGTACTAGCCCTTAATATCTTGGGTCTCACTCTTCGTCCTCCTGATTCCCTGGCAGAGATGTTGCGGTCGGAACAATCCACAGAAATCATTGTCGCGCGTAAGCACAGGTGACGAAGATCTGGCGACAGTCCTCCCACTCATCCAGAACCCCCTCTACTCTTCCCCATCTGTTTTCTGTTTTTCCCCTTCCCTTCGCTCTAGTTACAAGAAACTTTCGGTGTGATCTAGATCAGAAGTACTGGCGACATTTTCCCAAAGGCGGTGGATCTTTATATTTAGAAGCAAATGCCCGCTAGTCTTTCTCTGTGACGATTATTATTAGGAATTTTCAGTCCTAGACAGATTGTAACTGCATTTTAACCCTCCGAGTGGAACACAGCGAGGAAAAAAAGTCTCCAAAAAGATGTTTAAGTTCTATTGTGTCAGTGACCAAAGTATTTTATGATTTTTTACTTCACCCTTTGTCGACTAGATTGGAATACGGGAAACCCACCCTCGTTATTGTCCCTTTACTTCCGATTATAAATAGATATAAAAATATACATTATAGATTGTTAATTTTTAATACACATAAAGCTCGTCAAGTCTCGAAGATCATTCCATAAGAAATAATGGATTCTAAAATTACGAATAAAAATATTTTTTAAGAGAATTATTTATATTTTTTTACGAAAGGCATCCAAGATATTTAAGTGGTGCAATTAGAGATACATGTGTTACCGCAAACGAAATACTTCGAAATAGAGATTGACAAAGCCATGAGAAGCTATCAGAGTCTTTGTGCCTCAGGGAGTAAGGGTGCATCCCTCAATAAATGTCAGTCAAAAAAGGTGCAGTTCCTTAACAATCGACCTGACCCTCCTACCTCAAAACTTCATGGGTGAAAGCACTGGCAGATATGTACAATATATCAATTTTTTGAACGTTTTTTAGGTCGAAAATTGTACGTGACGCAGGAGGAATTGTACGTGCAAACCGCTTAGAGGGTTAAAACACAAAGGTTATCTATTTTGCTTCATTCATAAAACTATCAGCGCAAGAAGCATCTTATTTCCAAATTTAGACCTACTTAAACCATCGCAATCCAAAAAAAATGACAGGAAATTATCTTTTTTTTTAAAGCAATTTTTATTTTAAAACTATTTTAATAGTTTTAAACGTTTTAACTGATATTTTTTCCCAATTGTTGAGATACATATGTAAATTTCATGGAAAATTCCATATGTTCATTACTTAAACAGGAAATTTTATGCTTTTTATTAGTTTTTTTTTAACTTTTTATTAAGATTCAAAAATAGGGAAAGAAAAGAATGAGAAAGTTTTGTTAAAGCTATCAGAAATTTTTTACATTCATAGTTCATATTCTATTAGAATTACAACTGATTACATATACATCATTTAAAACACATGCATATATTATTTAAACATTTTTAAGAATTTTCTCAGAATCGAGAGGAGGTTCATTACCGAAAGAAGAATGTTTTTTGCCAAATAAAATGTGCTCCATATTTAAGCTTCCCGAATGTAATAAGGGATCACCAGATCCCTTACTATCTATATTAAAACCCTATTTTGTATAATTTTCTGTACACAGATATACTATTTATCAGCAATATTTATGAAAATAATAATCTGAATGTAAAATAATTACTGATATTTTGATCATTAGACCCAATTTTCTCTTTTTACAGATGTGTTACTCAGTTTTTAATGATGCTTGCTAAATAAAATATAGATTAACTTAAAATAAATATATAGCATCTTTTACTTTTAATTTAATTAACTCCTATTTAAATCACATCTGTTTATTAATTTGATTACTCACTGATTTTTTTTCTTTTTACAGATATGATATAGAAATTATTTAAAAAATACATTCAAAAATAATTAATATTATATAGTTTTAATAAAAAATTAATATTTCAATGTATGAAAACTGCAAACATACCAGGTGCAAACAAATCTTACGTTTTTTAGAAGATGCTAAAAAAGCTCATTTCTATTCAAAATTTTATAAAAGTGAAAAAGTTGAAAAGAACTAAAGCAACATTTGCGATGGCTATGTTACACAGGCTTTAATGATGATAGCTGAGTAAAATATAGATTTACTTAAAATAAATTTATAACACCTTTTACTTACAATTTAATTAACATCTGTTTAAATCATTTTCTTTATTAATTGCATCTTGTATATTATTATTAATATTTTTGTACTATGTATCAAAAAGCCCTACCTCATCCTTATTGTTTAGGTAACTTTCTGTTTTCTTTAATGCCAAAATATATTTTTTTAATTTGCTTAAGTTTTGTAGCTACTAAACTCATTTAGTAGGCGTATCTGTTAATAGTTATATAAAAGAGAGAATCCACTGTTTAGGCCAAACCATCAGCGTATATATATATATATATATATATATATATATATATATATATATATATATATATATATGAATGTTAGACCACTTTAAAACCAAGATCTATCCAAGTGACCACATGCCGATTCTCACTCTTGGTGTTTTTCGTGCAGTGAGATTTTACTAACCCATCATATATTTTTTTATTCTTTAGGTAGCACGCAATACTCATACGTCAGATTAAAAAGAATTTCTCCTTTGGAATATATTTTTTGTATACAGAAATCTATTGTTAACACTGAGAAGTGAACTTGAATAAAACTTGACAGATAGAGGATGTTTCGTATGAGAAAAATTAATTAAAATCAGCTCAGTTAACGAACTAGATTCTGATATAAGCTTCTGACTTTTTATACCTATTAAAGCATTTGAAAATCATTAATCCTTTCTAATTCAATTTTTAAATTACTGGCATAAAATTCATTAAAGATTGTGTAACCATTGATATTTTTATAGAATTCAACAAGAATTAAAAAAGGCGTGTAAAATAGCTAAAACATTGAAAAATATTTAATCATAATTTAAAAAAGTTTATGAATCTTTTTTTCTTTTTGTTATAACGATATACTAACACTAACAAAATACTCATATCAAAAAATTGAATGATATTGTAAAAGTTGAAAAATATTCAATCTGTGATGTGAGTTTACGATATAAAAATGGTATAGTTATGGTAACTGTTCACTTACGAAGCAAAAATCTTTAATTTTTTTTTAATTTCCTTAAATTTATTACAATATTTGTTTTGAAATATCATGATTTATAAAAATTAAAATAAACTAACGTATTGTTGTTAAAATTTAAAAAAAAGGAGGAAAATGCACTTTTTGACTTTATGCTAACGTTTCCTAATTTAAAAAAAATGTATACTTTTACTTCATTAAACTTAATAAACATAAATACATATCTATTATTTATGCAATAAACAAGGAAAATGCTCTAAATTATAAGGAAGTTACAAACAATTGAGTAATTAAGAGCAAAAATTCAAGAAAAAAGTAAGTTTCATTCACAAATGCCAATAGCTTTTCTGTACACGAACAACTATAACTGTACAACTCATACATATCAACATCAAAAATATGTTAAAAATTTAATTAAATTCTAAAAGTTATTATAACAGTTTTGAATCCTGGAGTGTGGTGGTGTACCAAAAATGACAAGTATTTCAGAAACAATTTAAAGTTTTTACTGAATAAAAAAGAAAAATGTATTTTATAATTTGATAAACATTCAGATACAAGCCTCAGTAATTTATATATTTACTTAAAAAGTAAATAAGACGTTATTTACTACTTTATTTAATAGTCAATGTCCGATCTTTTAACATATTGCTTCTGGTATCTTTCCAGAACTTTCGGTACTGATTAAACGGTTGCATCTTTACTTCTATGCTCCAGAAACAAACTGAAAACTGGTTTAGAAAACTGAAGGTTCAATCTTTATAAACAAACAATATAGTTTTAATGTTTTTCCTTCAAAACCATTATGTAATCGTGTCGAATGTCTGAAGTGAATAAGAAATTTCCAGTACCCAGTAAGTGAAAGTTTCATAAACATCAATTCAAAATAAACATAACCCCAAAGTTAGTATTATGGACTTTACATCATGAGATTTGGAAGTATATCTTAATGATGTTTGTTACAAATAATTCTTTCATGAAAGTATAGTAAAAAGATAACAAGTAATTGCTAAATTTAATTATACCAGAGAAAAACGTATTTAATAGTAATTCCAAGTATAGTTTAAAAAAAATCATTAACTTTCATAAGTAATCACAGTTAAATAATTTGTATGTCTTACTTTATAGTTTTTTCTTCCACTCTATAATCATGCTGAATTCTCCTTATTACAATTGGCAGACTTGATTCACAATAAATTAGAAGCAATAATAATGAATGTAAGTTTACGTACGGATGTCATTATGAATAGTATTAAAATGTACCATTAGAGTTAAAAAGTCTTAGCCTATGTTTAATTCAACACAAAATAAAAAATATTGATGTTTATAGAATAAAAATTTTCCTAAATCATTAATAACTTTACAATAAATATTTAGTTTTTTTTATAAAAAGTTAAACATTTTTTAAAAACATAAAATGTGCAAGCCTAGGGGATTTTTTAAAATTATATTTCCTCGACATATTTTGTAATATTAAAATGTTATATTCCCTTTAAATTTTAGGTTTACAGAATAAAACAGCTACTTCTATTGATTATTACTTTACTTCAATTTAATATAAAATTTTCGTTTTTATTATATGTGTATATATATATATATATATATATATATATATATATATATAGTGTGTGTGTGTGTGTGTGTGTATTTTAAAAGTTTTCTTGCGGTATATGAATTACATTTTTTTTTATTTCATATATATTTTCTATGTTATTTTTAAAATATTATACTTAAAATAACAAAACTAAATATTTTTCAAGGCCAGATCGTTAATAAAAAACTACTAAGTGATTCATTCAAAGAGCAGCCTAACACTTTGCTTTATGATAAATAAAAAATATTGATGTTTTAATAAATATTTTAAGTCTTGAAAGGTATTATGTCACCTGAATAAATAAATCTTCAAGATGTTAACTAAAAAGGATATCAAAAAATACATATTACTAAATCAAACACACTTTTTGAAATGAAAAATTGTAACTTTAAAGTACAAAGTTTCTGCTTATTTGTCAAGCTTAAGCATGCATGTATCTTACGTCTTTTTAGACAAATGTGTTGACAGTTCGTCCTTTCAATCATTTTCTAATCTTCCCCCACGGAACCATCGAGAATAAGTCAAACTTATCTTGGTTTCGAACTCAGCCTCAGTCTAAGTTATAAGGACAAGCTAAAAATATTTGAAAAGATGGTTGTTGCATAGTGAAAATCGGAAGCATTTTTTGTGGTAAAGTGAAGTTGGAATTTTTATCATCTTTCAGTTGGGAAGAAAATATAACTATAATTTCTAGAGATGACAGTAGATATTTATATCTGGACACAAAACTTTACAAATGTATCTTCCTTCCTGCTCTTTTTTGAACAGTTAACACACTCTCCCTCACACACACTTTATACAACACAACAATATATACAACTATATATGTATATTATATATATATATATATATATATATATATATATATATATATATATATATATATATCCTACCTTATTTGTTGCTACAATTTAAACTATTATAGCAATTTGAATTGCACAAAAGTCTCTTATATTTACAATGGCATTTCGTAAGAAAACGTTTTTTTTTTTTTTTAATGAGCGTTTATAGACATGCCTTCCACTTCTCGAATTAGCTGCAGTGGCTTCTCTCAGCTACATTTCTTGAGAAGAAATCTCATCTATGGAGAGTAATTCTTTTTACAAAATATAAACTGATTATGGGTATAGAGCTGCTTGAGGGTGCCATTTTTATTTACTAATTTATAAAAGTCGGAATCTTCTATTTCAGTAGCAACCGCCAATACATTTCGGGCATATATACGACCACGGTCGACATCAGAGACTGGTATTCGCACTGTTTCATCAATTTGAGCAAGAGGAAATTTTCTTTTTGGGGTTTGTAACATTTTTGTTGCATGCATTAGAAGATTAACCTTTAATAGAAATAAATTTCTGCTGTTTAGTCTCGGCTTGATAGAAGGTGTAGTAGGTTGAAACTCCTCTTTGATATTTTTCTTTAGAATGGACACAGGAGCTTTCTGACATATATCATTATATATTTTAATAATAAAGTATGATTTAAATGCGTAACAAAAATATTTTTTTTCAATATTCACCATCAGTGCATGGGGATTGTCGATATACACCGGTGATAGTCCGAATATATAAGAACATAATAAAATATTCGGTCTTTCACCAAGGTATTTGGTGTATGTCGACATCCTCCAATTTCGGGCATTCACACCAACATATTGACATCTGATGGCAATAGGTATCTTTTTCACGTTTTTTTTCATATTTTTATAATATAGCGTTCAGATTGGAATAAAAATCAATTTTTACACTTTATGTTATACCAGTCCTGAATACAAAATTTCAACATTCTGCCACAAAACATTTTTTTTTATATGAGAGATACATACATACATGCATGTGTACTTACAGATGTTGCCAGTAACTCTTCTAAACACATTTAGGGATGGTCAAAAAGGATATTTAAAGTTCCAAAGATAAAGTTTTATTTGTACGTACAGGTGCGTAATTCATGAACTATTTGAACGTAGTTCAAGCATTTTAAAAAAACTATTTCCGTTGAAATATGAAGACTGGGAGTTTTCGTGATAACAATACTACCTTTACTTCATATAAATAAATAAAAATAATTTTAACACATTATAGTTAAAACTTTTTATAGGTATTCATTCAATTTCTTGATTTTTATATGGCAAATATACCCTGTGAAAATCCCACGTAGAAGAAGTATGTGAACTATGAAAACTATACATGATACCATATCTTAGATAATGTATTAAACCATTAACAGCCTAAATTAAGTTTCACTACTAACATCGTTACAACCATTAGAGTTATGTGCTGGAGACGAGCCAAAATCTACTCTACTCAATTTAAGGCAATTAAGATAATAAGATCAATTTTGGTCTTAGAAAAACGAATATATAAAATTGCCTTAATTATCACTACTTAATCTTAATTAAAATCATTGAAAATTATCATGCGTTATAATTCGTATAAAATGTTATGTATAAATAATATAATTAAAATATCAATTTAAAAATATGTGTAAAATTATACCTCTTCTACTACAAAAAATGTTATTCTTTCAAATATAATATAATTATTTACACATGCTTGTAACCATATGCTAAAGCTTTATATAAACAATATAATAGCTACTGATGATTGTACCATAAAAGAGTATGTTGGAATATATATCCTGAATTTATCGTCTAATTCTTTTGAACAAGTAGAATATTTTTAAGATTAAATCTCTGATATGTAGTTCGTTTAAATACATGTCTATAAAATATTTATAGTTGTTATCAATATATATATATATATATATATATATGTGTGTGTGTGTGTGTGTGTGTGTGTGTGTGTGTGTGTGTGTGTGTATGTATATATGTGCGTGTGTGTGAGTATGGAACATATATATGTATATAAATATAAGTATATAAATGTGCTTGTATTGGACATATATATGCATGTATATATGCAATGTGTGAATGTGCGTATTATACAGGAGAACACAGAGTGAGTATTGGGTACCATGGCACTTAAACGCTTCACCAAAGAGTAAAATCGTGATCATTAAATAAAAAAAGTTTAATTCAAATTCTGCTATAATCGCCTAAATTCACAGAAAAATTATTAAAGTATTTTGATATTAATCATCTGGATACGTCAAACAGTTTTAGTGTGATGCAATCATAGACACGAATATTTCTACTAATATTTAATTTAAACTCACCAATTTATATGTATATATGTAATGTCGAGTGTTAAGGCGTTTCATTTAAGCAAAATTTGAGCCATTTTCATTTATTCGTCGAATACACGTATAGAGCGTGTTCACAGTTCATGTCCACTCGCTAACTGACTCTTATCTGTTTGCAAACTCATCAAATGCTTCCAAAATGCTTCGCCTGACTGGATTATCCTAAAAGCTTAAGCGAGAGGGGGACTTTTTCATTTATTTTATTATTATAAAAGAGTTCCCTTTTTAAAATCGTTTATAACTCACGTAATTTCTAACTACCCTTTTTTAGACCTGATATATATATATATATATATATATATATATATATATATATATATATATATATATAATATATATATATATATATATATATATATATATATATATATATATATATATATATATATATATATATATATATATATATATATATATATATATATATATATATATATATATATATATATATATATATATATATATATATATATATATATATATATATATATATATATACCCATATATATGCATACATATATATATATGCATATATATACATATATATACATATATATATATATATACATATATATAGATATAGATATATATATATACATATATATAAACATATATATACATATATATATATATATATATATATATATATATATACATACATATACACATATATATATATACATATATATATACACATATATATATATACATATATATACATATATATAATATATATACATATATATATATATATATATATATATATATATATATATATATATATATATATTATATATGTATAGCAACAAAGAATTATAAACATAGTTAGGGCTTTCCACTGTGTTCATACGGTATAGAAGAGGGTGGTGTTATCCAGGATTTAATGGATTGGGTGGTAATCAGAGGAACTTCAAGAAAAGAAAGCTTTATGCTTCCTTCACTAACTTTTCCGATACGGAAGAAGAAGCTGTTTGTGTCCATATGTAGAAAATGGATTGAGTTTCATTGCATTTATTTCGCTTTAATGTTAGTAATGGAGGTTATTTTTCATTAGTACGCTTTCAAACAATTTTCGGATTCAAAATAACTTATACAAAAATTTATTTGAAGAAGAAACTAAAAAAAAACATTTTAAAGCTTGTTTTTGTTTATTTGCACACAGCTTTTTAGTCTGATACTTTTTAATTAGTTCGGTTAAACTAAATAGTAACATAGTAAGTAAGCTAATTTCACTTAATTGTAAACACACTTAAAAATCTAAATAAATGTTTCACATGTGAATGAAGCATTAACACACAAAATCTTTTTTTTATATATAGAATTAAAATTGTACATACATATATAGAGAGATATAGGAAGATATATCAATATTTATATAAAATTTTTTATATATAGATAGAAACTTTATTTCAACGTATAGGAAAGCGACTTTTTAATCAGTTACGTCATTTTTAACAAAAGTTTGGTTTGGAGTGTTACGGACTACTGTTTGCAACGCGAGGGCTAATGAGACCGGGACCTACTGTTTAAAGCTGATTTTGAACAGCTACGAACATCCGTGCCACAGTAGGATTCGAACCCATAAATTCCGGTACCAAAGGCCAGCAACCTAACCATTCGGCCATTGTTCGGCTTTTAACAATGGAGATGATAAAAAATTCATTATACATTTTTATAAAATGATTTCGGTACACAATTTTCTTAATGCAAGCGAGTCTAATGATATTCACAGTTATTATTTTAATTTATACATATATATATATATATATATATATATATATATATATATATATATATATATACATATATATATATATATATATATATATATATATATATATATATACAGATAAAGATATAAAGAGGGGGTATAGATATAATAGTTGTATTTTAGTGTCAATTTCTTCAAGATCGAAACATTTTAAGTGGTGAACTGAAGTAATGTCATTTGTATAATTTTATACTTTATTTTATCAGAATTACACGCTTACAAGATGTATCTTCATTTTGATTGATATCCAATAACTTTAAAAGGAAATTCAGAAAGAAGTAACAAATCGAAGTGTAAATAAGAAATGTACCAATAAGTTTATTATAGTTTTTAAAAGTCTAAAAATTTGTGTATGAACTTTCTACATTTCATTTGTTTAATTATTTGCTATAGATTCAAACCGTTAATGGTAACAAGTCGGAACAATAGATTATTTATGATGATTTTAGAAGTGAGAATAGGAAGTCAGTAATTTAAAAGCATCGATCAAACGGGCCTGAAATTTTAGAATTGAAATCCTAGTTCGATAGTTCCACATTTAGAATACGAAACGTTCTCTTCGTATCGGGAACTGACTTAACTCTAAATTAGAAGCGTATAATTTATGACCACAAACATTATTCAGAATGCGTAACACGTTCTATGTTTCATGGTTGGAATAGGTTCATGGTGTTATAGTTATGAGTAAGGTCATTTATTAAGAGTTTATTCTCGATGACTGACGGATAATTATGCCAAATGCATATGATGTAAACTATTAGTCTTTAGTAAGCGTTTTAAAGTTAAGTAGTGACATAACTGGTAACGTAAGTATAATATTAACTGCTATTATTTTCAAATTGAAACATAATAAACATTATATATTTAATTTTTATTTAAAATTACTATTTTTAGGTTGAAGTTAAATTTATGCGTAATTTTAAGCATGCTTTAACTTTAAAACGGAAATCTTTATTTCGTTACTTTCTCTTTTTTTTTCAATGTATTAGGATAAAAAAGGATCGTAATGCTTATTTAACCCATTAATGTCGATACACTTTCTGAAGAATTTATGAAGGTTTTTCAAACAGTTGTTGCCAAATTTAAGAGGCTCGTATTTCATATTATGAGGAATAAGATTTACGTAGGAACTTGTGTCTGAAAGTGTGAACGGTGACCGCCAGGGGGCAGTGTTCGCAGGTGATGAAAGACAGAAAAAAAAGATGTCCAAAGATATATTAAAATTATTTTTATTAAAGAGCCTGCTTAAAGCACAGAAGATGTTCAAAATCCATTCCAGGTTCAAGGTACTTTCCCATGTAAAAGAGGTTATGGGGAAAAACAAAATCTAAGATGGGAAATCCAGCTGTGAGACCCATTTTCACAAATACCAGCGCACTAATGCAACGCGTATGGAATAATTCGCATCGCATTATTTCGTTCTCTTTGGACATGGTATGTGTAACTAGTGCAGTATGAAAATAACAGTGGTACGATGTTCATCTAATACGCATGCGCTTTTTAGAAGACTTGTTCACAGGTTCGTCTCGAATTCCCGTAGAACAACTTACTTTACGACAGGTCTGCGTGAAGTGCATTCTCAATCTATGTGGCTAATAATTTGAAATAATTCTCCCTTAATTCCCCAATGATACGATTGTTCAAACAATGCATGACGTTGCTAACGTCTGTATAGGAAGCGTTCAAGATATATACCACGGCTCCATACACATGGTATCCTGTCTCTAATCCAATTCTAGGTTAGTAAATCGAGTCATCCCTCTTTTGCAAAGTCTTCATTTGTAACTTTTATGTTTATCATCTTTCCATAAACCAGCTAATAACGCCCTTATGCAGCTAACCATTTATACTTCCGGGCACAAGTTCTTATGTATTTGTCGTTTGTCATGGTATAAAATACCAGCAAGTTAAGTTTGACAACAACGTTTTTGAGACACCCTCTATTGATTAAATCTTATATAAGTTACTATATGGACTCATTAATATAAAACAAAAATATGAAATTTAAACATCCTTAAATATTACAGCCTGCCCCATTAGTGATGGGCTATAATTTTAAACACCATAGGATGTCACGTATAACAAAGAAAAAATTCATGATAAGAAATTTATTTTATATCATATGTAAGCACAGAACTTTATGCTAAATAATGGTTTTTGCTATGATTTCAATCGATTTACCTGTCCCAAAATTAAATGTATGTAGTAGGCTCGAAACACCTTAAAATGTCAAATTAAAAAGCAAATTTTTAAATGATATTAATGCTTAAAAGTTTGATAGGTAATTTATAGGGGTACCGCCTACTTTCGCTGAAAAGTAAATCTAGTTTTGAGAAAACATAAAATTTAAACAAACTATTTTTAAAAGTCCATAAAAAGAAACTAAAGCAAATAGGTTAAACGTATTTAAATATCTTTTTTGTACGATTTTATATTTGTTTCTTAAAAAAATATTTGGTACAAATTTTAATTTCCGTTTTTATTTCGAACTATGCTATAGTGCATGCGTGCGTTTATGCGTGTCATTGATGTGTATGTATACAAATATTATTATAAGGGTACAGAAAACACAGTGAAATATTTTTCCTTATTAAATTTGAACGAATTCTTTCTACCGTAATTCATGTTTATGAGATTAGTTATTATTTTTAAAGCTGAGTAATTTTAAAAGAAATATGTAATCCCCTGGATAATTTTATGTATTTTTGTTTAAATGGATCCTTCGCAAGTCATTAATTTATTCCTATGTAGAATTAGAAATGAATTATTAAATTTGTATTTTGATAATCAATGCGAGCTCAAAATAAATTCCGTCTTATTTGTTGCTATTTGCACGTAAATTTCTTTCCCTTTTTCGGCACAGTTTTTTCACGTACCTCAGCTTAATGCGAATCGGTATAAATAACACTCCTGAGAGGGAAGATCACTTTAATTGAAAGAGGAAAAAAAGTAATCAGGGGATACTTGAAGGAGGGATAAACCCTTTTAATACTTCCCCTTGGGGGCGTCTTCGCAGTTAAGATGGGGACTGAAGGTGCTCTTTTCATAAATCTGAAGGACTCTAATTAGTGAACGGTAGTTGATACTTAAGAGTGATTCCAGCGCCCTTCCACCTTCTACCCTCTTTACCCCTCCGTCTTCTTTTAAATCTGCCTCGTCTGTAGTCTCGATTCTCAAGAACATAAGGAAAAGGAGTTCAAATTAATTCTTGAAAATTCTTCAGGAGGAGTTCTGTTTTTTATTGACTGGTTCGAGTTGAATTTAGATTTGTAGACTATAGAAGAAGCTACAAACTGCTTCGATAATAATAACTGAAACACACACACACACACACACATATATATATACATATATATGTGTGTGTAATGATATTTTTAATCTAAAATTCTAACCAACGCAACTATAAGTCTATCTTAAATAATTTTCAGGTGATTCTATCCTCTTGTGGCAAAACTTGGATACTATCTGTTGTACTTTCTATAAATTTGGTGATTCTGAAAACACCAAAATTAATTCGTGCTTCAATCAGCACTTCTTATATATCTATTTATATAATTAGTTTCGTTTCCTTCACGTCATTAAGCGTACCCTACGTGATTAACTATTAATAACCCTGAATGACTGGCTAAGATACCTATATATTCTGATGTCCGAGATTTTCATGCCAAAAGCTTTCAGGAGATGTTACTATAAACAACTTCATTTCTCTTCATTCAAAATCTTCCAAACTTGTTCCCCTTTCCACGTCGAACTGGCTTTTATATCGAAATATGATTTTTGATTGTGATTCAATTTTCTAATATTCAATTTTTAATCTTTCAATTTTCTAATATTTAATTTTTAATGTTTCAATTTTCAATTTTTTTTAATTCTTGTTAATTTGTATATAACTCAATTTTTATTCGTGTTTTCTGTTGAAGGTTTTTTTTTGTATAGTAACTTTAATCTGTTTTAGAATCTGTCATTTTATCTTTTGTCAAAATTTTTTATCTAAATTTCGTCTTTAGTTTATTTCCTCATCTTGTTTGGCGCAGTTTGTCCCTAGAGGATTTAGAGCCATTAAACTTCAATCAACCAACCAACCATTCAAAATCTTGTTTTATCTTTCGGATACCTTTTACTTACGACTATACCCAAGCAAATATGGATTCTCTTACCTTTCTGGTGGACTAAATTGCCCAATACACACACAAAAAAAACATATAACTTAAAAATATAGGTTTAATAATGTTGTCTTATTAGTAGTACCCACAAACATTACTAAAGAAAAGTTTTATATCAGAAAATGTGATCTATACAATAAATATATATTTGTATTGTAAATTTGCTTATAAAATAAAAAAGAAAAAAATATCAATAACTCCGGCTTTAAGTAAATATGCATAAGTGAAGATATCAGTTAGTATTCTCAGTGGATTGGGAAAATAAAGCCAGGGAGTTAAAAGTACGAGAAATAAAATTAAAAGCCAAATAGTAATACATAAGTATTGTGCTATTGCCCTAAACTGAATCCAAACTTCTAAATCCAAGCATAAGTTATATATGAGTGTGCATGAGTATTTCTATATTTTTATCGTATATATATATATATATATATATATATATATATATATATATGTGTGTGTGTGTGTGTGTTCATATGTATATATACGTGTGTGTATGTGTGTGTAAGGAAAAAAAACTAGATTGGAAAATTAATGTAGGTATTTTGTATAAAACCCCAAAGACCGCCCTTAGTAAGGCACAAGTAAATTCTTAGGGGTTTTGAAATCTTAAGTCAAAGGCAAAAAAACCCGTGTCCCTTTGCTTTCCCTTTTTAACTCCTAACCTAACTTGACCACTGGGGCTACAGTTACACTCTTAGGGAAGGGGTCTAAAGAATTACAACTTTATACTGCCCTAGTGGTCAATTTAGGAGATTCCAGAACAAAAGGAGATGCCCGTTATCGGAAGCAGATTTTCCCAGACATTTTAACTAAGGTTTTCACACAGATGTTGAACCAGGTGTTGTTTACCCTTTAGCATAGAACTTCATGTTAACTGCTCTCTCAGTTTATCCAGAATGAAGAGGGAATCCATCCACTAACGTTCTGCTAATAACGGTCTTTTATTAGATCACTCTCATTTTTATGGCCATCAATTTTTTCTCTTATATAGTGAAAATGTTATTATTTTCTCCAAATTTTATTAACCCTATTGATAAGGACCATTCTATATATCCAGGCTATATTCTGTTTGAGTCATCATTAGTTAAATTAACATTTATATAACTCACGGTATGCTTATGATAGCCTTAACTTATTACCAGAGAACAAACGCCTAATTGACGAAGGACTTCGTCTACCAGCGTAGTAAGATCGTCCTACTTATAAGCATACCAATGAAAGCTTTTTCTGCGTAAAATATCATCATCACTGAAACAACAGTGACATGTCGAAACTGGATATCCCACACCCACATATATGTATTTGTGTATAGAGAGAGTGTGTAAAATGATTAATCTTAATATTAGATCCAAAAATTTAATA
This sequence comes from Pardosa pseudoannulata, assembly GCA_032207245.1. Taxonomy (NCBI): domain Eukaryota; kingdom Metazoa; phylum Arthropoda; class Arachnida; order Araneae; family Lycosidae; genus Pardosa; species Pardosa pseudoannulata. The sequence continues at coordinate 102,733,478 of CM063498.1, read as the reverse complement.
TTTTAAAAATATATCTCAAAATAGGACGTAATGCATGAATACATGGTGTGTTGAAATAACTCTTTCATTACTTGAATCCTCATAATTACAGTTTAGATATACCAAGATTTAAAATAGGGCATCATCCTCATTATTGATTGATATGCTATGCTCCTTAGCATAAATCTCCACAAACATAGCTGCATTATATATGTGCGGAGCTTGCAAGGCCAAATTTATCAGAATAATTAGAAATTTTATGCGCTACATTTTTCGAGTATCTGAATAATTTTTTCTCTTGATTTAACTAAAATAAGTTTCCGTTTGGAAAATTGAGTTCCAGCTAGTTGCATTACATCCGCCTTTCCTAAGACGATTATTATAACTTGGTTCTCCTACATGGCGAAATCCTCTGGAATCAACAACAAAATTTCCTGAAATTAAATTTTTGAATTATTACATAAGCTTATTAAACTAACATAATATATCCCATTCACATACATTTTACAGACGTAATTACATTTTACAGACGAATATTATTTATTTTCCTAACGAATTTATATAGCATAAAAATTTTATGTGAAAGCATAATTTAGTAGAAATGAGTTACATAATCCTGACATCAAATGTAGATACTCAAATTTTATCAATATTGTTACTTACATTTAAATTTTGTTAAGAATACAATAACAGAGAATTATCAGTCACAAAATCAATTTTATTTAAAACTGCAAATATGTGACCTAAATTAAAAACGAAATTACTTGATAACAAACCATACTTTTAAAAAGTCAATAGTTTTACTATATCACCATTAAGATAAACTACAAAAAATATCGAAATGTACACTTTTAAGTTAAACATATACCTTTGATTTCGAAGTTTATTTTTATTATATAAAATATCTTATTACCTCATGTGAAAGAATATTCTTTTATATAATTGCTGCTTAGTACATACCATACATTACATACATATATATCTATATATATATATATACATATATATATATATATATATATATATATATATATATATATATATATATATATATATATAAAACAAACTTCACTCACTGTTTCTAAATTTTCGCACTTCTTGTGAGGTTAAACTTTACTAATATGTACACTTTCTCGTGTTACAGATAGGACGTAATTACTATTTAGCACGCAATAAGCATTGTTAAAAAAAACCGCTTTCCTAGAAATAATTTTCTCTTCCTCATTTCTGGACAGGGCTGTTCTGCAATCTTTCAATACCTCAAGAAAGAAACTGAATTGGGGGCCGAAGCCAGAGCCGTTCTATGTTCTGATCTTAAAAAGGTTGCTCAGCCCCCAACAGTGTAAGCCCTATTTTAAATATATTTCCCTTCATACTCAATCATTCTCAAAAAAAGAAAATCTGAATTTCTTTGCTCTTTCTTTCATTGAATAGAAGGCAAGCACCTGTCTGCATCGGATCTACCTTGCAACTGTGGTACGTGCTTAAAAGCAATGACCCTGAAAATCGATAGAGTTCTGTATCCTCTAAGAATTGCTCCCACCGCCGCCGCTACCCCCTCCTCATATTTTCGCGGGGGTGGAGGATGCAGTAAGGAGTTTCCCATTCTTCCGCTGAGTTTTTCAATGGAGTAGGAAATTGAAGGTTCTTTACTGGCAGCCGTGATGGAAGATGTATCAGTGTTAGATAACAGGATCCTTCTGAGATAGAGAGGGGAGAGTTTTTGAAAAGGTTCGGGAGAGAGGGGGCATGTTATACTGGGCACTAAAAGATTTCCGGTGGGATTCCCTTGCTAATGATGCGTCAGGTGTCATTATTTCCATGGATTTATTCAGAGTCAGGGCCCAGGGTCGTTACTCGTGTGTAGCTGGAAAACGTGTATAAATAACTTCACTCGCTGAAATCCGACTCTCAATACCGCAAATCATGTGAGACGACTGAACAGATTCATTGTTCATAAAGGGCGATAAATCCATCCCTGGGAAAGAAACGGATTGGTATTCGTTTACTTGAACGTGTTGCCGAATAGAGACAAGTTTGTAAACTAATATGCTTTTTACAGTTATATATTGTCACTATTCTTACATCGACTGAACAGGTTCATTGTTCATTTCGGGCAATAAATCCATCTCTGGAAAAGAAAGGGATTAGTGTCCGTCGTACTTGATCTGTGTTTTCCATTAGATGGAAGTTACAACATAAGTTTTTTCTAAATTATATCTGGTCATGATTCTTACTCCAACTGAACAGACTCAATATTTATTCGGGTAAACAATCTGAGGAAAAAGTAATTGATTGATATTTGTCGTACTTAATCTTTGTTGCCAATAGAGGGATATTTACGAAATAATTCGTATCCTCCAATTATATTTGGTCTTTCTCACTCATTTGGTGTTTTCATTTCTGTTGAACTAATTCATTGTTCTTTTGGGGTAATAATATTCCTGGAAATGACCTGGAGTCAAATTCTTGGAAATTGATTTATGTTCATTGCACCTGATCCATATTGCTGAAAACAGGCAAGTTTGCCAACTAATATGCATTATTCAGTTGTATCCTGTCATTATTCCCTCTTCTACTTTGCTCTTTCGGGATAATAAATCAGTCCCTGGAAAAAAATGGATTGATATTTGACGCACTTGTTCTGTATTATCAATTAGAAAAAAAGTTTAGAAGCTGATACTTTAATTACATCTAGTTTCTATATTTAGTTCAGCGAAACAGATTCATCGTCCATTCGGTACGATAAACGCACTACTGTAGGATTTATGTTCGTTAAGCGGAATCTGTGTCACTTAATACAGGGAATTTTACAAACTAATATGTCCTTCAATTATACATAATCCCTATATCTCAGATCAATCTCTTTGCCCCCTATCTTCTATTTACTGAGACGACTTTATGTCTATTCCATGCTGTAAAAATACTCAAAACGTACTCAAAGCGTGTTTGTCTTTATATTTTAAATTAATGAATAAAGTCTAGAATTCTAACATTACAATTTTATGAGTATAATGTCCACTTTTTTGAAACATTATGAATTTATCCAAATAATAAAATATTAAAAAAATTCCAACTATTTATATAATTCCGTTTATTAATAACGTATTCTATGCATACTGTCATTTTGAAAAGATTGGAAAAAATATAATTAATCACCTTTTAACTATAGCATTATATATAAATATGTTTTCCTATTGAATTATTCTTATTTATAAACGTATCATAATAAAATAAAAGGTTAACCTGAATTATTAAATTTAGGGTGTGTAACTTTTTTGGGACGTAGATATGAAAAGAGAAAAGTCAATTGGATATGATAATACGTTTGTTTGATGGGTGATTCTATAAACAATGATGTATTAAAATCAATAACATGTCAAAATCTGAGAATAAACAGTAATGTATACTACAGAAATAGAGCAAAGTACCAAAATGAAATGAATGATGTGAAAAAAATTACATCTAGGCAAAACGGTGTTTACGAAGTAATATTTTAATCAAGATTATATATGCATATAAAGCAGGCATTTTTGTTCAAAACAAGTTAAAAATTCCTCATAGTAAATTAAGAACTTTTAACTACATTTACAACTGAAAAGTAAAATCACGGAATAAATCTTTTTTCATGTTTTGCTTTATAAAATAAGACTTTTAAATATTTGAAAATGTATTATATGTTTATTTATAAAAGTTTAAGGGAATACAATTTTTGACAGGATATTTTCATCCGTTTCTTAATAAGAGAGAAAAAAGTCTTAAAAATTCTTAAAAACTAGGAATTCACACCAAAACTTTATTTTAGTGATAATAGTATTTTTCAGGCTTGTAAAACTGGGGTCTGACATTAACAGATCGTTGGCAGAAAACATTTCATCTTCAAAAAAGTTCGAGATTAAAATCACAGGAATGGAGAGAATTTGTAGGTTAAAGAACTTCAAAATAATATAGAGGTTTTTTACAGGTTTTCGGAACTTATTATTTACAAGCTATTGAAAAAAAATAGCTTGTCAAGAAATTCTACTGTCTCGTAGAACTTAATGTGTGTATATTACATATATATATATATGTATATATATATATATATATATATATATATATATATATATATATATATATATATATATATATATATATATATATATATATATATATATACATGCTGCTTACCACATCTACCACAAGAATAACTCTAGTCAACTTGCTAAATCTTTAAAATATATCTTATAAACTTTTATGCTAAATTTTCTACGGCAACCAATAAGCCCAGACAGGTTTGCAACAGCTATTATTTTAATTGACAGTCTTAATGTAATAGTCTGTAAGGTATAGTTTTAAAGATTTATCATATTTCAAGAAGATATTCTTGTAGCAGACAGAGTACGTACATACATATATATATATATATATATATATATATATATATATATATATATATATATATATATATATACATGCATATATTTATGCATATGTATGTATATATATGTATAATATACATGTGTATATGTATATATATAGATAGATAGATAGATAGATAGATAGATAGATAGATAGATAGATAGGCAGTTATGCATGTGAGTATATACTTAGATTACACTATTACACTGATGGATATATGCGTTTTCATGAGCGCTCATGAACGCACATAAGTATGCTTATATATGCATGATTATATCATTTATACTGGATCCTTTAATAGTATATCATTTTCAAATTGTAAGGTCTTCTTGAATTTGGTTTTCAAAGCATTGTTGAATTCCGTGTACAAGGGCTTGTTGCATTTTGACTGGTTTTATACGCTAAAGTCGTATTTTGTTACACAAGTACCAATTAAATCAGAATCTGCTGAACCGTAGAACCAAAAAGTTGTGCTAGAAGTGGGATTCGACACATAATGAAAAGAAGTATTTTACGTACTTGTCCCTGATTTGCTTTGCTTTAAATTATAATTTATCATAATAGGATTAGGTTCGGTTTGAAGCACTGGATTCTACATTTTTTTATACCCGAAGATAAATAATTAGATTAGGATAGCTACTTCTTATGCCCATCTAAGTCCATTTTATAATATGGAAATTTGTATTAGTTTAGGTTATTTCTTCTGTTTAATCTTAATATTTTGTCTAACTAGACCATGATAAAAGTATATTTATACATTCTTCTCCAAATTATGAGTGATCGGTAGCAGAAGAGAGCTTTGTCAAAGCACATTTTGCTTTTATGACGTTACGGTATTTTTTCTAAAGATGGATTTGTAAATAAAAATTCGTCTATGAAACAACAAAATTGAGATTTAACTGTGAATACATAACCATTATTCACTGTTTTTTCTCGCAACCGTAAAATTTCTCATCATTCTTCTACAATTGTAATTAATTTTGAATGAAAACACAGAGCAAAAATTGAGCGATATGTAAGTTTTGACTTGAAAATTTCAATAATAGCAAATCTGTCATCAAATCCCATATTTTTTCTATCTATCTACATGAATTATAATGTCCAATCTTTTCACAAAGGAATTAATTTGAAGTTTTAATACGTGTTATTTTGTTTTGAAGATAATATCTGCATTATATAGCTCATACATCAGAACAAAGCGATGACAATAGATAAAAAATTTAGCGGGAATCGAGAAACTTAATGACTTTTTATAAAAAAAGAGGGGTGAAACGAGCTTATTGAAATATAAAATTGAATGCATTCTTCGAAGCATGAAACTTCTCACTTTATTTTTTTCGGCTCATTAGAGTCCTCCCTCCTACGTCAGAGATCTCCGCCTTGTCAAATGTTTGAAACAAAGCTCGAAAAGCAGAAATGGAAAAAAAATTACTTTTTATGTCAACTCACACAATGGACCGTGTGTGAATCACGTCATGAATTATCATCTGCCGGATGAAAGCAACACAAAAAAAAGGCACATTCTGACTAACTGTTAAAATCACACCCATATGCAAAGAGCGTTCTTGCACAAACAGGGATATGGAAGTGAATATATCATAAAGAAAGTCAAACACTAATGATTTATTAAAAATTATATTTTTCTTTCTCCTTTTACTTTTATTATTAATTGATAAGTGCCGAAAAAAAATGTCTCTGCTGAGATATTAGAGGTAAGTACGTCAAATCGAATGAATGATGACATTAAAAAGGTACAATTTCTTTTTTCAAATACCAATTTTTAAATTAACAAAAGGTATTAAAGTACAAATAAATTCCATAGTTGTAGGTAATATTGAAGTGCTGTTCTAAATAGATGTTTATGGTTTCTAGTACAAATATTTTATTAATATAGAAGTAATTTTTGCACCGACAAAATTTTTTAAATTTTTAATCTTTAGAGATCATTTGTTTCTTTGATATCTAGTTTTATTAACAGCTGCTGGTGTAATTTTTTATACTGTTTCTAGAGGTAGACTATGAAACTATCTCGCATTATAAATGAACTTTCTCTCTCAGTTTCTCTCTTTCACACACACACACACACATATGTAGGTATACAAAAAAGGTATTTCACACACACACACGTTACACATATATATGTAATATATCAAAATTATTTAACTTTAATATTTTCTTAAAAACATCTTCTCTCCCATTCTAATTCCTTAAAATCTTTTTCCCATCCTCTAAATATCTTAATAAAAGGAGTGTCCTGGACTTAAAATTCTTTCGATACATCTCCCAAAGCTTTTTGTCCTATACATGTAATTTTCTGTCTATTCAACATGTTTCACAGCTGTCGCCGGCAAAAGGCTCGGCGTTTTTCATAATCTTACACTTAAATTTGATGAGTAAGTGAGAAAATTCTTTCCGTCTTCGCTCTTGGGTGCACCTCTGCTCGAGCAGAGTGAGTTTTGTGTCTTTCTCTTGTCTGTCGTAACTAGTAAAGATAAGTTAGTTTAGAAGCTCTGAAATAAAGTTTTAATTAGACTTGTGCCTTTCTCTTCAATGTGGCCAGACTGCATCGTTTGTTATTACTGCTAGCTGATATAGTTTTCTCCTTCCCTATTAGCCCGGGAAAGTAAAAATAATAGGGGCTACATTTTTATTGTGACTAGAAGAAATAATTATTACACACACACACACAGACACACATACATATATATATATATATATATATATATATATATATATATATATATATATAATATATATATATATATATATATATATATATATAGATATATATATATATATATATATATATATATGTATATATATATATATATATATATATGTATATATATATATATATATATATATATATATATATATATATATATATATATATATATATATATATATAATTGATTATGTAATCCTTAGACTCGTTTGTTTTAGGAAAATTGTGTAACGGAAGTGAGTGTCGTGGTACTTTAAAATAGGTGGAAATAATGTCGCCAAGAAAGTCATCAAATCGCAAATTTGGCTTACTGGTGGTGAAATAAATGAAATTTAAAAAGTGTATATCTGTATACTGGTATCTGTTTATTTTTTAGTTCAGTTTAATTATAACAATAGATTTAAACATTCATGTCTTCACAAATTGTAAAATATACACACACTTGTTTGTATGTATGTAATATTAAAATTCTTTATTTACATATATATATATATATATAATATATATATATATATATATATATGTTATATAAGTATATATATATATATATATATATATATATATATATATAATATATAAATATATATATGTATATATTTAACCAATAGTGAGCGCGTTCTCTTTAAACATGGGTGTTTTTTATCACGTGATCAATTGTGCTTTGTGATTATTCGTAGTCTTTTTACCTGAGAAATCCCTACTTGAAAAACGTGTGTACAGGATCACATTGTGTATGTGCACGATGTTGTAAAACTGCTTGCCTGTTGTATGGATTTCATGTATCTCTCACTTGAAATAAATTGTGTTGTGATTTTGAATAAGTCTCGCCCATATTACATGTATATAAACAGATATACATACATATATGTATGCAAAAATGTATATGAAATGTCAGCCTGCGAGTGATTACTTACATTTACGATGGCAAAAATTAAAAACAAACTCCAATTTATTCTTAACCTAGTGTCCAGAATCATTTTAGGAAAATAAGCATTACGCCCATTTTTCTGACTGCCATATTGTCGGTGATATGAAATAAAGAAAGGTTGGACCGTATAAGCTTTTGGTAGCAATCTTTTACACATAAGATATATTTTTTTTTATCAGACGCTATTGAGATGGTCCGGACCCATGTGTGTCCATTCAGAACACTGCTGACCGCCGCTATGTATAGATCTCACGTGGAATTTCCCCCTATCTCATTTTATTATCCTCTTAGGTAATCTAATATCTCCATTCGAGCGGGGTTTCTTTTATTTCTTCCAACCCAAGACTTGTATCGCTTCGACCATTTACCACAGAATAGTGTACCTTTTGTAAAGAAAAAAAAAAGAGGAAATGCCGTAAAGAAAAGTGACTCACAGGAAAATTTTTGCTATGAAAAAATAATGCACGTAATATGTTTGGTAGTTTAAAAGATTACACAATTTGCAAGAATATCTAAGTGGAGGTGTTATATAAACACATTTCATTTCAAAGTGAGCTATGCCGACAGCTATGGAATAAGAAGGTCTGCAGTTTAACAGCTATAAAATGATGAATTATGTAAAATTGCCTAAAAATGGGTTAAGCGTTTTCCGTTTAATCAAATTAAACTTCTTAATTTAATGGTATATCAATCTTTATCTAGAATACTAATTCTAATGACAAAAAATTATATACATATAACATTAATTATATTTGAACTATTTATAAATATTACTTTTAAAACAACTACAATCCTATCTCTGTTATGGTATATAAACATGCACCATTTCAATAGTAAGCTAAGTTGACAAATAAGAAATAAAAATTGTGCGATATTAAAAAGCACAATTTTCATCTCTTTCATCTCTTTTATCTCTTTTGTCTCTTTTAGCCCATTTTTTAACTTTTAAAGCTATAAAATGTGTAATTACATAAATTTGCTTAAAAATGAATAATGTGTTTTTCATTTAATCATACCATGGGCAAAATTCAAGTCAAGTGAGTATCCCTCCTATATCACCTGCCGTCGATAAATTTGCGGAGATAAGCAAGTAACAGGTTTGCTTTGGAGCGCTACGGTATACTTTTGCTACACTAGGACTAATGAGACCGAGACCTAATGCTTAAAGCAGATTCCAAACGGCTACAAACATTCATATCTCAGTGGAATTCATACCCACCGGAGTTCGTGAGTTCGAATCCTATTGGGGCATGAATGTTCATAAACGTTCGGAAATGGTTTTAAGCAGTAGGTTCCAATCTCATTTGCCTTATTGTTGTAAAAGTCGACCCTAGCCTTCCAAATTAAACCCTAAACTTGCTTATCTTCGCAAATTTGCAGAATAAAGATGAGATACGAGAGATACTCTTTTGACTTGAATTTGGCCCTTGATATCTTAGTCTAATTATTTATCAATCTCTATTAAGAATATTAATTCTAATGGCAAACTTTTATATTAGGATAACATTAATTACATTTGGAGGATTCATATCAATATACTTCAAAATAATAATAAGCCTATATTTGTATTGGGTAAATAAACACGTGCCATTTTCCGTAGTGAGCTACGTTGATGGCTCAGAAACTGTGCCATTTAAAAGTTTCAAATTACTAAATGAGATGAAGTTGTTTAATAATAAATTACATATTTTTCATTCAATCATATTACACTTGTTAATTAATAATACACTAAAGCCAAACTAGAGTATTCGTTTTATCGATATACTTATTTAAAATCCAGCGATATTAATAATAAATAAAGTATTTATATTTACAATCCATATAAATAACAATAAGCATATTTTTGTTATTTACCTCGAAATATCACAGCTAAATCATGGACATCTTAGAATTTATCAATACACAAAAAAAGTGTAATTTCAGAAATAATGGAAAAAATTAAGTATGAAATCATTATAATGGATTTAAAATATAAAATAATATCCAGATAAACTCCTACTTATTTTTAGATTGGAAGAATAATTTTATTTCAAAACAGTTATTTAAATAGGTAAGACAAAAATTCTATGCTTTTTGTTGCGATTTTCTATTTTAGAATTTAAGCTGTCAGATGAAGAAAATGTCCAAACCATGTAAAAATTATTTGGATAACTTTTAAATATAAGCCATAAGTACAAGAAAAAATTTAAAAGGAGTTTTAAAATACAATTATATTTAATTGAAATAAAATTCAGAATTTCAAAACAAAGAATTGCAAAAGTTATTTAATTTATGTTATGAATATTTTTTCTAATATTTTTTAAACTACAACGACATTGCTGAGTGTTTTAGCAAAATATCTCTTACGTAACAATGAAATATCCTCTTGTTGTTTTCAAGGGGAAAGATAATTGATTTTGACATCACTTTAAAAGATATTTTACATTGCTTTCAAAATTCCTTTTCACCTGATTAAGGTGACTTATTTGTAAGCCATCTAAAGCTTTAATATATCCTTTTTGAAAAATTCAATTTAACCAATATCTGGGCATGCTTTTAATGAAAAATTGCTACATCTTATCAACTCAATAATTTTTTTCATTCAATATATGATGCAATAAAAATGCAATACAAAATATTGCTATGTAGATGACGTGTTGCAGTTAATATAATCCATCATAAGGAGTGATATAAAAAATTTTAATAAATTTCAAATTATAGTCTCGTTTTATTATTGCAAAATTTGACTTAACAGGTGGTCTACCTAATTTTTATAAATTAACCTGTAATATTTTTGTACGATTCGTAAGATATAGAATTCTTTGTATGTATCTCAAATGAATCAAAAATTTGTTATTACTCTCTATTTGCTCTAATTGATAATCATAATATCGAGTCAAACACGTGGCAAAACAAAATGTAAAATACTTTTAATATCACAAAAATCACTCTATTACTCCTAGAAAAGGAATAGATCTGCATTTGAAAAAAAATAATGAAATTGAACTGATATAAGCTATATACCGAATAAAAATAGATTAAATAGAATAATTTAGTCCAAAATCCCCAAAACTTAAACTAAGACACACATTATACACTATCACACATTATACACTATCAAGACACTATTAACTTACTTAAAATTTTAATAATTTTAAAAATTGTAAGAAATATAAATAATTAATAGAAACACATTATTAAAAGAAAAATATCTCCATTCGAGACTTACACATCGCCACTAAGCCCAACGAAGGGCAAAAAGTATTTGATCTCCATTATGACTTTTATTATAGAAAAATATACAGCAACGTATCTCTGATTAATTCTGTTTCGAAAAAAAAAGTACAAGTATGAATCGATAAACTTAACGTTAAGTTCTCTTAAGTTTATTGAAACAATTAAGTTATCATAAAATGTGCTATTGACATCATGAAAATATGTTGTTTTATTCTCAAAATTTTATAAATTAAACTATTCATTTTAAGAAAATAAGTAGTTTTATTTTAGAGATTGTTTATATTACTGGGATATATACATAAAATCCTTTGTATGTAATTGTGAATGTATGTCTGTCAGCTATGTATTTCGAAACCAGACAAGCTTGATGGTTGGACCGATTCTGATGAAATTTTGCATAGTGGTTGTAACAAATTCTCTGAAGAATTTAGACAGGTCAAATCGTTCGAAAATTAAGGTCTTGATACAGATTGTTTTCTCCATCCACTTTGCCGTTGGTCTGGTGACCATTTTGATAAGGCGTATAGTCTATATTTTTCTTTTCATCTCCACCATGACTTTTAAAACAGAAATATACATCAACATATCTCTGATTAATTCAGTTTCGAAAAAATGTGCAAGTATAAACAACTAAATGTAACTCTTATTTCTTTTAAATTTATTAAAAGAATTAAGTTAATATAAAATGTGCTATTGGCTTCATAAAAATAAGTTATTTTTTTCTCAATATTTTATTAATTAAACTATTCATTTTATGAAAATAGGTTGTTTGATTTTGTAGATTATTTATATCCCTTGCATTTATAAAATCCTTTGTATGTATATATATAGGTATAGTCATTCAGAAACTGGAGGCTTGTTGGTTGAACCGATATTGCATAGGGATTACGCAAAACCTTCGAATGATTCAGACAGGTGAAATTGTTCGAAAATCAAGGTCATAATACAGAAAGATATTTTTGCCGTTAGTCTGGTAACAATTTCATGTGATTTTCAGGCATGTGATCTATATTTTACTCTTAACAATGTGCTATAATATTGAAATTCTTTCAAGTAAATTAACTAATGCAATATTGTTTAAAATGTGCTTTAAGGTAATACCGGTTTTATTGCAATACTTGCTTGAATTATTTAATTTTATATGCTTTTATTTTTAACATATTTATTTCTTTTTAACATCAAACGCCATTTTTCTTTATTCCGTTGTTATTAGTAACTATACGGTAATTTACAAAATTAAAAGTATTTGACATATTATTTATGTAACGTAATTCATATTTTTATTCTGATAGGTACCTCGGTTCTCTTTAAATAATAGAGCTGGAAACGTTAATAGTTTTATGTTAGTGGATTGCATGGATTAATCTCTATTTATCACTGAATATATCAATTTTAAGTTATTTGGTTGGTTTTATTTAAGTTCATGAAGAAAATTACATTAAACTAAAAGTGTTAGGCTTTTATTGGGGATGTATAAAATAACCTACAAACTAATTTCAATTTTGATATATACTGATTTCGAAACTGAAATCTTCATCTGTGAATGTTATGACTTTTCATTGCATTTCACATTATTTAGCTTTATGTACGATATAGTACCAACTATTCTTAACCCTTAATTTGACAAGATGTTTTATCAAATATTTTTTAATTTTTTGTTATTTTCCCATGTTTGTATACGCATTAGGATCTCTGTAAAATAAACGGAAAAAAATCACTTTCCATTTTTGAGATAATTAATGTCCGCTGTAGTGAACACTGACAATTATGTTATATAAGAGTTATAAATATACATGTCCGATGTAGCGGACTTAGGCAATTTAAGGGTTAATAGCTTCATGAAATTTCGAGTACTGATGAAACTACTTGCACAGTACAGTAGATACAGCAAATATGTAACAGTCCGGACCTCGATGATTCTAAATTTTGAACCCTTCGCACAAAAAAGAGTAATATAATCACCCTTACACCTCCCCCTTTCATTCACACCCCACGGAAATGTGGGCATATGAAATCAGAAATTCGTATGCAGCTTTGAGCAGATATGTGTAACTCTGTATTTCTCACAATGAAGACGTGAAATTGTCATTTTGGGTAGGGTATTGCAATTACGAGTTCATTACCTTCTCGATCAGTTGGTTCCTATCAGACACACGTTCCAACGTTTTATTAACGCGATCCTTCCTTTTTTAGCTTCTATTTTTACAACTGATTTGGGTTGCGGGAATTCGATATTTGAAAGATATAAAATATGGAAAACTTTATCTCCAGAAAACATTAAAAAAGTACAATGATTATCAATTCGTCTTTAAAAATAGTAAAATATAGCATACACGATTTATATAATTAATAAATACTATTAGTAAGTAAAAATAAGTAATAAGAAAACCCAGGATGTAAAATTTAAAATTTATTTTAACTACTGACAGTTGAGGAAATGTCCGCATACGAGAGCATTTCGAATTTTGGACCTCCTGATTTGAGGCTCCCTACTGCATGTGATTTATAATCAAATAATTCGTCATTATATTTTTTAAATTTTTAATCATTAATATTAAAAACTTTAGGCTGTGTTAGTTTTTATAATTCTCCAAATATTTTACACATAATTAATGTATGGATTTTAAACAATGCTTATTTTAAAAGTATGGTGTAATTAATTATACTCAACAAAAAAATCTGGTATAGTCATGCATATGAAAATAAAGAGATAAGGAACCAATCAGAATACGGCACTGTGGTTGACAACGCCTACATCAAGTGTGTGGCACAGATATTAGATTGGTTACTGCTGCTTAAATGGTAGGTTATCAAAAAGTAAGTTAATTTGAACTTGATGTTATAATGAAGATATGGGACTAAAGATCTCCTAGATAGTGATGAAATTTGGATTTCCTAGTCGTCCATTTCACGAATGTACCGTGAATATCGTGAATCCAGTAAAACATCAAATCTCTGACATCTCTGCGGACGGAAAAAGATAGTGCGAGAACGGGACTAACGACGACTGGTAAGAATCCTTAAACGTGACATAAAAAACCCTTCCTTAAAATTAAGGCAGATTTCAGTGCTGGTCCATTAACAAGTGTCAGCCGATTGGTGTACCTTTAATGACTGCAAGACACAAAAGTTTTGGCCGGTCAACACCGACATTAGACTGTTGATGACTGGAAACACTTTGGCTGGTCTGACGAGTTTCGTTTCAAATTGAATCAAACGGATGGACGTAAAAGTGTATGGAGACAATCTCATGAATCCATAGACCCTGCATCTCAACGGGTCAGACCTGCATGTCGGACTGTTGGAGCTGGTAGAGGTTCTGTGATGGTATGGGGCGCATGCAGTTGGAGTGAATGATATGAGACCCTAGACACTTCTAGATACGACTCTGACAGGTGACCCGTACGTAAGCATTCTGTCTGATCACCTGCACCCATCCATGTGCAATGTGTATTCCGATGGACTTGGGGAATTCCAGCAGGGCAATGCGATACCCCCCACACCTCCAGAATTGCCATACAAAGGCTCCAGGAACGCTTTTCTGACTTTAAACGCTTACGCTTGTCACCAAATTCCCCAGACTTGAACATTATTGATCATTACCTTGCAACGTACTGTTCAGAAGAGATCTCCACCAAACTATATATCCCAAACAACACCACCTCGTGTTGTTTGGGATTTATGGACAGCCCTCCACGACTCATCGTATCTGTTACCTCCAGCATTACTCAAGATATTAGTCGAATCCCTGCCGTGTTGTTTTGTGGTACTTCTGCTTGTTCGCGGCAGCTCTACACGATATTAGGCAGGTGTACCAGCTTTTTGTTTTGGCTCTTCATTGTATATATGATAAATTTGTATTGTGAACATTAAATATTTTCTGATATATTACATGCACGACTATTTCCATTATTTTCATTTTGATACAGAGGGTATTAAAAACTATCTATAAAAATATTTTTTCCAATAATGATCTTTCGTTATTTTTCAATAAAAACATGTAATTTTTAATAAATTTCTAGATATTCCAATACATGTGAGATTCACAGTCAAAGTAAACAAAGTTAATGTAGTTAAGTTCAAAGTTAATTTATTGTAAATTTATCGTAAATTTATTTATTGTGCATCATATAATCTACATAACTCCCTAGTTCGTCTATTAAATAGCATTTTTTTATTTTGATTGTATGATGAGTTATCAGAATTGTCATATTCACTTCAAGCTTCATAATTCCAGTTCCCACGGTAACGGTGTGGGTGAATAGATCTCAAGTACTGCCATCTGTTGGCGATCTGTAGTTTTAATACTCGTAATATTGAGATTTTTTGTTTAGTAAATATTTGATTATCAACCGAAATTTTTTACAATTACTATTACACCTCTCCACTTTTTTTTCTTTATTTATACATTTGCTTTCTGTAGAACTAAAAGATCTGAAAAAAACATGGCTGCAACTGCATGTGAATATACATAGATATATTTCTGTTTCACTGATGCAAAATTTCAGTTTTGTAATCTGAAGATGATTGACTGTAATATCTGTTAAACTGAGATATTTTGTAGTGTAGAGTATGAATTGCAAATAAAAAGACAGGTGCACAGCTAGATATTGCAACAGTCCTAATAAGAGAGTTTCAACATACTACAGATCATCTTACGGCTTAGTTTTCGTATTGACATTACGCATAAACTAGTCAAAATAATGTCAGGGAAGATTAAAATATATATTTCAGTTGAAATCGGAAACCTAAATTTTCGCGATTACAATACTTTCCTTTACTTTGTTCTGGGGAATAAATATTACTAATAAAGATAATTTCTTTTCATTTTTTGACTCATCAATGTTTCTGATATTCGTTAAACTCATTATATGTTGTATTAGATGAATTGAGCAGAACAATGGGCATACAGGTAAGGTACTGTTCATCGGTACCGGAGTACTTGGATTCGTATCACACTGTTGGCATTGGTGTAAGCGTTCGGAATCAGCTTTCAGCCGTTGGTCCCGGTCTCATAAGACCTCGTGTGGTAAAACTGTATACCGTAGTGCTCTAAACCAACCAACGAGATGCATTGAATAAAATCTAATAAAAATTAAATTTCTTTAAACAAAAAGGAAAATATTAAGTAAAGGAAATTAAATTATAAGTATATTAAACGCTTAACTATCACGAGGTTATGAATAATTAATAATTAATAAAAAATATTAAACTTTCAACAATGCTTGTAACATATCTAAAAATTATATTTGTGTTCAGCTGTCATCCTATTCAGCAGTAAAACATTTATCTGTACTATAGAAGATTGAAAACATAAAGTGTCACATTATCCATAAAATTCTAGCTTCCAGACTGTTTGCTTTAGCAGTTTTTCACTAGAAAAAAACCACGTTTATTTTCTTATATTTTCAGAAAACAGTTTTACGACGTACTCGGCAAAATTACTAGTTTCATCTAAAAAATTGTTGCTGAAAATTCTAGTATTCTTAAAATAGAGGGTGAATATATCAGCACCTGTTGGAAAATATTGTAGAAAGAATGGAAAGTGGCTGTCCGTTGCTCTGACTGATCGAAAATCGATTTATCGGGGAACAGTGTTGTGTTTGCTTTAAATTTGTTCGGCGCTTGTCCGTTCTACTTGAATAAAAGTATCATATTCTCAAAGCAAACCGAATATACAGAACGATATTGGAAGTATTTTTTCAGACAAAATTCATTTCATTTCACGCTGTTTTTTCTTTCAAGGAAAGTAGATAAGGAAATAAGAATACTGAGGCATATCCTATTTATTTTTCTAAAACTACATAATTTTCTCTTACTGTCGAACGCATACATGTACGGATTCTCACGATGTCACTCTTGTAAAAGTATAGGTGTACGGTTTATAAGTCAATTTTTCGCTGTAGTATTTGTTTAGTGTGTTTATAGGATAATAATAATACACATTTTACGTCTCAGATATCAACAATAGTTAAATGTTATTACTGAAAATATTATATTATAGAATCAAGACTCATTTTACATTACAGTATATTCCCGTCGGTCGTAATCCCAAAATATAGTAATACAGGGTATGAAACTTTCTTTTATATTTCAAGCTTGTACTTGTTCGTATCTACTATAAAGTCTGAGGGCGTACAACAACTGAAAAACTGGGGATCATCCACGTATGTTTGGTCTGTTCCAAAGAAATACAGAAATACCCATTGATGTCGTAAATTCACATCAGAGAGAATACAAGCTAAAGGTATATTACAACTGAAGAACTGGACATAATAAATGTCGACTTGGTATATTCGAAAGAAATACCAACTGATGTCCTAAATTCCCAACAGTGCGTAAGCAGGCTGACCGTAAATTGCAACTGACAAAACGGAGAGCATAAACGTAGGTTTGATATGTCCCAAAGAAATACTAGCCCATGTCCTTAATTTTTTAACAATGAGCACGGTATGCAAGTAATACATTAAAAATTCTCCTAATAAATTACTAAATTATGCTCCCCAATTTTTATTCGCTATTCATGATAAAAAAAAGAACCTCAGTTCAGAGAGTATAGTAAAGTTTTTGTTTTCACAGGAACAAAATCTTTAACTTGAATTTCTTTTCATATATTTCCAATAGTTACTGTCATGTTCCTTAGTTTTTATATCATTTTTGATTTATGAAAATGACTATCATTAATTGTATATATTTTTACCCTTTTTCATAAACTAACTTTGAAGAAAAGAAAATATTTTATGTAAACTTCCTATGCGAAGAGCATTTCATCAAAAAATTTAGAATTAGCAAGAATTTACTACTATTATACACAAATATATTATTTGGGAAATCACTCCAGTAAATCACTGGAAAATCCCGGCTATTGCTTTTTTCCCAAAAGTGTATTATTATTTATTATTCCCAATTCATTTAATTCATTTTAATGTTATACATAAGTTATATTACAAAATTTCTGGAATTCTACAGTAGCATTTGATCTCTTTCGATTTAAAATATTTCTTAGATTATCTTTTAACTGTATTAAAAAATCTTCAAATGCTTCAAATGTTTAAATGATAAATAAATGATAAGTTTAAGTGATATAATTATCCAATTTTAACATTCTCACGAAATTTCCTTCAGCAAACAAATGAAAAATTTTTAAACTTTTCACATTCTAAGCTTACAAGGAAATATATTTTTCCTAGTTTTACCTCCCACAGAAAGTTTCCCCTGAAGAAAAACTCCCCTGCATTTCGTACAGTTGAATTTATTCAAATTTACCTCCACCAAAAAATTGTTTTCCCTCTTCCAACCCTGACATTTCATATGTCTAAAGCTCCATTACCCCGATATCGTTTTTGCCAACTGCCCAAACCACAAGGCTATCTGCACGTCCATCCACCCCCATCTTTTGTTATAGAGTATCGACCGTGTTAGGAAGAGGGTTTATTGAGGCTTCTTGAAGAACGCGATGCAGGCAATTTTTTTTCCTGCCCCACCCTCCAAATCACGCGGGGATGCTCATTAGCACATTTATTGCAAGAAAAAGGGCAGGGGTATCGCTTCCCCTTCAGACTTGTTAGTAGCCACGGCTAGGTCCAGTAGCGTGGGCCAGCATTACGTATTCTGGAACGAGGGCCACTACACATTGAAAAAGAAAGGGGCAGTGCGTAGAATGTTCTATTATTGAAACACGGACAGGAAGAAGGATGCCGCTGATTCATACTTCCGTAAAGTCTTCGGGAGCAAGATAGCCAAGGGCGATATATCTTCAATAGCTCTGTCTCTCTTCCGATGCCAAGTTAAGAAAGAGAAATTTAGCAAATAGTGGAATTGAAGAGAATTTTTGAAAGAGGGGAAAACTTTATAAGAGGATTAAAATTTTATTTTTTAGAAACAAAGTAATTTTACTTTCTTAAAATTTTACAAATTCCACTAGGACTCTAAAATAGAATTATATAGAGATGTTTTTGGCATTACAGAAAACATGCAACATTCTCCTATGCAACATTTTCCCTGTATATTTATTTATAAGCACATAATTTTCTGGAGATTTAATATCTTAATATAGTTATTATTTAAATTCAATTATCTTTGGTTATATTACAAAAATTTAAATATCAGAATGGAGATAATGAATATTAGTCTAAAAATGAATAAATAGAAATTTTTTTTCTAATATAATAAATATTATTTAATAGAATTTAAGATAGGAACATTTTGTTTTGAAACTTATTTTTAGACAGGGCTGCATTACAGATTCATACAATATATTTAATAATATTTAAAATAGGAACATTTTGTTATGAAACTTATTTTTAGGCAGGACTGCATTTATAGTTTCATACAATAGTTAACCTTAAATTGCATTTGGTAAAAAAAAAGCTAGTATATTTTTCTAAAGCTCAGCTGTATGCTTTGGTTCAAATGAGTAAACTTAAATGATTATTTGAGAAAGGTATCGTAGATTCACATCAATAGGAAAAGATGTACTGATTATTGTGTTCTTCGAAAATTAAACATTTATATATACCCAAAACAAAAGCTGAAGGGACTTTAAAAATTCTGACTAAATCTGCAGTATTTTTTAGGCTTTAATAAAAGACTCAAGCTTTCTGTAACAGCTTCGTTTTTTAATAAAGGCTGTTGAAAAATACACACTGAAATTTGCCTCGAAATTATTTATGTTAATGAGAGAAGTAAACCAGGAAAATCCCTATCTTTGAACCATGAACATTTAATGAATTTAATTTTGTTATGAAACTTATTTTTAAATGCTTAAGTCTGTAGTTAACACACTTTGCCTCAAAACGTAAGATCCTGTGATTTTTGAAACATAAACGATCAGAAAATCAATAAATTGTTATTTACATTACACTTAAAATGCATAAATATAAATAATTTCAAACATATATAATAGCAACAAAATAATATAAATTTCCACACTCTATTAGAGACGAAAGCTATTCAAGTAAATTTCTATACCAAAAAATTAAACAAAATATTGCCGTTCGTTTTCAACAAATATCCTAACTGATACCACCAGTTTACTTAATTATAAAACACCGTATCATATTAAATTCATATGACAGAAAATATAACTGTCGATGTTCCTTTTTATGTCAACCATGAAGACTTTCTAAATGAATTGACAGCGAAAGCATGGCTCGGAAAAATGCATACCCAAAATTCTTGATCATAAATATTCAACTACCTCATTTTAAAAACAATTTCCATTTCAGCGTTACTTATCTCCATATTTGCTTTTATCTGCGCGCTTTTTCCTTATCTAGATTTCTCCTTTTCCCGGTACACCATCGTCTCTACTCTCGCAGCAATTAACGAACAAATTCATAAAATTTTCAGGCGCATTAAAACGACCGCACGAAAGTTGTCGCCCTTGGGGATGGAAACACACATCGGAAACTTCTCTCCTGCCCCCAACATAAAGAATCAATCTTAATTATTTCGAGCACTTGAAGAATAATTTAAACCACACCTTTTCTCGAAGAGGGAAGACTGTCCCGAGGCGGCTTTTTTTCGCGAGGGTGATGGAAAAAAAATAAAAATGAAAGCTTACGAGAGCAATTTTCGACTTATGATATCGTCTTTTCGCATGAAATAATGAGGTGCTCTGATGCACAGAAAAATTTTTAATAAGTCCCGCGGTCGAAATTTACTGGCGCTAGCATTTATTTGTCGCGGGGTGTAAGTCAGTAATGGCGTAAATACAGAACAGGAAAAACAGGACTTTATCTGAACTTACAGTAATTCTGCAGCCCAGTAAATTGAAAGAATGAAATGACATTGGCTAACACTGACAGTTAATAATATAGATACTAGCTGCTTCGCATCCAGCCTTCGGTCTGGACATTAAAATTTATCTAATAAAGGTTTATAACCACTTTTAACGATAGTAAGACATATAAATAGAAATGTTGAATAAATGTTCGTAGTTGCCATTTCTAAAATAAAAATTTATTCGTTCTCTGTAACTAAGTACATCATTTGCCTATTCTTTCTCTCGTGAATAAATTTTTCAAATAACAGCCCAGTTTAAAATAACAAAGCTTATAACCATATCTTAGTTTGTGTTTAAGAAATGGCAACTGCGAAATACAAAGTAAAATATAATATAACATAGTGAGTTTAAAACTACTGAAAATTAAAATCTAGCCAAGATAAGATAGGAAAAACAATAATGCTTTTCTAAAAAAGATGAGTTCAGTGTTTAGCAAAAACAAAAATAGTGTCACATACATATATATTTCCATAAATATATTTCATTACACTAGAATTTTAATACCGTAGATATATTTTTATGTTACTCGGAATACCAAATAGCAAACGATAATAATGCTAACGTTGAATAACACTATCATTTTTGACGCCAATTTAACAATGGAAATGCGCGTGCGGAAAAACTAAAATGGCATTTTGGTCATTTTTTCCTTGATATCTTTTGAACTAATTGGAATATCGGAACGTGAATGGGCGAAATAACTTCCCTGGATTGTTCTGCGCCTTTTGGTACCTCTGGCGCCCCTCTACGTACAGCGGTTCGTGAAGAGATAGACGCACATAGAGTCAGATTTTAATAAATAAAAAGATATTGAACAAAGAACACTGAACATAGGACCATAGTCTATATTTAGCTATACTTTTGTTAAAAGATATTTTATTACAAATGTAAGTCAAAACAAATACAGTAGCTGCTTGTTGCATAGCCCCTCGTGGATATGATATATCGAGCTTCATCTATACCTCCCAAATTTTTTGTGCAAGTACACCAGTGTATTGGAGCATAAAATTAGATAGGTAAACAGAAATTTACTGTCGTTATTATAAAGGGATTCCTAATTCCCCTATTTACACTATTAATTTTATTCTATTTTAAGTATATATGTTCATAGCAGTAAACTTTCAACCGAATCATTCCCCTTCGGATATCTTGAATGGTTAGGTATTGCTTATTTTGCTTGTCTCCCAATAAGCGCAATACAAAGAGGAACTATTGAGTACTGTTTATATTTTCTTATACACCTAAGATTAATTATACCCCCTGTCACATATGCTACAAAAATATGGACAACGATCGAGAAAATAATGAGATTATTTTCAAATTTTCAAGGACTTTAAGAATCATATTTAGAGAAATACAAGGTAAAATTTTAGGACAAAGAACAGTCTTGGAATTATTCAAACAATAATACACACATAAAGACATAGATATCATTCAATTTATAACAACTGAGAGACTAAAATTTGCTGAACAACATAATCAGATTAGATAAGGAATAAGCTGACAAAACACCTTTTCTTTTCTAAACACTAAGGTACACACAAAAGTGTCATTCACAAGATAAGGGGACTGACTGCTTGGAAAAGTCTAAAAAATTTTAAGAGCTACAAAATGGAAATCCTTAACAAAATAAAAGACAGTTTGTGAGGGAGTTCGTCAGAAGGACAAGACCCGTCATGTTGTTATCATGCCAGTGAAGAAGATAAAGGTTTGGCTATAAGGTAAAATTCTACAAAGTACTATCCCGATGTTGAACTGGAAACTGAAAACTGATAACATTAGATTTGATGGTCAATTTTCTGAAGTTCCAGCAAAGCGGAATTCTCAGTACTTAAATGTATAAAGATTGTAAGAACCTCATTATTCGCGCCTAGACTACAAAATGGTGTATAACAAATTAAACAAAAAATTAGACAAATTATTTTAAATTAGACAATTTTAAATATGAGAGAAAAATATTTTTCAACACATACTGTTTATCAATCACTTTCTCTTATCAACATACTATGGAGAGATACGTAGAGAGGTAATTTTTTTAAGAGATAACATTTTTTTAAAAATCCTTGTCAAATATTTCTAAATTTATTTTTAAGATGAGACATTACTGTAATTAAAGAAATTTAGGGAAGTATTAAAATTACTTTACAAAATTAAATTTGGTTTGTAATAAGTTTTACGTTTGTAAAATTAAAACTTGTAATCAGATATTTTTAAAGTATTCTGTTTTATATAACTTCAATAACTAAACAATTTGGTAAACCTTACCTAGGTTCAGTTTTAATGGTTTTATTGACTTTTTATAGTATTAGATATGTTTAAATTTTCAATAAATTGACTCTTACAATCTTAATGATTTTATATATTATTACATAAACGTTAATTTTAAATGGATTTCAGACAAATACAAATCATTTTTATAAATTTCTTTCTTTATAAATTTCTTTCTTTATAATTTTAATGATCATAAATGCCATGCAAATACTAACCCTCTATTTTAACTTTATGAAAACGCAAATTTAATTTTGTAAGAATGCAGATAAAAAGAAAAATTTATCAATTTTTAATCTATGAAATTATTTTAGAAAAATTTTCTAAAAGCTCCCAATACCAAACTAATTATCTAGCAGAGAGAAATTCCAAATCATTTTTTAAACTGAAAGTATGTAGATCATTC
This sequence comes from Pardosa pseudoannulata, assembly GCA_032207245.1. Taxonomy (NCBI): domain Eukaryota; kingdom Metazoa; phylum Arthropoda; class Arachnida; order Araneae; family Lycosidae; genus Pardosa; species Pardosa pseudoannulata. Next base: position 102,709,768 of record CM063498.1, on the reverse strand, counting down.
GATTTTTCAACATAATATGTAAAAAAATAATCCGGATATCAGGATTTTGTAGACAGAAATAGAATGTAAAAACCTTTGTTCTTTGAAATAATTCCAGAATAATTCTTTCAAAGATTCCACTAGTCATATTAATTACAGATATTTCAAAATAGATTTTCAACACATGTATGCAGTTCATTAGATTCTTGTACTACTTATAAGAATAAAACAAAAACTAATGGAATTTCAATTCCATTTAAGATTTTAAGGCTTCTGTAATCTTAGAAAGAATAAAAACTTTTTGCATTTCGTCTTTCACTGGCATTATATTAACAGCCTAATTTTTTTTTCTTAGATGACCAGAAGTAAAATATCTTTTGAGTGAAAAATGCGACTGTAAATTAAATATAAATTCTATTTTGACTCGGTCCATTTATCGCGCAACGAAGTTTGTTCCCGAGATGCATTCATCAGAATATGATGATTCGGTTAATGGAGAGGAAAGAGAGATTATTGCATTCTTCCCCAAATTATATTAATTAACTAGCAGAAAGATATTCTAAAATATAATTTCAATGAAAACTAAGTAATTCATTTGATTTTTGTGCATACTTACGAGATTATAAACAGCACGAATGGAATTTTAACTTCATGATTAAAAGCGTTCTAAAATCTCCCAAAGGACATAAAATTTTTGCATTTCGCATTTCGTTTACATGCATTATATTAACAGCCAAATTTTGTGCTAGATGACCAGAAATAAAACTTCTTTTGAATAAATAAAAAGGAAGTGTAAAATAAATATTTCAGAACTCCATTCTGACTCAGTTAATTTCTTTCATAACGAACTTTGTTCCGTATATACGCTCAGCAGAATATTATGAGGAAGGTAATGGAGAGGTAAAGTAGATTATGGCATTCTTCCACGCAAAGGGTTTTACTAGACAGAAATTAGATTTCATTTCTTCTAAAAATGAAATTTGTATTCGGATGATGGATTAAAAAATACTTTGTATTAGGAAATATAATAAACCGCAAAATGAAGTCATAAATATTATTAATCAAAATTATTCCTGGCTTATATTAAGGTGATATAGAGATTTTAGAGATTATAAATTTCAACTTCAAAGCTTTTATTCGATTCATCGTAAAATGAAAAGTTCTACTTCTTTCTAAATAATTTCTTTTACAAGACGTTTAATAACCCTCTGACTTTTAAAAAATGACTTACTGTTGTCACATTAAATAGTATATATTTAAAAAGAATATAAGAAATATGCACCAAATGAAAAAAATTAATTTTTTTTACTCACAACATAAATTCTGAAGTATGTGCATTAGAAAAATCTATTGATATCAAATTAAAATAAAATGTGTGTTTATTCTGTAAATTGAAACCGTAAGGCATGTGATGTTTCAATACCTAAAAAAGTATTAAAAACTTTTGTGAAATTGAAATTTTAAAGATATAATTTATTATGCTATAGAATGATATACATAGCTGTTTTCTTTGAAAGTTGTGTAAGTAAAGTTTTTCTCTTGAATAATTTGAAAAATATGGATATATGTTATTACACTAGTTTTATATTTTTATATAAAACTTATTTTTATGTAAAGTTCATACTAAATTGTATTAATTTTGATCATTAACTATTTTTTGTCAAAATGGACATAAACCACTTTTAAAGAAAACTGCTTATATATATTTATATATATATATATATATATATATATATATATATATATATATATATATATATATATATATATATATATATATATATATATATATATATATATGTCAGGATCTAAAATATAGAGTAATTTAAGAGATTTTAATTAGGAATTCTTTTAATAGGAATAACGCTGCTCGAGTTATTCATCACATAAATACGGCTCACGCGCAGTGATCTGGCAGAGAGTGATAAGCAATTACTACAGTCGGACCTGTGACTCCTCGAATCAGTGAAAACTGCCTTTGTTAGCAGTTGGGCGCCAATATGAGACGCCATTGTTGAGTAGCGTGTGAAGTGAATTAATAAAGAACAGAAAAAGAATTACTTGAGAGTGGATTGATTTATACACCTATTAATGGAGTTGACATATATATATATATATATATATATATATATATATATATATATATATGTATATATATATATATATGTATGTATGTATGTATGTATGTATATATATACATCTTATATCTATACATTTTATATTAATATGACTTTTAATCACAGAATAAAAATAATATTGAGTTTCTACTTGAAATAAAATATTAGTTACAGTTGATCCATGGGTAAGAAGGCTTCTACTTTTATCATTTGGTACTTTAATACGAAGGTATTTCTTCAAATAACAAAACTAAATGTTTTTATTAAAGTTAGGACCATATTAATGATGTGAGTAAGACAAAGGTGAATTTTTTGTAGTAAAATGAAAATCGGCTGTTAATGTTAAGCCTTTCATCAATCATAAAACATCTAGAAATGTACTACGTCCCCGTTAGACGTAATAGAAATCACAGATGTTAGCTCGAAAATATATTCATACATAAAAGTGTACACATTTCCATCTGTCAAATAAATTTTTGTATTTTTCAGTTTTTCAGTAATGGGTTTTCTTTGATGATTGTTAACATACCAATAAAGCATAACACTATACCTTCCTATTACATTTGGCGTGTTTTTTCTAATCATATATTATAATTTTAAGATATTCAGTAAAAATAATTTCTCTACTTACGAAAAGACGAAAAAATATCATATATTGTACCAAAACTGTCTGTACAAGATTTTTGAGTTCTATATGAATTCTAGAAATGAAAAAAGTGATAAATAATGAAAAGATATACCTGTAATTAGAATAATAGAATTTTCATCGGGATTGTTTTCAGAAAATTGAAGATAGCAATTTATTGTACATGGTGATAAAGAATTGACAAAAACCAATTACACAAAAATACTGCATGATTTTGACTGCCCCAAAAACTATATATAAGCATTAAAAATGTCAGTCCATAATAAATGCAAAAGAATATAAAAATGAGAATGAAATCCTAACATACTCTACAGGTTCATCGATGCATGGAAGCAAATGAGTCCGTTGAATAATATAACGCCAAGATAGAATCCTATTTTTAAATCGTTTTCTTACTCATTCGCATGTTGCCAATTAGTCAAAAACAATTGGAATGTCAATGATAAAAGAAGAAAATTTTAATGGGTAAAAACCATGGAGTTCACTGGCTTTAAAAATTCGTTTGCATAAATTTATAATTAAAAAATAAATTTATGCAAGCACATACATAATATATAAACAATATGTATATAAAATTAAAAATATGAACCGAAATGAAAATGAAATTTCTTAAAAATAGTTTAAAATAAATGAATAAACATTTTGGATTAATTTGTTCCAAACATATAAATTGAAATTTCTCATCGTAAAATATTAGTGAAAAAGTTAACTCTAAAGGAAAATTATTTTATTTATTATAAATGTTTACGTTTTTCTAGCTTTTGAAATTTCTAAGCCATTCATTAAGTAAAGTTTCATAAACCCTCGAAATAAAAGCAGTGCATTAGACAAACTAGAGTAAATTTTTTTAAAGAATTGTTGGGTACAATAACCGCAATATTTCACTTTGAATTTCTGACAGGTTAAAATGTTCTGAAGCGATTCTGGTTCGGGTTAAAAAATTAATTTGACAGTGTAAAAAGGTTGAAACATTAAATGAATATTTTTTTTTTGTTAATTGTGCTGGATTTCATTTTGAACCTTGAATAAACTTAAAGAAAATATTTACGGAATATTTAGATTCAGAAGGAAAGTAATTAAGTATCTTTTGAAAACAAAAGCATTTTTACTTCGCAGTAAATAAAGTTCACATGCACTGGAGATTCAAAAGTAACTGTTGTATAAAAATTAAATACGGGATTTATGCTATTTAAAATTGAAATCAAATTTGTTCATTTATTAATTTAATTGAAAATAAGATTTAATGTATAGTATATATTTAACGCTTCAACTAAGGTTTCATAGATATAAAAACTCTAATTTAAATTTGTTTTTAATTTATTTTTAAATTTCTAAAAAAATGTACCTTGAAGGTATTTTCCCTTTTCCAGTTAATATTATTTCGTTAAACCACTACGTAATTAGACTTTATTTGAATTTCTGAGTCAAAAAAGGCATTTTCTTTAATACTAAAAGGTAATATCTGTTCATTTTCTAGAATTCAAAAGTTCTAAGTCTATATTTTTTAGTAAGCGGTTTAAGCTTCACCTATTGAAAATCATACATTAAATGATATCCCGTTAAATTATCTACAGTTTTTCAATTTTTCACTTCAAATTTAAAAATTTCTCATTGGTACTGTGACACGAACAATTTACTGAATGAGTAGGGTGCTGTCTTTCTGTACCAGAGTCCATGGTTTCATGGCTTCCCCCTGCTGATATGAATGTTTTAAATTGTCTTTAAGCAGTAAGTCGTCTTTAAGCCCCAGTCTAAATTAGCTTTCATGTATCAAACTAGTTGACCGTAACTCTACAAACAAAGATTAACCTACAAAATTTAACAAAATTATCGAACAATATCCGTATTTTTCCTCATTTAATTCTTATCCTCTAAAATTAAATCTGATTCAGTAATAAAAAACACAAAAACTCCGTACAGTTTCTAGGCATTATTATATCTCTTTTTTTTAAGAAACAATTTCTCATTATTATGTTTTGTGTTATTCGCAAATGCAGATTGAAATCTTCAAAATTTAGTATTTAGGAGTATTTAGCAAGAAAAATACTTTAGGTAATAAGCTGCGTCATTTAGATTTCGTTTCAAATTTTACCTTTAAATAAAGGGAGAAAATATGTGTCATACCTATAATCAGAATATTTTTACAAATTTGATTAATATAATATGATGCCACTAAAAGAAGAAAGATGTCAGTATGTAGATAGATAATAAATATAAAATATCAAGTTTCAGATTGCATTTAATTATGGGAAATAAAATTTTTATCCGCAGTGTCACAAGATCATATCCTCGGTGCAACGAAGACAGCAAATTTCATGATCCTAAAACAAAATGATGTCAGTGTGTAGATAGATAATAAATATATAAAATATCAAGTTTCAGATTGCATTTAATAATGAGAAATAAATTTTTTATCCGCAATGTCACAAGATCATATCCTCGGTGCAACGAAGACAGCAAATTTCATGATCTTAAAACCGCATGCTAGCAAACGGGCCAAAACCCTTAGAGCGATCTATGACCACAATCCAAAGCTACCCACTCTTTGATCTGATGCTAATTGCCAAAGCCTCCTCGATCAGCGTCCTTCGCTAATGAAGGCAACGGCGTGAAGGGGTTAAGGCAATCACTCATTACCATCTGTTGGAAAGGCTATCCCCACCCTCTCCGCCTCAATAATGAGTTCACTTTCTGGTCCCTGCATCTTAATAGATCGCCAACCTCGGATTACCTTGTTATCACTCCCGCCAAGACCGTTCCTTTTGAATGGAATTGCCGCGGAGGGAACCGAAACCCCGACATTGACTTGTTGGAGTTCGAGAAAATTCCATCATGGATGTCCGTTCCCCAGGATGGAACGCTTATGAATATGTATTCCACCATGACAATGGATGACATCATTCTGTTAAAATAAATTTATTTCTGAAAATAAATTTGAATATAAGAATTTAAAAATTTTGGTTAAAAGCTGATAAATAAAAGTAATTCTCAGCTTGAGAATTCAAGAATTCGTGAAATTTCCAAAGAAATTTCAAAAATAAGACTTATTTTTATATTAAATTACTTTGATATCTCTGAAAATTAATCCACCAAAGGCAATATCCTGCATGTAGAAAAACTGCAGTGGCTTTCAATTTGGTTGATTTAATGTGAATGTTACAATCGGATTTTTGTTATACAGGAACTATTTAAATCGGGAGTTAAGTCTTAGAAAAAAATCCAAATAGATACAAACTGCCAGTTCTATTAGAAATGGAAAATAATTACGAAGAATATTTGTATATTATCATAAGTATTATATAAACTTAAATTAAATTTACATACAAAACACAAATTAGAGTCAAATGCAATTCATGTTTAGAAAAAAAGTATTTTTTTGGAAGGCAAATGGGAAGGATGACAATTCTCCTTCTTAGAGTTTATCTGTAGATTCAAAAGTATAAATTTAAACCTTGTTCAAGTTGAAATAAATTATGTCGTTTGAAATTATAAAATTTATCACATTCTGCTGTAAGAACATACAAATAATATTGTACACCGAAATTAACTGCTCTCATATTATTTCCAAGCTTTTTCAAAATTAAGAAACTGTACTCAAAAGTCTAGATATATTTATCTTACTAAGAAATATACAAAGATGTAACCTCAAGCATTAAAGCACTCATTTAGTTTAAGACACAGAAAGTTTCCCATAAAATATAAACGTTTTAAAGTGTTTTCAGCTAACTGCATTTTTTTCCTTATACAACTGTATAATCTATCTTCAAGTATATATGAGGCCTTCAACGAATCACATTTGTGAATATGAAAATACGTTATAATCAGACCATGCCAAAAAACAAAATGATCTCAGCATTCTAAAACCAAACGATTTTCTAGCATCATTTAAACTAAGGATTAACAATTTAATGCATAAGGTTATGAAATTATCTCACGTTAAAAGCCTCATTTACAAAATTATGTACAATTTTCAGATGTATACCATTTGAGCATTTCATGATATTTGTGCATTTTGCGCATTTCATGATAAAGTCATCAGGACGTAGAGAAAATTAGCAAACTGTAAGGTTTAATATTCCCTCTTTTTTCTTTATAAACATAGATGACATCCCCAAAAATATTCTTCTTAAATAGAAAGAAATAACTTAATGGTCAAAAGTTCGTATCACAGATGTGAATTAATTTTTTTCCATCGTTTTACAGAATATGTAGAATATATTTAAACTAAGTGCTTTTTTATGAACACACAAATACCAAAAGTGCATCTATGTAGAAATTTAAAGATTTTTAAAAATATAAAAGTCATTAAAACAAAAGACTTCTTAGTTCTACTTTATAGATTTTGCCTTTGTTAATAAGCGTATCTAAATTGACCAATGTAATAAAACACTACAGAAAACAAATACTTTGATATTTTTATAAACCCGAGACTTATTTTCAGTTTTTGATTTTCCTTTTGGTGAAGGGCGAAATAATGAAACAATAAAATTGCATTAGATTAAAAATCAATTTCGTTTAGCGGTTTCAAAACGGTAGCGTCTTAAATCAGAGCTTTGAAACTCGCCTAATTAAAAGTTCATTGAACCAGCTCAAATGGCATAAATGTGCAGACTTTAGAATCGAACTGTATATGCTCTCTTATCATCCCCGTAGGCAAAGCAATGGCATCCTCTGGTGCAGCAAAATGCGAGTTACCATGGTGACGGCATTTAGGCTGCAGATTCCGAATAAGCTATACTGCTTTTGAAATATTCGTTACGAAATTACGAACCTAAGCACAGCTTAGACAGTTCAAGTATTCGAAATGGTGAAGGTCTTTTTTTTTCGAACCGATTCGGATAAAATACTTAAAGTCTTAGGAAGACCGAACTACCATCCCTAAATGTAATTCAAGAATTCGTAAAAAAAATTTCAAAGGAAATTTCAAGAATAAAAGACTTATTTTTAAAGTAAATTACTTTGATATCTCTGAAAATTAGCCCACCAAGTGCAATACACTGCCCGTAAAAAACTTTAGATTTGATTGATTTAATGTGAAAATTACAGTCTGATTTTTGCTACACAGGAACTATTTAAACTGGGAGTTAAGTCTTAGAAAAAAATCCAAATAGATACAAACATCTGAGCTAGTAAATAGTGCTTAGGCACAGTTGTATCTTTTTAGTCATCAAACTGCCAGTTCTATTAGGAATGGAAAATAGTTACGAAGAATATTTGTATCATATTATCATAAGTATTATATAAACCTAAATTAAATTTACATACAAAATACAAATTAAAGTCAAATGCAATTGATATTTAGAAAAAAAATCCAAAAATATTTACATTGGGAAAATTTTCTTATATATACCTCTTTATTTGTTAATATTGATTAATAAGATACTTGCTAAAGGTAACTAGTAAACATATGAACTGGTTAATATGGAAGTAATAAATATATGATGATTTGTTCTACCATAAAATCACCAAAGCATGCATAAAAGATAAAAAAGGAATAACAACGATTCTTGCCTATAAAATTTTCCAAAATAAAACTAACAGTATATGAATGAAATGTTTGTCACCAAAACAAATACGCTTGTATGTAGGGTCTGTTCGTGATATTCTTTCAAATAAAACTGGAATTCTTTTACTTCTTATTCACTCTTGTTAATATTCCACGTATGTAGTAATCCCACAGTGGCATGGATGTTCGTAGCCGTTCGGAATCGGCTTTAGGCTGTAGGTCCCGGTCTCATTAACCCTCGTGTTCAAAAAGTAGACCGTAGCACTCCAAACCAAACCAAATTACATATGTAGTAAAAATGTAATAGATATTTATCAAGAGAAGAATCTAAACAGATATGTAACTAATACATATAAAATAAGTAAATAGTCACAAGTAGCTCTAAGTAACTTGCTTTTATTGTGAAAATGTTTATCGTTATTTGTCTGAAACATATATCACTTTTTTTAAACACAATTGAACTAAGTTCTTTATGCGTTTCAATATTAAATATATAGCTGCATGTTAGGGAATATTAGTTTTTTCAATGATAAATAAATACTAAAATTTGACAGTGAGAGTACAAAATATCCATAAAATTGTTTACTTAACATATAAATAAATTTATAAAAATCTTGTTTGTTTACTGGTAGCTCTATTTGGAATATTTTACCCTTTAATGCATAGCGTTTCATTTTAGATATCTCTAAAAAACAGCTTGTAGAGTTTTTATGTTTTATTAGAAACAGCTTTTCTTTTGAGAGTAAGTAGAGGACAATCTTATAAACTATCTACAAAAATTTCAAGTAATTTCTTATATATAATATTTTTTCTCATTTGGATCGACACTTTAGGATTTTTCAAACCTTGCACATAAATTTACTTTTCAGGCCCATATACTGAAATAACATTGGTTTATCTATTATAAAAACCCATTTTCCAGTACTTATTTCACATGTAATACAAAATAAATCTTTTTTCAATGAAGTTTTTCATTTTTCATAAATGGCATTCTATGAAGCTTAAAACGATATCTGATCACTCACGTGACGTGCTGTAGTATTCGAAGTTGTTTTGCAGCCTCCACACTAAAGCCAACTGTTCACCCTTTCCTGATGGTGACTTTGAACGATGGTTTACGGGTTATGTAGCCTCCACATTATGGCCAATTGTTCCCCACTTCCTGATGGTTACCTTGAACGGGGTTGTATCCACACGATGGGCCACTAAATGAGCCGAATACGTGGATTCGTCCATAGGGTTTACTGCGCACTTAAGTTGCGCATCTGGCTGCCTTTGATCTTTAAAGAAAAACCACCCCCGAAGCCATCATTCGCAAAGGCTATTCTATAGTCTGCCGCCATTGACAACGATACACCATACCCCCTCCAGATGGTGGCGATGGCTTGCAGTGGACCATAGTATGGAAGGGCCTTTACATTCACACACTGGGACACTAAATGAGCCGAGCACGTGGATTCGTCGAGAGGGTCTACTGCACACTTTCATTGCGCATCTGGCTGCCTTTGATCTTTGGAGAAAACCGCATTCAAAGCCATTCTCCTCCAAGGTCATTTTATCGTCTACCATATTCGACCTCGATAAGCCATGCCCCCTCCAGACGGTTGTAATGGCTTGTAGTGGATCATAGTGAGGAGGGACTTTTTAAACTTCCTATTTATTTTATTCTGCGCAGTCCATAATTACTTAAGATTGAAGATATGCATCGATATGGAATCGGCTGAAATGACTCGCTTTTTGAAAGGTTAACTAAGTACAATGCGATATGTTCTGACAGTGTACATCTTTCGAGATCCTTGCTATTGATGAAACTCAAACCTAGTCTCTATCCTAACATTATCGGTGGCCATCGTTTGTACAAAGAGACAGCAGGAACAAATATTCATTGCAATCAAGTTTTAAGCCTCTATTCAATCTGAAATATATATTAAAACTGCCATATCATCTGGGCTTATTTGAGATCTTTCCGATTAAATATAAATAGATATCTATATATTTTTCTGGGTTCAATTTAATGAATTAACAAGAGAAAGGATTGTAAAACATGATCACAAATACGGAAAGAGAATTATCCTTGACTGAAACAGATCACGATTTAATCGATGCAATCTATCAGATGAAATACAAAACGTCCGATGGAATCCCTAATCGAACAATTACTACAATATTATTTAAAGCGACCTATTAATCTCTCTAAATTTAGACTCATCTTAGATTACATCAAATACGATTCAATGTTCATGAAAATTTCAGCTCATTGGTAATTCAAGAATTTTAGTCGAAAAACGAATTTATGCCTTTTAATGAAAAAAGTTAGGGATCTTTTTGCACGCGATCGAAATTAAGAACATGAAAAAAAAATTGAAAAGGATTGTTCACGTTAAAGTAACCATAACTTTTTTTAAGAAATAAAACTAAATTGATATACGTTGAAATACTACGTAAAATTCTGTATTGAATTATCTATGAAGATAGAAAGCTCGCAACATTCTGCTTTTCTGATTTGCTGCAGAAGTTGAGTAAAATAGCAATATTTGCAAATGTACGTGTTGTTAAGGTAAATGTAATTTGAGGAATGTGTTTTTAATTTTTTTCATTTGACTGATGAGTATATAGATAATTTAGCAAACAATACTTTCTAATTCATTCAGGATCGTTTGATCTCAGACGTTTATCTAGAAAATCATCTATGTTCACAATTATCATATTCTTACAATAAATTTTCAACCTAAACTAGTCATAAGGACAGCAATAAGAAAAATTATTGTTATGCAATTGGCATATAAAATAGTAGACGAATATATACTACGAATAATAGCGACGAATATGTTTTTAAATTTTTTCGCTTGACCGGAGAGTATAGAGATAATTAAGCAAGCAATACTCTCTAATTCATTCAGGATCGTTTGATCTCAGACGTTTATCTAGAAAATCATCTATGTTCACAATTATCATATTCTTACAATAAATTTTCAACCTAAACTAGTCATAAGGACAGCAATAAGAAAAATTATTGTTATGTAATTGACATATAAAATAGTAGACGAATATATACGACGAATAATAGTGACGAATGTGTTTTTAAATTTTTTCATTTGACTGATGAGTATAGAGATAATTTAGCAAACAATACTTTCTAATTCATTCAGGATCGTTTGATCTCAGACGTTTATCTAGAAAATCATCTATGTTCACAATTATCATATTCTTACAATAAATTTTCAACCAAAGCTAGTCATAAGGACAGCAATAAGGAAAATTATCGTTATGCAATTGGCATAAATAGTAGACGAATATATACGACGAATAATAGTGACGAATGTGTTTTTAAATTTTTTCATTTGACTGATGAGTATAGAGATAATTTAGCAAACAATACTTTCTAATTCATTCAGGATCGTTTGATCTCAGACGTTTATCTAGAAAATTATCTATGTTCACAATTATCATATTCTTACAATAAATTTTCAACCTAAGCTAGTCATAAGGACAGCAATAAGAAAAATTATCGTTATGCAATTGACATATAAAATAGTAGGACTCTTTAGATATAAGACTCTTATAAATGTATGAAATATAATACGAGGTTAGAAGAAACTAAATATGTTATAGATAAATTCTCACTTGAGTACCAGTTAAAACAATGTAGAAAATGTGCAACAATAGTTCCTCATAAAATGTTATTAGCATAGATTTAATAAAATAAGTTTAATTTAAAAATCCTATTTTCTGATCTGTAAACGTCCAATTGAGATTCACACAGGGGAATCTGTATCAGAACTAGTGTGTGAGTAATAACATATGAGATATGATAAGCCACAGATTAAAATATCATACAATGCATTGTATAATTTACATTGCTTTTGCTTTTTCCTAGATAAATATATAAACAAAACTAGTCAAATTCATTGAACTTTGAAACTTTAAATATAAATTTTCGATTATGTATCACATTTTAAAAAGTTTAAAACAAATCCAACTTTCTTCAACGAGATCACATTGAGGAAGCTTTTACTGTTGTACACCAAGATAGCACAAAAGCTGACGAACAAAGCTTTTTCATTTTTATTCAGTGGATACATGATCTGCTTCGTTCTTCGGGAAAATAACAGAAATTTCTATTGAAAACTCCTGAACTTCGAAGCTTCTTCTTATTTTAAGAGGACATTTTAAGGAATTTTTTTCTTAAACTATTATTTTTTTATTGATGCATTATGCATTTCTCCAGTTAGCAATTCAGAATATGTTACTTTGTACCTGTCAAAACCTTCTCAAACTCTGGAACAAGTGGATATGAACATTTGTTGTGGATGTTAGATAATATTAATTAAAATCAACAGTAAAGTACACATTGTACAAACAGTAGGCAGTTTATTTTTATAATAATGAATGAAAGCAACAAAAATTATACGCATTTTATCATATTATCTCATTTAATTTTAAAAATTCTATAACTAGGGCTTTGGGACTAGAGACTATAAGTTCGAGACTAGCAAACTACTTGAATGGTGATAATGGCAATTCAAAATCAACGTCAAGCATGTTGATACCGATTAATTTCTAAAATTTACCCCAGAGTATGAAAACTGCTGCTTTTTATCGTTTTTAACTAATGTAATCTTTATTTCATTTCACTCCTATGTCGTCCGAGTTTTTCTTACGATGCTATTTTTATTTATTTCACCCTTTGTACAATTTCTTGCTTCATACTTCTCAAAAGCAATTTAAACGCTGCAGTATAGTGGAGAGGGACTATTTCTGTAGGTGTTAGGTGATATTGATTAAAAGAGAGAGTAAAGTACACATTGTCCAAGCAATTGGCGGTCTATGTTCAGTCACCCATAGTCATCTGCCGATACCTCTCGTAGCCCACTGATCCAATACCCCGGAGGCAAAAATGACACACACAATTTCTCGCCAAATTGATTGTTTCGTGACAGGGGGGTCGTAGAGACGTTCAATGGCCCCCGGTGAAAACACTGACTGACATTTTGCTGATGGAGGAAATTTAGGGTAGGGGGTGGAGGAGAAAAGACTTATTTTTATCTAGAAACACCGTCTGTATCTTGATAATTCGTAAAGATCCAAGAAAGGTGAAAATAAAATATAAATATCATCTATACTTAAAAAAAAAATTTAAAACTATATTAGAAACATTTGAGGTCAGACTTCGGTTGAAGTGAATGTTAAGAACTACAAGAAAAATGTAAAGTGAACGGTAAGTCATATCCGACTAAATTCTGTTACGTTTAGTTCAGTTTCTGTTAAACCAAATGTGTATCAAGTCTCATACAAATATAATATAAACCTTTTTACTAGACAACCATGACAGTTTTTATTATTGGCAGAATGACATTAAGTTTGTAGAAGATATAAATTATCATAAGACTAGTCTTAACATGCCTCTATTCCCTCTCTCTATCTCTAAGTATACATGTATAAATATATATGCTCGAAGCTGCGGCAGGGGACATCCTCATCTCTGCAATCTTAAAATATTCATATAAAAACGAATGTTTTTAATCAACTATACCATTTTCAAACAAAGGTTACAGTAAAGTGATAATGGTAAAAATTCGTTTCATGATTTCGAAAAGCCGGTTTTCTTAATGCAGGTAAACTTAAAAAGGGCATAGTCATTATTTATACACATTCACACCCATTCTTGGGAAGAATACATCATCAGATGATTCCACTGGTTCAAAAGCCTATCAATTCTAGGCAATTAATATTTGCTGCTTATTTATAAGAAGACGGAAGAATAGCCATGACACTGGTAGAAACCAGAATTTGCAATTCAAGATTCAATGCTGGTCTGGATGGTGGTTGTAGTTATTCAAAAACTACTGTAATCACATGATCCCAGTCAAATTCTATAACTAACTACATAGTAGAAAATTTTTTTATACCTATTTCCTCAAAAATATCAATGTGGAACTTTTTCGTCCAATACCACGCACATTTCCCTCCTAAGACATCTCAGTTTAAAGTTTAGAAATAACCTGCCAATAACTAAGTTAAATTGAAGATTCCAATTGAACCATTAGCGATAAGTCTCGTATAAAATGAACACATGTACATAATTTTTCCCTGAACACTCCAAGCTTTCATTTTAATTCTGAAAAATAATTTAGATCTTACTCAAAGACATCTTTTAAATAAAAGTTTACTTTTTATATAATGGTTAGAAAAATTCATTTTGAACACAAATTCTATATGCTTATTTAGTAAAGAAATGGAACGATAAAGTGATTTATTAATTTACAAAATCATAAATATTTTGTGGTAGAATTAGTTATTACTTAGAATATTACTTCTTAAAGCAAAAGCAGAGAAAAATTAGAAGCTTCCAAGATAGCCATTTCGATTATCCCCTACTGCAAGAATAGAATTCCTTTAACTCTTTAGCAGACAGTGGTTTCACAGCGAAACGTCTTATTAAACATTTTTTTTCTCATAATTTTTGGGAATATATGAATGGCTTTTTCGAGTTTTTATGTTTTTGACATTTAAAACTTACAATAGATGATAGTACAGCATTTAATATATTTTTCTTTTTTCTGCATTTAATCTATTTTTCTTTTTGTATTTATATTTGGTGCGCCTGGAAAGTTAGTAATTCGATTTTTTTTCTTTTTTGACCCCAAAGAAAAATATCTATTCAAAGAACACTTATAAATTGTAGAACTATTTATTTATTATACTTTTTAAGAACACTTATTTATTGTTCTTCCAATATAATTAAAATTTTAAAAAGTATTGCGTTTACTCTATACAAGGGGATGGGTTTGTTAGTTAACCCCGTCAATCCCTTCTATGGGTATCCTCTAAGGCAAACACCTCTACAGATTGTAAAAAAAAATTTAAACATTTTGCATTTATAAGGTTTATAGATACTATTTATAAACTAATTTTATTAAACTCCAAAGAATTTATGTAAGTGACCTTTAAAGGGTTAAACCATATTTAAAAGATTATACATCCCATTAGATTCGTTAGTCACTGTCGAGATTATAAAAATAAAATTTAAAGCGAAAGTTGAAGGGAAATGCTTCCAAATTGAGGCAGAAACTTGATTAGGGAAAACTGTGTAGCTGTATTAAAAGTTGAAAATTCCAAATTTGTAGAAAGATTAAGTTCATTAAAAAACATGAAAATAAATTTATTTGTCAGAAATTAAAAGTCTTGACTTTGAAGTCATACCACGTTTAGATCGAATTTTTGCATCAAATGACCATACTTTTATGGTAAATTAATACTGAGACTTTTTCTATTATTAGCGTAAAAAAAGTCTGATGATTTGTACTATCTGTGTATTATATTTGAATTCACATTACAGCTTATTACAATAAATTTTTATTACAATAATTAATGATTAAACCTTAGTCATTATTATAATAATTATTATAATAATTATAATTATTATACATATAACTATTACAATGAATCTTAATTAGTAATATTATTATCCCTAAATATTCTGTCAGAAAGTTCTTTTTTTCTCGAATTATAAGATTTACAGTTTTTGACTCGTTTAATCTTAAGAATTTTTTGTTTCATTGTTATTTTAAACATAAATTTTAGAATATATAACTATTTCACTTTAGTAATACATATTTAAAATTTGAAAAATAGAACTTAGCGTTAAAAATCAGTAAAACATAACAAAAATTACTTCAACATTTAAGTAATCTCTTAAGCAGTTACTTAAAGAACACGAGATGAAATTTTAAAATCTTTGAAATATTTATTTTAAAACTGTCTCATTAAAATCATCCAGTGGAATATACAAATAAATGACTTTAAATCTTAACTCAAATATTATAAACATGATTTTTTTTTAATCTTGGTAAAAAAAAAATTGTTAAGAATAGCTACATGACATTCGAAAGTTAAACAGAGGTGACCAACTTCTTAATATTTATTTAATTCACTGAATCACAAAACTTTCGTTCATAGTGTTCAGAACCAACAAAAAGAGTATTGTAATGAAAACATCAACCGAAATCCTCGTCTTCTTCTCGGTGAGATTAGAAATCAATGCCTCCGGATATAGAATTTTAAGCCCCAGACAGACAAGAAAAAGGATTGCAAATGAGATTACTCTGATTTCTTTCGATTGTTCTCATTGTAATTTCATAAGTAAGAGCGGGGAAATATTGAAAACACGGTAAAAATATGAAGAACTGAAAGAAATGAAATTACGTATTGATTTGATCACAGTGACGTAAAACAGATGGAATTTTATTAGAAAAGTTACGATCACTACGACAAAAGGGTTTTTATTTACGTTTACTGCTATAAACTTTGTTTTCTTGGAATGCACTTACATCTATATGTTGATGAATACCCGTTTGCTTGAGGCGGTTGATATTTGGTAGATAATACACAAAACTGAAGATCGAGAAAAATTTAGTTCAGTAGGAGTTTAATCTTATGATTACCTACTGTATACACGTTATGAACTCTTGACAATAAAGCTATATAAATATCTATGTAATGATATAATGAAATGAAACTTTATCATTCCAACTTTAAAGAAAGCATGTGTCAAACTTACAAAATAAAATGTCTGCAAAAGTCTAAATTATATTTAAAATTAAGAAATTATAGACTTTAAAGTTCATGAATACAATATCCCGTTTAGCAGCAAGCATCCACGTGTGGCCCTTCTTTCCTAACCATGACTAAATTTTATTGCCTCTAATTGAATTTACAAATGGCATAAGCCACCATTCGAAATTTTTATGTTTAAAGTTTGTATTGTCTTAAAAAATGTGTTTGATATTTAATTACATTTAAACAAAGTGTTTAATTTTCCGAAAATGGTATCACACACTATGTGCTTTAACTTTATTACAATACTGTAGTGCACACACACCTCGTACATATTAACCTTTTTTTCTTTCAGGAATGCTATTAATTTTAAATTTATAATCTAACCTACCTCATGAATTCTCCTATTGATTTCTAGCCTGTGCTTACTCTTCCATGATTACCAGTTGCAACATTTATTTTATCCTTGTTACTGATTTTTTCTTAATTACTTTTTAACTACTTTTTAACTATTGGAGATAAAACAAATTGGCTAATGAGGAGCACTATAAATCTATATCGTATGCCGAACACGTTAATCGATTCGAAAGGCCAGCCCTAGAGTTTATATCGACATAGACAAATTCAATATATATGACCTCCCCCCTTCCTAAGATTAAGAAATACCTTTAAAAGAAAGTTTCATAATTATAAAGGAACTATGTTACAAGAAAAGAACAGTTGAATTGAAACAAAAACAAAAATAATGATACATATTTGGAGAAAATGTTTTGTCAGTTTTTCCGAGCATAATGTTGAACCTTAAGTAGCACTTACCTTACCACCTACCGAATAAGGCCAGCTTGACTGAATGTCCTGTTTATTTTTACCAAAAATAAATTTTAGTACCAATATAAGACCTCCCTGTTAAAAATTTATAGTTCTGTAACTACATTTTAAAATATGTTCAGTAACAAGTAAAAAGACATTTAACTCAAAAATCCAAACCTACCGTAGATCTTCAACCTCCAGACTCGAAATGTCATACTCATACTATTACTGTAAATAATTTAATACATTTTGGAATACTTCAATTCAAAACGAAAAAAAAAAAAATCAGACTACTCTATGAGAAAATTAATTAATACTTTGATGTCAAAGTTATATGTTAAACAGGTCTTAATAACTCAACTAAATTAAAACGACTGAAATATTCATGCGCGATTGCATATTTCCATGCTGTAAAAAATCAGTTTGTTTCATTACTCGTTGATTTTGTTATAACAGTACAATAGTCATCATGCATTACGCTACCGGTTGTCAATTATATTAATTTATGCTTATTATGTTTGTTATTTTAACAGGTCTTAAAATAATCTTAAGGACCCAAGGGTACAAAATTAATTGAAACTAAAGAATAATGACCATCTTATTAATTGGCACATGTTATCTTTCCCAACAATCACTTAAAATACTTGTTTTAGATAAAATCTTGAGTACATAACCACTTTCTGCTCTACTATTTCGTAAAACATAAATTTGTAATAAAATTCCAAAAACTTTTACACATTAATAATCATAAATACATTATATTAACCATTTTTATTTAAGTCTAGATAGAATCTTGGGTTTAGATAGTTCTGCTACTGTTTACTAGTTTCGCAAACCCATACCTTGTTATATTCTAGATATCAAAGTAATCTTGTCAACTCAATAACGTGAAAATGACCGGAACTGAAGAGTTATGACCATCTGATTAGTAGGCCTACGCTATCTTTCCCGAGACTCACCCAAAACGGCTGCTTTATAACAGAGGCTGGAGTGTATAACAATTTTCTGCTCCACAAAATTCAACAGTCTCTCGCTTTCTTCCGGGCCATTGCTGAAATCCCCGATGAGAGATATGACACACACTTTTCCGCCACATTGATTGTCACGTTATAGAGGGGTTCGAGGCCTCATGGCCCCAGGGGCAACCCCTCGGTTGACATTTTGTTAAGGGAAGGAGGACATAACAAGATAAGGCGGAGAACACACACTCCAAGAGATAATTCGATTTTCTTTCCCTGTCAAGATCAGGGAATTCGAGTGTATTAGCAGTGTATATCTGAAGGGTTTTTCTTCACTTCAAGCAATTATTTTATTACTTATTTTGATTATCCTAATTAAAGATATTTTGCCCCTTTTTATGCACTTTTATTTAACTCGCAAGGTAAAAATGTATAGACCTAAATATTATAATTCATTATAGCTAAATTTCCCCTTTCCAGTTGAACTGAACTTTTGCATGTTAGTTTCTCTCCAATGATAAATAAATTATATAATTCATCATTGTGAATAAATAAACTTATTTCAATAAACATCGATCTTCTAGTCATTGTTATTCTCTTTCTTTACACCTTTACTCCTGTATTGACGGCTATAAAGAAAAATGCTCATTTCTATACTAACGCCCCATATTCGATTCCACGTAAATAAAATAATGTTTTCATTAATATTTTAAATATTTTACTTAATTTAGAGTTATAGAGGAAAGAAATTATTTCATCTTACCATGAAGCATTGAAAAAAAATTTAAAAAGGCATTTCCCCTGTCACACATTTCTGCGTACGTTCTCCGCATAGCTCAGGGAAACTAAGTAGGCTTTAGACGTGAGAAACTG
>CM063498.1:102597822-102680322 GCA_032207245.1 Pardosa pseudoannulata | reverse complement strand
GTATAAAACTACTCTGCCCTTTCCACTGTTTAAGCTTTTATTTTTTTTTAATTAATTATAATATACTTGTACCCATTCATTGATTACGAGTTTTGATAGGTGGTATGGAATTTTTACCACACAAAATTAGATTAAGCTGCATCTTAATACGTTTAGCTGATAGCTCTTTATTTAATTCAACACTTAAATAAATTTTGTTCTCAAAAATATAATGCTCAGTTACTGCCATCTAGACAAGAAAACCAGACTAAAAAGAACAAAAGGATTGATTGATATACAAATTAAAATGTAAATGCAAATTATTTTTCATAGATATAGTATAGAGTGAAATGATAATTGATTCATACTATATACATCACTGTGCAATGTGCGGTTAAAATCCGATCTATAAATCTCTCAATTTTTCTGTTGATTTTGTAAATTATGGGAGTGTACTGGAAACATGAGTGAGAAGATTTTTCTAAACAGGTATAAAACTACTCTGCCCTTTCCACTGTTTAAGCTTTTATTTTTTTTTAATTAATTATAATATACTTGTACCCATTCATTGATTACGAGTTTTGATAGGTGGTATGGAATTTTTACCACACAAAATTAGATTAAGCTGCATCTTAATACGTTTAGCTGATAGCTCTTTATTTAATTCAACACTTAAATAAATTTTGTTCTCAAAAATATAATGCTCAGTTACTGCCATCTAGACAAGAAAACCAGACTAAAAAGAACAAAAGGATTGATTGATATACAAATTAAAATGTAAATGCAAATTATTTTTCATAGATATAGTATAGAGTGAAATGATAATTGATTCATACTATATACATCACTGTGCAATGTGCTGTTAAAATCCGATCTATAAATCTCTCAATTTTTCTGTTGATTTTGTAAATTATGGGAGTGTACTGGAAACATGAGTGAGAAGATTTTTCTAAACAGGTATAAAACTACTCTGCCCTTTCCACTGTTTAAGCTTTTATTTTTTTTTTAATTAATTATAATATACTTGTACCCATTCATTGATTACGAGTTTTGATAGGTGGTATGGAATTTTTACCACACAAAATTAGATTAAGCTGCATCTTAATACGTTTAGCTGATAGCTCTTTATTTAATTCAACACTTAAATAAATTTTGTTCTCAAAAATATAATGCTCAGTTACTGCCATCTAGACAAGAAAACCAGACTAAAAAGAACAAAAGGATTGATTGATATACAAATTAAAATGTAAATGCAAATTATTTTTCATAGATATAGTATAGAGTGAAATGATAATTGATTCATACTATATACATCACTGTGCAATGTGCGGTTAAAATCCGATCTATAAATCTCTCAATTTTTCTGTTGATTTTGTAAATTATGGGAGTGTACTGGAAACATGAGTGAGAAGATTTTTCTAAACAGGTATAAAACTACTCTGCCCTTTCCACTGTTTAAGCTTTTATTTTTTTTAATTAATTATAATATACTTGTACCCATTCATTGATTACGAGTTTTGATAGGTGGTATGGAATTTTTACCACACAAAATTAGATTAAGCTGCATCTTAATACGTTTAGCTGATAGCTCTTTATTTAATTCAACACTTAAATAAATTTTGTTCTCAAAAATATAATGCTCAGTTACTGCATCTAGACAAGAAAACCAGACTAAAAAGAACAAAAGGATTGATTGATATACAAATTAAAATGTAAATGCAAATTATTTTTCATAGATATAGTATAGAGTGAAATGATAATTGATTCATACTATATACATCACTGTGCAATGTGCGGTTAAAATCCGATCTATAAATCTCTCAATTTTTCTGTTGATTTTGTAAATTATGGGAGTGTACTGGAAACATGAGTGAGAAGATTTTTCTAAACAGGTATAAAACTACTCTGCCCTTTCCACTGTTTAAGCTTTTATTTTTTTTTAATTAATTATAATATACTTGTACCCATTCATTGATTACGAGTTTTGATAGGTGGTATGGAATTTTTACCACACAAAATTAGATTAAGCTGCATCTTAATACGTTTAGCTGATAGCTCTTTATTTAATTCAACACTTAAATAAATTTTGTTCTCAAAAATATAATGCTCAGTTACTGCCATCTAGACAAGAAAACCAGACTAAAAAGAACAAAAGGATTGATTGATATACAAATTAAAATGTAAATGCAAATTATTTTTCATAGATATAGTATAGAGTGAAATGATAATTGATTCATACTATATACATCACTGTGCAATGTGCGGTAAAAATCCGAACTATAAATCTCTCAATTTTTCTGTTGATTTTGTAAATTATGGGAGTGTACTGGAAACATGAGTGAGAAGATTTTTCTAAACAGGTATAAAACTACTCTGCCCTTTCCACTGTTTAAGCTTTTATTTTTTTTTAATTAATTATAATATACTTGTACCCATTCATTGATTACGAGTTTTGATAGGCATTATGGAATGTTTACCACACAAAATTAGTTTAAGCTACATCTTAATACGTTTAGCTGATAGCTCTTTATTTAATTCAACTCTAACATAAAATTTGTTCTCCGAAATATAATGCTCAATTACTGCCATCTAGATAAGAAAACCAGACTAAAATGAACAAAAGGATTGATTGATCTACAAATTAAAATATAAATACAAATTATTTGTCATAGTTATAGTATAGATTGAAATGATAGTTGATTCATACTATATGCATCACTGTGCAATGCACGGTTAAAATCCTATCTATAAATCTCTTAATTTTTCTGTTTATTTTGTAAATTATGGGAATGTACTAGAAACCCGAGTGAGAAGATTTTTCTAAACAGGTATAAAACTGCTCTGTTCTTTCCATTATTTAAGCTTTTATTTTTTTTAAAATTAATTATAATACACTTGTACCCATTCATTGATTACGAGTTTTGATAGGTGGTATGGAATTTTTACCACACAAAATTAGATTAAGCTGCATCTTAATACGTTTAGCTGATAGCTCTTTATTTAATTCAACACTTAAATAAATTTTGTTCTCAAAAATATAATGCTCAGTTACTGCCATCTAGACAAGAAAACCAGACTAAAAAGAACAAAAGGATTGATTGATATACAAATTAAAATGTAAATGCAAATTATTTTTCATAGATATAGTATAGAGTGAAATGATAATTGATTCATACTATATACATCACTGTGCAATGTGCGGTAAAAATCCGAACTATAAATCTCTCAATTTTTCTGTTGATTTTGTAAATTATGGGAGTGTACTGGAAACATGAGTGAGAAGATTTTTCTAAACAGGTATAAAACTACTCTGCCCTTTCCACTGTTTAAGCTTTTATTTTTTTTTAATTAATTATAATATACTTGTACCCATTCATTGATTACGAGTTTTGATAGGCATTATGGAATGTTTACCACACAAAATTAGTTTAAGCTACATCTTAATACGTTTAGCTGATAGCTCTTTATTTAATTCAACTCTAACATAAAATTTGTTCTCCGAAATATAATGCTCAATTACTGCCATCTAGATAAGAAAACCAGGCTAAAAAGAACAAAAGGATTGATTGATATACAAATTAAAATGTAAATGCAAATTATTTGTCATAGATATAGTATAGATTGAAATGATAATTGATTCATATTATATGCATCACTGTACAATGTACGATTAAAATCCTATCTATAAATCTCTCAATTTTTCTTTTTATTTTGTAAATTATGGGAATGTGCTAGAAACTCGAGTGAGAAGATTTTTCTAAACAGGTATAAAACTGCTCTGCCCTTTCCACTGTTTAAGCTTTTATTTTTTTTTAATTAATTATAATATACTTGTACCCATTCATTGATTACGAGTTTTGATAGATGCTATGGAATTTTTACCACACAAAATTAGATTAAGCTACATCTTAATACGTTTAGCTGATAGCTCTTTATTTAATTCAACACTTAAATAAATTTTGTTCTCAAAAATATAATGCTCAGTTACTGCCATCTAGACAAGAAAACCAGACTAAAAAGAACAAAAGGATTGATTGATATACAAATTAAAATGTAAATGCAAATTATTTTTCATAGATATAGTATAGAGTGAAATGATAATTGATTCATACTATATACATCACTGTGCAATGTGCGGTTAAAATCCGATCTATAAATCTCTCAATTTTTCTGTTGATTTTGTAAATTATGGGAGTGTACTGGAAACATGAGTGAGAAGATTTTTCTAAACAGGTATAAAACTACTCTGCCCTTTCCACTGTTTAAGCTTTTATTTTTTTTAATTAATTATAATATACTTGTACCCATTAATTGATTACGAGTTTTGATAGGTGGTATGGAATTTTTACCACACAAAATTAGATTAAGCTGCATCTTAATACGTTTAGCTGATAGCTCTTTATTTAATTCAACACTTAAATAAATTTTGTGCTCAAAGATATAATGCTCAGTTACTCCCATCTAGACAAGAAAACCAGACAAAAAAGAACAAAAGGATTGATTGATATACAAATTAAAATGTAAATGCAAATTATTTTTCATAGATATAGTATAGAGTGAAATGATAATTGATTCATACTATATACATCACTGTGCAATGTGCGGTAAAAATCCGAACTATAAATCTCTCAATTTTTCTGTTGATTTTGTAAATTATGGGAGTGTACTGGAAACATGAGTGAGAAGATTTTTCTAAACAGGTATAAAACTACTCTGCCCTTTCCACTGTTTAAGCTTTTATTTTTTTTTTAATTAATTATAATATACTTGTACCCATTCATTGATTACGAGTTTTGATAGGCATTATGGAATGTTTACCACACAAAATTAGTTTAAGCTACATCTTAATACGTTTAGCTGATAGCTCTTTATTTAATTCAACTCTAAAATAAAATTTGTTCTCCGAGATATAATGCTCAGTTACTTCCATCTAAATAAGAAAACCAGACTAAAAAGAACAAAAGGATTGATTGATATACAAATTAAAATGTAAATGCAAATTATTTTTCATAGATACAGTATAGATTGAAATGATAGTTGATTCATACTATATGCATCACTGTGCAATGTACGATTAAAATCCTATCTATAAATCTCTCAATTTTTCTGTTGATTTTGTAAATTATGGGAGTGTACTGGAAACATGAGTTAGAAGATTTTTCTAAACAGGTATAAAACTACTCTGCCCTTTCCACTGTTTAAGCTTTTATTTTTTTAATTAATTATAATATACTTGTACTCATTCATTGATTACGTGTTTTGATAGATGCTATGGAAATTTTACCACACAAAATTAGATTAAGCTACATCTTAATACGTTTAGCTGATAGCTCTTTATTTAATTCAACACTCAAATAAATTTTGTTCTCAAAGATATAATGCTCAGTTACTGCCATCTAGATAAGAAAACCAGGCTAAAAAGAACAAAAGGATTGATTGATATACAATTTAAAATGTGAGTGCAAATTATTTTTCATAGATATAGTATAGATTGAAATGATAATTGATTCATACTATATGCATCACTGCGCAATGTATGGTTAAAATCCTATCTATAAATCTCTCAATTTTTCTGTTTATTTTGTAAATTATTTGAATGTACTAGAAACTCGAGTGAGAAGATTTTTCTAAACAGGTATAAAGCTACTCTGCCCTTTACACTACTTAATCTTTTATTTTTTTAATTAATTATAATACACTTTTACTCATTAATTGATTATGAGTTTTGATAGATGCTATGGAATTTTTACCACGCAAAATTAGATTAAGCTACATCTTAATACGTTTAGCTGATAGCTCTTTATTTAATTCCCAACTGAGTTCTCTGTAGGTTCATAAAAATGTTATTAACTAGACGAAGCACTCTCTCAAATATTCAATGGTAAAAACCAGTTTTTCGTACATTATAATCCCACGTTGAAATACCTGTTACCATAGCGACCGCCATCTTAATGGAACACTGACTCACTGGTCTATTCGTCAGACAAACATACAACTCATCTGGGATATTTGTGCGAGCAAGAAAAATCCTGATTTATAAAAATTTCTTGAAAAAAAAATAGTTTTAGTTATTATGACTAAAGTTCTACCAAAAGCGTCAAAAAGTGGTTTTAATTAAATTTAATTATTCAAAAATCTTAGCACCGTAAATTTCTGTTTAAGACATTTAAAAATGCAAAGCTTAAAAGTTTAGTTGTTGTACAACACTAAACTTTATTACATATTAGTGTTAAACACTGTTGTATAACACTAATATGTAATTCAATTTAATAAAAAATATTATTTAAGAATAGGATCAAAGTAAAAAAAAAGTAGAAGAAGAAATATTTTGCAAATTCTTCAAAAGTCTTTTGTTCTTTAATAAATTCCATGATAAATTAAAAATTTTGTTGGTGGCCTAGAGAATAATTTACTATATATTGCTTCTTTCTTCTATATTTTGTAAAATATTATTTATTAACAGATATTTTTAAAAATAGCTATTAAAAGATAAATTTTGTCTTTACATAAAATTTCATCAACACTAACTCCTTTAAGCTAGGCCGAATGATGGCCGATTGGTTAGGGTGCTGGCCGTCGGTGCTAGAGTTCGTGGGTCCGAATCCGAAAGGGCATGGATGTTTCCAGCCGTTCGGAATCGGCTTTAAGCTGTAGGTCCCGGTCTCATTAGCCCTCATGTTTCAAAAAGTAGATCGTGGCACTCCAAACCAAACCAAACCAAACCTTTAAGCTAGCTATACACTAATACGCAAAACATGCACAAATGAACACACAGCAATACTTTAGAATCGCATCAATGACGCCATGAAATACAATTAATTTTAATTTACAATTGTGTTGAACTATTTTCTATATCAATACAGTAACCAATTGTCCAGACTACTCTAAAATTCAAAGACATTATAAATTCTCTACCTTGCATGATCCTTCACTGTTGTATAATAGATCATTTTTCGATAATATTCCCCAAAACTTCGCTAACGCTTGTCTACAAAGTTACAAGGCCCATCAACTTTTCCGATTAAATGCTAAAATGGCTTTTCTGGTCCATTAGCGGCTTAACAAATACGATTCCACGTTGCCATGGGGAAACCCATTCTCATTATCCCCCAATTCATTTTCCAGTTCACGTAATGAGACAATACATATCTTTACTAATGAATCGATTCAAATTTGATACAAAAAATATATTTTCAGAATTTTATGAATTTATGTCGTGTTGGTTTAACTGGGTAGAATGTGTATAACAGTTAAAACGGAAGCACATAGCAACCTGGTTTAATCACCATCTATCATTATTGTATAATTCTCTTTTATCTTTTTGGTGTTCGTGATACTAATTATCTAATATTGAATGTTTTAAATGAAAAAGTTCTTTGTTCAAGCCAACACATTCTTCCATTTAATAAAAATATTTCTCCATAAATACTGCTTGTCAAAACTGGTTTCTTCTTCCTCTTAATGTTTGAAAATTCTTCAATGGTTTGTTTTTATTTTGCTTCGCAAGAAATGACGTAAATTACTGCTTTTCTTTCTGTGAAAAATATCACATATGGAAAAGAAATTTCGAAAGAACCATTCTATTGAGTCTCTAATATCTTTATTCATTTACAATCTTTACGCGAATAATATTTAAAATGTAGAAGTAGTTTACCTCAAAAATGTTACTGTTCCGTCCAATAGCCATGATGCGACAGCAATCCCTTATATATTAATAGCCTAATTTGCCTGTACGTGAATTTATGAAGCGGTTGTACCTGGAATGGATACAGGCATCCACATTTGATTTTTTATGAGTTAGGGTTAGCAAAATTCAAAGTGAATTCGAAATCCCCCCCCCCTTTTCGAGCGTTTCATGCTATTATTTCAAGCATTATTCTCCCTCTTATTCTATACTAAATTCATTATTGATAGGATGGTGAGGGCGGAGCGCAATATTTAAATTTCTGGACTGTTTTTACTTGACCCTTATACAACCATCTCTATCCCCACGTGTAAGCTGGCACATGGGGTAGAGTATCTGCCCATTTGGTCGTCGTATTTCTTGGGCTGATGTTTCTACCCCCGATGTAGCCAAATTTTTCTAACTGTCTAATTAATTTAATAATTTTTGCTTTTTCTTTTGAATTCTTATTCCTAAAGTTGTTTTATTATTTTTAAAATAAATTTTTACCATTTTTCAAATTTTTATGATTTTTATTTTATTAAATTCACGTATTACCATTTTTATATCAAGCCCCATTTTAAGAGCAGGCTATTAAATGTATAAATTTATCACATAATAAATAAGTAAAAATAACAATTTTTTTCTAGCATTATAACGTCATTCCTTTAACCATCTCATTTAATCATTTATTTTAGATTATTTAAATATCTTCTGCATTATTTCCATACGTTTTATCACTAAACTTAGATATTACGTAAATAATTTTCTTAAGGTAATATTTTGTTTCAAAATAATTCTCAGCCAAAAAACAAACCATTTTTTTACCTGCCTCGTAGGGTACTTTACAATTCTGGAAAATTAAAAATTTTACTGATCCCGTCATATGACAGGCTATATGCTAGTTGCTTAATAGTTTTGTAAACTGTGTTTATTTTGTTACCGTTGAGCGTAGCGCCATCTTAAAAAAAAAATAATAATACAATAGTGTTCGCTAAGAGCGCGGAGCGAGGGGATTCAATCGGCTATATATTCTGTTTTTTCTTGGTTTCTTTAAAGCGGATGGTTTGGAAGATGTTTGGAGTGAAAATATTTAAAGTCATTATAGTAAGTAATTCTTAATTCCTTTAATCATAAATCTTATTGGGTTTTCTTTTTCCCAACGCTGATCCAATCCCTATATATTTAATTCTATTTGATTGTGTTTATGTATTATGTATCCCCTTCGTTCGTATTATTCTTATCTATTGTACTGTGTTAAAATCTTAAATGTTAGTAGTCATTCTCTATTGGTAGTAATATATTTTCTTTGTAATATCAAATTCGAATCTACAATAAACTGTTAGCAAATCCCTTTCCTTTGGTCATTTCTCAATCACAAAGTCTTTATTTTAGTTTATATATTTAATTATACATTCCCCTAATTCTTAACATCTCACAGTTACTATAAATGCATCCATTTTCATAGACAAAAAGTTGTGTGTATCTGTTTGTGCAGGAGTTGTGCTTTTGTAGTTACGCGTTGGTTACGCAGACAAAAATCATACACTTTGAGATTGGTTGAGAATAACTACGAACAATTGCTTTCGTGTAATTAAAGTAATAGATTGAACAAAGTTTTTAAATTTGATACTGAATGACTTCGAACATTCAGTGGAATGAAATCATATGTTAAAATACATCCCCCTATCTCACAGCTGGGACACTATGCTTAGGGTCGGTCTCACCAAAATCGTGCCGAACGATGGCCGATTGGATAGGGTGCTGGCCTTCGGTACCGGAGTTCGTGGGTTCGAATCCCACAATGGCATGGATGTTCGTAGCAGTTCGAAATCGGCTTTAAGCTGTAGATCCCGGTCTCATTAGCCCTCGTGTGCAAAAAGTAGACCGTAGCACTCCAAACCAAATCAAACCTCACCAAAATCGTTTAACGGGTAACCGCGATTAAACCATGGTAGCAACCAATACTAGGACGCAATTATCCGTTTAAACAGAGATTAATCTAGATTATCTTTAAAAGACTTTGGTGAGACTGGCCTTTTAATGAAACATTGTGCTACCCAAATGCCTTATGACCTAAAGAATAAGAGTCTAGAATTATCACTATTTTGTCTGAAAATCTTTGCTTACGTAAGTTGAAACAAAATATTTCCTCATGAATAGCCTCTATTTCATTCGGATAGTGAAATGATGACGAATTCCAGAAAATTTACTAGCTGAAAGAAGTTTATTAACTGTAGGTCCCTACAGTGATTGGTGGTGTTCCATAGTTTTACTTTATGTTGGTCAGTTTTTTCCGTACGTCCGTTAATTATGCTTTTATTACAAAACTGGATCCTGATTCGTTGTGAATTTCCTTGATATGCTTGAAAATCAGCTTAAATTACTCGTAATATTAATCATTTAAAAATTAACATAAACATGCAGTAATAAAGACTTACTTTGGCAATGAATGTTGTATATTATCTGGTAATTCTAATAATTCAAATATAAAAAAAGGTTTTTTTTTCTTAGTATAAAATACCAAGCCATAAAATGCTCTCCTCAACTACTTAATTTGAGTGATTCATTCTTATAGATGTAATTAAAATACTTAATTAACATAAAGTAGAAAAATATATGTTCTAAAATGCACAAGTAATTTTATCCTCAATAAACATTCTCTATTCACTGACAGACACTCTGGGCTCGAGAGACTTCACTGCTATTATCTCCTGTTGAGAGAAGAATGCAAGTGTGTCACTTCTAAACACTTCACTGCTAAATAAATACAGTGTCTCTTGACTTTCTCACACCCTATACATGGAATAAACGTTTTTCAACAATACTTCTTATCAGTTTTTATAAGATATAGTATAAGTTAACCATATTAAGCAATTCAGTCTAAGTGATATATCTAGCTGAGTAAAACTGTTAGATATATCACTTAGAACTTAATCGCTTTCCTCTGTCTAAAATAACACATTGTATTTAATCCGTTTAAGCTTCACAGATTTGATTCTTGATGTTTTGAATGTACGATTTTACAACAAATTGCTTCATGGTAATAATTGTTTTATATGTTATGATCAATATTTAAATACTAGCCCATCGTATGAAGGGATCGGTGAAATTTTTAATTTTCCAGAATTGTAAAGTACTCTATGAGACAGGCAAAAAACTGGTTTGTTGTTTGGCTGAGAATTATCGTGCAACAAAAAATAATCGATGATTAAATTTAAAATTATCACATATGTACCTAATCTATTATTTAAGCCAAATGTAAAAGAAAATTATTTACGTAATATCTAAGTTCAGTGATAAAACGTATGAAAATAATGCAGATGATATTTAAATAATTTAAAATAAGAAATGATTAAACGAGATAGTTAAAGGAATGACGTCATAATGCTAGAAAAAAATGTTATTTTTAGGGCCGGTTTTACCAAAGTCGTTTAACGTCTAACCACGATTAATCTCTGTCTAAACGGAGAAGCACATCCTACCATTGGTTGGCAACATGGGTTAGCTGTTAAACGACTTTAGTGAGACCGGCCCTTACCTGTTTATTATGTGATAAATTGATAAATTTAATAGCCTGCTCTTAACCGGGGAAAATACGGCTTGAAATAATAACAATAAACGCTCGAAAAGGGGGGAAAGGGTGGATTTTGAACATTTTATAGACAACAATATTTTTTGCTGTGATACGAAGCATATTTATACCAATTTATTTTAGAATCGGATTGATAGTTTAGAAGATAAACTTTATTTGCTTTAAATTTTGCTAACCCTAACTCATCAAGAATCCAATATGGATGCCTCGCTTCATTCCAGATCCAACAGCTTCATAAATTCGAGGACAAACGGACAGATAAATTAGGCTATTATTATAAAGGGGATAGGTAATGGTCTTAGTTTCATAAAAATACCTCTTCATTTTATTTTAATAATGTAAAAAAAATGTATCCTCATATAAAGATATAATTTAATACACTCTGAATTTTTATTCTGTATGAGTGGATAAATAACCCTCTATCTGGTAAGAAAACTTTAAATATTTATCTTTTAGAAGCATTCCAATATTCTTGTATGAATATTATTAAAAGAGATAATAAATCGACATTTTTAATAAAACTGGTTACATGCTTAATCTTTAAAATTGTAAAATTACTATTGCATAAAATTCTATTAGGAGTAATTCTAAGGTATTGTGAATAACTGAACACAATGATAATAAACAATTTGATTATATTGTTAACCAACTCTAGTTATCGAAACAGGAATTTTACTTTTTTCCTTTAAAGTGTTATGTAAAACCATTTATTTTAGAATATAAACATTCTAATAAACAAAGCACTGGGAATAAAAAAACATTCTTGAATTCGACAAACTAATTTATAATGTCTGACAAGAAATAGACGAGTTTTGAGGAAGTTTATAACAATTTTCTTTGACCTTTTACCCCAGTTATATTACATTTATTTTAACCATATACGTAAATACTTATATTTTCTCTGGGCAAGATGACCTGTGACCAAATTGTTTAATAGTAGAGGTGCGATAGCTTGACAAAGATGTCAACTCATAGCCTGAGAGTTTCAGACTCGAAAGGCTCGTCTCATCAATGGCTGCTGAGGTACGCAAAATAAGTTCATTACCACAATATCTTTAAGTTCAAATTCTACCTCTGGGTATAACAGGGCAAACCTGTATATTTTTCTTATTTTGCTTGGTGACTGCTTCCAAATTACGAAGACCGGCTTTCAGCTAAAAGGCTTCCTTTTACCCGAACGATGCTTTTAAAAATGAAAAAAGCAACCCTTCGCTTTAAATTGAGCAACCTCCTGCTCACAATTTGAAACTCGTCCAAGGGCCATTATAAACAACAACTTATAAACAGTTTCTCAACTGCAGTAGTATAACGCAGTTAAGTTTTTAAATCGAATATGAATAGACCTGATAAAGCCCAGATTCTTCTCTTTTCAGTTAAACAGTTTCATATGGAATGTTTCCGTTAAATATAAATTTTTACAACTTAGGGAGCATGCATATGCAGAAAAAAACTCCAATAACTATATGGTGTCAATGTTCAATTTTTAGAAGCTGTAAGTTATAACATTGCATAAGTCTTTCACAAAAACTGTACGTTACACCAGTCAAACGTTGATAACCATCACTAAATGGAATTCATGTTAACAGTCTTATGTTTTCATAGCCGTAAAAAATTTTTCAAATAACTTATTAGATTTTTAAAATCATAGCAAATGTAAGTACATTTGCATCATCGTTAAAAATGTGACACATTTCTCTTTGTTTTAACACGAATAAAAACTTTATATCTGCCGTAACAGATGACACAAAATTCCAGTAAAAAAAACCAATATTTGTTTTGTGTTCGTGCTCCATTATTAGTAGGTGCTGGTATTAAAAGATATATTACATCATTCTTTAAAGCCACGAAAACTAAATGTTCTTTACATACATTAAACGTTGATCAATATTCATAAATTAAATCTAAGTTAAAGATCTTATATAAGTACTTTAATAACCGTACAATAAACTTTAGAATAATTTATTTAACGAAGTTTAAAATTGTAACAGATGTGAGTACATTAGTATCATCGTTAAAAATGTGATACATTTCCAATTCTATTCGCTGTAACACTAATAAAAACTTTATATCCACCGTAACAGATAGCATAGAATCCCAGTAAAAAACTCAATACTTGTTTTGTGTGCGTATTCTATTCTTAGTAACTGCTGGCATTAAAAGATATATTACCTCATTCTTTAAAGTAAAGTAAACTAAGAAGTGTACCTTACATTCCTCAAACATTGATCACGATCCATAAATTAAATCTAAATTAAAGGTCTTATATAAATACTTTATAACCGTACAACAACCTTTAGAAGAATTTATTTAATAAAGTTTAAAACTGTAACAGATGTAAGTACATTTGTATCATCGTTAAAAATGTGATACATTTCCAGTTCTCTTTGCTGTGACACGAATAAAAACTTTATATCCGCCGTAACAGATAGCATAGAATCCCAGTAAAAAACTCAATACTTGTTTTGTGTGCGTATTCTATTCTTAGTAACTGCTGGCATTAAAAGATATATTACCTCATTCTTTAAAGTAAAGTAAACTAAGAAGTGTACCTTACATTTCTGAAACATTGATCACGATCCATAAATTAAATCTAAATTATATAAATACTTTATAACCGTACAACAACCTTTAGAAGAATTTTTTAATAAAGTTTAAAACTGTAACAGATGTAAGTACATTTGTATCATCGTTAAAAATGTGATACATTTCCAGTTCTCTTCGCTGTGACACGAATAAAAACATTATATTCGCCGTAACAGATGCCATAAAATTGAAAGGAAAAACATATTTCTTTGCCCCTGATGACTTAAGTCTGTATTTCATCATAAATCAGAATCCTTTATATCGATCAGAAAGAATGCGAATTTTTCAAGCGCCGTAACATTTCATAAATCATAGTAGCCGTTTCCGATAAAGACCATTGAAGATTTAAATCCTTTTCTAAAAGTATCTTGTTCTCTTGTTCGTGTAGCTCGAAAATACTGAGAACCGTGCTGTTAAATTACATTACCGTCTGCGTGATTTTATTGGAATCCTCATATCAGAATCTTTTCTAGATGATAAGCGATCTAAACTCTTGACAAATTGGTTTTCAGGAAGGCAATCACAAAGTAGGATATTCTCAAGAAATAATCTTAAATGAAATTTGCATTTTTCTTCATCTTACTACATATTTTTAAAGTGTTAACTTAAAAGTGGCGATACACTACGAACATATCAAATCTCCTAAAAATATTTATATATGACCCATTAACAATGAAATTATCTCAGATACTATTCAGATTTAAGATTAAATGACAAGCTGATCAAATATCACTTCACAATTTTAATTTCAAATCAGGATTATCAAATCTGATTTCCTGTTACAATTCGTATAAAATCTGTATCGACTACGCTATCAACTCTCCCCTAAACACTAGACGACCCCTTTCTACATTAATTAGAAACATTTACATAGATTATGCCTGGAAGCAGATTACAACAAGAGCGTGTAAGAAGAGGAAAAAAGAATCGTTCTGTAATGAAATGTGAATTCAATTTAATGACTGAGTGGCCCTTCTGAATTTAAGCGAATATCCCTGAATATTGATCCTAACTGTAGCTCTTACTCATTGGCTATTAAATAAATTTTCATTTTGCTAGTTTGAAACGAAATAAACTGATCTATTTAAAGATATGGCTCTGGTAATTTTATTCTAAAATCTTGGGCAGTTTACTCATATATGTTGTAAAATGTGACAGCTACAATGTATTACATTCTGAATTCATTTTATACAAGCATGGGTGCCCGTGATTTACCATGGTGATTTTTTATGCAATAATGGTTGTCTGCATCAAAATTAACAGAATTATTTATAGGTAGGACTCTGATAGTTATTTCTAATAATTAAATGAAACAGATTAAATGAAGAGTTCACTCAGATGAAAATTGAAAAATGTTGTAGCAGTATTTATTTTTATTTTGTATTTATTTCATAATCTCTGAATCAATAATAATCTTTGATCTACGTCGGCTGTGCAGTAAGTAATAAGAGTCATATTACGGGAAAGCACTGATCACAATGGTTTTTTTCTGCATACAGAAAGAAATATTGATGTCTGTATTAACAACTATAAAAATCGAAGGATAGTGCATACTAGTTAATATGCAGATAATTACATGACTAAACTCAAGATTATTTTGTGTTCATTTGTAAAAATCAACGTCTGACATTTTTAACAGTATTTGAAGATTCACCACAGAGACAATAATCAACAAATCAATGCTGCTATGAAAGAGGGTCGTACATTCAAGGCATGGATAAACGTTCATTGGTGAAGAATGGCTGCTTACTCCACCAAAGTAAAACAAGGCCATATATATAGCTGGTTACATTGAGGGCATTGAATGAAAAAACAACATAGAAATCATACCATACCCTTCAAACATTTCTGCTCTCACTCCGTGCATTTCAAAGCTACTTAATCAGTTCAAAGAATAACTAAGAGGCTAAAATTTCTACATCAACAAAGCATATGTAAAAATCGTGGAGAATGTTTTGTAACAACTCCCAGAAAACGGACTTCCACGTGTTTTTAAAAAATGGACGGAACGTTGGTACAAATGCATTGGGTCTCACGGTAGTTACTTTAATTGTCATTATTTAATGAGCTTAAAAGACCAATAAATTTTGACAATTAAAGGTAATCCGAGTTTTATACAGATATAGTATTATTACTTATCGAATGTACTTTTGGCACTTTTCAAAATTTAAGCAGAGTGTAGGAGAAAAATTAAACATTTTTTTTTCATAATTATGCTTACATCTATAACTGCGAAAAGTAATCAAATTTTATGTAGGAATTACAATCAAGTTTTCAGTATGAAAAAAGTTAAGACACGTTTTAAGGCTCATAATCATCTTTTATCCGAGTAGGCAAACAGAAAACATTTTTCACGCCTATAACCAGTATGATCTATGTTATTTTTGTAAAGCCATAGAAAGTTCAAATTTCATTGCACCTGTATCATTCTTATTGATTTCATGCCATTTTGTACAAATTGTGATATAAGATTATGTATATCATGTTTCAAACTTTATTACAAACTTTATTCAAATCTTTATTTACAAATATGTATTTATCACTTTTTTATACGCGTAAAAGTTATATATTTTTAAATTATTGTGGTTATTCATACTTGTACTGAAATAATTCTACCCTAGATTAGATGTTTGAGAAAATCTAAAAACAAAGTGAAATAAGGTAAGTTAATAAACAATTTCATACCTTTAAAGAAAAATATCTTCTTATATTAACTGATTTGAAATTTTATAAATATTTAAAAACATCAAAAAATAAATATTCGATGATTTTTTTTAACTAATTTTGCCAAAATTGGGCGAAGAGAAAAAAGTTAAAAGTAGATAGAAAATCCAAACAATAACAGAATAAACCATACACAATTATGCTTTCGATTTCTCTTCCACAGCGTTGACCACAACATCAAGAAAAGTATACACTTTTCTTGAAAAAGAAATATATTTTCTTGGATCCGTGACTCGGCCGTCAAAAACCACTTAGAAATTGTAGAGAGCAGAAGAAAAATAGCCTCAAATCTCTTGGAAGTAACCAGATACTAAGGGTCGTGAAACCGTCAAAAATCATTTTTTCGATTTTTTAAACAATTTTTTTAAAACATTTAACGTATTGAAGGAGAAAAAACTACAAACTATATCACTTGAATTTTACGAACTTTTAAATTGCTTTTCAGGAGAAAATTTAGAAGATTAACTATAAAAGAAAGACAGTTTTTGAATGCAAGATATTGAATAAAGCTTTGTAAGTTTTAGATATATAAATGCGCCCACGAAGAAACTATATAATGGCAATATTTGTGAAAATACAGTAAACTTCCCTTTTAGAGAAGAATTCTCCTAAAAGGTGTTTTTTGTACTCTTAATATTATTATTATGTTCTTCTTTTTTGTATTAGATTTTTTAAAGTTCCCATTCTTACAAATTGTACTTTTTTATACTCTTTAAAGAACTTCGAGAGTACGAAAAATACGACAAATGAAACAATCTAAACATAAATATGAACTTCACTTTCAAATGAAATTATAAGAATGTAAATAAAACTAATCTATTTTATTTTTTAAACTCCTTACCTGTGAAATTTGCTGAAAATTTTATAAACTTTCCATACTTTAACTTTATCTATTACTTTTTTAATTTCCAGAAAGTTGCTTATAAACGAAACATATTTTTCTAAAAAGAATTTATAAATTACCTCGATATGAACAATTTCAGTTTTTTTTATTAACCTATTCTTTACATAATTATTTTTATTTGAATTGGTATTTTGGAGCTCGCCTAAGAATACTTAAATATTTTAAGTGTGTTTTATCAATATCAATATATATCTCAATCTGCAATTCATATAATTTTCTAGAATCAGACATTAAAACATAAATAAATAAATAAAATATGCTTATTTCAATTCATACGTAATATTTTTTTCATTTATTTAAGACTGAAAAAGATAAGTGTTTGATAATACTGTTGTGATGTGTAAATTACTTTCCTGATCCATTTATCATAAAGACTGGTTCTAAAATAAAATGCATTCAATTAAATTCACCAGAAGTCTATAAAAGCATTCCGATTGAAAAACATTAAAAAGTTTCCCCACGAATCTTAAAAATCTCAATTTTTACGCAAATCAAATTATGTTAAGGCTACAGTGGACGTTCAGTTAAGTAAAATTCGCCTGAAAATTCAATATTTCTACCTCAATGATGAATTCTAGAATATCACTAATAACCAAAGGGAATTCTTTACCGACCCTCATAATAAATATTACTATAAAGTACCATAAAAGGCAATTCGGTTATTAGTAATAAGTACTTTAAACAGTATTTCAAACAAAAAAAGTTTCGAATTTTATAAGCATTAGATGCACTTCAGGGACATTTTTAGCCATCATATACCAACTAGGTTTATTATTTTACCTAGTTGAATATAAAATAAAAGTTAATTAGGATGAATCTATTCCAAACAACAAAAATCTATGTTTTAGTCATTATCATACATATTTTATGCATGATAATTGTATATCTTAACTTTTATAATCTTTTTTAATTATATTTCCAGTGAATGCTTACGATAACAACTAGCTTTTATTCTCAGACTTAGAAGGCTTCCTATGAATAACAAGACCATATTATAAGTAAAAAAAATATACGCATGGAACATTTTCAATTATATATTTTCAAAGTAACTAATAATTAATATTTTTTCAAATTATTGGATTTCTCCTTGAAATTGTAAACATTTTTACATAAATATGTTACAATTGCTATATTAAATTTTCATCAGATTGATCAAAAACAAAATTAATTAATTTTGTCATTAATTAAGTCATCTGTCCCCTCTAAACTGTGGTTACTTTTATTCATAGCAAGAATAAGTGAATTTAAATTAACTTCTAAGATTACTCATTCAGTTTTTTTAATAATACTGTGTGTCACACAATCACATAATTGGCTGTTTTGGGGGTATTAAACCTCACTTTGAAAGAATTTATCACTTAAAAACAACAACTTTTAAAAATTTTAAGATTTTACCTTGAAATTGTAAACACTTTCGCATAAATATTTCTCAAATTCCATATCAAATTTCTAAGCAGATTGGTCAAAAACAAAATAAATCAATTTTGAAAGTATATTGTCTCCTTAAAACTACGTTCTTCCTTTACTAAAAGCAAAAATAAATACATTTAAAATAACTCCTGTAGATTACACACTCAATTTCTTATATAAAACTCTGTATCACAATCCCATATTTTTAGCGGTTTTTGTGGTATTAAACCTCACTTTGCTTCCAATCATATGCAAAGAGCAACCTCATTCTCTGGAGGTACTCAGCATAATGTGAGACGACAGCTCAAATACAACGCAATGACACTGGAAATATTCTGCTTTCCATCTATTTTAAGCCATAGTGCGACAGGGGAAATAAATAGCTCTGACTTGATGATATTACCTCGCGCCTGATAACCTTGACGTCCCCACCCCCTTGAGGATGAGGTTACTTGATGAAATGGAGATCTTTTCTTTTCCGTGCCGCAAAAGTAAAAATCACAAAGAATCTCGTGCAGGTCTGAATACAGATTTAGAAGCGAGGTGATTGAAATAAGACCGCGGTTTCTTATATGTTTCTTAGATGTCGCAGTATGTTTCGATGTGGGACTGTGTGAGACCTAAACGAAAAAAAATTAATGAAATCTGGTTTAAGTTGCAGATTAATTTAGAGACTAATTTAGAAACGACGGTGGAATTTCAGCTGTTTTTGAAAACGTGATGATTCATCTCAATAATTTAAGAAATATAAGTAGAAAGTGTTTTTAATAGCCATTATCCTGTGATAAATATAATTATTACTTGAAATTACAAAATAATTATTAATAATAATAATTTTCAATGTCTGTTTGAAACAGGCATGTTCGTAATTTATTAACTTTAAAACACAGTTCTCGCATTCTAACTCTTCGTATCAATAAATAATATATTTTCAAAAGCGACAAATGTACAAAAAACATTAAAAGTTAGTTCAGTATGTCGACAATCGTCTTCAATATCTGAATCTAAAAATTCTGAAACTCTACAAAAAATAATTAAGAAATTTAAAATTAATCTTATTTCTTTTCATAAAGGTATACATATAAATAACTTTATCCTTAGATTTATATTTGAAAATAAGAAATATTTTTTGTTAAATAATAAATATATTGAGTTAAAATTAAAGTTAGTTAATAATTAAATAAAACATGGGACTCAAGTATGCTACATAATATATTATAATAATATTAGAAACTGGCTAATTTATTTTCACTTCTATTGAGAGTATCTCAGTCAAGTAAAATGTCTGGTTCATAGCAGGAGGTTTATAAGTTTAAGACTTAGGTCGCCCAAAGACCGACCACCATGTTCCCATCGATGGCTGAGACGAAAAAAATACGTTAATGGTGAAAAATTTAAACGAAAAGTTCAAACGACAGTACTGCAAATGGAAAACCTAGTCTTCAGGTCTTTTGCTCCAAAATTACAAAGACCCAATCTTAGAAATCTAATCTCTAGATGGAATGGCAATCATCTGTCCATGTGAAGCCATATGACTTCTAAACGGACATGACACCAACCCTCATGCACTGATAGATAAATCATCCCAGCCTTTAATCAATATCAACTTATTGGTATGAACTTTGATGATCTCTTTCATCGGACTTCGTTCTATGAATTTGAAATCCTACTCAAAGACATAGTTATATAATTTAATGGATGCTTAGTTATATCGTTTGAGAGTCTGAGATACAAAATATTTTTTATTTTTTTTTCCTTTTTTCTAGTGGATTTTTTCCTCCATTTCGGAAAATTTAATCCTCCGACTGTCAAACCAGCATACATACGCAATCAACCAATGTCATTCTCGTTGATAAAACCATGTGTATGGTTTGTAAATTGCGATTCTATATTGCAACAAACTTATATTTAGTTTTGTTTTATAGTGAAACTTTATTATCGGGTGCTTAATTTTCACAAGATGTAATTTAGTGTGAGGAATTAGAGAAATTAGTCATCCACATTATCCATCTAAGACCTAGAGAGCCAGAGGGTTAATAGTCATTAATTCTATTCTTAATTATACTTTCTGCATATAATTTAACATTTATTATTTAAGATGGAATGATACTAAAAAACTATTACATTAAAAATTTTTAAAGAAAACATAATTGCAAAAAACTACATCTGAATCATATGAATTTGAAAAATTAATTTTTTTAATTTTGAACCTGAATATTGTTTAGATTTTTTGATTCAACCATGTTACAATGTAATTCATTCAGTATAATACTCTTATAGTATAAATCCGTCTTAGATTTTAACTGAATTATTTAGTTTCTAAGTACAGTAATTATATTATGGACAAGAAGATAAGAATAAATATTTCATCGAATGAACATATATAGGCATCGAAAATTCATTTAAATATTATAATTTATTATAATAATTTATAAAAATAATAAAAAAGTTAGAAAAAAGTAAAAATTGGTAAAGCATGCCCTAATTATCAGTTACTCATGTTCTACATGTAATATTGATCGAACACAGATATAAATATATCAGAAAACACACAAAAAATTTATTCAATAAATAACATATAATTTCACCTTAATTATATCGTTTTTAAATAATAAAAATATACAATTTATCTTGTTTACATACCGAAATGACCAGCCACACAAATATAACAAGACAGTTCCACTTACCTAAAATTAAAAGAAAAATATTTTTAAATACAATATAAACTTTCACTTACACGTAACATGTGAAATATACTAATTGTGTAGGCTCTAAAAAAATGGGCTTAAGATTTATTTAATCATCTAAAAACTTTAAAATAAAACATCAGTTTTATAAATAATTGATATTAAAATAATTCACGGAAAACTTAATGATAAAAGTAGACCAATTGCTTACGCATAATTTAAACTATAAAATTTAAATTACAAAACCAGATAAAGTAACAAAATTTAAATTTGAATAAAAATTAATTACAAACCCTACCACAAAGGGTCAAATAACACTTTCAAGGCCATACAACATTCGATACAACGTTCAAGGCCGTACCCAAAAGAATTTTCGAGATGAATCTGACTTATTCGAGATGAAAATTTGAAATTTCGTTTCAGTTTAAAAAACTGCCAACGATTGTTTTCATAGGCTGCAGAGTAT
Organism: Pardosa pseudoannulata; assembly: GCA_032207245.1. Lineage (NCBI taxonomy): Eukaryota > Metazoa > Arthropoda > Arachnida > Araneae > Lycosidae > Pardosa > Pardosa pseudoannulata. The sequence goes on along the minus strand of CM063498.1, from coordinate 102,658,311 downwards.
AATTATGTAATTATGCATAATAATTCTTAGATAGCAAACAATTTATACAAACATATATAGTTAATAGATAAAAATTTCTGTTTAAATATTACAACTTGGGTGTGAGATGTCACAACCCTTAAGGTAGAGCTTTGACACCGTCACTATTTGACATAATTTAATGTACATCCAACATTTTCTAACAAAATTTGTTTTTAGTGATAATTAAAGGAATTACAAAGTGTACTCTATTCCCTCTCTTATATTATGTATTCTTTAGTCAGAGTGCATTGGTGTTGTTTAACCCATAAACGCTCGAATAATTTTTCCTGAACATGTGTGATGCATGTTTTGAAATCTGTTATTATACTCTCAGATGTGTATTTTAAAAAACTTTGAATATTACATCCCTTTTTTGTTAGTAACCAGCTGTCATTTGAAATATTAGACTATGCCCTTTACATAAAAGAAAGCTTCTTGATAAGAAATTTTTTGCTATCATATCTAACATATCATATCTCGACTATTGTATTTTAACAAAGTTTACAAACCTTCAACTTAGAGCACATATTCATAACTAATATCTAGTTTAAGTAAATATAAATTTTTGTCAAGATTTCATTCAATACACCAGCCGAAAAAATAAATTCGAGAATTGAAAACACATAAAATGATGAACTGAGTAGAAAAATTATAAATGATATCTTCAAAGTTTTGGAGATTGTTTATGAGATTTTCATTTATCCTCACTGAAAAGGAAAATCCTTTCAAAGAAATATAAAAATTCTACAAACTAATTTTACCTGCCCCTAAAAACAAATTGTAGGCATGTGTTTAAAGGTAAATGTATCATTTTTCTATTTCTTAAAATATATTAATATAAAATACCAACAAAGCTAACAATTTTAAACTTAAATAATCTTAAGCAAAGTGTATTTAACATTTTTTATCTATGTAATACAGTTAAAAAATTTTTTCGTCTTATAGTTTTTAAAAAATTCACAGGAGAAGGCTTAATAATAAATTTTTTTAGCCGAGTGATCATAACTTGGGTATGGACTGCTGCACTTGATCCTTTGTCAAAATCTCTTCTCATCAAGATTACATGAAGCTGCAGACTTTCTTCTCTAAACAAAGATAAGACAAAGTAAGTTTGATCCTCGTAGGATTCAAAATGAAAGCTCTCTTCAAAACTGATTGACACCCTCTCCCGTGCCGTTGGATAACCACAGAGTACTGCTGATAAGGGGATGGTAGCTCTTTCTAATTGTTTTAGAACTTATGCTGGATTTTTCATAGAGTTAAATAGTTGTAAAACATGGGATAAATTACCTTAACATTCTTCCATAAAGGGGCAAAAGATCATAAATCTGGATTTTTAAAATTTTCATCATTTACAAAATTCTTGTTAAAAGTATAAATAATGTAATTTTGCAGAATAAGAAACTAAAATCTAAAACAAAAGACTTTTTTAATAAAATATAAAACATTTTATGAAAATTTAGTCATTCAACAACAGTATTTAAAACCGAGTGAGTTACATATTAATTAACTGCATTGACGTTTTATATTCATTTAGGATCTATATAGAAATACAACTAGACATTGGATTTCATTCATTTAAAATGCATAAAAAATTATTTGATTTTGTTCAATGTTTTAATATTGTATGACACACCCTATAGATTGACATAATTATAGATATTATTAAAAGATTGCCTTTGACTAGTTTTGTGAAAAATAATATCGCAAACAAATTTCATAAAGTTCGAAAAATTAAGAAAGAAACAATACACCTGTAGCATTCTGAAACCATCCTTTAGAAAAAACGTTGAACTGGAAAAAAATCAGGCCTATTTTTCCAGTTTGGCAGTTTTATTATTTATCTTAACTATTTTTCTGTATGTTTAGAGTTTTTAGAAACAGGATTGGTCAGTAGTTTTCATTTATGTTAATTATAATTTATGTAAACAACTATTAAAAATTGTTCAGTGTTTAACATTTTTTCATTGCTTCGCTGCGTGGCACACACTAGTCGACAAAAGGATTATGAAAAACATTTTAATAAACAATATCTAGTGACGATAGAAGAAATACAAACAGAAAGTTGTACATCTATCCAATAAAGTTTTATCCACGTCAAATGTAATTTTTAGAATAATAGAAATTACTTTCGTAAGCCAATAAATGATTGATTCCCTGCCACTCATAAAGCACATTCTTAGTATCACAATTCCTTATTTTTAATGTAATTGTTTCAAAATAAGCATTGCTTTAAACTCATCATTAACTTCAACATATAATTTAAACCATCACGAATCGCAAGCATTTTAATGTTTAACATCTCTTTCTTTAATTGAAATTTCTAACAAAGATATGACCGTGAAGAAGCAATTACTTAATTCCCTATTTCTCCTAAGATTCACCCTCGTAGCACAAGGCTCTAAATTAGGTGCATACTAAAAGTTCTCTCTCCTTAAAAAGTTTCAAGACAAGCAGACCAGTTGAGCGTCTGCTACATAACTTTTCCATTTCCCCAAATAAAAGCTGAACTGTGCACTCCCAAAGCAGCACTTAGTAAAGGGAATACCTCTTACCTGAGACACAGGGATAAAGTTGCGACACAAATCTCGTTTTCTTTAAGGAAAGGGGATTTGACTGAGCTTCCTTTTCAATTACCAGCGAAAGAGTGAGATCGGTAAATGGTAATGTCATGCAAACGCTACAATGAATAGGATCTGTTTAGAATTACTTTTCGATTTAAAAATGTAATAAATACATTTCTGAAATTAGAAGTGGATTTTGAAGGTAATGCATAAAGCACATTGGGTACGATTTTGTCCTAAAATTTAAACATGCAATCTTTTAACATTCTTTTTTGCTCTTTGCAAGAAGTTGAAAAGAATCTTAATTATTAAATTCATGGTTAAATGTATAACAGTAAAATTCCAATTATTAACTGGGACCAGATCTGATCTATGTACTTAGAAAATCGATAAAATAAATGTTTTTTATTTTAGAAAAATTAAAATTTGCTTAAAACATTAATTTTATGACAGAAAAATCAGTGTTGTTTGCAATTGTACATACAGCTTTGAAATGTTAATTCTTGAACTCATTTATCGATCATTAGTGCATTTGATGATACCAAGAAGCATTTACAACTTAATATTCTGGTTATTAGACCTTATGAAAATAATTGCAATGCAAAAAAAATTCCTTCTATATATTTTTGTAACAATTAAGAAACTGAACCACTAAATGTCTTCACTCTTCATAACATAACAGCGTGGATTTTGTACTAACTTTCCAGAGTTTGGTATTCGTTCTGAAACCTTGTAATCAGCATATTTTAAGAACACGTGAAAAAGCATATATATGTATGAAAAACGGGTACCTGTTTCATAAATATATAAATCATTTTATTTGTATTGTGTGTGTAATTATATAGGGATTGAATTGGTGAATTGGATAAGTAGTTAGAGGAAAACGATGTTCTAATCTCTAAGTATTTTTCCATAGCTAATAACTTTTTCCCTGAGACCAGACACTCTTTAGAATCTGAACATCAAATATTAAATTAAAATAAATGTTATCAGTTTGAAAAAGAATTTTTATTTGGTTATTTAAAAAACTATAAGTTATTAGTAAATGTTTGAGGTTTGAGTAATATCTTTCTAGAATCGATGGGATTTACTTTCTTCTTTTTCTTCAAAAGCTCAACAACCTTTTGCAGGCCAAGTCTGACTTGCTAATCCTCCTCCAGTTGAACCTATCAGTCACGATAGCTTTCCGTCTGTTGACTCCCATTAGTTTAATATCCTTTTCTATATCGTCTAACCATCGTGTAGGTAGTCATCTTTTACGTCTAGTCCCTTCAATTTTTGAAAAGGTCACATTTTTGGTATGAAAAACATCGGCATATCTGTTCAGATGATCCAGCCACCTAATGCGTGATGCTTTAATAAGCCTCACAATATCAGTTCCACCATATTTTCCATATTTTCTGTAAATCTGGTTATTGTAAAGAATTCTTCACTCACTGTTCTCTTGAATAAGTCCAAAGATTTTCCTTAAGATTTTTCTTTCAAAAATTAGCAACTTTTCTTCCTCTGCTTTATTGAGGGTCCAACATTCACTTCCATATAGTGCAATGAGCCTGATTAAAGTTTTATATATGCTCAACTTAGTGTCTATAGAAATGAACCTAGACTTGGGGGATTATCTTTTGGTTATTGTAATCTGATGAGTGTAATTAAAATTTCAAAGTTGTAGACATAATTGTAAGATGTTCAGTTCAAATGTAATTTTATAGAAGCAAAAGAAAACTCGACAACTGCCTTTGATATTCATTGGTTAAATACATAAATTACTGGCTTGATCGATACAATGGATTTTACAATTGATTTTGTAATCCATTCTGAGTAAATAAATTTGCATGTTTGTTAGAATCATTTAATGATGAGCATATAGTTGTGATTTATTCAAGACAGAAAGTATTTTTAATATTGCTTCTTTTATAAAAAATATAAGTTATTATTAGTAAATGTAAGTATCTTAGGGTAGAAACAAAATGGAGCTCATGTTATGAAGCTGCATATTGAAGAGCCTTTACAAATATGGCTCTACAACTTCAGTAAACACCATAATACTTTATGAAAGGCAATTTTAAAAGTCCGACTCCCATCAGGAAATACATTCCTATTTCCAGCCGAAGGATACAGCCATATCTACTTTATCTGTTCCGAAAACAATTTATGCAATGGAAAGCATCTTCTAGTGGAAGTACATTTTAAAAAATACGTGTGAAATTTAAGCCTTTGCATTCATAAGGATTTTCTATTAAATTATGATTGAGTTTCCGTATAAAATGCCCGTAAAAAATATTTCGAGTCTTGAATTACACACTCCCCTAAACAGCATCGAGATGAAGCAAAAGCCCATCCCGGTCCCCAAACTGAAAATAAATGCACTTAGGGAAAACAGATATTGGTGTAGGATATCCATTGAATTCCCGAGATAAGGGAATGGCCCGGTTAAATATGGCGGAGGAGGAAAAAAAGAGAGAGTAGAGTAGAGCAGTATTTCTGGAAAATGGAAAAATTATGTTTTGAATTCGGTGGGATAAGTTCGTATATTTTTATTTCTACATCTTGAAATGAAGAGGAGTAGAATTTAAAAGCAGAACAAGGCGGGATTAGTCCCGAAAAATATCTCTTAACTGTCTCGTATTTTAGAGGGAGAAATAAGAAAAAACTGGTTCATTCTTAAGGTAGTTTTCTGCTTGTAAGTATTTTTTGATAATAAGATAAATAGGAATTACTTTCCTTCAATAGAATGACAGTCAGATCAAGGAAATTTTGTCTTATAAATTAGCCTTAAAATTAAAACAGCAATAAACAAACATCCTCATTTATACATAAAGTAATAAAATACGTTTCTACAGAAGATTCATTCTAACATATATATATATGTATATATATATATATATATATATATATAATATATATATATATATATAATATATATATATATATATATATATATATATATAGATATATATTATATATATATGTATATATATATATAGATATGTAATATGTATGTATATATATATAATAGAGTAATATATATGTATATATGTATATATATAATATTATATAAATATATATATATATATATATATATTATTTATAATAAATTATATATATATATTTATATATAAATATAGATATATTATATATATTTAATATGTATGTATATAAATATATATAAATATATATTATATGTATATATAATTTATATAATATATATATATATATATATATATATATATATATAAATATTTGTATAAAAAAAGTTAATATATACTAATATTATATATGTATATTATATATGTAAATATATTTATATACATATATGCAATATATGCAATAATATATATATATATATAATATTGTATAATATATATATAATATATATATATATTATATATATATATATAATATATAATATATATATATGTATATAATATATAAACATATATATACAAATATATATATATATAGAAGAATATAATATATATAATATATATATATATATATATATATATATATATATATATATATATTGTATACATAAGGCTTTGTATAATTAAACAGTCTGTTCTCCAAATTTGGTTTAAGTCACAGTGTACTTAAACTCGTAGTAAACCCATTGTACTTACGTGCAATGCATTTTTCATCTTCTTTAGACTGGGTTGTGGTATCAGTAGAGCTCTCTACTGATTCGTTACCCAATCCCACGGATTCGAATTTTGGAGGTAGCATGCCTATTGGTACCCTTTTTATATTGACTATAAACAGTACGACCAACTCTGCTTAGTCCTCATGTATAGGGCAAAACTAGGAAATTTTGTTAGTAGCCACTAGCCAGTAGTAGAATACTTTTAATCGTATTAATGCAAACATAATATATTATATATTAAGAAATATTATGATATATTTTTCTGCCTTGTCTTTGGTGGTAATGATCCTCTTTCTAGTAGTCGCCAATAAGAATGTCTCCTCCCTATACCCTCGTATATGAAAAATCTAGAGTTTACCTTAGCACTCCAAACCAAATCAAACCTAACTCATTTGTATCGGATGATAGCCGATTATGTATGGTGCTGACTTTTTAGAAATGAAAACCGAAGATTCGAACACTCCTCACTAACTTAGACGTTCGTAGTCATTAGACTCAGGACTTAAGTACTAGTTCTCGATTTTACGAAAACATTGACCTTAGTGTTTCAAAATAAACCTAAATCATCCCATTTGGTAAAGTTGGAGTAAATGGTTAGTTACAGCAAATATGTTGTGAACTAAAGACAATTTTTCCTAATGATCAAAGTATGTTTCGAATGGTTACAAACATACACGAAATGGACTGGTATTCATATACCCTGCTTCTCTACATCCCTCAACGACTAGTAATAGAAGAAACACTCTATTTTTCTTGAATAATACTTGAAAAAAAATTGATTCTAAGTATAAAAGTGAGGTAAATAACACACTGTTAAATAATGCATTGTACAAACGGTAAATATCACTGTTCTTGGAATGTAAACGGCAATTTCTGATTCCCTAAACCTCAAAGCAACATAATCAATATTCACTTTCTTGAAGCAGAATTGACCAAGAAAATAGTTTTCTAACCTTAAATAGGCTTTAATCCCCCAAAGAGTCTTTATTCTTAAGAATGTTTCTGAATACCAAATATATACTGTTTTCGAGTACTATAAGTTCAAAACAATTAACGTTTTCAACAGTTTATTTTATCTTTATTTGAGCAAGTTTACTTTCAAAGTATGGAAGATGCGGCATTTTTTGCGAAATGTTTGTTGTTTCAACAGAGGAAAGGATCAACTTTTATTTATCAAATGGAAAAGTTATGTTCTTTTCTTTGAGGGGGAAATACTTTTGAAGTTTTGTTTTACGTGAAAGAAAATAAAAACAATGTGTACCCAAGCAATACTTCTTAAGAATTGGAATTTTTTGTTACTGTTGTTCAATTCCATGAAACTAATGCATTCGGAGTTCCACTTCGATCTTCTCTTCTAGGTATATGACTGGAAAATATTGCTTTGTGCAATAATAATCTAAAGTATTGCTTCATATTTTAAGCGAATTTATGTTGTTTGTTTAAGCAACGGGACATTTACTTAAATGTATTTTGTACACCTCACTTAAAGGAATAGCAACCAAATATTCCACTCAGAAACTTACCTTTCCGTCAATGTCTGTGTGTGTGTGTGTATGTGCGTGTGACTGTCTCTCTATCTCTCTCTTTCTCTCTCTTGAGAAACATCTGTGAGATTATGAGTGCATCTTACATGGTTTAAGATCCTATCACATCTAAAGGCACTGGAAGTGATTGGTACGTCAGTGTCATTTTTGCTCGTTTAGACCCAATCATGGCAAGTGTGCATTTTGACGGGCTTGGATGGTTCCAATAGGTCAACGTTACACCACACATATCAACAGTTGCAACCAAGTGGTTCCAGAAACACCCTTTTGAGTTCAAAGTCCTCGGTTAATCGTAAAAATCTCCTAAAATAAATATGTTAGAGCAGGGTTTTCAATTGGCGCTTTTTGAAAAAAATAATTCATAACTCGTAGTTTTTTCTTCGATGAAATTCATTAAAAATCAGCACACACTCAACTTCTAAATTCTTTCTTGCTTTATATTCTGAGATAAGCATTAATAGAGCTGCGGTTAAGCATCCGTTCAAGACTGATGCAGGTAACCATCCACAATACTTCCCTTAAATTATCCTTTTTTAAATTTTATTTTGATTACATTATTAATTTTAGCTTGTCTTTGGGCAATCTTTTTCTTTTTTCCAATTACCAATATTAACTCAAATAAACGGATACTATTCAGTGATAATCTTGAAAATTCAATTGCTTGGAGTATAACAGATTTTGCGTTTTTTAAAATGTCACTATTTTGAGAGTTATAAAACAATAAGTGATACTAAAGTTATAAGCACTATAAATGTATTTTATAATACAGGGATTTCTATTGTTTTAAGCAACTGAAATGATAAGATCTTTGATTCAATTACTGTGCGTGCGATTTCGTACTGGTACCTTTACCCTACTTGCCGAAATTTGCAAAAATTAGTAAATTATGGAATGTATGCACAAATTTATGGGTAATAATAAGTTTTCCAATATGGTCCTAGAACCCTTACAAGTTGGAAACATTTCTGTAACAAAACCCTTGTGTGCATCTGAAATGGCTGTAAAACAATGATCTCCATGGTTTCACATGCTTTTGCAACTGTGAATTGCCCTTCAAAGCTCATATGGTGTATTTTGCCTCCAAGATTTCTTACGATGTAAGTAGAATCCAAATCATATAATTCAGTGATAGTTCTTCTTGCCCAGGATGTATCTAGAGGATATTGTGTGCACCAATTTTTCAGTACTTTAGTTTATAGTAATATCTAGATAAATTCTCTAAATTATTCGATAGACTGTAACTCAGGTATACTTTAGAATCTTATTGTTTTACTTCAGTGCATTAGGTTTTGCAACTGGTTTAAAGTTATATTCATGCTAGTAAATGGGATATATTTTACATATACTAACTAGAAGTGTGTCCTTAAAGTAAAAAATAATTTATATGTCTGTTAAATTTCTACAAAATTTGATATGCTTTAATTTTTATGCTTTTCTATGATGTATAGCCTGATTTCGAAATGACTTCCAAAACATTTTCCTTAAATTCTATTTAAAATGTTTACTTTTGAACGTATTTGGTAAACTAGTATACACCGAGCAAGCAAATCTCCCTATAAACAAAGCTAGGACTTGACTAATATTTTAGAATAAAATACACCATGGATCTTTCAATGTTGTTCCCAATTGCAAAGTGAGGTAAGATTATGGAAATCTGTGTTCTACAGTCCACTGTTAAACTTTCTACAAACTGTTAAAAACTTCAAAGAATTTTGATGACCAGCAGAGGAATTGAACTCAAAAGTGTGTTTGTGGATCTACCTGGAAGCACATTTTGACCTGTGGGGTGCTACATTGTTCTGCTATAGCTGTCCAATGCCAACGTAATGAATACTTGACATAAAAAGATGCAAATGATTGTAAAGAATTTTTATGTAACAATAACCTGTAAAGGTAATCAGGTTCTAGGTGACCTAAAGCATTAATTGCACACGCCCCATAGTATTAAGAACATCTATCAGACACAGAGGGATAAAAGTAACTGAGAGATAGAATTCCATACAGAATATTTAGATAGTATAGATTTACGCCATTAATGAATAGCGAGCCTTTTGAGAGAAACAGCAATTGTCGAATTTTTGTTTTCTATGAACGAGTTTCTCTTTGTAGTGAAGGTAGTTTTCAATCTTATAAACAGTCTCCTTTAGAGTATCTACTTTTATTAATAATTTTGTCCTTTTAATCAACAATATATGATTTTTTTTTAGTCTCGTGCAAAAATTTATATTTTCGCCATGTCCATCTAATTAAATCATGAAATTAACTTTATCTGTCTGAAAGCTTCATAGAACTGTGTTTAGATAAGATAACAATGTCTCTTTTATCACTTCCAGTTTTTCTTTCTTCATAAATGACATCCTGTGATGTTTAAAATGACAGCTGATCGCTAATGAGGACCAGTTTTAATATTCAAAGTTGTTTAAATTTCATATTTGTTTAACTCTGCGCAAACCCTGATAACCTATTTAAGATATAGATCTAAAAATATTCAGCAGTAATGACTTGGTCATTAATGGGTAAAGTAAACATACAGAAGGCACCAAAGTAAATATCGCATTACCAAAATAAGACACCAAAATAATGGTAAAGTATAAAACCTCGCGATTGCATTAAACGCTTTGTAAAGAAAGCAATAGTCAGTTAAATTTCTCGCAGTTTATTTATTTTGGCCCTTTTTGTATTCATCGCTTTCCAGTTATTTTAAAATATCGATGCGTTTGCATAATAACTGTGATACTCGCTATAAACAGAATCATGGATCAATTCCTCTTACGTATTTTGCTCATCAATTCAGGCCTTACCTTTCTCTGCTTCTATAAATTGGCTTCGCATTGTTTTGAAGTACACATCCTTTCGCTTTGTTTTGGGGATAAAACGAGCCATTTACAAATCAGTATTTAGCGAATCCTCCCGGTTGAAACAAAGAAATCTCAAAAGAGATTTGGAGTGCAATGAACATAACTTTTCCATTTTCGGAATGAGAACTGTTTTGTCGTTTGTGTATAATAGTATAAATTCCTTTGCCTTTCTCGTGTTCGTAGCTAGGTATTTATTTCGGGGGAAATTCTATTCAGAGAAGCGAATTTATAATATACTACACTATACATACATTACATGTATATCTTTTTATATAAAATTTTTCTGTCAATATGTTTGTAATAGAAGTCCTCCTAAAAAGCTGGACTGATTTTGAGGAAATTTTGTGTTTGTAATTAAGTTTATTCGAGAATGGTTTAGATTCACAATTTGATCTGATAAAAAGATTTTTTTTATTGAAAATCCAGAATTTCGCGCTTATTGAGATTATTATAATTCCACTTGAAACCCCTCACTGCCAACGGATATGTGGCACAGGGGTCAGCTCAACGGGTTTCAGTACAAGAAGTTCCAGGATCAAATACCCGTACAGGTAATGTAGGAAATTTAATTTAATCTAATTACGTTTGTGATGACTGTACGAGTGGTAACGTCGAGTATTTTTTAAATATTTTTTCCTTATGTTTCCATTAAAACTGTCCAATTTATAATTTATTTAAAAACATAATGTTCATAAAGTAAGTTTGGGGTTTGCGCGCTAATTCTGATTTTTCCCTCCAGACACGCTATAGACTTAACTCAGCCTCTGTCTGTACGACTTTAGCCAATAGTTAGCGCGTTCTCTTTAAACATGGGTATATTTTATCACGTGATCAATTATGCTTAGGGATTATTCGTAGTCTTTTACCTTAGAAATCCCTACTTGAAAAGTGTATGTGCGGGATCACATTATCTGTGTGCACGACGTTGTAAAGGTGTTTGCCTGTTGTACTGATTTCATGTTTATTCACCAGAAATAAACTGTGTTGTGATTTTGAATGAGTCTCGCCCATATTATATATATATATATATATATATATATATATATATATATATATATATATATATATATATATTCTTCCATTTTAAAGCAAACAAAACATTATTAACCCCTTAACGTGCACACTCGAGTTAACTCTAGCGCGCTAAGCTGGCCAAACTGTGCACACTCGAGATATTTCGAGCGGCGTTGTACTTCATGTTGCTAAATTTTTTCACACTCGAATGTTATCGAGAATTCAAAATAACAATGTGAAAGGAAAATATAAAAAACAATCGTTTTATTGATATTTAACATTTACATGGGATTGTAAGCTATAACACTTACTTACTCAAGTATAAAATATACATATTTTTTCTAAATTCAACGTTCCAAATTATGTTTTTTACATTAAAAAATTGATTTTTTTTTGTCCGGCCTTTTTAAAAAAAACTGCATTAAAAGGTTAAAATCATTATAAAAATTCCTTTAAGCTTTTAACAGTTATGACTGTTGTCTGCAGTCAAAAATTTGAAGAAATTCAATCTAAACTTTTAATTCATGACTTCTGTACCTAAATAAACCAACAGCTACTTGTTTTCTTTCTTATCTTTTAAATCATCCCCTGAAGGTAATCAGTTAGTTTCAGAAAAGGTTCATTACATACTGCCATTGAAACATTTGTTTCATACCTACCGCAGTAGCTCAGACAAAGGAAACAATCTTATAACTGAATGGTTGAGGGTTAGGGACTCGAGCCGGTCTAAGATCCACATTGTTCGTTAGTGGTGAATGAGGCACACTATATATGTTCTTATTAACAATGTCTTCTTAGTTCTAAAACGGTACCTCTGAAAGTCTTCTGCTAGGCCCTTGAGCGAAGACGTTTATTCACCCTAGCGGTGCACATCGAACGAAAGAAGTACCCCCTCGTTTGATCTCTGGCCTACGTTCGTCCAACTAGCTTTGGAAACAACATTTGTTTAGATATATGTAACGCAAGTGTGAATACAAGCTATAGGAGAGTAATTATACCTTCTTAACATGTATTCTAGTCGGACGATGCTCAGATGTTGGAGTACTTTATTTTGGTATCAAAGGTCGCATGTCCGAATTCAGCTGCTGATATTGTAAAGAACTACAACTTTCCTTCTCACGTAAGATGAAAAAAAGAACTTCAACTTCTACTTTGTGCGGGGAAGGTTTCCGGTATTTTGATGGTATATGAAAAAGGTCGTTGCTCCGCTCTATGATAAGCCAGTGTACAGTTTGTGAAGTAAATCTGTGATTAATTAAATTATTTTATAAATGAATTTTGTAGTGATATGTTCGAGTTACGCGTGTTTTGCTGGTCAACACATCTAAAAGGCAATAAAAAGAATCGCCAATTCATGACAATTTGCATTCTAAACTAGCAACAACTAAGGATCATTGATTTGTATCGTAGCCTTTGAGAAATTTAGCCGTTTAATCCTTTAGAGCAAAGCTTGCTAACAGAAGAAAACCCATATATTTAATTTGTAGATAGTATCTTTACTTAAGTGAGGCTAAATGTGAACATACTTGCATGTAAAAATTGCAGTAATTCAAAGTATATCCCACCATGAATAATTATGCATAATAATAGTGGGGTACTTTTAAAGTCGTCACCTTGCCTCAAAAAGTTAATTCGTAGGATTGGATCTCGCCCTCGTATTCGCATCGTAATAAAATAATACAATACAATACAAGGGAATGTATTTCTAAATATGCTGATATAGTAAATTTATTGTTATATTTGAAACAAGTAAAAAATTTTAAGTTTATTCTGAGTATTGTGTTTACACTATTGACTGTACTTATGATTATATAAATCCAAAATGTTGTAATCAAGAATATCCAGAATAGAGAATTATTTAAACATTTGTTGTTTTGAATCAAAATATCATTATATTAACAAATTTCAAACCTTGTAAAGGATTTAATAGTTATTTTATAAAACTCATTATGATATCAAGAAATCTCTCATCAGCTTTAAATAACACCCCCTTGACCTCTTGGTCAATGTTCTTATATTGTAGGATAGATACGTCCTGACGAAACGAGCCAAAATGCATTCAGGGATGGTCAAAACCGATGATTAAAAATTAAATTTAAAGTTTCTTTGTACATGTGTAGAGACGTAACATTTTAATTAGGGAAAATAGATTCAGACACGGTCAAAATGCATATTTTTGTTAAAATCTAAAGAATTCGGAAAATTTTGAAGTAATTAGAAAATTTTTGTGATTACAATATTTCCTTGATTTTGTATAAGGAGGTAAAAAGGAAAGAAAGATAAGAAAGAAAATGAAATCCAAACTTTATACTTGAAAAAAAATGTGAAACATAAGGTTAATATTATTAAATACATTGAAATCTAATAAATCAGTGAAGGAAAGCTTTTGCACATATTCACTAAATTCATATATACTGAATAAAAGTATATACGAGTCATCAATGATAAACGTAGTATCAAAGATAATTTTTTAAATGTAGTTAATACTACTTTCAAAATGTATGAAAATAGCTATTATCTTTTTAAAATTTTAAAAGATAATGAGTTATCTGCTGAAAATATTCCACAGATAGCAATGCATTTTCACGAGAAGTAATTAGAATTTACAACAGTTGTATTCATTTATTTCCAAATTCTTCAAATTGTGCTTGAGTTTCAAGCATTGAAAATTACGAACATCCTTGCGTGTGTTTGTTCGTTTTGGGAGATAAATATTAACTCACAGAGCGAGACCATTTATCTGGAGATAAACAAGAGCATTTCTGATCTGAATGAATCGTGAGTTGATAGATGAATTTGAACGATTGTCTTCCCTGAGGAGATGAAAGTTATTTCATGTTCAGGTCATGAGTAAATGCGATATAAGCAAAGCAATCACCATTGCATCTGCTGACTCATGATTTGAATTTCGAACAAAGATCTGAATTATTTGTGATAGATATATATTTTCTATTCCAACTGTATTAATATATTAATAAAATTTATATAAATTTATCAAATTCATATTTCTTATACCTTCAAATGACATCTATAATTAAGTATACTATATACATACTTTTTTTTCATAAAACAAAATTTTAACTTTCAAGTAATCATTATAGGAATAAAGGTATATTTGAACAAAGGTTGAAAATATTTTTTGAGGATCCGTAATGTAAAATATAAGAATAAAAAGTTTATAAAAAATATATACGTTAAAATTTTTTTATAGATTTCTTTCGGTCTATGTATAAGTGAAAGCAATAACTTTACTTAATGAAAAATTATAACATTATTTAAAAAACAGTACTCCTTAAAATACCAGCAGTCAGATTTTGAAAAAAAAATTTTTCGATGAGTATATATGATGAATAGAAATAGATGGCAATACAACAAAATGATACACATTACAATAGACAATAGATAATATGCAATAGATTTTCTCAATGTATATCAACAAAAAAAAGACTTTACCTTCACATTTTCCATTGAATTTTATGCAAAATGTACAGTCCAAATATATAGTTTTGCAGATTTAGGATTTCGGTATATTTTGTTGATAGTAATCAGTAAAATTTGATCATATATATATATATATATATATATATATATATGTGTGTGTGTGTGTGTGTGTGTGTGTGTGTGTGTGTGTAATGATATTTTTATCATTTTCGGTTTCGATTCTGTTTTTCCGGTAATTTCTTTCTATCAACCTAACGAATGTTTTCGAATGTTCCCCTTTGGATTCCTTCCAGTTGTGTAGCTAAAGTAACAAACATAGTTTTCTGACGCTTAGGTTACGTCATCCGTGTGACTTATAGTGATTGTTAATTGGCTGGTACAAACAACTATGAAGGGAGATGTACAATGTTTGAGGACGGTTGAGTAGGCAGTTTCATTCCTAATAGAAAATATGAATGAACTATAATAGTTTGAGAATCTATTTGTCTTTATTTCGTTGTTCTTCTCTTCCACTCAGCCAGACTGCAGGATCGTTAGTAACAGCTTGGAATTTCCCTTTGAGATGAGGCAAAAAGCTTCATTTATAGGTGTGTGTGTGTGTGTTTGTGTGAGTGTGTGTGTAATCGGTAAATCATCCTTCAGCAATCACACATGAAATTAAATATCCTGCTTTTTAGATGCCATGTCTGGCTTGACAACTTAACTGTAGTGCAAGCATGTCGTGGAAGGTAATTCATTAAACCAAGCAGTTGTACAGGCAGGAGACAAACATGCATCGGATTATCTATGAAAATACCGGCGTGAAAAGATGAAAATTACGTAGATAATTTCACATGAGAATGAAACTTAAGTCAGTGGTTCTTGACAGGCTCTTCAAATTATCTGTAGCAGTCTTACTGCACACAAATGCATAAAAACTGCAAAAATCCTCAGTTTTTCATGAAAGAGATGACAGCTGGTTCATAAAAGGATTAAGAAGTCTGCAAATAGTAACTATTAATTCAGACTTTAGTTTTGAGAAGTGTGAAAAAAGTACAATCGCAGAGAATCTCGTCTTTGAATTTAATTTAGGTAGCTGAGAAAGTTAGGATTAAAAGACGTGAATGGAAAAAATCTTGAGAAATTTTAGGGGCAACAATTTGTGATATATTACATGCATATAAAATCATTTTGACCCCGTGTTATGAGTAATATCTTCATACTAATAAATGCAAGACCAACATAAGGTAGGGACATAGCTATAAAACACTTATCTGAGTTCAATCTTTTTGTACCTTAACTACATTAGTTTTACCATTTCTTGCTGACATATTCTGACACACAGATTTTACCTTCTTGTATAGCATTGTTATAATGTTAAAGTAAAGTCTACGGGAGAAAACTCTATTTTTTTAACATGGAGGTATAGTATCCTTTACACAACGCGTAAATAGTTGAATTGTAGTGTAAATAATTCTGTACTGTTTCTGTCACGAAATATATCTATAGGATGAATAGCAAACGGAAGTCAAAAGCTTCGAAATACGAATACAAAAAGTAAAACTGAGCATGTGAAGACGTATTGTCTGACAAACTGCTTTTCATGTTAGAAAATACTTGGAACACACTATCGGCTTGGTTTATCTTCTCATAAAATAATAAGCACTTTAATTCAACCATTTAAAACTATTATTATGTAAATAAAGCTATTAAATTTAATTTAATGTTACAACTGTCGCCTAAGAATGAAATTGATTAGAGTAATGTCTTCGTTTTGGGTTCAGTTATAATAATAAACGATTGCTTAATGGCAAATTATTCTAGTCTGTAATGGCCTTAAATCCAAACGACTTTCATCCGCATAAAGGTTTCACTGTGACACATTAGCATCTAATGGTTTATTTAAAAGTAAAATAATTAGAATTCAATAAAAAATCATAAATTCTCAAGAATTTATAATTATTTACTTCATTTTCAATTGGGACAAAAATGGAAAATTATTTTACAACACATTATATGGCTGCTTATAACCAACTTCTTGATTTCCAAAGAACATTTTGGATGTCTTGAATCATGGAAATTATATCCCACAAACAGAGTTTTTCCACTATGACTGTCTAAAAAAATCAGTTCAAAAGAATCAGTGGGTTTGTGGTGTTTAATTTGTAGGAATCGACATTCTTTGCTCAGTAATAACACTCTCCCGTTCTCTTAATAATCTTACCTATTTAATTCCCCATTAATACTTTCAAACTGAATTTACACAGATATAAATATAATACGCTAAAATTATTACCACCAATCTTATTGGATATCTTTCATTTGACCTCTGAACTCTCCCTCCCACCATCATTCTCTCTCTCTCTCTAAACACATACTCTGTCGTCAATCTCGCCTTCTCAAATAACTCGATGACATGATCTCCTACATGTAACATTTTCTTCACAAGGATTTAGTATTTTATTAAATATAAGTTTCTCATTCGTAAAAACACCAACAAGTTGCTATTAATATAAATTAATATCTTCAAGTTACACCGACCAATGGAATGATGTATCTCTTCGCGTGTATGTTCCGTCATCTTGGTTGATAGGTGGTAAGTGGCATTTCCAAGATGCAGTTCTGGCATTCAACGGTCTTAGTGTCTGTAACAAACGGACTCGCACATACATGATTGATTATCGTGAATAGTGGCTCTGCACGCACTGTCTGAATCCAAACAAGACATAGTTTTTCCAAACAGACTACGTTGTTCTTGGATGTCAAAATTAATTTATCATGCCATAAGAATTAAAAAGATCATTATAAATGATACAACTGCTATTTTCTACTCATCTAGTAGTTTCACTCATTTTAATTTTTATGCTTAAATTATTATAAATATAGTTTATATTTCTAAACATGAAAATATCTCAATATAAATAACTTAATCATGACCAGCATTGTCTTTCACTATAAAATTCTGTTAATTCCTCTCAATATTATTTGACAGCTATAAATACGTGTCGTTATAAATTTTAATAACAAATAATAACGAAGCATTATGCATCGAATATTATATTTATAAATAAGAAAATATTTTTTCATACAAATAAATTTTTCGTAAGCTAGCTTCATTCCGTTTTAATGAAATTCTGTTAAATCTTGTATATACTATTTGACATCTATAAATTTCTGTAAATTTTTCTTTAGATAGAGATTACAACCGGTTAAAGCCCTGGCAGTCAAAAAAACTATTTGGTCACTTAAAAAAACATTATATATGGAAAAATATAGATATTTACCACATTTTAAATATATAAAAGATTTTGCAATACATTTTTTATAATGTAATCGAACAAAATTATTTTATGAAAATGTATAGACTTTTACTTCAAATATGAAACTATTTAAATATTTTTCAGGCTTTTAGCCTTGCCAACTTACCAATTATCTATCCACAATCTGCACTTTTATGGAGATCACTCTCTCTACACAAAACAGCTATATTATTTAATCTTTCCGCTGACAATGAATGCCTAACGTAGTCTTTTACTGTTTTATTACAAAAAAATTGGCCTTCCACTGATGAGTGTAAAATTGGAATTGTTAATAAATATTTCAAAATAATTTTTTGGATATATACATGTGTGTGTGTAACTGTAGTTTATGATTGTCTTAGACACAATTATAATTGTTAAGTTCGTATTTTGCGGGTTCTTGAAGCTGAGGCTCCAAGCATCCACCGTTAAATCTGCCTTTGCCTAGTTTTATATAATTCTATCAATACAGAAGAACAAAAAATTATACGCTGAATAATATAATTATAACTATGAAAATATTTTTCACTTTTCCATACAAATAATTTTATTTCAAGGTAAATTCAGTTTTACTATGAAAATCAGTTAATTTTGCTTGATATTAATTGATCGATATAAAATTTCGTCTTTAGCATAAGATTAAAAATTCTAACACTAAAGAAGAACAATTTATTACAAGTTAAATGATACATTTATAACTATACAAATATTTCTTGCTTTTTTTGTACATAATTTAATTGTTGACTGTATTCGGTTTTACTCCACAATAAATTTCAAAGAGAGGCTGAAGGAAATGCTTATATATTATATATATCTTTACATAAGACAAAATGCTCTTGTCTTCAGTTCTAGACGGAAAGACATATCTATACATGTCGTATCTTTTGTTTATTTTTCATTTTTGTCGACTTCATATTTTCGTTCGATGTTTGAAACAGGTTAGTTTTAAATCTCAAGGTTTAAGCTGTTAAATAATATATGTACAAGATTTAACAGAATTTCTTTAAAACAGAATGAAGATAGCTTGCGATAAATTATTTGTATGAAAAAACATTTTTTTATTCATAACTATATTGTTCACCTTATAATGCTTTGTTCTTCTTTGGAATTAAAAATTTTAAAAGTTAATTTAACAATAGATATTTATAGCTGTTAAGTAATATTGAGAGGAATTGCTAACTTGCAGAAATAGTGCTGTCAAATTAAGGAGATTCTTACGGGAAGTCATAAGCTTTTCAAAGGAGCTGTAAAAACCCTAAATGTTTGACTAAAAATTCATAAAAAATGGGATATTTAAGTTTCAACTCTTATAAAATTATGAAAATATCCATCTTAATTCATTACAATAAAAAATGTAGAACAATCAATATTGAAACGATTAAAATTGTCTGTTACATCACTACCTATAAAGTTAAGAAATCCTACTCAATAGAGAAAGCCAAACTTTATTTTGTGTGTATATGAATGCATTATATATAGAAAGAATGACTATCATTTAAACAATCAAATGTTTAAATTATTTTTAATAATTAATTAGTTATAATTTTAATCTACTTTTGAGCTTCTTTTATCAAAAATATTTCTCTTTAATTAATTCCTTTTATAAAATGTAGTTTCGAAATTACTTGAATAATTTACCTAAACCCCTAATATATATATTAACATAAATATAGCTATCTGCTTAAAATTTTTACTTTATTTATGTCAGTAAAGCTGAGTTTTAAATTAAGAAAATCCAAAATTTTCGTTAAAATTATATTAATTATGTTAAAATTATAGGTATAAAAATATATGAAGTCTATGAATTAAATATCCAATATATCAAGAAAATAATACCCAAATGTGTTCAAAAGATATTTTTAAGTAGCAATAGAGCTAAAAAAAGAGAAATTTAAATTAGTTCAAAAGTAACATTTTAAAACTCATGAAAATTTTTTAAATAATTGATTTTTTTTAATTCATCTGGTGTTTAAAATATTTTAAATGTGTTGTGTTCAGTAATACTTCATTTCATATATATTCCATAACTTCAAATTAATAATTTCCAAAAATGTTTTTTGAATGTCTACCATTCCCTTAAAGTAGGCAGGCATTAAAAAATTTCGCATGAGTCAATTTAATTACCTTACCTTTTTGGCAATTGGTAGAGAATTCTGGTACAAATGGGTGTTTCTTGACGTTGAATGCAACGCTCTATCTCTATCCTCAGCTCCAGATCGGTGACTTCGTTCTCTCCTGCTGGCCATGAGGAATTTACGTGCAAATATCGTGTAATCCAAAAATAAGAAAAACTTCAAACACTCTCCAGTCAGGGACTTTTTCAGTTTATGTAAATAATAATCACAAAGAGAATCACTTTCATTTGAGTTGAACGTTTTATACTCTAAGAAGCTGAGTAACATGCGATCCCAAAACAAGATATCTTGTTCCAGCAAATTGGCTGCTTGCAGAATAGCAAAAACATTTTTTATAAAAACATTTATTTTCAGATTGATAGTTTCTTTCTTGAAAAAAATCATGTTGAATATAAGTAAAATGTACTATTTCAAGCGCATTAGATTTATCGAGCATTTCTAAAATCGATTTATTTACGCTTTCATTTATTATGTGCTTTACATTTGCTATTTTTTATCGTATTTCTCAGCTATGAGTGAATGTAATACGTTATTGTATACATAACGTATTGTATATAGCAGCGTTATTTCTCTTGTAAAGAGTAGTAATATTCCTATTTCTGATATGCATCAGTCAAAAAATGAAACTTTTCGAAACAATTTTCTATGTATAATCTGTAAATTTTAAGCACGATAAGTTCTGCTTTAGTTCGACTTCTTTGTTGGTTTATATATACTTATAACTACTGAGCATCATTCATATTAAAAAAAAAAGTATTGTAAATTTCAATACATTACAAGCAATACATACTAAAAGATTGTCTAAAAGATTTATATTAATTCAGTAAACAAAAGATTATTGTTGTTGACGCATATGCTTGAAAATATTAAACAGTATAACTTTTTTAACTGTGGACTTGTGACTGTGTATTTACAACACTTATAAATTTTTAGAGAAAAGTTACGGAGTATTTGTACCTGGAAGAAGGATGAAAATATATATGCATTATGATTTCCAGTAACCGTATTCTGTTTTATCGAAATCACATTTGCAACCAATTATTTTTAAAAAAATGTTCTTATCTTTTCTAATACATTTACTTAATTTCCTTACTACTGTTTAAAACCAAAGAAATTGCTCTCTTTATTAAGCATTTTAATTACATTTAAGCAAGTGATATAAACAAACCAAAACTTATAAACTAAGATGTCTTTAAAATAAATTTTACAAAGTATTGTGATTATCAAGTTTTGTATTTGATTTGGAGTAATAAGAATTTTCAACAAAAAATTAGAATGTTTTCTGTGAATTCTAAATAAAAAGGATTTTAGCTACCTGAGTCCTTTTTTTTTCCTAGATCAAAACTTTTACTACTCAGTGAAAAGAGGAAAGTTATTCATAAAGCCCAAGTCGATATCCTTAACAAATTACTAGATAGAGCAGGAAACAGATATAAAAATCAATTTATCTCCGTTTTCAGGTACTTCCGAGTTCCCACCTCTAGACAAAAATAGAAAGTTGTCTGATTACACTTATCCTCACTCTTCTTTTCTCCGAGTAAAGAAGATAAAGTAATCAAAGAGAGCTTATCCAGTGAAACTAGTTACCAGGGAAACCTTATTGGGTCTCAGAGAATGGCAGAAAGAATAAATAATCTCATAATGGCCAAAGCCTGGTGTCCGAAAAGAAAGAGTCCATCTTGAAGATGGCTGCAGAGTGGCAATCTCAGGCTGAACACCGCTTATCCAATTTTTATCGAAGGAGCATCCATCAAAGAAGACGAATTGCGGCCCAGTAAGGACAGTCTTCTATAAATAAAGTGCGATGAGTAGGTTTATTTGGAAATAGTACCGCCGTTGGTCCCTCAGAAATCCTCTAGAAAATTGTCCACTGCGGGCACGCGGTGATAAATCACTCCCGTATAAAACCACTGGGAAAATATGGTTGCTAGGAGAGAAGTGGTGGCGTTTCTAGGGTGTTATCGGGAAAAGTGGAAGCGCTAATGAAAGGATAAATTTACCTAATTACAGTATTTCAATAATTACTTCGATAACTCCGGGACTGGGACTGCCTAAGGTGCAAATGCAGTAGCTGCCTAATTGTAGTGGCAATTTTTCGCAGCGTAAGTACAGGGGATGTTATAAATTAGAATCATTGGACTAATAACGTACCACTAGCACGTTACTTGAATAAACTTTAAACTGATTTTGTCAATAACCTTGAAACACTTATTTTCACTTACTCTCAAACATACGTTTTTATTTTCAATATTTTCTGTTATAACTAGAATCACTAAAATACAAAATTATGATAAAATGTATAAAAAAAAATTATTTTTAGTACCGAAGATAAAAATTTAAATGATTTAATAATAATGTTCATTAATATAAAATATATCAAACTCACTTTAAATAATGTTAAGAAATAAATTTTATTAAAGAGGTTTTCTAGCTTTTAGATTAGTCTTTTGGATCAAGTTAAGTATTTTCTATTCATTTCAATCAAAAAATTAATATATAATAAATATTTACACAAAACCTGATTTACCTGATTATTTGAATTTAATCATTGACTTCAAAAGATCATTTATTTATCGAAATTTCCTACACGTCTAAATATTTTATTCCAGATTTAAAAAAGAGTTTTTTTAATAAATTTTAAATGTCTAAAATCCAAATAAGGAGAACTAACCTTTTTATACAAATTTAGTATAAAATTCAGCAAACTTTCTAATGACAACAAATTAATACATGAATTTTTAATTAAGAGCAATTAGACTTTTTTATTTCTGAAAGTGGTGTATTACTTCCAAAATTTATGGTTATAAAAATATTTTTCTTAACAAAAGAGAGCAATTTACTAGCACTATTTCCTTCCACTTTTTGACACCATATGTTTTAAAAGAATTGCATAATCAATACGTTGCTTACAATTCTACAACATATAATAAAATAATCATTATAAATTTATAAATTTATATAAAAATATATTTGTATCATAAATTACTAAAAGAAAATTAACACAAAATGTAATACTTCTAAAAATAAATTTTTCAGAATTTTTTCTTAATAAATCGTAAATATCTGCTTGTAAAATTATCAGTTACTTATATGAAAATCGTAAAATTATTTTGGTGTAATGGGCCAAGGAAATGTTAAAATAATAAATTTTTTTCTAATTTGACTCCATATCACGTATATAAATGAAAACGGAAAATAATCTAATGAAATTTTTTAAGCTTTTTTTCATGTATTAATCAAGGCATTTAATTCATTTTCTTGGGCACATACCACGATCATAACACTTTTAGAAAAAATTCTTCCTTTTTCTTGTACTACGAAAGTATATGGTAGCTCCAAAAAAACTTTTTCAGGCTGACGTTTAGGATTGGGACACTTTTATACACCATACTGTGAATATACACTATATCCAAATTCCATCTAGTATTCGATAAATATCACACAATCTTGCGTTTGAAGAAATTGTAATCCAAGGTGAATAAAGCGTGGAATTCGGATATTTATCCTTTTCAATCTCATCGATCTAGTTTTTTCACAAAAATCTATAACAGTTGATACACTGAGAATTGAAGAAATAAAAGACGAGATAATTCTTAATCCATTTGCAAGTATAAAACTAATAGCACACAGCAACACCCTGTGCGTTGGGAGATTTTCTCAACACACGGTCGGCAGGAAGTTTGAAGAATTTGCAGTCACTCTGGTCCGATACCATGAATCACCGAAAAATCACACACGAAACGTGGAGTGACTCTCAATAAACTACAAAATTTCCGGAGGTTGGTTACTGGCAGCGATACGATAATCAATTGATAAGTACTTTAGAAACCACACTTTCGTAAAGACATCATAAAATGAAGAACCAATCAATATCTTCTGCCAATTACGTCTTGATTTGTTCAATATCGCCTTCATTGCGTTCTCGATTACATCTGCTAAGTTTCTGTATGTAGCCCTGCAAAAAAGGCCTTTGTCCACCTGGGGGAGCCGGTCACAGTTAAGTGCTTTCTGGCGCCGGTGTTGGGGATTTTACCGTGCATGTTGTCTCCACCCATGCTAGCGTTTTGTCCGCTTATTACTTTGCGGGATCGATGGATAGGCTACGTCAGCACTGTTGATTCAAATGGGGTAAAAACCCGGGCAGTTTATTTCCACTGTCTGGTGTAGCAGCGAAGGGGTGCGGGGGTGGGGAGTTTCTAATGGACCCTTGGAAATTTCCTGAATGCGTGACTGAACTCGGAAACCCAGCGTACGCAACGTAGTAGAGAGCTAATGATAGTAAAAGTTTTTCGCGGTTAAGGTTTATGTGTTACGGCTTAGTAAAAACAAAACATTGCCTCAAGTTACTATTGAGTAATTTTGTGTTTGTGTTTTGATACTTGAAATAGATTTTTGACAGTTTCGGTAAGAGCTGGAGAAATTTTTGTACGGTAAAATGGATCTTGACATTGTTATTGTTTTACCAAATACGTTCTGTTTGTCGAAGGACTCAGTTGCATTTAAATATCATAATAAACGATTTTTTAAAAATTTTCTCCCTTGTTATTATAAGAAAGACTCATGGAACCAGTTATTATTTGTTACTTTTTTCAATTGTTTCTAAACATTTCACAGATGAATATACTTTTATATATAAATAGGTTTAGCTTATGAAAGGAAACCTATAAGGAATTAAGCAGAACTAAAAGGAATATTAAAGAGCTTATGATATGTACTTTATAATTCAAGATGGTAAAAAAGCTCCTGGTCAAAACCTTAGACAAAGAGGAGTATTTGGGTTTCAATATCCCCCTTCCTTGACTAGAGACTCATGCTGTTAAACATACAAATTCTTTAAAAATGATAAAAATTCTCTTAAAAATAATTTTGCTTGATATTTATTTAAGCCCACATTTTTTCATCTTCCAATTTTTTGGTACATCTTCGTTGCAATAATTTATAAAAATATAAAATTTTTAAAAGAAAAATACATTTGTGTGAGGAAATGTGCAGTTCTAGCATGGGCTATTTTTTTTATCTCACCTACATTGCTATTAATCCTCTTCTTAACAATCGTTTTCTATTGTCATCACTTGTAAATTGTTCAGATCTTTGTATTATGAACTATGTATTTAAAAGCAATATATCAATGATAAGTTAATAGATTATCATACAGAAACATAAAACTTAAAGATCCCCGTCTTCAAGAGAATTTTTCTAGCTTATACGTAAGTATACATTATATAAGGTAAATAATTTCCCTAAAACAGTAGTTCTCAAACTTTTTTCTCAGTTGCACCTTTGTTCGGATAAAAAATTTCGTGGCATAGCTACTCAAATTAGCTTGAGTAAGAAGGAAAAGAAAAAGAAGTGGAAATTTAGAGCCCATTTGTATTGAATTAGAATAATGAAACAGTTTCAACTAATATTTTAATCGTTCTTGACTTTTGTCGAGGCATCCTGTTTGAGAACCAAGTCCAAAGAAGGCCAAGTTAGAGTGACATTATTAAAGCAGGTAACCACCTGCGTGTTAAAATGCTAATTCACATAAAGGTACAAAAATGTCTGGAAATGATTTTGAATATCTCATTAATAACCTAGATCAGTGGTTCTCAACAGGAGCGATGCCCCCCCCCCTCTCCGGGAGGGGTTGATGATGGTGGGCAGTGAACTTATTTCGGGCAGATTCTGGCTTTCAAGCTTAATTTTAGAAATATTAAATTTATTACATTAATTATATAATTTACACGATTTTTACCAGTAATTAAACAAACTTGCGCGGTAATACCAAAACCAGTTGTTTTCATTCCCTATCTTCTGCGTGAAATTGGGCCGACATTCAGACAAATATATTTAATCAATAGTATTCATTTGGTTTTGTCTGGAGTTCTACGGTCTACTCTTTTGAAACACGATGGCTATTCAGACCGGAACCTACTACCTAAAGCCAAATCCAAAAGGCTACGAACATCTATGCCCCAATGGGATTCGAACCCACGAACTCCAAAACCGAAGGTCAGCACCCTAACCCTTCGACCATATTATTCGCTTTAGCGTTGTCTCAGCGTGTTTCAGTAACCAAAATTTGATTTGTAACTATATTGAAGAATATTACTTAAACATTTTGCCTCTTACAATTGAGTACTTCTCCTACCCTGCATTTAAATTTACGGGATTTTTACAAAGAGGGTCGTTGAATACATTTGCGCTCCGTAGACGGAGGTAGCTTAAAAAAGGTGGAGAATCACTAACCTAGACCAACCATACATAGTAAATCCACAAGGCCCAGAGGTAATTAAACTCGGATAGTCGTGGCCAAAGAATCTTTATTTTCCTGAACATAAAAATTAGCCCTTTTACTTTTACAGGCGCTACACGCATCGCTCCTAAAGCACAATCCTGTACAAGTAAGAAGAAAAGGAAGTTTTCTCAAGGACTCACAACTTAATATAGATTTCCAAAAGGTGATGATATCCAATTACACCTCCATAACATACATTGCAGAAGGTCTTAAGCAAAGTTTAGTTTTCTTTCCGTTATCTATTATTGAATTTAAATAAATTTCTTCACTTAATTAAGATGAAAAATTAAAATTATATTCTAATAACTTATCGAGCTACTTTTTTATCATTACACATACACACATATTTATATGGATGTATGCATGTATGTAATATGGGCGAGACTCATTCAAAATCACGACACAGTTTATTTCTGGTAAGAAACATGAAATCCATACAACAGGCAAACATCTTTACAACCTCTTGCACATAGACAATGTGATCCCGCACATGCATTTTTCAAATAGGGATTCCTAAGGTAAAAAGACTACGAATAATACCTAAGCACAATTGATCACGTGATAAAAAATACCCATGTTTAAAGAGAACGCGCTAACTATTGGCTAAAGTCGTACAGACAGAGGCTGAATTAAGTCTATAGCATGTCTGGAGGAAAAAATCAGAATTACCGCGCAAACCCCAAACTTACTTTATGAACAAAAGTTATTAAATTAATATTAAAATACGTAAATAAGGGATTTTAATATTACATGTATATATGCATATATATGCATACTATGTGTGTTCATTATATTTATAATCTGAGAAAATAATGAATAATTTTATTATTGTGCAACGGAGTTCCATATTTTGCTTATCCCTAAGATTTCCTTTGGACAGATCTAAAAACGTATTTATTAGTAAACATCACTGTTCTATCACAGAACATATTTTTTAATAGTTCCTATGAGAAAAATAACTGACATCGCTTAGTTGTTATTAGATTTTTATCCATATAAATAAAGTTGATAATAATCGATATATCTAAGATATTTTTAAACCAAATTCTTCAGTGTCATTAGTTAATGGAATGACAGAAATTTTGAAGATATTGAATACAGCTTTAAATGCATTTAAAATACACGCTTAAAGTTCTCTTGGGTAATATTCAATTTCCATAATAGCAAATTTATTTATCTTAAAATTAGGT
Source organism: Pardosa pseudoannulata (assembly GCA_032207245.1). Taxonomy (NCBI): domain Eukaryota; kingdom Metazoa; phylum Arthropoda; class Arachnida; order Araneae; family Lycosidae; genus Pardosa; species Pardosa pseudoannulata. The sequence goes on along the minus strand of CM063498.1, from coordinate 102,630,346 downwards.
ATGCAAACAGTTAATTCTGAAGCATTCGTATCTCACAATCTCCTCAAAGTTTCGCATTTCATGGGAATACTTAAATTTTTAAATACGATGATCTGATCATGAACATAGCAATTCAAATATTTTCCAATTAGATATACGTGCGAGAAATCTTGCATATGGAAACAGTACGCCAAGGGACTGACTAAGATACATCTGTGCCAAAGGTACAACAGATTATATGCTCCATTTTCCATTGTATAACAACAAGCTAATAATCACATTCATATTAAAATCATAGTATTAAGATGGGAAACAGATTTTAAACGTTATTTTGTTCCCATTTTCTTCATTATTTACAATTTCAAGCTCATTATTGAATTAGAATTTAAATAAACACAAAACCAGATATTAATAAAATACATTTATTGATTTTAAGGCAAAATAATGCAAAATAGTAAAAATATTATTTATCACTGTCATTTATTAAAATGATTTGGTTGTATAAAACATTATATAAACACAACTTTAAATACTTTAAATACACTGAAGTTTGGTTTTGGTTTTTCGAACACTACGGACTACTGTTTTGCTAACGAGGGGTAATGAGACCTTGACCTACTGTTTAAAACTGATTCCGAAAGGCTATGAACAACCATGTCAGCAGCGGGATTTGAACCCGTGAACTCCGGTACCGAAGAGAAAATATATGCACTTAGAGAATGTATATATGCACTTAGAGTATGAAATAAAAATAAAATGCAATTGATTTTCAAGAATATAATTATTTTTATATAAGTATTAAAGCATCAAATATTTTAATGTAACATTAATTTTATAATAAAATACATGGAAACATCATAACATAAATTCTGTAATGTTTTAGTATCATATATTAATGAAATCAATGACAAAAATATATTGGCTATGAACGGCTATGAATAACCATGCCAGCAGTGGGATTTGAACCTGTGAACTCCGGTACCGAAGAGCAAATATATGCACTTAGAGAATACAAAAAAAAATACAATTGATTTTCAAGAATATAATAATTATTTTTATTTAAGTATCAAAGCATCAAATATTTGAATGTAACAGTAATTTTAAAATAAAATACATGGAATAATCATAACATACATTCTGTAATGTTTTGGTATCATATATTAATGAAATAAATAACAAAAATATATTGTAATTGCCGGCCTAGAATCGAACTCTGCCTTCCAACATGTGCATTTTACCACCAAACCTTCAACGCGGATAAAGTAGAATAAAGAAGAAGGATAACGGAAATTCGAGAGGAAGATTCTATTTATTAAAATTACGAATTTAATATAAGCCATTGATCTATGTAAACTGAAGTTACAATTGGTCAATGCTCTAAATCTTTTTTTTCTTTTGACACCTCATTTTTTATGAATCTATGAAAGACCTGAGAAAAGAATCTACACTACAGAATGTTTATAAGTCTGAGGAGAACATCGGATTACTTTCTGAAGAAATTACCAAAAGAATTGCTTTATTTAGAGTAAAAAAAAAGTACTACATCTTGATAATAAACAGAGAGCGGACTTAGCATTCTTTTTCGAATTCCGCTGTATATCGGTAGTTACTTTTTAAAGAAAACAATTTTACCAGGAAAAAAAATTTACAAATTCAGTTAAAATCTTCAAAAAGAATGCATAGTATTTTAAACATTTCTTTTGAAATAGTTTTGCGCATATAAAGAATGTGAAACAACAATTTGTATGAAAAAAATCCAAGCTATAAGCAACAAGAAAACAAACGATCAGTTTTTCATTTATTGATCTCGCGTTCCACTCACATGGCAACCGGATGCGTCGAAAAACGAGGCTTTCTCCAAACCTTAAATTTTCTGTTTGGATGAGAATAGCAACTATTCGAAATGGTAAATTATCAAATAAAAGGTAAACATGAAATAGAGTTTTTTTTAAATAGTATCCCATTAAAACTCAATTCATTTCTACTGAATTTATATATAATATATTAAAAATTATCCAAATAAGTGATTATGTTTCCCAATCTAAAATTCACACTTCGCTATGCAAATAGAACCTCAATTCAATGAACGTAATAACTCCCAGTGGTGGGTTTGGATTTGGTTTAGATAGATATTGTTTTAACTATTTTGTTACTATAGTACAGATCAATGTTTTATTAATAAAATTGATTTCGTTGGTCGTAAATATAATATTTAGATATATTTCAAGCATTGTTGTAAGATTAATATTTTGTATTGATTATCGATTATTTATAACCCTATGCCGATTAAGTATTTAAGAAACTAATAAATTTAGTTTCATTTATATATTATTATATATTATTCTCATATTATTATACACTATATTACCAATGATGACCGGTCACTTGCGATTTTGACATTTTGTTGAATATCTAGAAACATGCACGAGGAATTATCTTGAAGCCTCAGGAGTGTAAACAAGATCGTACACGTCACATATTTCAATAAAGAATTTTTCCCGAAACCTCATAGGGTTCTAGTCAACAAATTGAATATATATTTTGAATCAATATATATTTTGAATATCAATATATATTTTGAATAACCCTGTAAAAAGTAATGTAGGAAAAGCGTTCAAATTTGAACACATGATTAGGATGCTTTTTGTAATTATCTGTATTCATTGTTATGAGAATAGCACGTATACTCGTGGAGAAATTAAGATTTTTTATAACAACAATCCCAAATTTCTTCAAGTGTTTTGCTTATAATATGCAGAGTTCTGAATAAGAAAGATTACTATTTTCAAGACGGATGATAAACAACTTTATACACAATACCCTGCAATTGAAATAAAAATAATAATAAATATTGGATGAAAGTTGACCAGGTTTACTAAATAATGTTTCACTGCGCATGCGCAAATGTAATCAAAATATAATGTGCATAATATATTAGCTAAATGTATAGAGCAACTTTTGTGAAAGTCCCAAAGACGCAGCTTGAAAATTCTGAAAGTGATCGTCAATACAATAAGGTCGAAGTCCGTTTTTCTCAAAAGAAAGCAATTCTCATAACAATGAATATAGATTATTACAAGAAACACCTTAATCCTGTGCTAAAGTTTCACAGCTTTTCATGCATTACTTTTTACAGAGTTATCTAAACTATTCGATTTTCTTCAATCTGTTGACACTCCCCTATGGAATTTCGAAAAAAATTCTTAGTCGACGTAATATATGACGAGTACCATTTTGTTTACACTGCTGAGTTTTCAAGATAATTCTCGTGTATTTTTCTAGATATTTAACGAAACGTCTAAAATCGCAAGTGACCGGTCATCATTGGCAATATAATGTACATTATCTTCGTCCTTCTTTAAAGAATGTAGCTGGTTGGTTACTTTAGAATACTGTGGTCTACTGTTTTGCTACATGAGAGCTAATGATACCGGGACAGGTTGCTTAAAGCCGATATCGAACAGAAAAAACATCTATTCCAGCTGGGGAATTGAAACCTGCAGACTTTGGTTCCGAAGACCAGCACCTTACCACTGTCCAGCAACTTCTAGGGGGTGAAATCACTAACTTGCATTTGCTATCCATACTATTCAGAATTGTCTCCCGAGAATCATGAATTACCGTGATTTTCGAATACCTTATTCATGTGTTTTTTGGCAAGTTAGCAGTTTGGGCTGTTTCAGAAACGCGAATCTTGATATAATTTTCTAATATAATTCATAAACGCATTTCGATGGACTTGCTTTGGAATCCCAGAATATAACCGCACTCGTTGTACACTCGTTGAAGAAGGACCTTCTTGATGTCCAGTCCCGATTTCAACCTTGAGGAAATAAACTGGATTTAGGAAAAGCTCAAGTACGTCTATCGGTGATCGGGGGCATAAAAATTTGTTATATTTAGAGTTTAAGTTATACAGAGTACAGAAGATGTTTCAATATCGACAGTGATCTCTCAGTGTTATATCAAAGAATACCCATCCCAAATCTGCTGGCTTTGCCACAAACCGCATAGATTTGTTTAAAGAACAAATATACAAACATAAAACTCCTTTTCTATATGTATTTGAAATGTCTGTAATTAACTGAAAGTGTAATGGCATTCCTACAGTTCTAAGCTCTACTCACACTTTCCGCAATTTAAGTTCTAACTTTCAGACTCCTTCTCAGCTTCTCCAGTGTTAAAAAACAAAGCAGCATTAGTAAACTAAACAACTGTTTAATTTTAAAAAGGAACATTAATAACAACTTTCAAAGAATGTTCACCGACTACTTGTAGCTCCCTCTCTTTTGCCTTGCACGAGATTTTATACATATCAGTTTTATCTTTTATTATAACATAGTAATTTCCAGATATCCATGGGACAGATACGTCACCGAAACTTAGAGAGGTGTAGGAAAGACCACAAATAGACTACACATAACTACTGGTTAGGTAATCATTCGATCTTATGCACACAATTAGATCAAGTAACTGATATGAACTTATTACAAAAGTATTATAAATTTATTTTATTTTGAACCCATATATATATTTTTCTGTACTAAGCACCTAAATAAACAGCCATTAAGTATAAGTTTATTTAAGAAACATTAAATGTCTGCTTAACATTTTAACCAGTATTATTTTATAAAATTACCTTTTATTTTATAAGCAGATATTTTACACTTAGTAACATGATGTAAGCTATTATATAAAGTATTTCAAACAATACACACTTTCCCAAAATTTTCAAGCAAGTGCATTTTTTTCATTATTTTTTCATCATTCATAGATCAGATAATCATCTAAAATCCCTGAAATTTCAGTCATTTTATGCATAAAATTAAAAGTTTATTTTCGTGATAAATGTTAAACAGAAAAGAGTTTAGGGCAAAATATATTATGCAATGAATGTAAAAGATGTTAATAAGCAATAACACTTAACTTCAGAAGGTTTTTAAATAAAGAAATATTTTCTAATGTAGCAAGAGAACAACTTTTTGAAAAGCTACGTGGTCTATTGTTGGTATTAGATTTCCCTTGCAGCAGAGAATAAATTCCCTCAAAAAAACATTTATAGAATTAGATTTCCCTTCCCCCGGTTTCAACCCAGAATTTAAAAGAATAAGTAACACATTCGAAGGAACCCGCCGGCAAATCTCTTCTGAAAAGGAGTTGTAAATTTCTTAAATAAGGAATATCAGGCTCATTGGCTTCATTTTGCTTATCCGTTTCAACACTGTGCAACCTTTTCCCTCCAGTATAATTGCGGGACTATGTTAGAAGTAAAATATTTTATTTTAAGATAAATTCACTGCACAATGCTCAAAAGAACAATTATTCAGAATTACCCCTAGGTTAGTCTTTTAGCAGTAATCAGTGTACCTGTAATAGTTTTTTCCGTAATGATCAGATGCCTTACAAAAAAATGGTTCTTAAAAGGTATTTTAAAGTTTGCTTATAAATTAAATCAGTTTTTTGAGAACATTTGGGAAATAAAAATATGTTATCATTATTTCAACAGAATTATAAGTTTGGAGATTATAAAAGCTAGAAATATAGAATTCAGCGAAAAATAGATTCAAAAATTTAGAGTTAGACATATAGTGCGAGTTAAATAAAAACGTGTAATAAACACAGACAGAAAACATATTTAGTTAGAAACAGATTAATAAAGCATTGAATGAAACAATTTAACAAGAAAACAATCTGAGCACTTTGTATAAAAATTTGACTTTTATTACAAGCTTAATTTATAATAAATTGATTCACAGAGAATCCATACTGCTAAAAAAGAAACTATTTTGAAGTGCTCAGATCACGCACATTTGTTGGAAAAATGTAAATAAATAAGGCTGAATGACAGTAATGCACAAATGAAAAAAAAACTTAATTCTTTTCCGTTTGTGAATTATTTACAGTGGTTCTTTAATACTTAACGTACCAATGTCATTCAGATTTTAAGTAAACAGTGAGTTGGTACCTTGAAACCATATGATTTATTTGTACACAGTTTTTTAATCTAGCTAATTTTACAAATAGGCTAGTAATAAGTAGTATTCGATTTAAGAGCACCTTAACTCTGACGCAAAAAAAAAATAATAAACACAAATTATAACTGGTATAAATCTCTCTGCATAAAACTATATAATCAGCAACATTTTTTGCTAAAAACCAATGAAATATATATTTGGTATAACAATATTTTTTTCTTTTTCTCTGTGTACTTTTACAATAGAAAATTTAATTTACTATTTCAAACACACTATATTTTCTTATAAACTAAGTTTTTAAACTGGGTGCCACGAGTGTATGCTTGGAGTGTCACGAAAATAATCAAAGACCAGGGGATTTGATGATAAAATTAACTAAACTTTCTATAAAAATAAAGGATAATTTGTCTAAACAATTCATTCACTGCATTAAAGTTTTTTGGGAGCAGAGTTGAGACTATAGGAGGAAGACCGCAGCGCTGGACATTTTGCTTCCCCGACAAACCTCGATACCAAAAGCGAACCATCTGCTTGCACATCACATCCTGTCCATACATTAAACAAAACTAACTATAAATTATGATCAGTGCTACCTTCTATGTGGCCACAACTTTTCTCTGGGAAGAGAAATGAAAGGCAGCTTCTCAACACACTACAGCGAGGTTAATATGAATAATCGGGTATTTACAACTGCTACATACGACAACCTTAAACCTACTTGACTTTTGCTACCGTATTTCATGCCTTTTGCAGCACTATCTTTTGACGATTAAACCTTATTGTTTGTTTGTTTGGTCCTCGTCTATAAAAATTTTTAATAAATAATTTCTCAGTAATATTTTAATTATAAAAACCTGATTCAGATCAAACTTAATAAACACAAGTATCAAGCAATCTTATTACATAATTCTCGAAAAAGTTAACTTTTATAGAATTATCCCCAGCTGAATCCCTACTGAATTTAATTTTTAAAACTGTTAGTCATGGAACTGTTTTAGAAAATACGATTCTATGCCCTTGAGTCTAGAATTCATTATAAATGTACAAATAAACAGCTTAAGAATCTAGTTGCGAAATCGGAAAAAAAAGTTTCTTACTCAGTAAGTACAAAATGCATGAAATGACTTGGAGAAATACGTTCTAAAGCTCATTATCGAAAACTTTCAAGACATTATCCAGTAACGTTGGGAAACCCGGTAGAGAAAAAAGGTTGAATGACTAACGTAATTGGGAAAGTCCATAAAAGAAATTTCTGATACTAGAAAAGAATAAGCGTTTAAACATGGAAACCTCTTTCAGCGTGTCTTCTCTTTCTTATTCCCTCCTTCAATGCTTAGACCAGCTAGTTACGAATTAAGGGATCAGATATAAAGTGAAAAATTATTTTATATGTTGTTCCTTCAGTTTTATTTAGTGTCATAAAATAGTCATTAAATGAGATATCTGATGAGTGTTATTAACATTTTATGGTCCGTTTGATTTAATTTTAAGCTCAATTTATTACAAATGAAAAAAAAAATGTGACGCAAAAAATACACTTTCAATTGCGCACTCAATCGGATATCTTAACAAACAGAATTTTAAAATTTAAATAGGCTGTTGAAAAGAGTAAAACGTAAATAAAAACACTTCTTTAAAGTATCCGTCAACAGTAAAAACATCCTTTTTTGCCAAAAATCATAATTTTTTTTAATTTCTCTATTGTAAAATTTCAAATTTTAGGCTTCTGAATATGCTTTTATTTTGTCTTTATGGCATTTTAAAGAAAAATTACAGCTGTTTAAACATCAGTGACAGTTGTCAAAACAAAACGGAAATAGCGACTTCGGAACCAGAAGTTCCCTTCAAAAAAGCATTTTTAAGACACAACTTTTTAAATTTGCATGAAGATTAGTTTATACATTTTTCTAGTATTTTTAACTATTAGCAACTTGGCAATTAGAAAGTTTTGAAGCAAGAAAGTGTGGGAAATTTTAAACATGTGTTTTAATTTTTTTAATAGTTAAAGTTGCTTTCATAAACTTCAAATGCGTTTTTCTCTGAACAGTATTTTTAAAAAAAATTTTGAAACTTGAAATGTATTTATCAAAAAGTTCTTAAACTATTTTTTTGAAAATTATTATGAATGCTTTTGATATTATTAACTAGTAAATGACTTAAAAGCTTTAAATTTGGATAATTTTTAATGATGTTACACTCATAGTTAGATATAAAGGTAATGAAAATTCGTTAAAAATTCAATGATTTTGAAGGACCCAAATTTTTTACCAAATGTAAATTAAGCAAAGATTTTAGGTGATTCACTAGTCCAGTGTATAAGAAATGTGTTGCATCAAAAAATATTGAAATATTTTAATTTATTAAAAAATTAGACCTTTTGAAAAAAACGATTTTTTTACTAAATTTTCTTCATTTATTAGAAATTTTATAAAAACTTCTCCAGGAATAAATTTTTTAAGTGCAATTCTCTATGATAATATAAAAAATAAATCTAAAAATGTAAAAACATGAACTAGTTTCTTCGTTTAAAGAAAAAGGTTCTCCGAACGTAGACGGATACCTTAAAATCCACTACAGTTTTAATATTTATTGTAATTTAGAACTAGATAGAGCAGTAAATTCCGTGGTAGAAAATTGTTCGCAATACGTATGTATTAATAGTTTTACTTAAAAATATTTGTAGCAAAATTGAGCATATGTGAATATTCCAAAACGAGATGCAAACAGTTTAAAGTAATTAAGCACTTACATTGCTTTGGATAATTACTTAATTTGATAAGTAATAAAAAAGACCGAGTGTATCGTTTTTCGTAATATTTGTGCATAGAAAGACATAGCCTACAATCACAAATTTTGCTCAAGGATCGCGTGTGAAACTCTTTCGGAGAATTTCGAATTCTTTTTTCTTTTAAACAGTACAAATTCGAATGTGGGTAGCTCTCAGCGTATGACGCCATCTTAGATTCACAAATTGTGTTCAGGGGAAAATGCACCACTTCATTTTAAATAAGATATTTAACCTGTATGTTTTCTTTGATTTCCACAAATTCAGAGAATGTTCACACATTTTGGTAACGATTTTGCAAAGATATATTTAATAACAAATACAAGAATTTAATTTTTAATACATCAGTCATAGCCCTTTCTTTGAACTATAGTATTACATCTTAAATTCCAATATAACAGAGTATTTCTTAAATCATCAAAAAGTTGGTTTTGTTTCACTCCTTCGTTGTCAGAAATAAGCTAGTCCGGCAACGACACAATAAGAGATTTAAAGAAAATTGCACTCTTAAAATAATGAATTCCTTTCCTTAAATTATGATATGGGGTGCATAACTTTTCAAGGAGTTGGGCAAATTTTAACGCTCAAGCGATCATTTAAGTCGAAAATGTAGACGGGCATTAAGAAAGGGTGAAAGAGGATGCCTATCCTACTATTTTGAAGGTTTCTCCAACTTTTCCACAGCCATTATTTCAAGATGATAATACACCTTATCACACAGTATCCATGGTAAATTTTATTTGATTTCCATTATTTCCATTTCACGTACTCATGATAGCCTATATTTTTTTCACTTCAAAGTAAATCCCATATTGAATATCTTGGGATTTTTTTTCATTAACCCCTTAATGCACAGTTTTTTTTTAAAAGGCCGGCCAAAAAAATCAATTTTTTAATGTAAAAAACTTAATTTAGAATATTGAATGTAGAAAAAATATATATATTTTATACTTGAATAAGTAAGTGTTGTAGCTTACAATTCCATGTAAATGATAAATATCAATAAAACGATTGTTTTTTTTCTTTTACATTGTTATTTTCACATTGTTATTTTTACATTGTTATATTCTCGATTGCATTCGAGTGTAAAAAATTTATAGCAACATAAAGTACAACGCCACTCGAATTATCTCGAGTGTGCACAGTTTGGCCAGTTTAGTGAGCTCGAGTTAACTCGAGCGTGCACGTTAAGGGGTTAACACGCCTGCAAATTGTCCAGATCGTAAACCTATAGATAATATATGGGGTTTATTTGGGAAAAATATCCAAAATTTTAAACCTACAATTTGGTAAAACTAGAAAAAATAAATTAATAGGTGTTTTGCACAATAAAATTTCTGAAATTATTGTCAATAAAACTGTTTGACACTATATTACAAATTACGTCTGTAATTAAGATAAAAAGATGGAAAAACCCAGTGCTGAATACATTTTTTGTGAAATAAGAAGTTTTTATACTAAGCATTAAATTATATCAGGATACTATGCAATGTTTAATATATTATTTTTAAAAAGAAAATTTTATTTAGTTTATGTATTAGTGTTTCCTAAAACGTAATGAAAAGAATTGCAGAATTGTAAATCTACATATTTATATTTTTATTAGTTAATGTTAAGTTAGTTAAATTATTCATAATTAGTCTTATGTGTAATATTCTTGGGATGAATACAATTAAATGCTGAGATTCAAGAGTGTTCCCTTAAATGCATTTTAGTTTCCTTTTTCGTCATTTTTCCCATTTTCAAACCTATTAGCGATGTGATCAACATTTCTGTCTAAACTGTTTTTAACTCAAATATTTCGAATTTATGCATTAGTAAAACTTATTAAATATATTTTTCGGAATCGTTATTTAACAGCTAAAGAAAACTACTCCGTACATAATACATTCGATTTCACGTGATTTATCTTGGGTCGTCATTAAATAGAGCATCTACAGTATTATTACGTACGTCACGCGTGAGAAATAAAACATTTTTATACCCCACCCAAAAGCATAAACCGCAGGAGTGCGTCGGAACATCCCCCGCCTTTTCGTTTTCGCTCACATGACTTCAGGCATTATCGTTATAGATTTTCAGACATTCTAAATAAGGTATTCACGTGAGGAGGGGTTAACCGCTTGACAGCATTCAGATTATTCCCAGCGACATTTTCGTTCGCCTCATCTTCTTCTAATACATCGTTTATACTACTTATTAAATGCGTTCTTAATGTTCTTAACAGAAGGTAGACCATAAAATAAACGTTAATGGGAACTTATCATGAATCTTGAATACGACAATGAGACTGTACTTTACATATTTGTAGAGCATTAATACTAATGAGACATTCTAACAAAAAAAAATCAAATTGGTGATAAATATGTGCTTAAACGCGTGCTTTAAAATGAATATAGTTTTGATGATAAATTATTGTAAATTTTCTGTTCCCTTAGAACTTTGAGTTTTTTCATAAAAATTTTACGGATATCATATATTAGGGGAAAACTATTTCAGTAGATGATCTGGTAATATTCTAATGAAAGTGCCAAATTTATCTCCTCTGTTAGCAGTGTAATATAATATAGAGTCAGCCATACTGTTTAGAAATAGACATCAACAGAAAATATCCGTCTTCTATACACGCCACAAAAAAGTGAGTTTTTTGCTGCTTTCTCTACAATTTGCAACTTACATTATTATCTTTTATTATAAGTAGATGACTTGTTAGAGCATATTTCTTTCTGGATATTCATTCTGTAGTAATTTGCAGAACGATGACAGAATGGGTAGGGCATTACTCCTAGTTACCAACCAACCTCTGTATTAATTAAGAAGCTGAGGGTTAAAACAATGCCTTGATATGCTATTCCAACTTCATGGATTTAATTACACCGCACAACATTGACAATGTTTCGGACTCATAAATAAATATTTGTGTAGTATTTTAAAGCTAAACGGGAAAATATTCATGATAAATTCATATTTGGTCTTGTCTCCAAAATAGAGCCTACATGGATAATAAAATCTCAACTGGACTGGTTTGTGGTAAATTGAATGAATAAAAGTTGAGATTTCTGATGGCTCTTCAGCTAGACTTTCTGTGCGACCTTCGGAATCAAGTTTCAAATGTTTTAAAGTTTAATCCCTTTACCAGATCGCTAAATAGCCAATTCTCTACTTTCAGATCAAAATGTCACGAAAGTGTGTTAATGCCGTCAGCAATTTTTTTTATATCAATGGTGAAATGACTTTTTCCTCCCAGATATAAAGACAACTTACTCCCATTACTTCGGTGTGAAGATAGGCCACCAAGCCCTACTTGTTTGTAGTAATACTTGCTCGGTATGACTGAGAGAGTGAATGAGTTGTAAGAAATAAGCCATGAAGTACGTTGTACAAGCTGGCGTGAGCCAACAAATGTTCTGTTTGACTACTTCCTTGAAACATGCTTCGCTAACAAAGACGAAAGCGTTGATAGTGTGTCATTGAGTTCCATCAGACATTTGGCTCATTCCTCATTTGATTGAACTATTGATTTCTGAACAAGTGAAGATCTAACTAGTAAGCAAGATGAAGCCAATAGGCCTAGAACAAGATCCGTGCAGGAGTCAAGATCAAGACAACAGGAAATACAACTATCAACAATTGGTGAAAAAAATCTTTTAAAAGTATCGCGACTTTCGATGCAATGTCTCGTCATATTCTAATATGTAATATGTTCTCCAATCCCATCTTCTTTTTTTCCTTGAATACTGTGGATATGTAAAATATGAACATGGTGATATATTACAGCAATATATCTCTGCAAATAGCGGGGTCGTTGAAACGAGTCAGGCACAATCAGAAGAACTAGATTTCATTTGGAAATCATTGCATCAGTTTAAGACACTATTCCTATATATTTATCAGATGAATGAAGAATGCTAATTTTCATCGTGTATAAGTATTTGGTTAAATGGCCTTATACTAATACCATAATCGATAACAAATTGATCGTACATGAAACAAAAGTCATCTTAAATGATCAAGTCTTATGGAAAAAGTACCATGTGCTATAAAAAAAAACCCGGCTATCGTCAATTTTTCACATAGTTGCTTCTAATTCAGAAATCTATCATACCCGCTCAAACCCTACAAAAGACGCTAAATTTTAAGTGTTTTTTAGATAATCAAATCCTATATGTCATCTTACAGCTTTGAAAATTGCTATATTTGCATAAAATACCATTTTCAAATAAGATGTTCGATATAGAGCAAATATCCTGATTCTTTCCTTTTATTAAATGTTTGATAAGCTAGCACTGCATTGATTTTTAAAAAATTAACAAACGTTCACCAATTTAAAAATAAAATTCTTTTCGCATTAATGATATTTAAATAAATATTTAAATACAAACCACCCATCGGTAAAAGCGCTTCCTTCATGGGTTAACATCGTACTAAGTTAATCCAATATGGCTAATATACAAGCTTCTTAAGTTTGGGGAACTCAGGATAAAATCTTATTTCTCGCTAAAAGTATTTACTTTCTTCACTTATTTCATAATTAAAACAGCAAAAAATACATTTCTTCTATAAAGCTTATTTTAAACTCATTTGAGTGGATAACTTTTTTTTGCAGAGAAAGATTTTTTGAAGAAATTTTTAGTTCTTTCAGTAAACTTTCTTTTGATACTAGAATCTAAAAATCGTGATCTCAAAAAGTATAAAAATCTTGCTGATATTTAAAGATTATACAGTCGCAATCTTTATCTACGTAGAGAAACTGAAATTTATCTAAATATCTTTGCACCATTTTATCTTTCCGTTAATTAGACATGGATTTAAAAAAATAGCCTAATAGTATTATCCTGAAGAAAAAGCATTTCACATTTTAAGTGCAATATTGTCAAAGGAATAGCTGAATTTTATCGCTGGATTATTTTCATCTCTTTTTTATTAAGTAAAAAAAATATTTTTGGTAGAGTCTAACAAATATGCTACTACATTTCGAAACAGTGAACCAATTCTCATAGGAGATATTTTTTTAATATCCACATACTCCTTAATAAAACTTCGAAAGATCTTTATATCAATAAATGCATGGAATTTTCTAGAAGGAACCGACCCCTTTTATGAAAGCCGTTGAGACTTTAGCCGTTAGTTTAGCGTCAAATGTTCTCTATTTGTTTTTCTGCCACCAGCTTAAATAGAAAAGAAAGTATTTTCTTTGGCTTATGCAAATACTTTCACGTTTCGGGATATTACAGAAAACGATATTTTTGATTCCGAATTGACTTTTCATTTCTTTTTCATGGTAAGGCATTGTTTGCTTTAACAATCACGTATATAAAATGCCGGGACAAATGTCGATTTAAGGGAAAAAAAATTACTAAGTTTTATTTTTTCGTTCCCGTTAAGAAATTTTTATCTAAAGAATATTTGGCAGTGAGCTACTTTGAATGTTGTCTTCTCTTTCCAGGCTTCTAAGAATTAAAATTAATAGTCTATGTAGAATATCATTTTTTTATTCAAGTTGATTGCATGTATTCCAGTGCATGAAAAAAAAACTACAATGAGTATCCAGAAAGTAAATGTGCTTAATTTTTTATAAATGGAAAGAGCAATATATATATATATATATATATATATATATATATATATATACACTCAAGAGCCAAAACATTATGACCACCCCTACATTTTGCAATGAACTCGCCTGGATGACGTGGAAGGCACGTGATCAGGTGGAAATGGTATTTAACTGCTGCTGGAGAGTCTGAAGAATCATTCTTTCGCTTACTTCTGAGTGTGATGGGCGGTATTATGCTTTGGAGGACTCCTCTTGGGCGTCTTTGGAACCCGTGGTTGTGGTAGAGTAGGCCATAAATCCTACAAGGTATTTGAACATCCCGTTTTACAAGGCTAAAATTGTGTTGGAGCGGTTCCAGGAACATAATGCTGAATTCTAGTTAATATGTTGGCCACCTAACTCATCGGATCTTAATCCGATAGAACACATTTGGGATGTCATGGGACGGCAGCTCCGAGTTCAAAAACCACGAACTCGCAATATCTCGGATTTGCGTAACCGTTGCTTAAACATCTGGTGCAATCTGTCTGCGGCCATCTACCAAGGACTTGTGGCATCCATGCCAAGGCGGGTTGAAGCTGTGGTGCGAGCCAAAGTTGGGCCAATTAGTTATTGACAGGTGGTGATAATGTTTTAGCTCTTGAGTGTGCGTATATATATATATATATATATATATATATATTGTATATATGTGTGTATACAGGGCCGGTTTTGGAGTTTTATCAATTTATTTGGCCTTTCCTTATTATTACAGAATCCTAGTACATTCATAGCTTAAGCGGATACATAGGCCGTTACTTTTTTATATTTATATGGCTTCTCCATAAAATAAACCACATATAAAACATAAACATAAACAAATGTTCTTTCTTTTCTTTTATTAATATAAATATGCACTATATGCTATCAGAAATTATAAAATGCACCAACAAAGTTAAGTTTTCACTCTTCTTACATTCTTTTCATTAGTAAAAGCTGTCAATACTCAAACTTCACAGAGAAGAATTTTTTTGCGGGGGGCGGGGGGATAGGGATTCTAAATAGTTAAACATTTCTTAATTGATTGAAATTATCGAAAATATTTTATAATTTCATCTTCGAAAAACTTCCTACCTTTCACTTTTCCTACATGCGTACATAAGTTTAATATTAATTTGAAGGAGAAGTTGAAAATCTAAACAGTGCTTATTAAAGCAATCCTATTTTAATAATTTTTATTTCCATTGGTCTCACTAGATTTTTAACCCAAAAGTATAGACGCGTATAATTTGAAGGATGAAAGTCACTCTTGATTTGGAAGGGCTAAACTTGACAAAAGTTGACCAATGCAAGACTCAGATATCGCAGTCCTTATGTAAAAGTAAACTTTTATTCAATCCTCGAGGAAATCAAGATGGACTTTAAACATCATATGTCCAACTCAAGTACAAATAGTCTGAACTGTCACCCAGCATCGATCCCAGTTACAAGTACTTGATATTTATATTTATGCTAACTCTTTATTAGAGCCTGCAAAAAATTATGGCAAAAAATCTTGGACTTAACGCTGATTCATAAGATTTTCGTGAGATGATGTCGCTATTCAGATAATTTAGTCACTATTCAGATAACTTTTAACATGTTAGTTTTACACACACACTTGTTACATATATGTATATACCGGGTTGCCATAATTAAACTGACAGTGCTCACAGTGTTCTGTAGCGCGATCTATTTGCGAGAATGACACCACATTTTGTAGGAAGATTAAACAAGCCGGGGGACGAAAGACTCCGCGAAAAAACAAATTAGTTCCAAAAGTCACCGCTAGGGGAATATTTGGCGTTGTGTAATAGAAAATAGAGTGTTAATAAATGCAAGTTAATACGGAAATTACCTTTTATTTTGCATTCAAATGAAGTTCAATGTGGCTGCCGTTGTTGTGGACCACATATTGCATTCTGTGCATAGTATGCACAACGGCAGAAAGTAACATGTCTGCAGGAATCTCCCGTACAGTCCGTGATATGTTATCCTTCAACGTAGCCAGGTAGAAGTTGATAATATTTCCTAAGATTTTCCATACCGTACTGTAAGGCATATCCATATTCCGAGCTATTCCACGAGCGCTGGAGTTGGCAGCAATAATGTCTGGTCCTCTGTCAACAATCTCCGAGGC
Source organism: Pardosa pseudoannulata (assembly GCA_032207245.1). Taxonomy (NCBI): domain Eukaryota; kingdom Metazoa; phylum Arthropoda; class Arachnida; order Araneae; family Lycosidae; genus Pardosa; species Pardosa pseudoannulata. The sequence continues at coordinate 102,613,892 of CM063498.1, read as the reverse complement.
AACTGCTTCGATTGTATCCTAAGGTACAGCTTTCCGTCCTCTGCCTGACTAAACCTTCAGAGAACTTGTTTTCTCAAAAGTCGCGACCATTGCTTTTAGCCCACAGGACCGTTACCTTTACGCATTTTTTTTTTTTTTTTGTGCGTTCTAAAAGCACGAAGAGCGGCTGACGCGTTGCACTGGTTGAGGTAAAAGAATTTGACCAGTAACGCACGCTCGACTAAAGAAGGAGACATTGCACATAAATTTTCAATCCGATTGATTCGAAAAGTAACACATTGCCTTTTAAAACCCAAGCAGCTGGCACTCTGCCAATGGATGTAACGTGAAATTTGAATAAAGAACTTCTTCTTCTGCTCATCTTTAGTGATATTGCAGATCACGAGACTTCATCGGTGTTTATGTAGATTTTACGCTTTTTTAAAAGTGTTGCCATATTGCACTTGAACTAAACCAGAAAATGTGCACAATAAAAGGTAATTTTATTCCGTATTAATTTGCATTTGTTAACACTCAATTTTCTATACCACAGCGCCAAATATACCCCTAGCGGTGACTTTTGGAACTAATGTTTTTTCTTGTTTAATCTTCTTACAAAATGTGACGTCATTCTCGCAAATAGATCGCGCTACAGAACACTGTGAGCACTGTCAGTTTAATTATGGCCACTCGGTATATATATATATATATATATATATATATATATATATATATATATATATGTGTGTGTGTATGTATGTGTGTGTGTGTAAAATAGAGACATATATGTATATATAGTTACACACACATATATACCTATATATACATATGCATATTATGTGTGTGTGAGTGCTATTGGTAATTTACTATTTTATATCATCTAATTCTCTTTCTCTCAAAATACATTTCTTGGGGTAATTGAGTAATATATAGTCCAAAAATCATTCTTTCTGAATAATTTAAACTAATTTTAAATTTAATCCTCAATTAGTTTTTAAGGCTGCAAAAATTAGGGAAAATGTTAGTACATATTCTATTCCTATTATAAAATGATTCATGATGATATTTTTGAATTTGACTTTTAATAATCATGTTAAACTAATTTAATCTTCAACAAAGTTTAGTCAATACGTTTATATCTGATTTTTATATAAATTAATAAATTTTATAGGGTTTAATTAAAACTGTTTATAGCTAAGTTTTCTATAAAATAATAATTATGTTCATTATTCTTACGTTTATAAGGGATTGCTCTAATGCATCTAAACTAATATTTGTAAGGGCATATATATATATATATATATATATATATATATATATATATATATATATATATATATATATATATATATATATATATATATATATATGTAATAAGACGTAATTCACGATGGGTGGTTGCAGTCATGGCCCATAAAAATGACACCGTTTTAGCTAAATACCTTTATTATGATAACGTTGGACAAACTAAGGGGTCAGTTATCATGAAGTTATATGTAAAAAGACCCTTAACACCTGGATCAACATCTCAGTAAACATTTGTGGGAAAATCTGCCTTCATTTTGTTTGGAAATTCCTAAATTGTCCGCTAGGGCAATGTAGAGTTATAATTGGTTAGACCCTTTCTCTAAGAGCGTAAACTGTAGCCCCAGTGGTCAATTTAGGTTAGGGGTTAAAAAGGGGAAAGCAAAAGGATGCGGGAATTTTTGCCGTTGACTTAAGATTTGAAAATTTTTTCGGGTGTCTTAAGGGTTTTACACAAAATACCTACATTAGCTTCCCGATGAAGTTACTTTTCCTTACATATACGTATATGTATATATATATATAGAGAGAGGTAGATTATCTATCTATCTCTCTATAGATATATGTTTATATACATATATATGCGTATATATATACATGTATATATATATATGTATATATATAATATATATATATATATATATATATATATGTATATATATATATATATACATATAATATATATATATATATAATCCATTTTTTATAACACTCCTTCACAAGGAGAAAGCTCAACAGCTATAAGTAATGAGAATGCAGTCGGGCTGCATATTTAAGAGAACTCAGAATTCTAACTTTAAACTTTATTTCAGAGCAGCAACACCACACATCTATCCTTCTGGACAATATACTATCAAAAGCCACAGAGTTCACTCTGCTCTGACACAAGTACACCCAAGAGCGCTGACAACAAGAATTTTCCCACAACAAAAACAACTTACTAAGCGAATTAAATGCAATATCAGCAAAACGCGAAAACATGTTCCGCCAACACCTGGGAAACTGCTGCATAGACAGAAAGTTTACAGTTTTATGACAGAAAGGAATGTTAAGTGGAAAATACTCCGTTGATTAAACCATTTAGAGGCTTGTAAAGATATTTAAGTGAATTAAAATTGGAGAGAGGAGGCTTTTGAAGAAATATTAAAGTTAAATAATTTTGATATATTACATATATATATTTAAATAAACGTTAAATTTCAGTTGAAATCAAACTGCCCAACACTTTTGTCATTTGTCTTCTATTTAAGCATAAGCAAGTAAGGTATTTTATTCAGTCCACAATGCTCTGTTCGATCGAAAGCGTACTGCAACTATTACTCTTATGAAACATTTGAAGAACATAACTTTTCCGGTTTACAAATTAAGCTCGGGTTTCTTTTTTGGCTTTTGCTGTGGGTTATTTTGAGATCCTTACTTGTCAAAGATTAGTTGTTTTCTTAAAGGCTCAATAATTTGAAAACCACCTGAGTCTTTGGGAACTTTCAGGAATATTTCATCTGAAGACTAAGGTTTCAGTAAAATTGTATAAATTATTCTCTTAAGTTATGTACTTTGGTCAACAACACATCATAGTTCATCCAAATTCTGAATATTGGCTACTTTTACATTTTTTAATCACTAACATGGGTTCCTATTTAGTTTTCTGATTCTTTTGTGTGTGTGTGTGTTGGAATCTTCGTTTTAAAATTGTAATTATCGATTACTGAGCAGCTATCTTTCAGTTATTTTGTACTGTTATTACTTCGATAAATTTCAGTTATTTTGTATTGTTCTCCATTTTTTCTCGGAATTTCTGCCTGTTTGATTTCTTTTGATATTACAAAGTTGCTAAAGTTTAAGAAAAATTGAATTTGTATAAGCATCTCAAAGACGCTTTATAAACATATTTTTAATTATTACCACTACTTACGTAACTGATGTTAATTAATTTATATTTAATATACCATAAAATAAAAGACAGTCATTCACCGAATACTTTTTTAGGTTTCTAAAATTTTTCCACAGTGAAAACAGAATATCGTATCTCATTTCATAAAAAATTTGAATTATTTAATAATTTCAAATAATTTTTAAAAAAAATTTCAAATAATTTAATTAAAATTAATAATAATTAATTAAGATTTACTTTTTATGTTTTACTGTATAAAGAAAATAACAAAATTTTCGAGGAATTTTCATCACATCAGCAGAAGATTACTAATTATTTCTGCATTTAAACAGTAACCAACAATATTAAATAAAAATAATTAGTTTTTCATTAATCTTCATTTGTAACTAATTTAATTTTATTAATTTATTTAAATGATTTTAGTTAGAGAAATGTTGTCTTCTTAAAGAGTTTATATGGCTACAATGATACCGCATATGTAGTACAAGTACATCCGATTATTCGGTTGATTACATGATTCCACATATCATTGAGTATATCATCTGAATTGAGAAGTAGTGCTGTTAGCTGTTAGTTTACGCTACGATTTATGAATGTATGTTCAGAGAATCTAAAGATTTATAAATGTAAGTACAAAAGTTCAACTAAAGCAATTAACTTAAATTTACATTCATGTATTATTCTTATAAATATTATGCAAAATATATAACAGTAACTTTTCATAAGATAATTCTATAGACATTAATAGTTTGTTATTATTTGATTATATGGGATTTAAAGTAGTTGAATATCTCTAACAAAATAAGATTAATCGAGCCTCAAGTAAGTAATAAATTTATTAAATACACAATTAAAAATAATATTATCATACCTGACAACTTAAAAATATTCCAAGAACATAAATTACATAAAGTTTAGAAACTAATTAACAAATAATGTATGGTAGTATATTTGCAATATGCATAGTGGGTTATACATATATATATATATATATATGTGTGTGTGTGTGTGTGTGTGTGTGTGTGTGTGTGTGTGAGTGTGTGTGTGTGTGTGTTTGTGCGTAAATATAGGGTAATATATATATAATATGGGCGAGACTCATTCAAAATCACAACACAGTTTATTTCTGGTAAGAAACATGAAATCCATAAAACAAGCCAAAACTTTTACAACCTCGTGCACATAGACAATGTGATCCCGCACATACGCTTTTCAAGTAGGGATTTCTAAAGTAAAAAGACTACGAATAATCCCTAAGCACAACTGATCACGTGATAAAAAAAATACCCATGTTTATAGAGAACGTGCTAACTATTGGCTAAAGTAGTAAAGTCAGAGGCTGAATTAAGTCTATAGCGTGTTTGGAGGGAAAAATCAGAATTACCACGCAAACCCCGAAGGTACTTTATGAACAAAAGTTATTAATGTAATATTAAAATACGTAAATAAGGGATTTTAATGTTACACATATATATATATATATATATATATATATATATATATATATATATATATATATATATATATATATATATATATATATATATATATATATATATATATATATATATATATATATATATATATATATATATATACATATATATATATATATATATATATATATACATATATATATATAACCTTATATTTACATACATATACATATATAAACAAAGGAAGACATGTTAATAGAAGTTCATTACATGCATTTAAACATTTGGGTTCCATAATTTCCTTCCATACAAACACATGATCAATAACTGCTGCTTGCTCAAATGATCCAGAAATTACATAATATTACCTTCATAAATTTAGCTCACTGCACAGAAGTGCATAATTCAAAGTAATTTATTCCCAGGGGCGAGTCAACGGTCAGTATTATAATGGACATTTATATCATTTCTAACTATGTTTCAACAAAATTTCATATCTGTGGATTTAGTTCTCCGTAGATAACTTGTGAAAAGTTCCATCATCTGAAGAGTAAAATTTCTTAATTAGACATAGTACCTTTCAGAAAAAGCCTTCGTTATAACAACCTGTATTGGATTCTGTATAAAATAAAATGATCTCAAATATTTAGAATAAAATTTTTCCTACATCATTAAGGAATTAATACTAACTTTATAAAATTTATTTAGTTTTGTTATGTGAAGCAATAAATAAAAAACACAAAATGTAAAAAAAAAATTAAAAAATAGAAATTCACTTATTCAGAAATATTTTTGAAAATTGTGAATTAAAAATAATTTATTGAATGAAAATATCCTAAATATAAAATTTTATTTAGTTTTGTTATGTGAAGCAATAAATAAAAAACACAAAATGTAAAAAAAAAATTAAAAAATAGAAATTCACTTATTCAGAAATATTTTTGAAAATTGTGAATTAAAAATAATTTATTGAATGAAAATATCCTAAATATAAAATTTTATTTAAGTTGACTAAATTTAAGTTGAGTTCTTATAATCTAAATAAAGTTGAAACAGAAAATCTATGTATAGTTTTGTTTTTTACAGATTATGATTGCTTGGTAGAATGTTTTGTAGTTCAGCCTAAAGGAACATTTTAAAAATTAAGGGAACAGCACCTTTCTCATAACAGCCCGTTTTTTATTTATCCAAAAATAAAATGATTTTCTCATTTTAGAATGAATAATTTGAAGTTTTTTTATAATATTTTAGATTAAAAGAAAAAATTATTTAGTTTCTCATTTCCAATAATATGTCTTTTATAATAACATAAAAATATGCACCAAAATCAGTTTCATTTACCCGTTAGTTTGCTTTTGAATAGGATGAATATTATAAACTGAATTTTATATAAAATTGAAGTAAAATTCTAAGGTTTCTACTATTTTAAAATTTTAAAAATAAGAAGTTAAAAATTTTTAAAAAATTATCATGTATGAAATAAAATATATTACTGAAATATATGAAATAAAATATATTAATATAATTGAGATTCATAAAACAAAAATGATAATGAACTTGCTATTTGATATAAAAAGTAACTTTCTAATTTACAAATTTCAAAAGTTATTTTGCTGTCAGGAGGATTTCTATTTTTTCCCTTTGTGCATATATTTTAAGATTTTTTACAAAATATTGCCTCATATAACAAAATTAAATAAATTTTGTAAAGTTAGACTTTTATATCTGATCCAAGAAAAATTTAATTCTATTTAGAGAACTTTTTTTTTATATTGAATAAAAAAATAGGCTGTTTTAAGTACTTTTAAGACCCAAAGGTACTATTTCACCTGAATGAAAACATTTTAAATACTTAGAAACTGTATCTGTTTTAATGTAAAATGTTCAAACTATTATTGTACGTGTACCTCAATATATATCCTTACAAAGTTATATAACTGTAAGTTAATTAATTTACAAACATACTGTGTACAGTCCGCTGTATCCATAATACATAAATTGGATGTGTTTTAAATGCTCCATCAAAACAAGCCGAATGAAATTCACTTTTAAATTAATTGAGAAAGTTTAATTTTTCCATCATAATGATTTTTTGATGACGGGAGGCATTTATTAGGGAATTATCCGAAGTAATAAAGCACTACCGCGCTCCGACGTGCCGGTTGCTAAAACATAATTGCCATTCCTTGCAAATGGAGTTTAGAAAACATTAAATATGTATAAATTAAGTCACGCGAATTGTATGTTTGGAGATGCGCATTTTAATCAGGTTCCGAGATTGCATTCCAAACGAGAAAATCGGAAATATTTTTCATAAATGTTTAGTTATGAATTTTTAACAGAATTTTCAATTTTTTGGATGACGACTAAATTAACAGATTCGAGAATTACCTTTTATTGGTTTTTTTCTTTACTGATATATTGATTCATCAAATCTAACTTTACAAATAAATTTTGTAAAGTTAGATCTTTATATACGATCCAGGAAAAATTAATTCTATTTAGAGAACTTTTTTTTATATTGAATAAAAAAAATAGGCTGTTTTAACTACTTTTAAGACCTAAAGGTACTATTTCACCTGAATGAAAAAAATTTAAATAGTTAGAAATTGTATCTGTTTTAATGTAAAATGTTCAAACTATTATTGTAGCTTTACCTCAATGTATATCCGTACAAAGTTATATAGTAAGTTAATTAATTTACAAACATATTGTATACAGTCCGCTGTATCAATAATACATAAATTTGATGTGTTTTGAATGTTCCATCGAAACAACCCGAATGAAATTCACTTTTAAATTAATTGAGAAAGATTAATTTTTCCATCATAATGATTTTTTGATGACGGGAGGCATTTATTAGGGAATTATCCGAGGTAATAAAGCGCTACCGCGCTCCGACGTGCCGGTTGCTAAAACATAATTGCCATTCCTTGCAAATGGAGTTTAGAAAACATTAAATATGTATAAATTAAGTCACGCGAAGTGTATGTTTGGAGCTGCGCATTTTAATCAGGTTCCGAGATTGCATTCCAAACGAGAAAATCGGAAATATTTTTCATAAATGTTTAGTTATGAATTTTTTAACAGAATTTTCAATTTTTTGGATGACGACTAAATTAACAGATTCGAGAATTACCTTTTAGGGTTGTTTTTCTTCACTGATATATTGATTCATCAAATCTATTAAGTCAGTAAAAAATGACGTTGATTTTTTAGAATCTTTTTAAAGTATTCTTAATCTTTGCTAATGACAACAGATATGTATACGATTACTGTAAACAAGTTCATTTATGTAATTTTAAAGATATTTTTGATAGTTTGATTTTAAAAAAACGAATGAGATCAAAGTAAAATTTGGATTCTTTGACAAATATATTCAGGTATTTTGTATATAAAATAAATTCCCTCATTTACACAAACAAAAAGTGCAGAAAAATGATTCTGGGTATAACACGTATTTTTGAAGTTTTGTTCCATATTTTTAAAATACAAATGTAAGCTTTGTAGAAGCATAAATACGGTATTGAAAGAATTGCAATCAGAAGTAAAGCAGTGATAATAACGATGCCATACTTATTCATTTTCACTCTTCTTCATTTTACTCACATATACTGTATAAAATATGTAATTTATTTTAAGTACTTTAAGAGCATATTAGAAACTTTAACTTACAAAAAAATCTTCCTAAACTCTAGTTTCGGTGTAATCTCCGTAAATTGTAGATTGACCGAGAACATCGGCGTTAATCTTTTCAGCTTCTCACCACTTAAAAGAAAATTACAAGACCACTCTTTAGTTAATTGAAATACACTGTGCACTGGTGGATTTTCGGGAGCATAAAAGCATTGTTCAAAAAGATTTTCTTTTCCTGGATACATAGTGAATAAATTTCTTTGGTTAAAAATAAAATTGTTTCTCCCCAAATACCTTAGATGTTGTAAGTTAAGATTAAGGAATAATAATTCTTCATAGATAAACACTGTGGTACATGGTATTATATGGGTGCATGCATTTATATAAATTTACATGCATCTTAAATTGCTCTATCATCATAAATGTATAAAATATGTAAATAACTTTTCAGATTTTTAAATAATTTTAATTCAGATTATAAAGAATATTTTATTAGCTTTGTTTTTACCAAAATTCTCCTCCTAGAGTCTAGTTGAGAAAAGATTTTTCTAAATTAAAGTTCTGTCGAAAGCTTTGGTGTAACTCTTTCAGCTATTCTGTACTCAAAGAAAATTACAATACTACTCTTCGATTAATTGATATACATTATTCATAAGCAAATTTTCAAAATCATTTATTTACTGCTATATTGATTCCAAGAATCTATTTAGTCAGTAAAAAATGACGTTGTTTTTTTAAGAATCTTTTTTAAACATTCTTAATCTTCGCTAATGGCATATATATATGATTACTAAAAAACAAGTTCATTTATGTAATTTTAAAGATATTTTTGATAGTTTGATTTTAAAAAAACGAATGAGATCAAAGTAAAATTTGGATTCTTTGACAAATATATTCAGGTATTTTGTATATAAAATAAATTCCCTCATTTACACAAACAAAAAGTGAAAAAAAAAGTTCTGGGTATAACATGTATTTTGAAATTTTGTTCTATATTTTTAAAATAAAAATGTGAGCCTTGTAAATGCATAAATACGGTATTAAAAGAATTTTAATCAAAAGTAAAGCAGTGGTAATAAATGAGGCTATACTTATTCCTTTTCACTCTTCATTTTACTCACATATACTGTATAAAAATATGTAATTTACTTTAAGTACTTTAAGAGCATATTTAAACTTTAACTTACAAAAAATCTTCCTAAAATCTAGTTTCGATGTAATCTCTGTAAGTTGTAGATTGACCGAGAACATCGGCGTTAATCTTTTGAGCTTCTCACCACTTAAAAGAAAATTACAAGACCACTCTTTAGTTAATTGAAATACATTGTGCTCTGGCTGATTTTCGGAAGCATAAAAGCATCGTTCAAAAAATTTTTCTTTTCTGGATACATAGTGAATAAATTTCTCTGGTTAAATCTGAAATTGTTTCTCCCCAAATGCCTTAGACATTGTAAGTTAAGGTTGAAGAATAATAATTTCTCATAAATAAGCCCTGTCATATATATTTATATGGGTACATGCTTTTATATAAACTTACATGCATCTTAAATGAAAACTCTTTCATTATAAATGTATAAAATCTATAAATAACTTTTCAGATTTTTAAATATTTTTAATTCAGGCTACAAAGAATATTTTATTAGCTTTGTCTTTTCCAAAATTCTCCTCCTAGACTCTAGTTTAGAAAAGATTTCTCTAAATCATAGATCTATCGAAATCTTTGATGTAACTCTTTCAGCTACTCTGTACTCAAAGGAAATTACAATACTACTCTTCGACTAATTGGAATACATTATTCATTAGCAAATTTTCAGGAGCATTTATTTACTGCTATATTGATTCCCCGAATCTATTTAGTCAGTAAAAAATGACGTTGTTTTTTAGGAATCTTTTTTATATATTCTTAATCTTTGATAATGACATACAGATATATATACGATTACTGTAAACAAGTTTATTTATGTATTTTTAAAGACTTCAACGGGGGTTTGATTAAAAAAAAAACAGTGAATGAGATCAATGTAAAATTTGGATTCTTTGACAAATATATTCAGGTTTTTATATATAATGTAAATTACCGCATTTGCACAAACAAAAAGAGCAGAAAAAATTCCGTGTATAACAAGTATTTAGAAGTTTTGTTCTATATTTTTAAAATAAAAATGTGAGCCTTGTAGACGCATAAATACTCTATTTAAAGAATTGCAGTCAAAAGTAAAGCAGTGATAATAACGATGCTATACTTATTCATTTTCACTCTTCTTCATTTTACTCACATATACTGTATAAAAATATGTAATTTACTTTAAGTACTTTAAGAGCATATTTAAACTCTAACTTACATAAAATCTTCCTAAAATCTAGTTTCGATGTAATCTCCGTAAATTGTAGATTGACCGAGAACATCGGCGTTAATCTTTTCAGCTGCTCACCACTTAAAAGAAAATTACAAGACCACTCTTTAGCTAATTGAAATACACTGTGCACTGGAGGATTTTCGGGAGCATAAAAGCATTGTTCAAAAAGATTTTCTTTTCCTGGATACATAGTGAATAAATTTTTTTGGTTAAATCTAAAATTGTTTCTCCACAAATGCCTTAGATGTTGCAAGTTAAGGTTAAGGAATAATAATTTCTCATAAATAAGCCCTGGCATATATATTTATATGGGTACATGCCTTTATATAAACTTACATGCATCTTAAATGGAAATAGCTCTTTCATTATAAATGTATAAAATATATAAATAACGTCTTAGATTTTTAAATAATTTTAATTCAATTTATGAGGAATATTTTATTAGCGTTGTCTTTTCCAAAATTCTCTACCTAGAGTCTAGTTTAGAAAATATTTCTCTAAACCATAGATCTGTCGAAAGCTTTGATGTAACTCTTTCCTCTACTCTGTACGCAAAGGAAATTAGAGTACTACAATACTCTTTTACGAATTAGAATACATTATTCATTAGCAGATTTTCAGGAGCATATATTTGCTGCTATATTGATTCCACGAATCTATTTAGTCAGTAAAAAAACGTTCTTTTTTAAGAATCTTTTTTAAATATTCTTAATCTTCGCTAATGACAGATATATATGCGATTACTGTAAACAGGTTTATTTATGTATTTTTAAAGACTTTATCGGTGGTTTGATTTTAAAAAATGAGTGCATGAGATCAATGTAAAATTTGGATTCTTTGACAAATATATTCAGGTTTTTATATATAATGTAAATTACTGCATTTACACAAACAAAAAGAGCAGAAAAAAATTCCGGGTATAGCACGTATTTTGAAGTTTTATTTTACATTTTTAAAATAAAAATGTGAGCTTTGTAGACGCATAAATGTGGTATTAAAAGAATTGCAATCAAAAATAAAGTAGTTAAAATAAACCACGCTATTCTTATTCCTTTTCTTTTTTTTTTCATTTTACTCACATATACTAGATAAAAATATGTAATTTACTTTAAGTACTTTAAGAGCATATTGGGAACTTTAACTTACAAAAAATCTTCTTAAAATCTAGTTTCGGTGTAATCTCCGTAAATTGTGGATTGACGGAGAACATCGGCGTTAACCCTTTCAGCTGCTCACCACTTAAAAGAAAATTACAAGACCACTCTATAGCTAATTGAAATAAATTGTGCAATGGCGGATTTTCAGAAGCATATAAGCATTGTTCAAAAAATTTTTCTTTTCTGCATACATAATGAATAAATTTCTTTAGTTAAATCTAAAATTGTTTCTCCACAAATGCCTTAGTTGTTGCAAGTTAAGGTTAAGGAATAATAATTTCTCATAAATAAGCCCTGTCATGTATATTTATATGGGTACATGCTTTTATATAAACTTAATGCATCTTAAATGAAAATAGCTCTTTCATTATAAATGTATAAAATATATAAATAACTTCTTAGATTTTTAAATAATTTTAATTCAGATTATGTGGAATGTTTTATTAACTTTGTCTTTTCAAAAATTCTCTATATAAGGAATATTATATTATATAAGGAATATTTTATTAGAGTTGTTTTTTCCAAAATTCTCCTCCTAGAGTCTAGTTTAGAAAAGATTTCTCTAAATCATGGATCTGTCGAAAGCTTTGAAGTAACTCTTTCAGCTACTGTGTACTCAAAGGAAATTACAGTACTACTCTTCGACTAATTGGAATACATTATACATTACAAAATTTTCAGGAGCATTTATTTATTGCTATATTGATTCCACGAAGAATAAAATCATTGTTCAAAAAGATTTTCTCTTCCTGGATACATAGTGAATAAATATTTTTGGTTAAATCTGAAATTGTTTCTTCACAAATGCCTTAGATGCTGCAAATTAAGGTTAAGGAATAATAATTTCTCCTAAATAAGCCCTGTCATATATATTAATATGGGTACATGCTTTTATATAAACTTACAGGCATCTTAAATGAAAATAGCTCTTTCCTTATAAATGTATAAAATATATAAATAACTTTTCAGATTTTTAAACAATTTTAATTCAGATTATGAGGAATGTTTTATTAACTTTGTCTTTTCCAAAATTCTCCACCTAGAGGCTAGTTTAGAAAAGATTTCTCTAAACCATAGATCTGTCGAAAGCTTTGATGTAACTCTTTCCTCTACTCTGTACGCAAAAGAAATTAGAATACGACAATACTCTTTTACGAATTAGACTACATTATTCATTAGCAGATTTTCAGGAGCATATATTTGCTGCTATATTGATTCCACGAATCTATTTAGTCAGTAAAAAAACGTTCTTTTTTAAGAATCTTTTTTAAATATTCTTAATCTTCGCTAATGACAGATATATATGCGATTACTGTAAACAGGTTTATTTATGTATTTTTAAAGACTTTATCGGTGGTTTGATTTTAAAAAATGAGTGCATGAGATCAATGTAACATTTGGATTTTTTCACAAATATATTCAGGTTTTTTATATATAATGTAAATTACCGCATTTGCACAGAAAAAAGAGCAGAAAAAATTCCGGGTATAACACGTATTTAGAAGTTTTGTTCTATATTTTTAAAATAAAAATGTGAGCCTTGTAGACGCATAAATACAGTATTTAAAGAATTGCAGTCAAAAGTAAAGCAGTGAAAATAATGATGCTATACTTATTCATTTTCACTCTTCTTCATTTTACTCACATATACTGTATAAAAATATGTAATTTACTTTAAGTACTTTAAGAGCATATTTAAACTCTAACTTACAAAAAATCTTCCTAAAATCTAGTTTCGGTGTAATCTCCGTAAATTGTAGATTGACCGAGAACATCGGCGTTAATCTTTTCAGCTTCTCACCACTTAAAAGAAAATTACAAGACCACTCTTTAGTTAATTGAAATACACTGTGCACTGGTGGATTTTCGGGAGCATAAAAGCATTGTTCAAAAAGATTTTCTTTTCCTGGATACATAGTGAATAAATTTCTTTAGTTAAATCTAAAATTGTTTCTCCACAAATGCCTTAGATGCTGCAAGTTAAGGTTAAGGAATAATAATTTCTCATAAATAAGCCCTGTCATGTATATTTATATGGGTACATGCCTTTATATAAACTTACATGCATCTTAAATGGAAATAGCTCTTTCATTATAAATGTATAAAATATATAAATAACGTCTTAGATTTTTAAATAATTTTAATTCAATTTATGAGGAATGTTTTATTAACTTTGTCTTTTCCAAAATTCTCTATATAAGGAATATTATATTATATAAGGAATATTTTATTAGAGTTGTTTTTTCCAAAATTCTCCTCCTAGAGTCTAGTTTAGAAAATATTTCTCTAAACCATAGATCTGTCGAAAGCTTTAATGTAACTCTTTCAGCTACTGTGTACTCAAAGGAAATTACAGTACTACTCTTCGACTAATTATAATACATTATTCATTAACAAATATTCAGGAGTATTTATTTACTTGTATATTAATTCCACGAATCTATTTAGTCAGTAAAAAATGACGTTGATTTTTTAGAATCTTTTTAAATATTCTTAATCTTTGCTAATGACAAAAGATATGTATACGATTACTGTAAACAAGTTAATTTATGTAATTTTTAAGATGTTTTTGGTAGTTTGATTTTAAAAAAACGAATGAGATCAATGTAAAATTTAGATTCTTTGACAAATATATTCAGGTGTTTTGTATATAATATAAATTTCCTCATTTACACAAACAAAAAGTGCAGAAAAATGATTCTGGGCATAACACGTATTTTGAAGTTTTGTTCCATATTTTTAAAACACAAATGTAAGCTTTGTAGAAGCATAAATACGGTATTAAAAGAATTGCAATTAAAAGTAAAGCAATAATAATAAACTAGGCTATACTTATTCCTTTTCACTCTTCTTTATTTTACTCACATATACTGTATAAAAATATGTAATTTACTTTAAGTACTTTAAGAGCATATTAGAAACTTTAACTTACAAAAAATCTTCCTAAAACCTAGTTTCTATGTAATCTCCGTAAATTGTAGATTGACCGAGAACATCGTCGTTAATCCTTTCAGCTTCTCACCACTTAAAAGAAAATTACAAGACCACTCTTTAGCTAATTGAAATACACTGTGCACTGGCGGATTTTCGGGAGCATAAAAGCATTGTTCAAAAAGATTTTCTTTTCCTGGATACATAGGGAATAAATTTTTTTGGTTAAATCTGAAATTGTTTCTTCACAAATACCTTAGTTGTTGCAAGTTAAGGTTAAAGAATAAGAATTTCTCATAAATAAGCCCTGTCATGTATATTTATATGGGTACATGCTTTTATATAAACTTACATGCATCTTAAATGAAAATAGCTCTTTCATTATAAATGTATAAAATATTTAAATAACGTTTCAGATTTTTAAATAATTTTAATTCAGATTATGTGGAATATTTTATTAATTTTTTTTCAAAATTTTCCTCCTAGAGTCTAGTTTAGTAAAGATTTCTCTAAACCATAGATTCATCGGATGCTTTGATGTAATTCTTTCAGCTACTTAGTACTCAAAGTAATTTACGGTACTACTCTTCGACTAATTGGAATACATTATGTACTAGCAAATTTTCAGGAGCATAAAAGCATTTTTCAAAAAAGTTTTCTTTTCCTTATAAATAGTGATAACAAATTCCCTTGGTTAATTCTAAGATTTTTACTTCACAATTACCTTAGATGTTTCAAGTCTAAAAATGATAATTTCTCATATAAATAAACAAGCAAGTAAATAACAACTGCCATGTATGTTTATTTTGGGGCATCCTTTCATATAAATTTACATGGATGTTAAATGGAAGTAGCTCTTTCTTTATATGTAAAACAAAACTATATAATATATAATGTATAAAATATATAAAATAAAAAATAACTTTTTTGATTTTTTAAATAACTTTAATTTGGCTTTTGACAAATATTTTATAATCTTTCCCGAAATTCTCCTTTTAGAATCTAATTTAGATAATATTTTTGTAAATCTATATTTATCTAAAGCATCAATACAATTCTTTTCAGCTAATCACTACTCTAAAGAAAGTCACAAAACAGCACTTAAGCTAATTAGAATACATTATCTTTTTATAAATCATATGCTTAATCGTCATATAAATAACCACTGTCAGGTATATTTATGTAAGTATACTTTCATATAAATTTAAATGCTTCTGAAATGAAAATAGCTCTTTCATTATCATTGTATGAAATATATAAATAACTTTTCAGATTTTTAAATAACTTTGATGCAGCTTGTGAAGAATATTTTATTAACTTCATCTTTTCAAAACTTCTCCTCCTTGAGTCTAGTTTCAACAAGATTCCCTCTAAATCA
>CM063498.1:102575322-102590322 GCA_032207245.1 Pardosa pseudoannulata | reverse complement strand
CGCGTTAATCGTAGTAAATTCTGATGTTTAAATATTGTGCTTAACCTTGTTCTGATTTCAAAATACTTATAATGGTTTTGCATACTTACCAAATGCAAACAAGCACGTAATATAGGGCTAATTTCAAACCTTCTTAAAGTCTATATATTTTTAATATTTGACAAAAAATCTTGAATAATTTGATCTAATATCATAAGTCATCTAATGTCATTAATAAAACAGAAACAATAGTAGATGGGGTAATTTACAGTTCACTTTTACGATTTCAATAAACCACATTCCTAAACTTTCATCCTCTTTTTTTTTGGTAAGTTACTGTCTACTTTTTTGCCACACGAGGGATAATGAGACCGGTACCTTCTGCTTAACACTAGATTGCCCGAGATTTCTTGTATACCTATATTGCCCAAAAACAGTCAAAATGACTGCATTGTGAAAAAATAACAAACATGTAAAGAAATTTGTTTAAAATTAATTTTTAATATTATATAATAAAGGAGGGCGGAAGTAACTACAATTATTCATAAACCCATTTATATGTTATAGAAAAAGTCACCAAATTCTAAGAAATTGTGTCATTATATTTCATAATTGTTTTTCTAATTGAAATTAAAAAACAGTCAAAATGACTGCCTTGGGCAATCTAGTGTTAAAGCTGATTCCGAAAGGATACAAACATCCATTCCATAGTAGGATTCAAACCCATGAACTCCGATAATAACCCTTCGGACATCGTTCGGTTATCCTCTTTTGGAGATGAAATCCTATTTTAGATGCAGTCTATCATACAGACTTCTGTTATATCACTCTATTACAATAATTTCACGTTACTTCTATTTGTTTACCAAAATTGTAATACGATTTACATGTTTCAAATAAAAGTGTTACCAATTTCCTTTGTGATAAACAACTTCAGAGTTTATTTTTGATTATATACAGCTGAAATGCTATGATATCCGTTAAAACACTGCAAAAACATTTTTGCTATGAAAAATAATGTTTTAACTTGTAAGTAAATGCTCATATAACAAGTTTAATGGAGTAATGTTTCTACGCTACCATTCACCAAATGTTTTATTATGTATTAATTCAAATGAGGAGGAAAAATTCTGTATAAATACACCGGTGTTACCTAGGGCCTAAAGATTTTTTTAATGATTAACCAATGAGAAATACATCGTGTAAAGCCCGCTGTATTCGCTCTGGGCGTAAAAGATTTTCGGCCGTTAAAATGACCAGTGGCCACTGTCACGTGACTTACCGGCACGCTATTGATCAATCACGCACTTGTTTAAATATAAAGAATATCACGGGTTTGTAGACTCTGTATATTTAATGAATATTAGTAGTAGGTAAAGCAAGGCAATACCATTTGAATACTCTATATTTGGTAAACAGTACAAAATAATCAAATAATAGTTATTTAGTAAGAGGAAATAACAGTTTTAAAATAAAAATTTCATGGGAATCACAGAATTTTTCTAGCAGAAAAATCTTTATTATACAGTCCACACTCACTATAACATAATAGGACAAAAAGTTTGATTCGCTACATGTGGACCGTTAAAGAAAAATATTAGGGGCCGGTCTCACCAAAGTCGTTTAACGCTAACCGCGATTAATCTTGGTTTAAACGAAGAATTGTGTCCCACCATTGGTTGGCGCCATATGTTAATCACCGTTAGCCATTTTACTTTGGTGAGGCCAGCCTTTAATATTACAAGATGTATAAATTATTAGTTGATAATCGTATTCAATAGCAAAGTAATAGAAAAAAATAAATTAAACAAATCGGTTAAGAATTAACTTAAACCTTAAAACGTCCTCCATACGACTAGGAAATGTTTTGTAGTTAAAATAATAAAATCTTAAAAGATGAAAACAACATTGATATTATGGAGTTCCAGACTCATGTTTAGAAATACATGTTAATCGGTGGGGAGATCAGCTGTTTTCTCTTTTCCTTCTCAAGCAGATGTGTCCGGATGTGGAAACATAAAGTCTGGGTTTGTAACACTATAACATATATAGCGGTCCCGTCCCTGATGGCTAGTCGATACAAATTAATATCGGGCATATCGATAACCCACCTAGACTCTCCAGCGTATGAGGCCCTGTAAAATGAGTGATGTCATACTCATTCGACGTCCTTTCGGGAGTATTCAAAAAGGAAGCGGAACCAACTCTCGGTGTTTTTTGGCTTTTTGGAACTGGGTGTCGCTGGGGAAGAGACATGTCCATCTATCTAGAGAGAGGAAAATTTTGGTGTGAGTCGCCAGGCGACTTAGTTTTTGCGAACTTCGAGCTGTGAGATAAGTCCTGGTTGTTAGACGACCAAAGTCTAAGAAGAAAAGATTTCGATTCCTATTGCGATTCCCAAATTGCCAAAAAAGTATTAAGGAGCGATTATCTTCATCTCGACTATAAGTAGAGGAAGAAGAACGAGTTTCTACACCTGATATCGGCAGCAGAGGAGCTCCGTCCTGGAGATCATTAGATATATCTATTGTATATACTCATTTCTTCAAAGAAAACTTCAATAAAGGAAATTTAATTGAACTAGTTGTTTTGTGTGGTCTCCCTAAGCACTTATGGACTTTAGTCTAGGTGCATTCCAATATGCAGTAAATCATTTTTTAACGAAAGCGCATGTATTGTCTTTTTTTTGCTTTAAAATAAATTTGAATAAAGCTGTCTCCCAGACGTTTCAACAGTAAAAACGTTCAGACAGAACAGTTTACTATTCGAGAGTTAATGGATTAAATTAACTCTATGGGTATTGTGGAGGGATTCATATTATTCATTCATGGAAAATAAAGGATTCAGAATAAGTAAACTCAAAATAATTCGCACAATCACAAGTTACCCATAACCACCCATAAAAAATAATAAATTTTCTGCTGAAACAAAAAGCTGTTTCTTTTACATGTTTGTAACGAAGTACTGAGAGACTTATTGCTTCGTGACTTTTAACACATTGTGTACGGGTACATTTCGCAGCGGAATTGTACCGAAAACGGGCGTTTTGCGCGTAAATTTAGTCATTCAGTTAAATCTCAATAGATCAAAAATTATTTAAATTTTTAACCAACTTTTCGTATTTTTTATTGAAATATATAAACAAATATATAAATAGAAATATATAAATAACAACCATAAAATTTTTGTAAACAAAAAAATATATTTTTTAGTGGATAAATTTATAATAGTATCGTAAATATGAAAAATCAAATAGAAATAGTAGTATATAGTTTTAATTTTTTCGAATTATGTTATGTATATAAAGATTTTTACATTATAAAAAAATGAAAGACAAGAACATTCGGCTTCGTTTTCCTGCATATACCGTTATTTTTGTACCCACAAACAAACCATGCTGTTACACTAACCGGTACTAGTACATGACCAGCTCAAGTATCAATCGTCAGAAAATGTACTAGTACGTGTCCCGCATACAGTGTGCTAATAGATAGATGAGCAGATAAAATAGCTATAAATAATATGCGGCAATGTTTTAATATTTGTTATAATTAATTGTTATAAAAGAAGTAGAGCTGATATATATATATATATATATATATATATATATATATATATATATATATATATATATATATATATATATATATATATATATATATATATATATATATATATATATATATATATATATATATATATATATTATATATATATATATATATATATATATATATATATATATATATATATATATATATATATATATATATATATATATATATATATATATATATATATATATATATATATATATATATATTATAAAAGAGAGGGTAGTTTAGGAAATGTTAAGAACCACTAGTCTACAACAAAACGTAATTTAAAATATAGTTATTGATCTATAGCTTAAGCTAGAGTAATCTGAAAACTTCATTCTATGGAATGGATTGATAATTAAGAAATGATTTTGATATAAAAAGTTAAAAAAATTACGAAAATTAGGAAAAAATGTGGAGTAAAACTGTAACTAGTTAGTCATTAAAAATAACCAAACTCTTTAATTATCTGAATAATATCAATTCTTTCCTATAGATAATGCAAACACATACACACAGATGAAATTTAGGCTTATATTTTTTTAATCTTACGGATAGGGATAAAAGATAATTTTAATTTCTTCCCTATTAAATGTTTCATATTTTTTATTGTAATCAAATAAGAATAAGAATTTCACAATTTTATAACAAGTGAAACAAATCTTCAATTATGACAAATTTTTCTGTATTTTTTATAAACTATTTAGTCATTTATGATAGATCGAAACGGACACACATTTTAGCCTGCATTTGATTTCTTCCCTTGAGACGGTATTTCCCAAAGTGGTTCATGCGAACTCTCATGGGTCCATATTACTACTCAGTCCATAGTAAATAAAATAAATTTTGAGATGGCTTAGACAATTTTGAAGGGTTTAAAAAAGTTGTAATGAAATGTAAAATAGTTGTGATTCATTTTAATTTCAATAGAAGTTACAATATATATAACAATAAATAAATTAGTTGTCATTTTTCTGGCGTTCCAATAAGCTTCATCATGAAAAATAGAGATATTTTAAATAAGCGCTGGTGGTGACATCCAGATTTTCACAGACATAACACCAAAATAATCTCAAATCAATCGATCAGGCTCACTCATCTCCTATATAATAATAGCCTAAGCTATCTGTTCGTCGAATTTCTGAAGCGGTTGAACCTGGAATGGATAGAGGCATCCATACTGGATTCTTGATGAGTTAGGGTTAAAAAATTCAAAGCTAGTAAACTTTGTTTTCTCCTAAACTATATATCGGATTCTAAAATAAATTTGTATAAATATGCTTCATATCACAGCAAATATCTATCTATCTATATATATATATATATATATATATATATATATACTGACGTCTTTAAAGCGTTCGAAATCCATCCCTTCCTTTTCGAGCATTTATTGCCATTATTATAAGCCCTATTTCTCTTTTAAGAGTAAGAGATTAAATTTATCTTATAATATAGTTAAAATAGCATTTTCTACAGTATTATGACGTCATTCTTAAACATTCATTTTATCATTTATTAAATTATTTAAATATTATATAAATTATATAAATTATATTATATAAATATATATATTATATATATATTATATATATAATATATATATTTATTATATTATATTATATATATATTATATTATATTATATATATATTATATTATATTATATATATATTATATATTATTAATATATTATATTATTATATTATATAATTATATTATTATATAAATTATTTAAATTATTTAAATATTATTTAATATTTTTATACTTTTTTATCACTGAACTTAGATATTACGTAAATAATTTTCTTTTATATTTGGCTTAAATAATAGATTAGGTACATATGTGATAATTTTAAATTGAATCCTCGATTATTTTTTGTTGCAATGAAAATTTTATCACCGGTATTCACAACAAATTCTATCTACCTCCAGGGTGTAGTGGAAATGATAGTTTCATTCCTTTACTTCCATTAATTACTGTGAAAAAAAATGGGAAGAACTTAACGATAATTTCGACGTAGCTAAGAAAACTTTGAACTATCTTTCTAAATGAATTCAACGTGATTCTAAACTGCATTCACAGTATCGGGAGACTAGAGGTGTACAAAGATAAACAAATTACTGAGCGTGTACCAGATAATTCTCAGCCAAAAAACAAACCATTTTTTTTAACTGTCTTATAAGATATTTTACAATTCTGGAAGATTAAAAATTTTCCTGATTCTGCGACATGCTAGTCTTATAAGAAGCACTGAAAACTAGAAACACAATGGATAATTTCAATAGATATTGCTTTAAATATAAAAATGTTTTGTTCATGTTTTATTTTTACGTTACTGTTAAAAACTTCAAAGTTAAAATTATAATTTTGTTATTATATAGTTGTTTATGGCTGTTTTGTTTGGGGTTTCATGGCGAAGTGTTTGCTGTGGGAAGGCATCAATGGACATAAAAAGTTTGGGTTTGGTTTGGTTTGGTTTTGAGTGCTACGGTCTACTGTTTTGCAATACGAGAGCTAATGAGACCGGGACCTACAGCTTAAAGCCGATTCCGAACGGCTACGAACATCCATGTCACAGTGGAATTCGAACCCACGAACTCCGGTACCGAAGGTCAGCACCCTAACCAATCGGCCATCATTCGGCAAAAAGTTTGGGAATCAATAAGACAGTTTCACGCAACATCACTAACTACGTTAATGCCCTTTACAGTTCCTTTTGTAACAAATAAGCAACCAATATTTTGCCCTTTCATTTAAAATAGCAGTTAAAATTTTCATGAGTTTAGATGCCTTTTGCTGCATGAAATTCCCCTATGCTTTAGGACAGGGACGGCCAACACGTCGATCGCGAAGCGTTTTTTGGTCGATCATAGCCGACGGGAGACAAAATTAGAAAGAGCGAAAGAAGTTGTAAAATAATACGTATAATTTTTTTTTTCGATATTCTACCGGTATTATTGAGTCTGGCAGAGGAGTTGTAAAGACATTTGGAATGAGTTGTTTTATTACCGCGCATCGAAGCGCGCACAATTTCATCTAACACTGCATGTGAATCCCACAACCGTGCACTGAGATCGGGGATTTTTTAAGCAAGCGCCGCGCCGGTAGTATTTAGCTGTTTATTTGTTTACCTTGAGTGACAAGCAGTTTGTTCTATTTACCTGACTTTGTACAATTTGTGACTATTACTATTAAATTACTTGTGTACCTACCTACAGCATATTTTGACTTGAACTTTGGATAATTTTAAAAGTAAGTAGTTTGTTTATAAAGAATGTCATTTGCTGAATTAGAATCATATCTAGCAGTTAAATTTCATTTAATTATTTAAGTATGAATATTGTAGCTAGACCACTGCATTTTTTCTATGTTTTAAGTTAATATTAACTAATAGTATGCTTCTTTTGCATTTTAGCACCCATCAAAATGAGCAGTGAACGAAAAAAACCGAAGACTTATCATTTTCATGAAGAATGGGAACTTGATTACTTTTTTACCATGGTGAATGATAAATGTTGTTGCTTAATATGCAATGCCTCCATAGCGGTTACTAAAAAGGGTAATCTGGAAAGACATTTTTTAACTTCACATAACAAATATCAAACAGATTATCCACAAAATAGTGACTAATAAAATTAAAGAACTTAAGGCTCAATTAAGAGCCCAACAAAAATGTTTTAAAAAGCCCATGTTGACATCTCGTGTAGTGACTATTGCATCATTCAAGGTCAGCCATATGCTAGCAAAAAATCTCATAGTAGGGAATCTCATACCTCCTAAATTTTAGGAGGTATGAAACTCCCTAAACCATTACATAAACATTTTTGATAAACCAGTAATATTTGATTAAAAACTTAGGACTGATAGGTATTAACCAGATATCAAGTCCCTTCTAGCGAAAGCAATAAAATTTTTATTTCGCTCATTCATTTAATTTTCATAAAAGCTTTTTATTCACGATTGCCTCGTATTTATTATCACCGGATTGTATGGTATTTTTTAACTCTCCTACGATAAATTTCATTTTCTCATTTTATTTTATTCTTCTTAAGATAAAGCTTTTTATCCGAGAAATGATCACTAACTCCCTTTATTTTCCTCTCGGTAATCTGATATTCAGTACAAAGTTATTATGTTGAAACAGGTAGTGAAATAGAATACTTTTCTTTTTCCCGAATTTCCTAATCCTCTTTTCCGTTTAATGTACTTTCATGGCAGTTTGGATCCGTTTTCACTTACAGGCTCGACACAGCGAAAATGAAACATATTTTTCTTTTATAACGCTTTGAAGCACTCGTCCTGTTTCTTACAATGTGCTATCCGTATTTCATTTTATAGGTTCGTTTTAAAATAGCATTTAAGGTATCCGACTGGGTGTAAATGACGGTTTAGTTGAGAATTTAGGAATTTTTTTTACATATAGATTTATTTGAGGTACCATAATGTTTGTTTTCCAAAAATGTTTGTCTTTTGTCTTTATGATTTATGGAATTGAAGTTAAGACAACTTTTATGTTTGACAGAAAGCTGAACAGAAAGCATGGAAGCTGAATTTAAATAACGGGGTGTTTAAATGGATGGCAACGGCGTCGATATGATTATCTAAGAAAGTGAATTCGAGGATGGAGTCGGACAAAGATCCGCCGTGTTTATTAATGGCAGCTGGAGCACGTAAAATAGGTTTGTGGTTGCAATGTGCCCTCCAAGTTCAAATAGTGACTCTAAAGGTGGCACTCCAAGTCTGGCGGTCTTCTGCTTGGAATTTGCTTTGAAATTAATAAGACCGAGCTACGTTACTCGCGTTTATATCATTACGCGTGCTCACCGGGTGGTACGAAATGAGTAATAGCTTCACAGCCATGTTTGGTATAAAGACATAATTTGTATTGCCATCTGCACTGAAAAAAAAGTTTTAATAGATTTTATTTGTAAACTAATTGTTGAAATTAAATTTTATTTTAAAAATAGTCTTTTGCTGGTGATTTTAGTTTAATATAAACTTATAAAACTGGAGGTTTTTGAGTGGTTGCAAGAAACACTTCGTAGAAATGTTATACACCAAAATCATTAAATATGCATTTTTGAGAAACAATGTTCTGGCATTTTTTTCACTGAGGAATAACGAGGTTGCAAAAAAATTACTATTATTTTAATATGAAATTTATAGCAGATGATTTAATTAATAGTATGAGTGTAATGAGTTAAGAGTGTGATTGTAAAAGCAATTTTTTTTAAATTTACACTATTTTAATAAAATACTATGTGGAGTTTTTACAGAAAACAGCTAAATTATCACTTCTATGATTAACATATCTTATTTTAACATAGGTCTTGGATCTTGTTTCATTATGTTGTTGGTGTGTATGTTATCCAAAAAGAATAATTTTTGGTTTGATATATATTTTATCTCAAAACTTTAGCGGTATCAAAAATTTCCTTATTTTATGCCACAGGAAAAAAAAAAGTTTCTTGTATATCATTTTTATTTTTTTTTCTTTCTATCTGCTTTTATACGTGCAAATACTGTACAAACAATTATTAGCATATTATGTTTTGCTGTGTTCTCAAAATAAGGTATTCGAACTCAGTTATATTAAAAAGTCTCATACCTCCTTAAGAAAATCGGTACGTCCCCAATTTCTCCACGAGTATACTTGCTATCCTAATAACAATGAACAAAGTTTCAACGCTTTTCGTACATTACTTTTTACAGGGTTATTCGAAACATATTCGTTTTTCTTCAATTTGTTGACGGTCTCCTACTGGGTTTCGGTAAAAAATTATTAGTTGAAATACATGACGTTTACAATCTTGTTTACACGCCTGAGGTTTCAGGATAATTCCTCGTGTATTTTTCTAGATATTCAATAAAATGTCTAAACTCGCAAGTGACTGGTCATCATTAGCAATATAGTGTATACATACATATATATATATATATATATATATATATATATATATATATATATATATATATATATATATATATCTATATATATATATATGTGTGTGTGTGTGTGTGTGTGTGTGTGTGTGTGTGTGTGTGTGTGTGTGTGTGTGTGTGTAATGAGACTGACTTCTCGATGGGGGGTTGCAGTCATGGCCATAAAAATGATACCGTTATATTGTAAGGAAAATTCTCAGGGGTTTTCAAAACTTAAATCAAGGGTAAAAATTCCCGCGTCATTTTCCATTCCCCTTTTTAACCCTTAACCTAAATTGACCACTGGGGCTACAGGTTACGCCCTCAGAGAAGGGGCCTGGCCAATTATAAACCTACATGGCCCTAGCGGACAATTTAGGAAATTTCCAAATAAAAAGGAGATACACGCTAGCGGAGACAGATTTTTCTAGAGATATTTTCCCACAGATGTTGAACCAGGTGTTACGTGTCTTGTAATTCTCAGGGGTTTTCAAAACTTAAATCAAGGGTAAAAATTCCCGCGTCATTTTCCATTCCCCTTTTTAACCCCTAACCTAAATTGACCACTGGGGCTATGTAGGTTTATAATTGACCAGGCCCCTTCTCTGAGGGCGTAACCTGTAGCCCCAGTGGTCAATTTAGGTTAGGTGTTAAAAAGGGGAATGGAAAATGACGCGGGAATTTTTACCCTTGATTTAAGTTTTGAAAACCCCTGAGAATTTTCCTTACATATATATATATATATATATATATATATATATATATATATATATATATATATATATATACATATATATACATATATGACGATTTATAACAGTTAGTAAGAAACTGATCTGCTCTAAGACTTATTTAAATATTATTTTACAATTAAGCTTTAAAGTGGATTACTTTCAATACATATTCATTTCGATTTCTCAAGCCTGTAAGTGAAAATGAATCCAAACTACCATGAAAGTATACCATGCAAGCTACCATGCATATTCTATTTCTCTATCTTTTTCAGCATAATAATATATACTAAATATTAGTTCACCAGGAGAAAATAAGAAGGAGGCTATTGATCATTTCTCGGATAAAAGCTTTATCTTGGAACAATAAAGTAAAATGGGAAAATAAAATTTATCGTGAGAGGTTAAAAAAAATCATACAACCGGGAGATAATAAACACGTGGCAATGGTAAATAAAAAGCTTTTATGAAAATTAAATGAACTAGCCGAATAAAAGTTTTACGGCCTTGGATAAAGTGGCTTCGATATGTGGTTCATATTCATCAGTCATAGATTTTTAAACCTTTATATCCTAAATTAATTTACCATCCACTTTCTTACTGCATTTTTGCATCGTAAGATAAGTTTTAATCCCCTATATAATAATAGCCTAAGTTGTCTGTCCGTGAATTTATGAAGCGGTTGTACCTGGAATGGATACAGGCATCCATATTGGATTTTTTATGAGTTAGGGTTAACAAAATTCAAAGCAAGTTCGAAATCCACCCCATCCCCCCTTTTCGAGCGTTTAACGCTATTATTTCAAGTCTTATTCTCCCTCTTATTCTATACTAAATTCATTCTTGATATGAATTTAGTATAGAATAAGAGGGAGCAGCGA
Organism: Pardosa pseudoannulata; assembly: GCA_032207245.1. Classification (NCBI taxonomy): domain Eukaryota; kingdom Metazoa; phylum Arthropoda; class Arachnida; order Araneae; family Lycosidae; genus Pardosa; species Pardosa pseudoannulata. The sequence continues at coordinate 102,579,208 of CM063498.1, read as the reverse complement.
GGGCGGAGCATAATATTTAAACTGGACTGTGTTTACTCGATGCACATATACTCTAATTAGTTCCTTCACCATGTGTAGGCCTAGCACGTTCGGTAGAGGGTCTGCCCATTTCGTCGTCGTACTTCTCAAGTTGACAGTTCTGTCCCCGACACGGCCAAGCTTTTCTAAATGTCTAATTAATTTAATATTTTCTGCTTTTTCTTTTAAATTCTTATTCCTAAAGTTGTTTTATTATTTTCAAAATTGTTTTATCATTTTTAAAATAAATGTTTACTATTTTTTCAACTTTTTATGGCTTAAACTTTCTTCTCGTAATGTAATAATAGCCTAAGTTATCTGTCTGTCTGTCCTCTAATTTATGAAGCGGTTGGACCTGGTATGGATATAGCATCCATATTGGATTTTTGAAGAGTTAGGGTTAGCAAAATTCAAAGCGAGTCAAGTTTACTTTTCCTAAACTATAGATCCTATTCTAAAATAAATTGGTATGAATAAGCGTCGTATCACAGCGAAAAATACTGTCATATTTAAAACGTTCAAAATCCACCTCGTCCCCCTTTTCGAGAGTTTAACTCTTTAAAGCCCGAGTCATTTTTGTCGATGACATATCGATGAATATCTTAAATCTAAGTTATTATGGACTGCACAGAATAAAATAAACATGAAGTTTAATGAACTTTGAGTACAACAACATGTCATACCAGTGATCAATTATCGGTTTAAATATCCTACGATGCCATTTAGGAAAAAACAAAAACTTCGTGAAAAAATGTTTTTGGTATTACATGTAAAATAAGTACTGTAAAATGATGTTTTATAATACATAAAACAGTTTGTCATGGTTTCAGTCTATGTACCTATCGAAAAAAGTAAATTTATTTGCGCTGTTCGGAAAATAACAAAGTGTCGATCCAAATGGAAAATTTATAGGTAACAGAAATTCTTTGAAAATGTTTTAGATCGTTTATAATATTGCTCTCTACCTACTCTTAAAAGGAAAACTCCTTGTGAGATAACATAAAAATTTTACAGGCTATTTTTTAGCGGTATGTAAAATGCGACGCTAGGCATTAAAGGGTTAATGCCATTATATCAAGCCCTATTTTAGGAGCAGGCGATTAAATTTATCAATTTATCACATAATAAATAGGTTAAAATAATAATTTTTCTAACATTAGGACATCATTCCTTTAAATATCTCATTTAATCATTTCTTATTTTAAATTATTTAAATATCGTCTGAATTATTTTCATAAGTTTTATCCTTAAACTTAGATATTACCTAAATAATTTTCTTTTATATTTGGCTTAAATAATAAATTAGGTACATATTTGATAATTTTAATCGATTATTTTTGTAGAAAGATAATTCTCTGCCAAAAAACAAGCCATTTTTTTTACCTGATTCATAGAGTACCTTTACAATAGTGGAAAATTAAAACTTTTACTGATCCCGTCATATGACGGGCTATATGCTAGTAGAGAATAATCATAGAAAAAAGAAAATTATTTTTTATTGTATTTTAGCAGTTAATTTTGCAACTGGTACTTTCTAGTACCAACATATATTTTTGACTCTATGACAGAATATAAAAAGTTAAATTATGAATAAAACAAATGAAATGCTTACTTGCGAAGTATGGAAGTCTCTAAAAAATAATAGTACCAAATAACTGGTAATAACCACTAAATTTACTCAACTGAACAACACGTGTATCAACTCTACCACAAAATAACCTTCGAATGCAGCTGGCCAGTTATAAAATCCCTACTATTCGAATAAAAAGGATTCCTGATTGGTGCTGTCATTTCATTTCTGCTGTAGAAAACGCATCGTTTATGTCCTTATGAGTACCGTCAGAAAAAACGGCTTTATTAGGAATATATAGGAGTTTGATTAAAGCGGTACTTATAAGTACCGTCAGGATAAAAAGGGTTAAACCAAGAATATATGTAATATGGGCGAAACTCATTCAAAAACACAACACATTTTATTTCTGGTGAGATACATGAAATCCATACAACAGGCAAACACTTTTACAACCTCGTTGGCATAGACAATTTGATCCCGCACATACGCTTTTCAAGTAGGGATTCCTCAGGTAAAAAGACTGCGAATAATCCCTAAGCACAATTGATCACATGATAAAAAAAATATCTATGTTTAAAGAGAACGCGATAACTAATGGCTAAAGTCGTACAGACAGAGGCTGAATTAAGTCTATAGCGTGTCTGGGGGAGAAAAATCAGGATTACCGAGCAAACCCCGAACTTACTTTATGAAAAAAAAGGTAAATTAAATTAATATTAAAATACGTAAAGAAGGGACTTTCATATTACATATATGTACGTATATTATCGATGTAAATGCATCCTTATATGCTAGTGCCGGGAAACCTTTTCACCATTACAGTCAGCATTTAAATGCGGTATCAATAAAGGACACAGCTTCTGTTGATAGACCTATAAATTCAATTTTGTGAAATTTTCATATAATTTTTTTACAGTTTTATCAATTTATTGGATTATATAGAAATAAAACAAAAGACAATAAGTCACTTGTTTATTATTAAACATAAAAAGTTGCAGGATAAAATATTTTGTATTCACAGAAAGGTAATAACCTGTTATAATACTAATCTCTCATTATTTTTAATAAACTCACTAAGCATGTAAAGAACACTTTAAACAAAAACAATAAAGTGGAAGTATTTTTAAATAAATTTATTACATTATAAAGAAATTCAATAGAAGAATAAGAACATTTAAATATAAAAAGCTACCACATCAAAAATACTCTTATTCTATTATTATTATTATTATATTAAAATATTATATACTATTAATATTGTATATATATATATATATATATAAATATTATATATATATATATATATATATATATATATAATATATATATATATATATGTATAATATATTATATATATATATATATATATAATATATAATATATATATATATATATATATATATATATATAATATTAATATTATATATATATATATATATATATATATATATATATATATATATTATATACATCTAAAATACTATTATATAAAAATATATATTATTAATATTATATATATTTTATATAATATATATATGTAATATAATATATATATATATTATATAATAATATTTTAAAAATTATTATTATTATTATTATATCATTATTCTATTATTTTTCCAATTGTCGTAACCTACATAATGAAATATTATTATAAAAGCTTTTATGAAGGCAGCAGAAAAATCTCACAGAAGCCTTATGCGTCTTCAAGGCCGCACGTTCATTCTATGGAAATACATTAGAAATAAATTTAATAATATTTACATTTACAGAGAACATAGAACAAAAATATGGTCAAAAGATCAATTTTTTGCATTGTCTCAAATTATCGTTAATTAACTTTCTAAAGTTTTCCTTTTAACAGCATAGTTTTGATTAGACATAAAGATAAAAAGTCCTGTGTCCTCTTTAAAGTAAAGATTTCGTTACATCATTAATAATGGTCCAACTTTTTAAAAAATTATTTCGTTTAGTTATATATAGCAATAGATTTTTATTAAAACGCAAAATATTTACAAGTTTTTTGTGAAGATAATCCAATTAATAAAGGAATTTTTTTACCACTATCTGTGGCTTCAATATTGTTTCATCATGTGTTAAAAATATGCGCATTATATATATATATATTATATATTATATATAATATATATATATATTTATATATAGATATAAATATATAGATTATATTATATATATATATTACAGGGTTTTCCCAAATCGACGACCGCATAAACTCTGGCACAGCTAGTTTCCTCGTTTGGAGTACATAAAAACTTCATAAAGAAGTGTTCCTGT
>CM063498.1:102493676-102573676 GCA_032207245.1 Pardosa pseudoannulata | reverse complement strand
ATATATATATACATACATACATATATATATATATATATATATATATATATGTCTGTATATGTATATATATAATCCAGAAATTCTAAAACGACCAGTTGCATTTGATTATTGTGCCTATTCTTTTTACTTGCCTGGGCTACTGGGCCCGGAGAAAGCTATGCAGCTAGACAATGATGAATAACGTTGCAGTCGGGCCAGATTGAAGAGAAGCACAAGTTTAAGAACAACTTAAAACTTTATTGAGGAGCTGCTAAACGGACATCTTTGCCAGTCATCGATAGACAAGAGAATGATACGAAAAACACTTTGCTCGAACAGAGGTGTACCCCAGAGCGAGACAGATAGAATTTTCCCAAGGGACAAGTAACTTAGTCATCGAATTTAACTGTTAGATCAGGGGAAAACTAATTTGCAACAGCTGGAGAATGTGCTGAATGGACAGAAAATTTACATCTATTGCACCGAAAGCTCTGGGAAATGTGTTGGAGGAATTTTAAGTCGAAGACACTCCTTCGATTAAGACATCTTGTGTCTGGGAAAATAAGATTTTAAGGAATTAGAAGAGGAGAGAGGAGGGTATTACTTGCCAGGGCTACTGGGCAAGGAGAAACTTATACAGTTAGAATAATTAATAATGTTGCAGTCGGGCCACATTGCAGAGAAGCATAATTTTGAGAACAATTTAAATCTTTATTGAGGAGCTGCTAAAAAGACATCTTTGCCAGTCAACGGCAGATAAGAGAATGGCACGAAAAACACTTTGCTGAAACAAACAGGTGTACCCCAGAGCCAGACGGATAGAATTTTGGGAAAGGACTTACTTAGTCAGTGAATTTAACTGCTATATCAGGGGGAAAACTGGACCATTTGCTAGCAACAGCTGTGAAATGTTTTGAATGGACAGAAAATTTGCATCTATTACACTGAAAGCTCTGGGAAATGTATTGGGGGAATTTTAAGTCGAGGACACTCCTTTGATTAAGACATTTTGTGGCTGAGAAATTAATATTTTAAGTAATTAGAATGGGAGACAGTAGGTTTTTAAGGAAATATTACAGTAAAATGATTTTGATATATAATATATATATATATATATATATATATATATATATATATATGCTCGAGCAAAGTACGGAGTTTCAACTAGTATTTTTTAATTGCAAAATACTATCTCTTTCTGTGTCACTAGAGTTACCCAAATAACATATTGGAACTATAGGTAAATCGGTGACTGACTTAAACATCTAAAACATCGAAACAAAAAAGCAATAGGGGATTTATTTTCCTTATCACTGACTTCAGATAGATGAACTGGGTATCCCCTTCCATTTGCTGAAATATATCCTCCATTATAATTTCTCCATTTTTTTAACTTACTTTACATCCATCTACCCCTCTTTGTCTGTCATTTCACATCTTCTCATTCTCTTCTCCTCCCCCCCTGATTACCTGTCTATGAATATTCATGAATAACAAACGCAATTTTGGACCCAAAAACTCGCATACTCCTATCTGCTTCGACTGCGTGTAATTAGATGCATATTTAAACTTCTAAGTTGGAAAGCGAAGTAAAACCATACGAGTACAAAGCATTATTTGAACGAGGGGGGTAAAAAAATGCTCCCTTTCCTTGCTTATTAGAATTTGATCTATAGACGCGGGTGGGGCAGAGATGATTGGTTAGATGAAAAGAATATTTGCATCACTCTTTTTTTCCAAATGTATGAGTTATCCGATGAAAAGAGAGCTCTAAATGCTATGTGAGATTTCTTGGGGAAACAATACGGCATAAGATCCCTGCTTAAAAAGTGAAAGGGATTTTTTTTAAACATATGCGTGTTTAAAAGTTTTTTTTTAACTAAACACGAAACTAGCACGTATTTCTTAAAACGCATGAAGAAACCTAGCAATTTCGGATCATAATCATAGCTTTCCTCAACTTGAGGGAGTCCTGTTTTATGACTTGGATACTAAACCAGTTATCATAGACTTTAACATGTGTCATTATATCTATGCTTCTTTATCATTCCTTACAATAACCTTTCTCTCGTAATATCAAAAGAGATTCGTACTACATGCAGTAGACTCTTTGCGTAGAATTTGAGTTACAGTGTTTAGATAAAGATGCCGGATCAATCAACCAAATGATCACTTCCGCCAAGAAGAACAACTTTTCTCATCTGATTTTGATTTCATAGGATTACTATTTTGGTGGAACTAGTGTCCTGGAAAATTGACCTGTACATTTCTTTTTTTTTATCTTTTCCTTCCATCTTTTTCTCCTTGGGAGAAACTGAATTATTTTTTAATTTAAATACTTATAAAAATTTCATTTATGTAGACGTTATGAATTCCTTCATCTACCCAAACTTAGGTTGTTAAAAGGGGACAGTATTCATTTTTTTATAAGTAACCTTTTCATTGCTTTCCATATTTTGAAGCCTTTAATTTAACTTACTGAGAACTACGAGGCACATCCAGAAAGTAAGTTTCCCTATTTAAAAAGAAAACAGAACTCATACTTTCACGGACATATTTATTGGCAACAAGTACAGCATGTTTCAGCTATTTTTCGACATAGCTACCACCAGAATTGAGACACTTGTCGTATTATGGGATCAACTTTTGTATATCTCTGTCGTAAAACTCTGTCGCCTGTGAAGGGAACCAGACTTCTTGTCCCAGAACACCGTACACATCCCTTTCGACAACCCGCCGACAAAGTCTGCTTGAATTTGGTCCTGACCGAAGATCACTATGATCCTAATGCATTGACTGCTGCTTGGTTTCCGGGGCAAAGTGCGAAATCCAAGTCTCATTACCCATGACGATCCTGTCGAGGAACTCGTCGCCGTCATCGTGATACCGAAGCAGAAATGTCAGTGCTGCTCCTAAGCGTTGAATTTTGTGTTCGGGTGTCAGTTTCGGGTCATAGATCTGACAGAGCTGACGATAAATTTCAATTGGCGCAATGCTTTGTGCATTCAAGATCACCTACCGAACCTTGCAGGCGGCGGGAGGATGAATTAGAGTTTCCAATTCGGACCACTGCTACCCCGCTACTGGAAAGAATCGAGACTTGTCCAGCTGGCATATGAATAATACGTCATAGATCTGTTACGCACGAGCAATCGACATGGCTAATTACATTTACTTTAATGGGGAAAACATAGGGAAACTTACTTTTTGGATGAGTCTCGTAAATAACTCTACTTTTCTATTTCATTTTTACCTTCATTCTAATATTGAAAATTTTTGTTATTTTCTTTTTACAATCAACCAATAGAGCAAATTTTTACCCTGTACAGTAAAGGTGAGTACCTGGGTAGTTAGACCCGTCATGGGTGCTCGCTTAAAAATCTGATCTTTTCATCATACCTTGAGAAATAAATATCTCCTAATTCTCGGTAAATTGCTCTACATTTGGTTACACCTTCTCCAGTAATGCGAAAATGGAAATGGGGATTGTTACATTTTTTAACAAAGTCAAATGAATAACACTTAAAAGAAAGAAAACATGTTTGAAATAATTGTTATGAATTTCATATCTACTTTAGGACGATATTTTATCAAAAATTTTAAAATGTCTATAAAATAAAACTAAATGCCATAACAGATTGCGCATGCTTCTTTTAAATGTTAACCGCATGGTTGAGGATAATATTTTAAACACCACTTTCTGACATTTTGTCTCTCTTTACAATTGTAAATTACTTTAATGGATCTAATTTTACTGGTGACAGCTGAAGAACAGTTACTCAACTCTTTAGTTGACGTGGAAGACAAGCAATAGATAATCCACAGTCTATTCGTGGAATTTCTTTACGCTCTTTGCGAAATTTATTTTCCATTGAACGAATTATGCCAACGTATTGAGTCATTTTCCATTTAACAGCTTCTCAGCAAGATCGTTGATATATATAATCCTCATCCCTAACATCACTTACATCACTGCTGAAGGAATCCTCACTTTCGAATTCTCTCAATCAGGTATGTCTGTGACGTGGTGCACTGTACTCAACTTTGTGCTTTACTAAGGTTAATTAGATTCATATTCTATTGTTTAAAGTGTATTGAACGGCTGTGGACAAATTTATCCTGAATGTCATTTCAGCACAAAATTCCAGTCTACACAAACGTCATAAAATATTCCAATTAACGAGGAGTAGATCTGATCTGCTCAACGCACTCATAATAAAGTGATTTTAAATTCTGCTGTTTAATAGTCACGATTATTTCTTGATTATGTGTTTAATAATAATTACCTACTTAATCTCCATGAACCATTTCTGAAAACCATAGATACATGATGACACAAACATAGCCTTTAATGTATGTGTCTTAAGTACTCTGTGAGACATATGGTTATTGTACCAAAGACCAGTCCTGAAAAATAGCTGAAAATTTTTATTATGGATGAATTGTAGACATGAGAACTTTTCCTCGTTAGAGACTAAGAAGTTTATTTTATTCCGAAAGGGAAAGATTTCTTCATAAACGACATGACTTTACCAACTTTCAGCTATTTTTCGGGACTGGTCTTTGATACAATAACCATATGTCTCATAGAGTACTTAAGACACATACATTAAGGGTTATGTTTGTGTCACCCCGTATCTAAGGTTTTCAGAAATGGTTCGTGGAGATTAAGTAGGTAATTATTATTAAACACATAATCAAGAAATAATCGTGACTATTAAACAGCATAATTTAAGGTCACTTTATTATGAGTGCATTGAGCAGATCAGATCTACTCCTCGTTAATTGGAAGATTTTATGACGTTTGTGTAGACTGGAATTTTGAGCTCAAATGCCATTCATGATAAATTTGCCTACAGCCATTTAATACACTTTAAACAATAGAATAGATATGAATCTAATTAACCTTAGTAAAATACAAAGTTTAGTATACTGCACCACGTCACAGACATATGGTTATTGTATCAAAGAAAAGTCCTGAAAAATAGCTGAAAGTTGATAAAGTCATGTCGTTTATGAAGAAATCTTTCCCTTTCGGAATAAGATAAACTTCGTAATCTCTAACGAGGAAAAGCTCTCAAGTCTACAATTCATCCCTAATAAAGTAGCCCGAAGTTCTTTTAATTAACAAGAACAAATATAAACTGATAATAAGCCCTCCATATTTCAAAAAACTAAGTAAAAATTATGAATCTTGACAAAGCATATCTGAAAGCTTCACACAAGTGCTAGATACAAATATCGTCTTTAGCCATTTTTCGCGAATAATTACAACGGGATTTATATCTTTTAGGTCGGTAATGCCAGAAACAAAAGACAAAAAAAATTTTGAACAAAAATTCTGTTAAATTGAGCAATTGAACGCTTCTCTTTTACAGAAAAATCTCAATAGTAACAGGTGTTTGGTATCATTTGTTTTTAAAAAGAATGTTCTTTTGAATCGGAAATAACTTAAATTCTTTCCTTTTAAATCATTGAGGCCATTTTTATCCTCGCGGGCATGTAGAAGAAATAAATTAATTCGCGTCTTTACGAAGTCTTTGCAGAAATTTTTCGCTGTTTGCTGTAGAAGCCTGGCAAAAGCTTTTTCTTCTCGAATTGTCATGGAAACGTTCCGCTCATTCTTTTCGTAATGTGTACGCGAAACAATTAGATAACAGATGGCCAAGATGGAATTTTATTCGGAAAAGAATTGCCATAAAAAGCTGGAGAGACTTTTATCCGGTTACGTGCATACTGTATATGATATATGTATATTTATTTGACTTGTCTATGTCTACAAACAGAAGAGCTGTGATTAGCATGAATAAAATATTAATACATGTTAAGTAAAATTGGATAAATATATAAATGATTTTACATACCTTTGGGTTTTAATTCCCCGTATTTCTGCTCCCATAAAATCCGGGTTTTTTTTTCCAAGAACGAAAACATTGACATCATGTCAATTTTGGGAGGTTGTCCGACTGTCCTTTGGTAAATCCAGGTAGAAGAGACATTTATAACAAATTGAGATAATTAAGCTATCGAGATCGATAAAATAAACCTTCAGGTTTAAATAAAAACAAATTTTGATAGCTAGAAAATTCCAAGAACTTGTATAAACAAAATCGAAAAATAGTGCTCGCTTACAAGCAATAAGAAAATATTGGAAAACGTGAACGATGACGTCACAACCAACCACGGAGCATTTTGATGTCACAAGTTTTTCGCTTAAATTTAAAACTAATTTTTAAATGGATGGAACCAGTTTTTTACATTTTTGAGAACATTTTTGTAATTTACGAGTCTGGAATTATCAGAAAAGTACTAAGTTGTTCGAATACCCCACATTTGCAAATTCCTCATTATTGTTTGTTTTAATAAATTATGTTTATGTTGATTTGTTATAATAAATTATGTTAATTTTTGTACATATATATTATTTTTTTTCCTTTTTTTTTTCTTAGAATCCGATAATTAAATAGAACTCTATACTATCTGCTTTAAAACCAAACTACCAAGCGCCAAGTATGTGTCATGACTGAAAAATAGTCCCAGAATGACAATGTTGCCTAGGCTCGATTTAGCCTTAATCCGTCACTGGTTGGAATGACGGCATGTGGCTATGAAGGAATATATGCCTACACTAGTGCAAAGCTGCAATAATGGAAAATGTGCCAATATTCAATTCAGTGAAAGGTTTTGTAAAATGGCAAAACATTGAAAGTTGCTGTGGGAAAGAGGTATGGGTGAAACTCGCTGTACAACTAACACCTCATAGTGAGTGTTAGGTTATACAATGTCCGGGTTCGAATACTGATACGCACATGAATGTTCTTACCATTCGGAATTGGCTATAAGCTGCAGGTTGTGGTGCAGTTTGTCCTGTTGTACAAAAATATTAACGGTACTGTCTTAAACCAAACCTTGCCACGCAGAACAAACAGAAATTTTTGCAAACTTTTCTCATAGAATAGCCCATATTTTAAAAATGTAATAACTCAAACTTAAAATGTTGATGCATCTCAAAAACTAAAAATGCAAAACCTTTGGTACATTATGTATTTATTACAGATAAATGAGGCAAAATAAAATAATTTTAACATCTTAACAAATTTCACTAAATATGTCAAAAAAATCAACATTTTTTTCAGAAACTCATTTCGCCTTAAAAAATTCATTTTTGATGAATTTTTTAAAAAGATTACAAGATTTTTAAAAACGCTGTAACTTTTAAAAAATTACCAGGTTTTTTCATCTAAAGAAGTTATATATTTAAGTAACATAAACACTCCAAATGAATAACATAAAATTTATTTACCCTCAAAATACTTTTAAAAAAGTATATGAGAAACTAAATTTTTATATCAAATCAAAGTTTAATATAATTTTTATTCTGTAAACTTAAAACTTTAAAGTTATCAGATATTTTTTAATTGAAAAAATTCAAGCTTTTAATAAACCAAAATGTTTAAAAAATTCCCTTTATCAAGCTATAAAGTAAAATATATGGATCATGTTAATGTAATTGAGGTTCGCAGAAATAAAAAGGATAATTAGCTTCTAATTGATATAAAAAAATTAGTTTCTAATTTACAAATTCCAAAAATTTATTTTATAGGTAAGTGGAATTTTTTCCCTTTTTTTGTTTCATGTATACTTTTTATGTGTTTATTAAAATTTATTGCTTGATAAAACCAAACTAAATATTTTTAAAAATCATAGCTTTATTAATGACCTGGGAAAAAAGTCATTCTAAACAGAGAACTTTAAATTTGATACTGGATTTTTATAAGCTGTTTTAGTAAGTCGTTTTTTGCTCTAAAGGTAAAAACTTTGCCCTTGTAAGGTAATACATATCAGACGATAAAACATGCTTCCTCGATTTTTAAAAACTGTATAACACATTAAACTAATTTTTGAAATACAAAGAAGTCCTGATATACTTTGTCAGAAAGAAAATTCTTTTGCCTGGACAGAGGGGGGAAAAGGGAGAAATCCTTAAAATAAAAAGGGCAGAGAAATTAGTATAGAAAACTAAACATGCTCACAGGATATGTGATCCTTTTTTTAGTTTTAATTTATTCTAAAATATATTTATATAAGCAGGCTTTATTTAGAACAATCGAATTTTTTTTTATGTCTTACAAAACTTTTTTTAATGTGAAAATAAAATTTTAAAAATGCCTTCATTTTTAAAAACCTCTTTTTGTTCTCTCTCAAAAAATACTAATTGGTATATTTATTACAAATAAGAGCTTTTTCCCATTAAACTGAAATTTATAGCTATTTGTCAAATATTCCCCATAAAAACATTTCACCTATTGTTGCATGGTTTTAAACCATTTATTTTCTCTGTTCTCTCATGAAACTATCGAAGACGTTCATCTACAAAAGGAAAAATGCTGTAAAGAAATTGCCAGGAAATCCCTAAACCCCTTGTTTGTTTTCTAAAGACGTAATCATTTCCGGAAAAATAAAAAATCGACTTAAAATTTTTCTGGACTTAAAATCCTTTTCGATGCATTTTATGGTCCGTCGTTTGTTTTCTTTTATTACCATTTCATGAGGGAGAAAAAAAGTGCTAACTCAACTTCTGATAAAAACTTCGGAAGGATATTCCTTCTATTTCTTTGCCACTGCCTTTCAAAAGAATTCTGTCATGGAAATTGAAGGATGCCATCTCAGCGTAGGAAACGTTTCTAGCTCTTGATGTGGAAACAGATGGTCAGTGGAGGAGGTCCTTCAGAGGCGTGTAAGCAAAGCTAAAAAACTGGACATAACCGCTGTACCGAACAAGAAAGAGCTTTCATTTCTTTTTATTTCTTCAAGTGCGTATTTTCTGCACAACACATCCATTGTACAGTGAGATATAGATTTATACTACGTTCAACTGGAGAGCAGAATTTTATTATGTGCCGTAAATAGTGTGAAGTAGAACTTTTTCTTTTTGGGGGATGTTAATTCATATGTGGTGACACGGCATCCTAAATATAGTCAAACTATAGAGTTAATAAACTGGACATAACCGCTGTACCGATCAAGAAAGGGCTTTCATTTCTTTTTATTTCTTCAAGTGCGTATTTTCTGCACAACACATCCATTGTACAGTGGGATATAGATTTATACTACGTTCAACTGGAGAGCAGAATTTCATTATGTGCCGTAAATGGTGTGTAGTGCAAGTTTTTTCTTTGGGGGGGGGATGTTAATTCAAATATGGTGGCACGGCGTCCTAAATATAGTCAAACTATAGAGTTAATAAACTGGACATAACCGCTGTACCGAACAAGAGAGGGCTTTCATTTCTTTTTATTTCTTCAAGTGCGTATTTTCTGCACAACACATACATTGTACAGGGAGATATGGATTTATACTACGTTCAACTGGAGAGCAGAATTTCATTATGTGCCGTAAATGGTGTGAAGTACAAGTTTTTTCTTTGGAGGGGGGGGATGTTAATTCAAATATGGTGACACGGCGTCCTAAATATAGTCAAACTATAGAGTTAATAAACTGGACATAACCGCTGTACCGAACAAGAGAGGGCTTTCATTTCTTTTTATTTCTTCAAGTGCGTATTTTCTGCACAACACATACATTGTACAGGGAAATATAGATTTATACTACGTTCAACTGGAGAGCAGAATTTCATTATGTGCCGTAAATGGTGTGAAGTATAAGTTTTTCTTTTGGGGGGGGATGTTAATTAATATGTGGTGATACGGCATCCTAAATATAGTCAAACTATACAGTTAATAAACTGGACATAACCGCTGTACCGAACAAGAGAGGGCTTTCATTTCTTTTTATTTCTTCAAGTGCGTATTTTCTGCACAACACATCCATTGTACAGGGAAATATAGATTTATACTACGTTCAACTGGAGAGCAGAATTTCATTATGTGCCGTAAATGGTGTGAAGTATAAGTTTTTTTTTTTTTTCATATGTGGTGCACACGGCGTCCGAAATATAGTCAAACTATAGAGTTAATAAACTGGACATAATAGCTGTACCGAACAAGAGAGAGCTTTCATTTCGTTTTATTTCTTCAAGTGCGTATTTTCTGCCCAACACATACATTGTACAGTGAGATATAGATTTATACTACGTTCAACTGGAGAGCAGAATTTCATTATGTGCCGTAAATGGTGTGAAGTACAAGTTTTTTCTTTGGGGGGGGATGTTAATTCAAATATGGTGACACGGCGTCCTAAATATAGTCAAACTATAGAGTTAATAAACTGGACATAACCGCTGTACCGAACAAGAGAGGGCTTTCATTTCTTTTTATTTCTTCAAGTGCGTATTTTCTGCACAACACATACATTGTACAGTGAGATATAGATTTATACTACGTTCAACTGGAGAGCAGAATTTCATTATGTGCCGTAAATGGTGTAAGTACAAGTTTGTTTGGTTTTTTTTTGGGGGGGGGTGTTAATTCATTTGAGGTGACACGGCATCCTAAATAAAGTCAAACTATAGAGTTAATATTAGTTGTAATTATCGTTCTAATACTAATTTTCAGGTTATACAGTGGACTCGGCTTAATGTGATCGCGGTTAATGTTACAATCGCTTATCGTTATCGAAATTACTTGGTCCCGATTTTCTCTATTCATTTGTATGTTAAAATTATCGCTTTATGTGATAGTTACATCGGTTAATGTTATCAGTTTTCAAACCTCATTTTAACTGGCAAAAGAATATTCACAATATATTCAAAAGGAACTCATTCTTTTCTTTTCCTTTGCTGTTGTTTGAATTTCCGAGAACTCTCCTCCTCAAACTAGGGAAATGGGAAATGAACAAAGGAGTGGGAAATTACAGGTGCCTGGATTTTTTCAGAAATACGTGGACCCTGCTGGTGGTCAATGGTTGTCAGATAAGCAGAAGGCAACACATTCTAATCGGAACTGAGAAGGAGAGTATTCACATTTTATGTCTTGCTCGCTTACATACAGCTTGTCGATATGGAAGCCAGAAAGCGAAATGACTTAACATTAAAACAAAAGATCGAGCTTCCCCATTAACAGAATCTGAAGTCTGTTAGATTGTCGTAGGAAAACAGGCAAATGACGGAACTAATGGAACTTATGAGTGAGATGAAGAATCTCTTGATATTGAGCCACCTCCTACAAGTGCTGAAATGAGAAATGCATTGAAAGTATTGAAACGTGGAGTACAACACCGCTCCAATGACTTTAAAAAACATTATGATTACAAACAATTTATCAATGAGATTCTTAAAAAAATTGTAAGTAGTCAACAATTGATCGATTTTTTTTTAATTATGTATACAATTCTTATGTTTTAAATGATAATATACAATACATAAATATAAGGTGAGTTTTTTCATTTTATTTAGTACCTGTGAATTAAAGGGGTGAGGGTAAAATTTATCTAATTTTGCATACCGTTTATTGTTATCAAAATCACTGTGTCCCAAACTGATCACATTGAGCGGAGTCCACTGTAATTATAGAATTCAACCCAAAACATAGGCATGTCCCTATTTTCAAAAAGTGCGATAATTTACCTCTTGGCAGAGTCTGATTTACAAAAAAAAAGGGACCCTATGCTTAGTGCAAATTGAGGCCTTTACTGGTATACTCAAGGCAGTGTAGCAGGGCCGTAACTAGGGCTTGGCAAACGTGGCATTTGCCACGAGCGCATCGGTCATAGAGGCAGAGGGCCCTGTGAAATCTCCCCTTTGTCCGAGAACGCGGCAAAACAGCTGATCGGAGTACACCTGTTTACCAGGACAATAGAGTGTCGCAGAGACTCGGATCTCGACAATCGGAATAGACGAATATGCCCCTGATGGATCTCGTCAATGAATGCTCAGAAATTCCGTAAAGGGACAGCCAGCGAATGAGAATTCAGCTAAAAAATATAACTGTAACTTTAGCTGGAGTTCTCAAGTAACTGGGGTCTTAACTGACCCAAAAAACAGTTGTCGGGACAGTAACTGACCCCAAGGTATAAAAAAGTCTATAATTTTGCGACTCGGGGCTTTTTCGTCCTTTTTTACATAGGTGTGTTGACCTCGTGGAGGCTTTCGCCTTTTTTTTTTTACCGGAGCCAGCTTTCTAGTTCGGGAGATTCGTAAAGTCCGCTCATATAGGGAGCGGCAGAGTCTCGGATACCGAACGGGGGATAAATTGGGTTTGATTGCACCCTGAAAAGCCTCCCCACTTGTAAGAGATTATCAAATCTCTCTTTTTTTTTTTTTTTTTTTTTTTCGACTGTGATCATCGTGAGGAAGTTTTACCGGCAACCATCCTTAGCAGTTCTACATGATTTGGGAATGAACATTCCTTTGTAAATAGCTGTAGTTAATCAAGAATAAAAGTAAATTTTCAATTTTATCTTTGACTATGATTCATTCTTGAAGTTACCTTTCACTCGAGAATATTAAAGGCGTGCGTCACAGCACGATGAATGCAAAATTGGGCCCAGGGCCTAGGAGTATTTCGGGCCCTTTCCCTACCCTCCTTTCAAGGCAAAAAAAAGTTTATGAAAGAGGATACAAATGAATATTTTTGGAGGAAAGGTTATATTATTTTTTTAAGTTTACATACCTTTGTAGTACAGTCGAATGCCAAAAATCTGTGACTGGAGTGATGTAAATAAGTAAACTGGAGTGTGTTTTAGATAAAATTGTCAACATTTTAACTGTTTTTATTTAATTTCTGAATAAGGTTTCGTGAAATATTACTCTAAAAGTTAACAAAGAACATTTTCAAATTTTGTTAATTAAATTATACAAAATTTAATAATTAAGTACCAAATAGACGAATATAATTGACGAATAAAATTACCAATAAAATATACCAATTGACGAATAAAATATACCAATAGACGAATAAAATTGTCAACATTTTAACTGTTTTTATTTAATTTCTGAGAAAGGTTTCGTGAAATATTACTCTAAAAATTAACAAAGAACATTTTCAAATTTTGTTAATTAAATTATACAAAATTTAATAATTAAGTACCAAATTTTAGAGAACCCCTAAAATTAGGTGGCCCAGGGCACAGGCCCAGTCAGCCCGTGCTTTAATCAGGCCCTGCATAGGGCCGCCGCACCGTGAGGAAAATATGTGCGAAAGAAGACGATTCACCCCAAGTAGAAATAAGGAAAAGTTGAAAAATATATTTTTTTTTATTATAGAATCAGATTTTATTTTTAAAAACCAATGTGTTTAAAAATTACCATTTTATAAATTTTCTTACTTTTTAAAAATGCTCCTAGAGACTAAACTTGTTATAGATTCTTCCAAAATGCTTACCAAACACTTCTAATATGCCTTTATATAAATTCGGGTATTCGTTTTAAATTCTGAATTTATTGATAAAGTTATTAAAAATGAATTGATAAAGCTGTTAAAACTAAATTTAAATTTAGAAAATAATCATTTTTTATGAAAATTCAACGTGCAAATAAAAAAAAATATTCCCCTCAAATAAATTATACAGTTTATCACTAAAATAATACTTCTAGAGCGTTCGAAAATATTTCTAGGTATTAATAAAATAAATATAGAACGAAAAATTAAAAATTAATATGCTAAGAACATTTTAAGAACTAACAAAATATTTTGAGTTCATTCAAAATATATGATATAGAAAAAAAAATTGACATATTTTTCCCATTATAGTGAGTGGTAGGGGCGCAGATCAGTTTTTTCCACTGGCGCTATAGGACCTAGTTACACCCTTGCAATGTAGCAATGCTTTTTGAAGAATAATATAAATTTGCAGCCTTTTGGAGCAGGGCTTTAACTTGGGCTTGGCAGAGGTGGCATTTGTCATTGGTGAATCAGTTTTAGGGGCACCGCACCGTGAAGAAAATGGGGTCCGAAAGAGGACGATTCGCCCCAAGTAGAAATAAGGAAAAGTTGAAACAAAATTTTTCTTATTATAAAATCCAATGTGTTTAAAAAGTATTTTTTATAAATTTTCTTATTTTTTAAAATACTTTTAGAGACTAAATGTATTATAAATTCTTGCAAAATGTTTACCAAAATCTCCCAATATACCTCAATATAATTCTGGGTATTCCATTTAAATTTTGAATCTATTAAAGCTATTAAATATATATGTGTAAATATGTGTGATTATATACATATATATATTTACATATAGATACACACACACACACACACACACACATATATATATATATATATATATATATATATATATATATATATATATATATATATATATATATATATATATATATACATATCTATGCATATATATATGCATTAATACACACACATGCATATATATATATATATGTGTGTGTGTGTGTGTATAAATATATACTTTTTAGTTTTTAATACTTCTAAAACTGAGAGAATTAAATTTTTAATAATTAGTCCCTAGAATCAGCTGTCATACTAGATTTTTTTATGAAGTCTAGGCATGCAAGAAATATTTGTTTGATTAGTGCTGCCATCTGTTGCTAGTAAAAATATATACACTTCTAAAGACTGTTTTGTTCTATTTTGTTTTAAAATAATTAAATTGAATTAAAATTCACTCAGTGTAACATCTTCTTTTAGTAAATTTTTAGTGCTTGTTTCTAAAAGTTGATTTATATCACTGAATTCCCTGCGTATACACCATACAATGTAAACACTTTAATTCCCTCCGCAACAGGAAACTATTGTTGGAAATCGATTGTATTGTGACTGATTTCTGTCATCATACATGTAACACTTTCCTTGTGGAGATAAAAGTAAAAATTTCAAGTATTTATAATAATGGTTGTTAAACCATACAGTCATTAGCGTTTATCCATTAAAAAGAACACATTTATATCTTCCCTAATAAGATGTCAAAAATTCGTCTGGCATGTGTCTTCTTAAATCTATTAAATTATCCTCGAAGTTAAATGATCATTATTTATCTTTTGAAATTACTTCAGAAAACAGATCTATATTTTAATGTCAGGACAATCTTTAAATTATTCTTTTTAAATTATTTAATGCAAATTCTTTTTCAATGTCTTTTAAGCTTTCTTAAAAAAAATCAAATATCTTTCTTTGTGGATCTAAGCTCATATATAATATTGTTCTTAATAACTAATAGTTCAAGGAAATTTAATAATACTAGGTGAAGTTTTTATGGGAGAAGGGAGATACTACATCTTGATCATGAGTTTTCAATTATAAAAGGAAAGTTATAAACACACATTTAAATATTTTATGCATTGGTAACAATAACAGCCTTACCTTTAAACTTCCCACTAGCTCTTATTACTTTATTTTGAATTTACGTGTTATATGTATTAAAGTGATATTAAAGCATCTGTACACCTTTAAAACGTTAATTTCGACCAAAATATCAATTTTTAAATTTTATTATATTATTAAAATCTAATATGTTATCTATACATAACAACTTGAATGTTGCCTCTATCTCATTTAGAACCAGAGTTATAGCATTTTTAATGAAAGTCCACAGTCAATTTTAATACCGGAAGTGCTCTTTTGTAAACCAGAAGTCACCTGAAAAGTTTTGTTCTCTTGTCAATTTCAACAAAATCTTTTGATATAATTAAAATGTTATTAAACTTGGACCAAATAATTCATGCTTAACCCTCCGAGTGGAACACACCGTGGAAAAAAGGTCTCCAAAAAATACGCTAAAGTTTTATTGTGACCAAAGTGTTCTATGATTTTTTACTTCAACCTTTGTCGACTTGATTGGAGTAAGGGAAAATTACCCTAGATATTGTCCCTTTACTTCCGGTTATAAATAAATATATAAATAGACATTATAGATTGTTAATTTTTAATACACATAAAGCTCATCAAGTCTCGAAGATCATCCCATAAAAAAAGGATTCTAAAAGTACGAATAAAAATATTTTTAAAGAGAATGATTTATATTTTTTTACGAAAGTCGTCCAAGATATTTAAGTGGTGCAATCTGTTACCGCAAACGAAATACTTCGAAATAGAGATTGACAAAGCCATGAGACGCTATCAGCATATTTGTGCCTCAAGGAGTAGGGGTGCATCCCTCAATAAATGTCAGTCAAAGAGGGGTGCAGTTCATAAATAATCGACTTGACCCTCCTACCTCAAAACTGCATGGGGGAAAACGCTGTCAGAAATGTACAATACATCCATTTTCGGAACGTTTTTGGAGGTCGAAAATTGTACGTGACAACCGGCGAAATTGTACGCGCGAACCGCTTAGAGGGTTAAAGGTATTATTGCTTTTTAAAGAATCTGGTAACAGCATATTCTAGAATTTAGCGTCTGAATCTCGCAATGAATTTGGGGAAACATTGTCAAATTTTCTTGTGTTTCCGAGATTTTGCAGTTACATTGCTCTTATTTTTATAAGTATTTCAAATGAAAAGTTTTATTTTAATATTTTAAAATACCTAATTCTGTATGAAAGAACACCTCAAATAAAGTTTTACGACAATAAATTTATCAAAGCTGGTCAATCTAACGATAGTGTTGAATATATTCCAATTACAGTTAGCTAGATAGCTCCTCAGACTATGATGACTCCATCCAATTTTAGTAATGGTTTTAAACTCTGCTTTATCAGTTTTAACTATAGAGTTCATTTCTGATCCTGTGCACATAACTTTGAAGTGAATTTAGATCATAGTAAAATATATGATGCTACCCTCCACTTCCCCCTGAAATTTACTAAAGTACTAAAGTACTAAAAAGCACTTAGGAAAAAAAATATTGAATTTCAAACTAGAGGGGTTAAGGTTCATAAATCTGGGGGGGGGGATATTAAGATACATATTTTGAAATTCTTGCATAAAACTTTCTGACTTTTCTTAAAATAGCATTTTTTGTCCATTTTGGTTACACATCATAACATAACATATCTCAATAAATTAAAATTCATAGGATTTGAAATTTTAAATGTATATTACATAAATATGTAGAAATGAAACAGACTACTATCAAGATTAATACAGACTAATTGTAATTTGCAGCCGTTGAATTCATAGAACACATGAAATTTCCGGGAACTTTCGTAAGGTGTTGTATTCAAATTCCCATAGATTCGCAGATATATTTATGATCACAATAATAAAAGTCCATTACATAAAGAATATACTTTGAAACATTAAGTAAGTCATAAAATACTGATATAATTATTCATTTTGGAATTATAGTGATTTTTATAGGGTCTAACTTATATTACCTACTTAAAAACAGCAGTCTACTCTTTGCAAAATAAAGCCCAAGAATATATTACAAGCATTCAGAAAGAAAATAACCAGTATCTTACAAAGAAAAAAGGCGCGCTTTAAATAATAGGTGTATATTAAGGCATTATAAGTGCTTACATACGGTTTTTCTAATATTTTAAGTTGTTTTTTCATTTTTCTCAAAATTGATTTTTTCGGGATTTTGCTTACCGCAAAACCTGATAACTCAAAAACATTTAGGCCGAATGGTTAAATATTTTAATTGTGTGTTATTTAATTATATATTCAGGGAATAGACTACAATTAGGGTTCCAGATTAATTACTTTGGTATTTAGAGCCGTTTAATTCTTGACTTGCGTGAAAATTTTGAGAAATTTTCAATGTTATTGTAAACAAGTTTCTATGACTTCACAAATATATTTATGATCACTATGATTGTAGTCTATTCCCTAAAATATATAATTAGAAACATTATCCAATTTACAAAGCAGTGATAACATGATTTAATTTGGAGTTATCATGTTTTACGTAATGCCTCATTTAGGGCAAATTTCACCCTATTTTTCTCTATAAAATATGAAAATATTATTCAAAAACAATATAGCCTGCATTTTTCATAGTTTTAAGTTATATTTCATCATAAAATTAACATTAAAAGTAAAAATTTGAGATATTTCAAAAAATCACCTCCGAAGGTGTACAGATGCCTTAAAAAAATATATATCTTGCGTTTGATATTATGAGTGTTGTAAGTTAATAAAATAGTGTATCACAACGTGCCTACTAATCATGGGCCTAATTTGGGAGGGCCAATTGTCCCCCCCACACACACACACACACACCAGAATTTTTAGAGGAGAGACAAACTTGTAGTTTTGCCCCTCCAGAATTTTAGGGTGTAATTCATAAATGAAATTTTTTATTCGACATTTTAATGAATGTTGAAGTTATTCTGTTTTTATTAGTATTCTTAAGACTTATTCTAATTACGGTTATCATCCTTTCCTATGAATTTTTTAAAGGAAGTATAGGTACTCGAACTTGTAGTTTTGCCCCTCTAGATTTTTTGGGCATATTAAATTTTTGATTCGACATTTTAATGAATTTTGAAATATTATTTTTTTTTCAGTATGCTTAAGATGTATTCTAATTACGGTTATCATCCTTTCCTGTGAATTTTTTAAAGGAAGTATAAGTACTCGAACTTGTAGTTTTGTCCCTCTAGATTTTTTGGGTATATTAAATTTTTGATTCGATATTTTAATGAATTTTGAAATTATTTTGTTTTTATTAGTATGCTTAAGATATATTCTGATTACAGTTATCATCCTTTCCTGCAAATTTTTTTAAAGCAAGTATAGGTAATTGTATTTTATTTACAATACAGACCTATATAGGAAAGGCATAACGTAAACATGAACAACTCGAGTGACAAAAATGACTCCTAAGGAAGATAAATGAACACAATATAGACTGGGGTGAGCAGAGAATTAAGTCATTAGTCTCAAAACAAGTTTGTTCTTTTTTTCCTTGAAAAGGGAATTGAACATCTGGTCTGTATAAGTATCGCACCTTAAACTCTACTATTTGTGGAATCGTTTGCATGACGGCTAGGTACTCTAACCAAGCTATTAAATAAGCGTCATATAATCTTAAGGTATCCGTCTACGTTCGAAGAACTTTTTTCTTTAAACGTAGAAACTAGTTCATGTTTTTACATTTTTAGATTTATTTTTTATATTATCATAGAGAATTGCACTTAAAAAATTTATTCCTAGAGAAATTATTATAAAACTTCTAATAAATGAAGAAAATTAAGTAAAAAAAATCGGTTTTTTCAAAAGGTCTATTTTTTTAATAAATTAAATTATTTCAATATTTTTTTATGCCACACATTTCTTATACACTGGACTAGTGAATCACCTAAAATCTTTGCTTAATTTACATTTGGTAAAAAATTTTGGTCCTTCAAAATCATACTCTTTGAATTTTTAACGAATTTTCATTACCTTTATATCTAACTATGAGTGTAACATCATTAAAAATTATCCAAACTTAAAGCTTTTAGGTCATTTACTAGTAAATACTATCAAAAGCATTCATAATAATTTTCAACAAAATGTTTTAAGAATTTTTTGAGAAATCACATTTCAAGTTTCAACATTTTATTAAAAATACCGTTCCGAGAAAAGTTTATGAAAGCGACTTTAACTATTAAAAGATTAAAATACATGTTTAAAATTCTCCACACTTTCTTGCTTCAAAACTTTCTAATTGCCAAGTTGTTAATTATTAAAAATACTAGAAAAATGTATAAACTAAACTTCATGCAAATTTAAAAATTTGTGTCTTAAAAATGCTCTTTAGAAAGCTTTAAATTCACAACTTCTGGTTCTGAAGACGCTACTTCCGTTTTGTTTTGACAGCTGTCACTGATATTTAAAGAGCTGTAACTTTTCTTTAAAATACCGTAGAGACAAAACAAAAACAGATTTAGAAGCCTAAAAGTTGAAATTTTACAACAAAGAAATTAAAAAAATTATGATTTTTGTCAAAAAATGACGTTTTTAACGTAGACGGATACCTTAAATTGGAATAGAAAAGCTTAATAATTCAAAAGTTTTAATAATAAGGAATCAATACAAATCTCTCACCTTACCTAGTCCATTCTTAGCCTAACGGACGATTTATATAATAAGATTTTAAGAGACAGATTTAACTAGGTAAAAAGCCAGGAAATCCAGCTAACCCATCATTCGTGTAAGTGACTGAGTAGTTGCATATTGAAACGATCCTGTCAGCCCTCGACTGTTTCAGATTTCTAAATTAGATACTATTTAAAATTGTTAGATTGCAGTGCACAGAGTTCCGGTTGCAAATATCGTGCTAACTAGTAAGTACTTTTTTAATATTTTTTCTGTAGTTTTACTTTTTGTGTGTCTCTATATGCAGAGAAAATTTTAAAGCTAGTATAGGTACTCGAATAACTGCATACTTCTCGACCTTTTTAAGCCGAACAATGGTCGAATGGTTAGGATGCTGGCCTTCGGAACCCGAATTTGTGAGTTCGAATCCCACTATGGCATGGATGTTTGTAGCCGTTCGGAATCGGCTTTAAGCAGTAGGTCCCGGTCTCATTATCCCTCGTGTTGCAAAAAGTAGACCATAGAGCTCCAAAACCAATCGACTTTTTTTAAAGTCCTTTTTGAGGAATAATCACATGCCATCTAAAAAGGAATCAACAAAAATTCTTCAAGATTCTCTGACAGATTTCTTGTTTCAAGGACATAGTCAAGGGATGTATTCAGGGGACCTCGCCCCCCCCCCCCACTCGTTGAAGTTCCAAAATTCTAAAAGACCGTTTCGTGGAGAAACAGATTTTATGTTAGAAAATAGTTTCAACTTATCACGTTAGACTAGATTTTGGTATATAGCTAAATGAGCAATTGCTTGATTGAAAACAAACTTTTTTTATTTTATACATGTATAAATTATTTTTGTAATAGGAAAATTTTAAATTCTACATTAAAGGAAGTATTAAATAAATTCCAAGAATAGTTTTGCTTGGTTTGCTGATTCGTTTGGAGCGCTATATTCCACTGCTTCTTAACATGAGTATAAAACGTGGTCCTGAGATCAGGACCTATTGCTTATAGCCGATTCTGAACGGCTACGAACAGCCATTACAGCAGTGAGATTCGAACCGACGAATTCCGGTAACAAACAGCAGCAACCAACCCATTCGACCAAGAACAACTCCGAATACAAGTGTTGAGTTTGAAAGTAATTTAATTTCAATTAATTAATAAAAGGGGGCATGCACAATGTAGTGTGTGCAAACATCTTCCTGAAGTTACCTTTATGATTTTAATCAAGATATGTTACTGAGTATTAACTTTATACTACACTTAGGGGTGGATCATTAATAATCTTCTTACGCATGAAAAACTGCTGTAGCACAGATGAGCATCTATATTTTTAGTAAAATTCTTAAAAGACTTTCAACTGAAATTGAAATAAAATATCCCGATTCATCAATATGAATAAATTATTGCTCCCAAAAAAAGTTACTTTGCAAGAGTTTTAAAAATAAAATTAAGATATAAATATTTTATTTATATTTTTATATATTTATTTAAGTTTTTTATGCAGTGATTTCGTTTGGTATACTATTTTGTTACACAAGATCTGGTGTGACAGAAACCTACTGCCTTCCAAACAACTATGTACATCCATATCAGCAGTGGAATTTGAACCTACGAATTGCGGTACCTAAGAACAGCACCCTAGCGATTCGGTCATCGTTCGGCCGTAATTATTTAAAGATGTTTATTTAGTAATAACTAACAGTTTTAATAACGTAACAACGATACAACGATATAGACCAACTGGATTTCCTGGGCTTAGCCCTCTAATCCAGAGATTTCTTACAGTAAGAAGAGAAATTGACAACGAGTAGAGCATTAAAACAGCTAAAAGAAAAAAGAAGGGGAAAGAAAGGTGGATTCATGAGTTCATAACACGGTAACTAAAGAGTAGAAAGTTTAGGGATAGAAAACACAAAATGTTTTTTGGCGAGGGACATCACAACAGTAGTGATAAATAAAAATTTGAAGTATAATAAAAAAATTTAAATTAACTTAATAACGTAACAATAATAAATATTTAAAAATGTATTTACATTCTCTTATTTTTGTGGTGAAATGGTAGAAATAAAAAAAATACAAGTGCAGAAGTTGAAATCATTCAGATATCTAGATGTTTGGTATAATTAGCAAAGTATAGCGGTGGTATAGTCAGTCCTTCCAAATTTTACTACAGGTAAAAAGCAACAACCACCAGGACCTTCCTACACTAGGGTGTAAGAAATTGGTTTTAGAATGCTTACGGGTAAAAAGAGAGCTACTTACTTGTCATTTAATGTGTTACTCAGATATAAAGCTGGGGACTTTTTCTGACCAGAAAGTTGTCAAATATGACTTTGAGTTAAACAGTATTTGAATAGTGAGAGCAGATTGACTAACACTCTAAGTAATTCATCGCTTTATTGATAGAGATAACTAGAAGAAATTGGGAAATATTTGTGCAAATACCCAAAGCGAGCGTACTTATAATATAAGGTAAAAAAAATTGAACTTGTTCATTTTGTGTCAAAATTAGACTTTTTCTTCAGCTACACTTTAGAATTTAATGTTATGTATAGTTTATATTTTTTTGTTTATTTTATTATTAAATCCATTGTGCAAATACTTAATTATACATTTCAAAGCTTTAAAATTGTTCACTACATAATTTTTTGTTGTTATTATAAAACTACATTTGTGTACATGATAATCATTACTCATTAGCGGAATGCATCTACAGCAAAACTTGTAGTTTTACTAAAGTATTATTCAAAAATAACAATGTCTTTCAACTGGTCCCTCTCTGAAAAGAATTTCTGGCTACGGCCTTGTCTTGTTTTATTGTCTTATGTGATTGTGAATCTATGTTATGTATTTTGCCACCTCTCTTGAATAGTTCTTTATTAAAAGCCATCCTGAAAGTATGGCTATGCAAGGGTTGGAAGTTCATATTTAAATAAATGAGACCAAGTTTTCACTCAAGTTTACTTCTTATATTGTAAGTAAATTTTCTCTTTTAATTTTCAAATTAAACAATTTTTTTACCTTTTTTTTTTTTGTAAAATATGTGTCCAATTTGTAGATGTGTGTATGGGGGGATTTGCTCATTATAATTGTATATCATAAAAGTGTACGATGGGTATTTTTTTTTTTTCGAAATTTTAATGGTTCAGTGTAAGTCTATAGATGCATCTGTTGACTATATAAATAATTCGCCGTCCCCTAATCCTCCTAAATTATACCCATGACTCTAAATAAATTAAGAAGAAAGAGACAAATAATTAGAAGTTTACTAAATGTAGAATAAAATAATTCAACATTTTGAGTCAAGGGTTATAAATGATGCTTTAATAGAACTTTCGGAACAACATAATGAGAAATCAGAAATTCTAATTAGATATGGAAATCCAAAATACTATAACTAATTTAGATGAATTAGAAGAAGTACTTTTAAGTCAGGATCTAACAGATAAAATATTGAGCTCTAAATGAAATAATAATAAATGCAGAATGAGTGTATTAGTAATCCTTTTTTGAGGAAGTTAGGGATAAAAGAAGTTATGAATGTTATAAAAAATAAACATTCTTTTGCCAAAATTGAAAATTGATTTTATTTTATTAAAAAATTCAGGAATTTTGAGACTACTTTGAAAGTTACATTTACAAAAATGACAATTTGAACAAAGTCGATAAATTTATTTATCTATAATTTTTTTGAAGAGTTCGGCATTAATGTCAATTTAAAGTTTAAGTATGACTAAAAATAAACCCAGATAAAGTTATCTCTCCCCATGTCGGAAACTAACATTTCAAAGTACGTCATTCGTTTGATCAGATTTGATCAACATATTTCACCGTTTGATCAATTAAAGAAGTGATTAAATAACTGAAAGGGAGGGAGGATAACATGAGTTGAGCTAAACAGAAATTAATTTTGGAGTTCTCGAAGTTACCAAAATTTACTACAATTGTTCACTACAAGTTACTACAATACTCTGCTTACTTTTTTGTCTTCTATTATTTAAAAACAAAATTAGAAAACGTGAATATTTCTCATTTTCTCAAACAAATTTTATGTGACTTGTTTTAACAGTACAATCGATAATAGATCTCGGACGTAAACTTCGATCAATAATTCCTCCTTTCCATAGCTTAATCGTAACTGCTTCACAGCCTTTTCATAATATTCACCTTCAGGGGGGAAGCTTTTAATCAATTCATCAGTTGTTGAACCTGTTGGTTTTCACTTTTTAGGAGAGGATATAATATAACTCAGTTAAAAATACTTGGATAAATAAAATAGAATCCGCTCATAATGTCTTTCTTACATATTTTATTTTCATTCTCTCTAACCGACTCTAGTTTACTTTTTCAAACTTCTAACATCACTGACAAGTGTTGCCAAAATACAAAAAGGAAAAGTTTTAGAAACAAAATAATAATTTTCAAAAATAATATTTACAGTTAAGGATTAGTTCTAAATTAAATATACCGTTACATTTACTCCCCCACCAGTAACGAACGTTACGTTGGAAGGGTTAAAAAAAAAGTAATATAAAAATACAAAACAAGCAATATAAAAATACAAAACATCAGGTTTGGAATCGTAACGGTGTCTTCAGAATTCTACCAGTTCTGGATTGTCTTAAAGCTGATTTGAGTTTAGGTTGCGTCATCTTTGAACTAGATTGATTTTCAGCTGGTGTAGGCATGCTGTTTACACAGTTTGGAGTTATAGGATTGTCTTTTTCAGAAGGTTGTTGTGGTAAGATATATGCTGACTTCAATCTGTCTACTGTTACAGTTACGTCTTTATTCTTTATCTTAAGAGTAAAATATTTTGGTGAACGACGAATGACAAGATACGGACCTTCGTATGGAGGTTCGAGTGGCTTTCGAACTCTGTCAATACGAAGAAAAACGTGAGAAGTTGATCGTAAATCCTTATGTTCGAATATTTTGGGAATACCTTTTTGATGAGTTTCTCTAGGCCTGATGAATTCCATACACTGTTGCAAATTATTTATAAAAGTTCTAGGTGGAGTATGATGTATTGTTGATTCAAAAAATTCTCCGGGGAGTTTGATGTTTTCTCTCCATATACCATTTCTGCTATTGTATGGTTAGTATCGTCGTGGATTGCCGTTCGTAGACCTAAAAGAATAGTTGGTAACGTGTCACTCCAACTTATATCATTGTGGGCTTTTAAAGCAGTCTTAATAGATCTGTGAAGTCGTTCTACCTTGCCATTGCACTGTGGGTCGTAGGCTGTGGTGTGTGAAACCTTAATGCCACAGATTTTTGACAAGGTTTTAAATGTATCAGATGAAAATTGGGCTCCTCGATCTGTAATTAAGTGCAAAGGAATTCCAAATCTTACTATCCAATTGCTGTAGAAAGCTTTCGCTACTGTTTCGGCTGAGACATTTTCTATTGGAATAACTTCCATCCAGTTTGTGTATCGATCTATACATGTGAGACAGTAGGTATTACCATTTGAAGGTGGTAATGGACCAACTAGATCAATATGTACTTCACGGAATCTCTCCGATGACTTTTGAAATTCTCCCAATATTGATTTTGTATGTCGAGATATTTTTGATTTTTAACATGAAATACAAGTCGTCGTTCAAAGCTGGATATCTTTCTTCATATTTGGCCAAACAAATTTGGAAGAAATTAATTGTTATGTGGATTTTATTCCAAGATGGGATAGTCCGTGAAATTGTTGAAAAATTTTCAATCGATAACTCTTAGGTATATAAGGTCTAATATACTGTGTTGAAGTATCACACCATAATTTCTTTTCAGATGGAAGGGAATACTCTTTAAAACTCAAACTTGTAGATTTTCGCAAAGCCTCAAGTTCGTCATCTTGCTCTTGTTCTTCAGCAATTTCATCATAATTTATTATATCGATTTCTTCGATTCTGGACAATGCATCTGCTACTACGTTTTTTTTCTCCTTGAATGTATTGAATATCTGTGGTAAATTCTGAAATGTATTGAAGTTGTCTAAGTTGCCTTGGAGATGCTTTATCGGGCTTTTGAAGAAATGCATAGATTAAAGGTTTGTGGTCAGTATACACAGTAAATGTTCTACCCTCTAACAAATGTTTGAAATATTTAATTGAAAGATAAATTCCGAGAAGTTCACGATCATATGCACTGTAATTTTGTTGTGTGAGATTAAGTTTCTTAGAATAAAATCCAATAGGCTTCCAACTTCCATTTTCAAATTGCTGGAGAACTGATCCTATCGCCCGATCCGAGGCGTCCGTACACAACGAAAGAGGTAACTCTGGATTCGGGTGAGACAAAAGAGCAACATTTGCTAAATCTCCTTTGCATTTTTTAAATTGTTTAATGGCTTCGTCCGTCCAAGTAATTTTCCGTTTGTCTCTTTTCTTCGCGCCTTTTAAGTACTCGTGTAAAATAGCTTGAGTATTCGCTGCGTTTTTCAAAAACCGACGGTAGAAATTAAGCATTTCCCAGAAAAGTCCGTAATTGATGTACAGTTTCAGGCAATTTAAAATTGAGGATAGCTTCTACTTTAGCAGGAAGAGGTTTCGATCCTTCACTAGTAATTAGAAAACCTAAAAACTCTAACTCATTAACCGCAAAAACAGATTTAGAAATATTAAGCCTTAATCCATATTTATTTAATCTTTCAAAAACTAATTTTAAATGTTTTTCGTGTTCCTCTTCAGTATGTGATGCTATCAAAACGTCATCCAAATATGGATAAACAAAATTTAGTCCTCGAAATACCTCATTAATAAACCTTTGAAAAGTAGCGGGTGCATTGCACAAACCGAAACACATTACATTAAATTCATATAAGCCGAAAGGGGTTATAATAGCGGTTTTAGGCTTATCATTTTCGTTAATAGGAATTTGGAAATATGCTTTATGCAAATCAATTTTAGAAAAAATTCGAGTATTTTTTAAAATATGGTTAAAATCGTCTAATCGGGGTATGGGGTAGCGATCTGGCACTGTTTGTGCATTTAAACGCCTATAATCGCCACATGGTCGGAAAGAACCATCTTTCTTAGGAACCATGTGAAGCGGGCTGGCCCATTGTGACTTTGATGGACGAATAATGTCATTTTGTAACATATACTGAAATTCCTGTTTTGCTATTTGTAATCGTTTGGAATCCAGTTGTCTAGCCTTTGTATACACAGGTTGTCCTGTTGTATTAATATAATGTTCTACATTGTGCTTAAAATTACATGTTGATAGATTAGGTTGAGTTAAATTGGGATATTCAAGTAACAAATTATAATATTTTGAATTTTTATCTAATGTACTTATAGTATTATCAAAAAACACTGTCGTTATATCACTTTTAACAGACAGGCTAGTTACCCCATCAATTAGTCGTTTATTAGAAATGTCTACTAAAAGTTTGAACTTATTTAGGAAATCAGCACCTATTATAGCCTTTTCAACTTTGGCTAAAATAAAAGGAAATTGAAATTCTCTTCTAAGCCCTAAATTTAGAGTTAAAATTTTTATTCCGTATGAAGGAATTTCGGTTCCATTTGCTGCATATAATTTAAAGTCACGTTTGTTTTAGTATGAGTCACCGGAATGAGACTGACATCCGCGCCAGAATCCACTAAAAACCGAAGTCCTGTATTTTTGTCCTTCACAAATAAACGAAACTTGCGGCTCTCATCAATATCAGCAACAGTAGTAGCCGCTAATCCTGCTGCGTCATGGAGTTTTCCGCCTTCTTTTCCCAAGCACACGGTAAAGAACACTTTTCGGGTCGACAACGATCTCCGAATTTGAAGTGATAAAAACAAAATTTTCCGTTAGGATTAAATCGTTTGTTCGTACGGCTACGACTGCGTGAGGAATTTCGATTTTGATACCTACATCTCGATCTCGAGCGATCCTGTAAATGAAGAGCATCGATTTTTTGTTCTAATGCAGCTATTCGTGCAAGTAAAACATCACTGGAATTTACGTTCGGCGAAACACCACAAATTTTGTTTTCAGATTTCATATCAAATATCTTGTCAGCCATTGAGGCTAATTTGTCCAAATCTTCTTCGCTCACAATATTCGCTTCGGCTTCCATTACCGTAGTACTATCGGTTTCAGTAGTCATCAGAAAAACGAAGTCAAACGAATCCCAGGTCACCAGTGTTGGTTTTCAGCTTTTTTAGGAGAGGATATAATATAACTCAGTTAAAAATACTTGGATAAATAAAATAGAATCCGCTCATAATGTCTTTCTTACATATTTTATTTTCATTCTCTCTAACCGTACTCTAGTTTACTTTTTCAAACTTCTAACATCACTGACAAGTGTTGCCAAAATACAAAAAAGAAAAGTTTTAGAAACAAAATAATAATTTTCAAAAATAATATTTACAGTTAAGGATTAGTTCTAAATTAAATATACCGTTACAAACCTTTTTCAATGGCTTGTGCCAATTAAGCATATTTATCATGGTTATCAATATTAAAATCTTTATGATCCTTTTAAAATTGTCCCCAAAATCATAACCAATTCTTAATATTCCCATCAAATGTGGGTAGATTAATTTTTGGATTGTTCAATAAATTATTAGGAGAAATCCCTAACACAATGAAAGTTGCAACAGAATGTCCATTTTTATCCCTAATAAGATCTTTTAATTTACAGTTTAAAATTCTCCCTTTATCAATACATTCCACTGAAGATTAGGATTTATTCATCAATAACTTTCTCTTTCTCTTCAACAAAAGTTGAAACAAAAGTTCTCTGAATTCGCGTTCACAAGCCACCATTAATTGTGCTTTATCTTCGATGACTTTCAACTTCAAAATTTTATTTTCGATAGATAAGTTAGTTTCACTATTACAAATGTCATTCTACGCAATCACAAACAGTCTCCTACGCTGCTTTTGAGAAATTTTTAATTTTTCCACCATGAAAATAAGTTCAACAAAAATAATTCCCTCGCAGTTATATACTGTCGGTGGATGCCAGATGTGGAATACCGGTTTCGAAACTGAACTCAATTCTAGATCGGTATTCCTATTACTCAAGACTCTGACGTGCAGACTATCATCACAAACACATTAATTTTATTACTCAACATTTGATATTTACAATTATACATTAATGACATTTTATTACCTATGATACGAACATGAAAAAAAATATTCCTAATTACAACACAAACACTAAATATTAAAATTCACAGTGACTTATTGATTAGACATTCACCTCAAATCACAGTGATTCGTTCCAATTCAAAGCATTGAAAAGAAAAGCGTCTGTGTCCAGCAAACCTCCAAACTCCAACGCATGCGCACTGTGAACGGAGGGAAGCTGGTTTTGAAGGGTTATACTTCAAAACCAGCTTCCCTCCGTTCATACTTTCTAGAGATTTCGCCAACTGTAGTGCTGAATTTATTTAGTGTGCCGTCGCCCAGGGAATAACACGCATTTTTGTAGCACGCCACCACGTCCATTTTTGTGGTTGACTTATTCGCTGTTTATATTTTATTTCATGAAAAATAAGTCCATCTTATGGATGCAACATTTATGAAAAACTTTTTATTATAAAAGATCACTTAACTGCTGTATTTACATAGTAATTCGCCACCACGTGCTTTTTTTGTGGTTGACTTATTCGCTAAGTTTATATTTTATTTCATGAAAAATGGAATCATCATATGGATGCAATATTTGTAAAAAACCTTTTATTAAGAAAGATTCTTTAACAAAACATAAAATTATGTGAACATGATTTTGAATCGGAGATTAGAAAGTCCATCGAGTGACACAAAATTTGGATTCATAAGCATTTAAGAGAGCGTATAGATGATCATCATACCCAAATTGAAATTGAAAATTTTGAATTTACCAATTTTGATAATAATTTATATCATATTGGGGTAAAATAGACATGACTGGGGCAGTTAACAAAAGTATGTTTTACAAATTATTTTCTACTAATACATCATTGTAAGTTTCAGGATGACAATCTACAATATTTTACCATTTTAAAAAAAAATTAAGGTGAGAGTAATTATAGAAGTGTTGTTTTAAAATAACAATTACATTGGTAATAAATATGTCCTATCACACCCTTACATGAGGCAGGAATGGGGCATATTTTTGAAAGTTAAAATACATGCATAATTTTCAAAAATATGAAAAATGACAAAGAATGTATGTCATTCATGAAGATAAGCTTTATTGATTATTAATAACATCTATTTTATCTATTTACATACTGTAAACAAAAATATTCAGTTCAGTTGATACCAAACAGTTTGGGGAATATTTTAAATTTGCTTCTAATAATACTAACATGCATTTACTTTTAAGCATTTTTATCTAGAAAGAAAAAAATTACAAAGATTAGATAAAACTATTCTCGCTCTAGTAAAATAAGGGGAAGGTTCAAAGATTAATTAAACTTATGAAAAATGTTGATACATATAGAATAACTAAAATAAGTTAGATCTATGTTAAAAGTCATACAGTTACACTCAATATGATAACCAAAGTAAATAATTATGAGTGTGAAGTGAAATCAACTAAAAAAATTAGATCATAAGCATCATTACATTGTTGAACATCCAACTTGTATCATGCAATATAAATTGAAGTGCACAATTTGCAAAGGGTGCTTTCATCTGTTTCAGTATACATGTGCGAATAATTTAAAACAACATATGTAAACATATTCATGCAAGTATACAGGTATATGAGAAATACCAAAAGAAAAAAATACATATATTGAAAACAGCAGTGGTGAAAAAGAAATTTCTAATATTTTGCAAATGTATAGTTTGAATAGTATCTAAAAACCAGAAATTAACATTCTTGAAAATGTTCTGAAAGGCTGTGAAATAAACCCTAAAATTAATAAAGAACTAAAAAAAAAAAAAAAAGAAAATACTATACATAATGTGCTAAAATTAAGCAACAAAATTAAACATGTAAATTTTAAGATTCATGAACATTTTAAAAATGAACTACCTAGTAAGAAAATTAAAACTCCACAAGAAGGAAAAAATCGAATCCCAATTTAGCATTATTAAAACCCTTAGATAATGAAAAGAAAATATTGGTGAAAGTTTCACACATTTAAATAAAGAAGTGCTGTATTTACATTCTATGACTGATTATAAACATTAATAATATTGAGAAAATTCTGTTTTCATTATGTTTAAATTTTATATTGCAACATGAAATTTGTATTTTTGTATTAAATAAAATTTGCTGGTTATATATATATATATATATATATATATATATATATATATATATATATATATATATATATATATATATATATAAACACACAAATGTTCAAATATGTGTGTGTGTGTGTATAATTTTATTTATTTTATTCTTCTGAATGATTTAGGTTTCATTTATAAGTGAGATAAAAATACTTAAACTAATAGATAATAAAAAGTTGTAATGTAAAAAAGCAATGTAAAAAAAATAAACATTTTGAATAAAAATTCAATTAGTCAAGTTTGTTCAGATTTGTTATCTGTACAGAGATTTTAAGTTTCATCTTTTTTTAAATGTTTCAATATGAAAGAGTTAATCAAAATTTTATTTTTTTAAATAACTATGTTGGTTTGATTCTTTAAATAAGTTATATCTCTGTAAATAAATGCATTTTCACACAAAATTAAGAGAAATTTTATAAATGATGTTGTAAATTCACGAAATTTCTATAACAATGTTTTAATTAGCACCAGCAAATATACAAACAAACATTTTCTTCATAACATATACTTATTAAAGAGATAATTATTTAATACCATTAATTTATGTCAGTAAAAACCCATGGGTCATAAATTTTTGTATAACATTGTTTAATAATGTTTTTTTCTATAATTTGTTATATTATCATATTAAGATAAAATTATACTTTGATAAATAAAATATGCATCAAATTAACTAAAAATTGAATTTTTTTTTTTTTTTTGTAACATAATTTGTCAATTACACATATCCTAGAAATGTTGTTAGGAAATTCCTGGCATAGGGGGCAGTTTATCAACATATGACAATTTAAATTGGAAGTGCATAATTTTTGAAAGGCCTACTCACACAGCTAATTAGAATAGTAAAAATATTACATAAATGATATCATGTCTGTTTACCACATAGACTATAGAGCAGTGGATATAGATATCCATAAATTTACAAATAGCTGTTAGAGCATTTTCCACTAAAAAATTCATTAACTTTTATGAGGTTATATTTATTTATCCATTAACTTAACCTCATTAAAGTTAATGATTTTTTGTTATTTACTAAAAGTTTAATAACTCTAAAAGGGTAAAATAATGGATATGGAAAAATTTATCAAAGTTTTAAAGAATAAACATTCTTTGGGAAAAAAATATTTTAACACTATGTTTAATTCTACTGAGCAGTAAAAGTAAATTTTGCTATAAAGTAATTAGTCTATTTATTCTGGTTGTATATACATAGTGTAAAACATAGTTTGAACTCTGTAATAAAATTTAAAAATTGCTGAATAAAATTGAGAATTTCTAGATTAATTTTTAAATAGTTAAGATATGAATATATAGTTATTTGTACATAATTTGACAGCTAGGGTCTCATCAAATTAATATTTTTGTATCACTTGTACACTTAAATAACTGACTGACGACAAAAGGAATGAAATCTTTTATAATGTTAAATGCATGTCAAGATAATTTTTATTGGCAATATATTCTAAATTTCTAATCTTCTTAATTTGTCATTAGCACTTTGAGGATTGTAATCAACAGAATAAATCCATCCAAAAATGTTAACTACTGTATAACTGATATTAAAAATGTAGTTTTTTGTCTTCTATTTAAGAATAAAACATGAATATATAAGTGTTGTAAGAAGTCATGCATTGGATGTCTTAATTCCGAAATGAATATAAAGAGTAAAGCATTAAAGTATATATAAAAAATATTTCAAAATTGATTTGCCAAACTTTCGATACTGCGCCAAATATTGACACCTGTACTGAGACAGGAAGATTGACTGTTTCTTTCTCTTTTGGGGGGTAGATATCAAATGCGCATGCGTCGGAGTTGGAGGATTGCTGGACACAGACTCTCCTTTGAAAAGGATTCATAGAATTCAGATACTGTGTTTTGATTGGTTGGCAGGCTGGTTGTATTTACAGTGTGCCAATTTATTTAGAAAAATACGTTGCAATAAGCGATGGTTCTTAGTTTGTAAAATATTTTGTAAAGTATTTTTCTAATGCTTATATAATAATATCGCCTTGTGCTAAAATTTTATAAATTCCGTTTTTCATGTAATTATCAGTTATTAAAATTTATTTCTACTATGCTATACAAATTTAAATGTTATTTATTGTAGATGTCAGTAAACAAGTGGCATAATTTGTAATTTTGTATTCAATTTTTTAAGCATGTTTTCACATATAAATAACTTTTCACAGCATTAATCTTTATGATAATGTTCATGTCATTCTTATGTTTCTATGAATACGAGGCTAACTATTTTTATGAAAAACTTTTTTGTTGTATTTTCTCGATTTTAATGCGACTTATTAAATAATACAATTACTCTTTAAATCATAAAGTTAATAATAATTGAATCATAAAGTTAAAAGGCTAAAACCGAACATTGTTTTGTGAATAGCATATATTAACAGAAATTTTTTTAAAATTTAATTTCACGTGTTATTAATTGTAAACAGTTTCTGTGAAAGTAAATAGTCTGACTGACAATTCTGTTTTGTAGAATAGTTCTTAAGGAGTATTCTGTATTGCATTATATTAACAGAAATTTTTTTAAAATTTAATTTCACGTGTTATTAATTGTAAACAGTTTCTGTGAAAGTAAATAGTCTGACTGACAATTCTGTTTTGTAGAATAGTTCTTAAGGAGTATTCTGTATTGCATTATATATCTAATATAAAAAATATATTTTGAAATTTTCTACCATTTTAGTGACCAATTTAAATGGTAATGCTGAACGTAAATGTGTCATACAACAAGGAACGTCACTTATTTGAATGCAATCAACATGAAATTTTAGAAAAAATTGCTGAATATTTTGGTATTGATATTCGTGATATAGAATTATATTCCATAAAGAAAGGGCAGCGAAGGAAAGTAACACCACATGACATAACTGATCTTATGGTCCTTGAAATGGTTAATAAACAAAAAGGCAATCAAAGGTAAGTATTGAAAAATTACTTTTGACTGTTTGACAGTTTTAGAGAATTACAGTGTAATCTATGCCAAGCAAATAAATTAAAATTTTCCTGGTATTGAAATCTTGTGTTATATTTTAGGTTTTTTTAAATATGATTCCAAAGTAATAAATTTCAAAATTCTGTATGTACCATTTTGAAAAAGCGTTTAAGATATATCAATTTTTAATTTAGTCACTGTTCGCTAATTTTATGTAATGTAAAAATATTTCTTTTAGTTTATATTCTGCCTTAATATTTTATAAATATTCATCATTCATTTATTGTCATTAATAAATGTGTTCTTATTCTATTTCAGAAAATTACGCCAAATATGATGTATTTGGCGTAATGTAATTTCAAAATTCTGTATGTACCATATTGAAAAAGCGTTTAAAATATATCAAATTTTAATTTAGTCGCAGTTCGCTAATTTTATGTAATGTAATAATATTTCTTTTACTTTATATTCTACCCAGGGTTGAAAAAAATAATTATTTTTTTTCTAAAATTCTGATTTGATTTAAATCTGATTTTTTTTATCTTTTTCTGAATACTAATTTTAATTATTGTTTTTATGTTTTTTGCAATATACATAGAATAGTTTGTTATAAGAAGTAACATCTATCTAGTATATTCTACACACTGATTACCTAAAATCTAATATATAAATTTTAATCTAAATACATTTCATTATTTTGTAATTGAATAGTGCAAACTAAATAAGATATAAATTTAAAGAACAAATTAAATAGTTTTTTAATGCAAACTATTTATTTAAAAAAACTAATCACAATTATTTCAATATTAAGCACCGAATTATGGATTTAATTGTTTCAATGAAAACACTAGCTTTGATGCTTTATCCACTCCTAATTGGTTATGAAGGCTAGAATGTACAATACCAAAAGAAGAAAATTCTATAGTATATTTCCATTATATTTCAATTCCAACAGATGAAACCACAGCTGTTGTTATTTGGTAGACAAACTGGATTTCAAGTTCTGTAATTTTAAGCTCTTTACCTCCCATTACATAAAATGATTTCCACCAGTCAGAGT
Organism: Pardosa pseudoannulata; assembly: GCA_032207245.1. Classification (NCBI taxonomy): domain Eukaryota; kingdom Metazoa; phylum Arthropoda; class Arachnida; order Araneae; family Lycosidae; genus Pardosa; species Pardosa pseudoannulata. Next base: position 102,538,597 of record CM063498.1, on the reverse strand, counting down.
CAATCATTGTACTACCCCTACTACATACTTCCTGATAACAACCCCTAAATTCTTGGAAAGCATATGTTATCTATTTATATTTATTTACTTATTGATATTACTGTGATGACTGATTCCCAATTCTTCTGTCTTTGGAATATAGGTTTAAAAAGAAGTGAAAAAAAAATGATTTAAAATCAACTGATTTAAATCATGCCAACCCTGATTTCTACCTTAATATTTTATAAATATTCATCATTCATTTACTGTCATTAATAAATGTGTTCTTATTTTATTTCAGAACATTACGTTCATTTTATGATAGTGAACCTTCTCCAATCAGCAATTTAACAGATACAATAATCACAAAGTTAAAAAACAATACTCCTCTTACTGGTGAAGAAAGAAAAAAATTAGTGGAATGGCTTCAAACCCATTCTGAAACGTAAGATTAATTTTTATTAATACTTTTATGTAACTAAATAGCTGAAACGGTATGAGTAATTAAGATAGATGTTTAGTCTTAACCCTTTCGCAATGGGAAGCACAAACAAGTGCTTTTCTCTGAGGCTGGCATTCACTTTCGCGAGTGAGTATCCTGGGCCAGTGGGTTTTTTGCTATGAAGCCTAAATTCATGAAATTAAGGAAATAGCAATGCATTATTCAATAATGCTGTGTAAAGTATTTAAACGGAATGTGATTTATATTATATGTTTATAGATACTTTATTTACTTAAGCTATTTCTTATTTAAATATATATGTTACACCTTTTTTTTCATCCTTTCCTTACTATTTAATGACTTTTAACGTTACAAAACAGAATACTATGTTATTTAAAATTATTTTTTTGTATGAAAAATTTTAAAAACAGGGATCTACACACAATCCTATGGTATAGTCCTTGCACTCTTAGTAACTCATGTGCCATTTTGGAGGATTTTTCCGGGAATGGAAAAAAATGAATCATCTTTGTGTCAGAAATGTTCTGCTCATCATTAGATCCAATATGAACAGAAAGAACAATCCGAATATATTATAGTGTCACTATTACTACTATCCTAATCTGTTTCAGAATCAAAATCTGAAATATTTTGAGTCATTTCAGCTATTTCAAGCTCAGTTAAACACTTTCGACACTTCGAATATCTAACAATAAAAAGAGAAAAAAAAAGATCAAGTCTGTCAGATCTAATTCTCTACTAAAAACTGGACTGCAAACCGAAATACACAATGCTTTAGCAAAAATAAAACTCCCTTGCTTACATAAGCAAACACCACATGCGAATTTAAAGAGCCGTCATAAAACTTGTCATTCGGAAACATTCCTTTTTCCTGATGTTTATATAATAAAAAACCATGTGTATGTGTATCATACTGCTCTCATATTGAGTACAAGGTCAAATCTACATGTATCTAAAACCATATGGACATACAATGCCATCTTGTGTCAAAAGTTATAGTTTTTAAAAAGTTCCAGAACACTGGCACAAATATGTGACGGTCGGGGGTGAACAAGAAAACACTCTGACACGCCAGTGTGTTGGCCGGGAAGTGAATGTGTTTCTTGCTGGCATGTATATGTGACAGTAGGTGCGAAAGGGTTAATTGAAATTATCCTGGAAATGGTATATTTATCTTTGTGTTTGGTTTGCAGTTTTATTATTTTTTGGTGTTTCTACTTGGAATTCTATTAGTTAAAAAGTCTATTAAATTTTATTTCTATTTCTATTTTTCTTTTTGTTGGAAAATAGTGCATTCAAAAAAATATTTTTATAATTTAATTAGTAATATCAGCTTAAAATTTTTATCTTTGTTTCTTGTTTATTAAACATTCATAAAATGCATTCATTTACAGATAATTAATTTGTTTAACTATTTAAACTTATAAAGGCCACTTTGGATGCCAAGGCAAATCAGACCATATGCTGATTGTTAGAGTACATAAATGAAACTACAATTCTTCCGTTTCCAGGAATTGTTTGCTGTAGAAGTGTACCTAAGATGCTCAATAAAATTGCTTTCATTACATTCAGACAAGCCTTATATACAAATTTAAATTAAATGTATATGTACCTTGTTTAAAAATTATTTTAAATGTTGCTTTTGTTTTCAATATTCTTTTAAAATTTAGATTATTTTATTTTATTTATTTTTTATTACCATTTTATGCCAAAGGTGAGTCTGATCAAAAATTTGTGAGAGTCTGCTCTGAAAATTAAGAATAAGTTTTTTAAAACTATCTTCCACTTCAAATTAAAAAATTTTAAATGAATTTTGAAGATAATAAGAAAGTTTTATATATTTTCTCACCCTTTTTTCTTCTTTGACATGTCTACAAATCTTTTTTCTACCGAAGAACTGTAATAATATGTTATGTGATTTTCTTTTTTAAAGCAATATATTAAAATTTAAATTTATGTATTCAGATTAAGATATTACACTTCTGTTTTCTAGATAGCTAACACATACATTGATATATGTGTGTATGTATTATTTTATACAGAACACACTTATATTTGCAACTCTCTAATAAGGTGATATATATATATATATATATATATATGTATGTATGTATGTATGTATGTATATATATATGTATGTATGTATATATTAGAACATATTAACATTGATATTTGGTAAATGATAAATCACAATATTAAAATTCAGATAATATGAAGCTCCAGAATTATTTGATATTATTTGACATCCAAAAATTAATATTTATTTTAAATTAGTAACATATACTTTTTCAGAAAAATTTTTCTTACTTAGAATCACCCATGTTCTATGCTTTTGCTGATATAGCTTTCCAACCCAAATTAACTTGACCCTCCATCAACTAAACATGCAATGTTGTTTAAGGTGCAAAAAATGTAAAACCTAGTATTCTACATTTGTATTGTATTTTAACCCTTTTGTGGGCCATTTATTTCTCACACATTTTCAAACTTTCAAAACAGAAGGGCTAATTATGTTCAATTGATTAAACGATAGATAACAGCACAAAACTGAAGTGGGAATCAGTCTTCCAATCCTTATAATATCAAGGCCAATAATATATTATAACAGGTTTTGTGCTTTCCACAGGGGTATTTTGTAAGATCATAATTGTGGGACGTAATCTTCCCACGGCCTTCAACAGGCCTTCAACAATAATTATATAAATTAAATTTTACAGATTGTCCAAAAAAAGAAAAATTGATGAACTAAATTCAAATGCTGAAAAAGTCCATAAAAAAATACAAGTTAACTTTTCTGCTATAAGTACTAAAGACTCTTTTGCCCAGACTGGTAAGTCTTCTGCCTTCATTTTATATCAAATTTGAGAGCTGAATTTTATTTCATAAATTTACTGTATTATATATAAAATTGTGATAGTTTATTGCTTTTTTTATTGATTTAAATGTACATTTTACTCATAACTCAGCGCAGAGTATAAATATTTAGATTGAAGTTATATATTTGTCATTGAAAAGAAGGTATTTTTTCTCTCATATGAGATATTTGATATTGGCATGTTAGGTTTTAAATCAATATTAATATTTTTGTTTGATATCCTTTTAAATACAAACTGTCGTGCTAAAAAGGCATCTCACATTATTGGGGCACCATGAGGAACTAGATGCCTCTATGTAAAGACAGCTAGTACACTTAACACTAACAGCTTTGATTTATTTAGAAGTATTTATAAAAATGTATGAACTAAACCTATCGTTATGAATAATAATGAGTAAATAATAAATATATAATGAGTATATAATAAATTATTTAATGTTTAAAGCTTTTGATTTTATCATAGTAATCATAGTAATAATAGAAATACAAATAAATAGATTATTTTAGTGTATAATTTTTTTTTTTTAATGCAGCGTTATTAGTATTATATATGTTGTGTATTTCCTTATATATGCTAAAAGTTTTTGCAATTTTTTCTAAAGCTAAAGTGGGGGTGGAGTTCATTTTATATACAGATCCAATAATCTCATAAAAAAATTATTTTTTCATTGTCCAAATGCAAGTTATAAGTCTACAAATATTGACAAAAATATAGTGTATTTTTATGGCTCATGTTCATAAAAAAATTAATTTAAATAAAAGGAGTTATTCATTTTATGAAAAAAAGTTATTTATTTTTAAAATTTTTTATAATGTTGGTTAGTACTTGTGCTGCCTTTTTTGATTTTGGAACACTGGACCACAAATTCAAGATCTTTTTCTCAGCCAAAAATTTCTCTTCTATCTAGTTGACAAATGATGACTGAATGAGTATGGTGCTGCCTTTTAAAGTTTGTGGGTTTGAATCCCACTGCTGGCATGGATGTTGATAAGCATTTAGAATTGACCTATATCATTAGGTACCTGTTTTCTTAGCCCTTGTTTAGCAAAACAGTACACCACAGTACTCAAAACTAACCAACTTCCAGAGTGAGAGATCACTTGATTTTGTTCCCAAGAGATTTTATACTATGCAGTGTTTTGTAGAAGTCAAGAGTGAACTTTGATCATTTAAGTTAGCTCAAAAACCACACAGACAGCAATTTAGTTATTGGAGAAATTAAACTATTTTCTTGGGACAGCTGGAAAATGTGGTTAGTGGATAGAAAATTAACATTTATTCCAATGTTACTTTTGAGAGATTGGTAAAAAAAATTTAAGATAGCAAACACTCCTTTATATCTGACATTTTAGGGCTGGAAAATTAGGTATTAAAAATGGAAAGAGTAAAAAGAGGACAATTTTAGATAGATTTTAGGGGTACAAATTTAGATATTTTACATATATATTTGTGTGTGAATATATATATATATATATATATATATATATATATATATATATATTCACACACACATACATATTTCATACTGTGTCTTACAGTATCAGCAAATGCTATTCCTTTGTAGAATGTACTGGAAACGACGTAGGTGGAGTGTGTGGGTATTGCAGTATTTTGCTAGTCAGGCTTATGAGCAGTTGAATTGTTTTATTTTCTAAATTTAATGTGTTTTTATTTCAGGGACTGTTGGTCTAAAAACAGAAGCTAAAATTAAAGCAGCTGGAGCTCCTGTTTTTTATAAACAGTTCCAAATTATCTGTCACTATATTAATTTTTCATCAGCTGGTAAATTCAATACACAAAACAACAAAGTGAATAGGAAAAATATGCATGCGTCAGATAGAGTTAGAATCAAAACTCTTGTTATTTTCATCTAGCATATAAAGTAAAAACAAATTTGCCTTTTTATTTACTTTATGGTTAGAAGACTTTACTATTTACTTTTCAGTTTCTTATTGGAAAATAATTTACCCATTTTACCTTCTTAACAACATTTTTGACTCCTTGTGAACATATTTCAGCAATAGAGAAATTTTTATTTGTTTATTATTATGAAAATATAAGGTATATTTAAGGAATTTTTTAAATATATTTAATTTTACCTATTTAAAATGCTTAAAAGAATCATGTAAAACATGCTTATAATGTTTTCTAAATTGCATAAGAAATATAGGTAATTATGCTATTAAAAAATTCTGCATTGTATATCTTCCAGATATCTATATTCAGTGGAACAGTCAGCCGAACGATGGGCAATTGGTTAGGGTGCTGGCCTTCGGATTTGGAGTTTGTGGGTTCGAATCCCACTATGGCATGGATGTTCGTAGCCATTCGGAATCTGCTTTAAGCAGTAGGTCCCGGTCTCATTAGCCCTCGTGTTGCAAAAAGTAGACCGTAGCTCTCCAAACAAAAACAAACAGTGGGACATGGAGTTCTGGATATCTGGTGTCTGGCAAAATCACTCTCCTATTCATCCCAAATGATTTTTTTTTTTTTTTTTTTTTTTGTGTGTGTGTGTGTGTAGTGGACTGGTTCTGGCCGATGAGCTGTAGTTTACCCACCCTTAATTTTCATGTTTCAAACCCCTTTAAGTTAACCCTTTTGGGACAAGATGTTTTTCTGTATTTATGAAGATAAAGAAGTGAGTGTTAGATTAATTGCTTTTCCCTTTAAGCAATTTCTTTGATATTAGCACTTTGTACAACAATAAGCAGTAGAAATAAAGTAAATGATACTTTCAGAGTGGAATGTTAAAATAACCCTACAAAAACAGAACAGCCCCTTCTTCCAAACCTTTCACGGTTTGGTCAAAATATCATCCAAAGTTAATCCCTCTGCTTTGTGGAGTTCAGTTAATGTTGTATTGATATCAGAATCGCATTGCATCTGACTTTGTCAGACATTTTAAGATTTTACTAATGTTATTTCCTTTGTAACTCGGGTGTTTATTTTATTCATTTCAAGGCTCATCACACAAAATTTCGGTAAATGTATATTTTTCGGAAATATGATTTTTTCAGCCTGGAGTCCCAGGCTCATAGCAACAAAACATATATTTATTTTGCGGTTTTTGTCGTATGCTTTACATTTTTTACTAAAGTGGTCTAGAAAAACTGTAATCTATCAAATCATCTTAAAGGAAAAGTTTTTCTTCCCCTAGAACATGTTGACAAAGAAAACTCCTAAGTAAATGAGGATTTTGGGGAAAAAATAACATTGATTTTCAACATGAAGTAGAAGAATGTGAAAAAAAATTCAAAAACTGAGCAAGTTTACGAGATGACTGAAGATAACATTAAATATGATTTTTCCTGCAATGAATTTCATTATTTCCTGATACAAATTAAAGGAAGTATTGTAATTGTGAAAAAATTTCAGTGTTCAGATTTTTTAGAAATAAATATTTTGACCATGACTGAAACAATTTTGATAAGTTTGTGTTACATCTCTATATGTATACAAGAAACTTTTTGAAACATTAAATATTGTAATAAATATTATAAAATATTCATTTTGGCTACCTTTAGTACATTTTGATTAGTTTCATTATTTTATCTGTATGTACATATGTGTGTGTGTGTATACATGTATATATATGTATATATCTTGCATTTCAAAAATGATTAGCTATACAAGGTTAAAATTTTGTATTTAGTTCTGTTACTACATCTTAATGTGACTTCTATTTCTTGTTTACAATCTGCACTATACATAAAGAAAAATCTCAATATAATGGTTATTTTCTGCCAGTTGACACTCTATGGCATTACTTGAGCTGTACTCAGACAACAGTGATGCTTGGAGAAATAATTCTGATTTTGAACCTTGAAGAGAATGTGCAAATGATAATTCAGCGGATGCATCATACAAAAAAAAAAAATAAATAAAAAGTGTGTAATTTAGAAAGGAAGAGTTAAAGTTTTCTCCTTAAAGATCTGGATGAAGGTTGTTTTAGCTCCCTCTTCCTTTAAAAAAAAAATTATTTTTTATTGATTGTCCTAATTTTCAGAACAGCAGGAGAAAGGTTACATTAGCATAAACATCACACTTAAAAATGACAAAAATGACATGCAAAAATAAATAAAGTATTGAAATTGTGCTTAAGAGTTGCCATGAATGTCACAATTGGAAAATTTTGACTGCTACTCTAAGTTTTACTGCTACTGTTTCCAAATTGTCAAGCATGGGAAATCATTCTACACTTAAGTTGGGCTACCTTCTAAACTGTTTACATGCTATATTCGACAATTTTCTGCTTCACTTATCCAACCAACATTTATCAAAGTGGTCGCGCTATTTTTAGGTAGTAGAATATATGGTTTTGAATCCTGCTGTAAAGGATATATAGCTAAGTATGCTAGCAATTCAAACTGATATGAAAACTTTTGAAAAGGGGGGGGGTGTAATTGTTCTTGGATCTCACTTAGGATGAATTAAGCACTTTTTTAAAATTGCATGCAAATGTTACATCAGTAGAAACATCGTACCCATTGAAAGCTTATATTTTAAACATTACAGTATTTCATCAAAAAATTACAATATTAAAATTTATATTCATGCATATTAAATAATGATATCAACAATTTTTTTATTTGAGCCTGTCAGGTACATTGTCGCCAATCTTGTTATTCTAAATATTGCATCTGAATGAAGGTTAAGGAATTATAATAAAGTTAAAGTTACAATCCAGGAAAACTATGAAAAATGTATATTATGCTGTCATAACTTTTGTGAAAGATGTTTTATATATCTTTAAAAATGGGAATATTTTAATGCAGTTTTTTTTTATTTATTTATTTAGGTTTCAAATCAAATTGTGTAGATTTCCTATTAGTGAAACTGGCCGATTGGTTAGGGCTTTGATCGTCGGTACCAGAGTTTGTGGGTTCGAATCCCACTTTCATGGATTTTCGTAGCCGTTCGGAATCGGCTTTAAGCAGTAGTTCCCGGTCTCATTAGCCCTCGTGTGCAAAACAATAGACTGTAACGCTCCAAACCAAACCTAATAGTCAAAATAAGTTTATATGTTAATTTTCTGAATATAATAATTATTTTTATAGTTTGATTTTATACTAATGTGCAGTTATTGATATTCTTAGATAAAATTGCTGACCTGGGAGGAAGATCAAGTGATGCTACAATTCAAAATAAAATTAAAAAATTAGCTACATGTCCTAATTTAAATAAAGACGAAGTTGCATTATTGATGTCAGAATCTTATATTGACAGAAGGAATCTTATATTGCTGAAAAATCCCCCTGTATCTTTAGTTAAGACTACTTATCCTCTATTGTTTTCATGTGAGGAGGTAAGTCTAGTGCAAAATTATATTTTTTTATGTACATATATAGTAAATATATGAACAAATGTGTAAATTATGTACATATATGGTAAATATATAGTAAATATGTGTCAGTTAATTCAACTCAAAATTGCCTCTTGTAGAAAAAAAAAATTAAAATAATGGATTATCTATATGCTTATGTTAACAATTTTTAAAAAAAAATTTTAAAGTGGGAGCAGTTACCTTTATCACTGTCATTCACCTTTCACAAAGATCCAGGTATTTGTTGACCATTTTACTGTGGGATAACCATATAGATTAGTCAACTTTTGTTCATCATGAAGAAACAACACAGATGACAGTCGAATCTTCCACAGGATTTGAACCTATACATCCCAGCATGCTTGGTGAACCACTGATTACTAAGCCAATCAGGTGGCATTAATAAAGTATATTTTCCTCATCTAATTTCATTTTATCATATCGATTAAGGCAATAAAAAGGTAGAGTGAGATTTTTTAAATTTTACTTAAGAAAAGTTGAAAATAAAGCATCTATCTCTATACGTATAACTTCTCTATGTTTGTATGTACATCTGTGTGTTTGCTGTGCACTCCATATTAGCTGAATCAATCTTCATGAAATTTGTTTATGCAAAATTTCATGACATTTAAATTTAGGCAAGCTATGGAAGATTTTCGGTCACATGAAATTATTTATAGGTCCATGATGTAGATAAAATGCTTTTTTTTTTATTGTCCATAGAGCTTGGTTACCATATAGTTAGGTGCTAATAGATATATTTTTCTAATAACATTAAAAGATGTTCTAAAAACTAAAACTTTTTAAGTAGCTTAATTCATTTGATAGTGTTTAAAATTCATTTTAAGATAATGTAAACTTTCAGGGTGTTTACTGTTAGAAAATTGGCAAATATGTCTGGAAAATTAGTTGATTATAATGTTAATTTTATTTATTCTCTCCATAATTATTCTGTAATTCAGTTGCTACTGAAGATAATATGTCAAAAAATAAATAGAGACTAAATGCAGGAAATTTTTTTTTTTTTTTTTTTTTTTTTTTTTTTTTTTTTGTAAAAATTAAAATCTAAACTAATAACACAGAAAGTGAAGCTCTGAGTATATCAAACTATAATCGGATTAATTGTTATTTATGGGTTGGAGGCCTGAAATTTAAATAAAAAACAGGAGAAGATGTTTATAACCTGGGAGCGAAAGATTACAAGAGCCATATTTGGACCCATCTGAGAGAGTGATGTTTGGAGGAGACATTACAATCATGATATTGTAGAACTGTTTGGAGAAAGACATCATTAATTATATAATGGCAAAGAGAATTCAATGGTTGGGACACATGGAGAAAATGAGTGATTGCAGAGACATGAAAAAGATTTTCAAGGGTCAGTACCAAAGGGATAGGGGTAGACCCAGAAAGAGCTAGATTGATGAAGTGGAGAAGGATCTAGAGGTCATTAAGATCACCAGTTGCACATTAAAAGCAAGAGACAAACAACTCTTGAAATTGTACTGTTAGGGAGGTCATGGTCTGACATGGACTGAGTGCCAGAGAGTTAGTTAATTATTATGTAATTTTTTTTTAAATTTAAAAAACAGTTCTTATGTAACTCTTTGGTGGTCCTGTACATCACATATGATAGGTGCTTTATGCACTTGCATATCGCATGCAATACACAATCAACTATACTGTTTAAAATATAAGCTTTTATATTTTTATATCGTATATCAAATATGATATGATATGCAAGTGTATATAGCATTAGATGTGTATTTCATATGTGATGAACAGGACAGGCACAGGATTAAAAATTAAAATGAAAAAAATACTTAAAATGTGAATTTAGGTAAAGTTAACTCACTTTTTATGTCATTATCAATAGTACTTTCAACAAGAAAAGGCATCATACGAATTTTATTTAAATTACTGGAATTTTTTTTCAACATTGGATAGTTTGAATCATTTTACGTATTTAAAAGTTGAGGTAGTTCTTTCCTACTTTGCAACATATATATTGTATATGTGATTTTTCTAAGATTTTCAAAATATAATAGGTTATTAAATTCTTCAAAAGAGTCCCCTCAAAAAAAAAAAAAAAAAAAAAAAAAAAACTGGAAATGGATGTTTAGCAGTTTAGTAGACACTTGATTAGGATGCTTTTTGATATCATTTACTTTAGTTATTTAATTTTATCTATTTTATTTTGTATATTTCTTTTTTAGTTTCAATTTTGACAGTTTCTAGACCAGACACTGTTTTTTTTTTTTTTTATAAAATGGCCAAATAGACAGCCAACCACAATACTGTAAAGGATATGTGTGAAAAGCTAACCCTAAGTATAGCATGATGTGTTCTGAACAACCATGCTAGCTTCCAAAGTATTAGCACTAATGTACCTGGTGGTCAGCAAACCACAGTAGCATAGTTCTCATAACCAGAGGGTTGCAAGATCAAAGATTTGCTGTGTTTGTGAATGGCAGCTGTGGCATAGAAAATACGTTTGTAGTCGCGATGTCCTCTAAATTCTCAAACAGTCCCTCTAGATGCCAAGCCTGTGGGTCTTCTGCTTGGTCCCTGCTTTTAAGTTATGACCTAATTTGTGTTGTTCCGTGGAATAATCTTTACTGCCCCTATGGTGTTCCCATGATAAAATGGTCAACAAATTCTGTGATGTTAACCTAGAACAGTTAAAACAAGGACAACAGTGGTAGTATCAATAAGGCCCTACCACACTTGATGCATACTTTTTCAGGAAATGGGAGAAATGCTTGTAATTTTTTAAAAATGACATATTTTCTTAATGCAATTTAAATGTTTCAGTGTATTTATACATTATTAGTAGTGTTTAACTGAAATAAGGTTTGTCTTTCTTTAACTTTTTTTTTATTACTGTCATTTGAAATAATTTATATATTCTACTTTAATAAATGACTGCCTTTTTTTTTTTTTTTTTTTTTTTTTCCCAAGGTAAAAAAGGAATTTGGCCGAATATTTTATATTGAAAAGTGTAAAGAATTTATAGATAATATGTATACATTTGCACCACTTATTCTACAGAAATGTTTACCTGATGATGAGTTATATAAAAAAACTACAAAAGCAATGGACCGTGCACACACAAGCGTGCAAAAAAAATGTAAGTTATATATTAGTTTTAAGGTTTGTTTTAAATATTCAAGTAGTTCTATTATTACAGCAAGACCGAGTTCATAGATAATCATGTTTAAAATATAATAAATAGTATACCTTATCCATGCTCCAGAAACAAAACATTTGGAACAAAGATATTCTTTATTCATATATCTCTAAGCAATAATATATATATATATATATATATATATATATATATATATATATATACACATATATGTTTGTGTGTAAGCAACCTGGCCATCCCCAAACACTTGCAGGGCCATATTAGAAATTAATTTTATTCTGAAAGGCTGAGTTGTATAATATAGGCATGCTTGCAATTCCGTCACTTTTCTCACCTTTAGTCACTTTTTTTACAATTGATCACTTTTTTCATGGTGTATTACAGGGTCTGACAATGTACTGAACCATATTTTGTTCTTAGCCCAAGTGCTCCTATCACTCAACACGACTGAATAAAAACCTTCTGTTTTATTTAGCATGTGCGGCTCTAGTAGGTTGGCAGAGGACCTTGGGTAAGTACATTATTGAATCGTTGGTTGGACAGCTCCTGGGTGGAGATGAAAAACTTGGCGAACGCAATGACGTCTTACAAGTACATTTCCCCTTGGCTGTTCCGACCCACCTCTCTTTCCGAGTACCATCACCCCGTGAAGCTATTTCGGACCTTGCCTGGATTTCCGATTGATCTAGTTTCCAGTTCTTTCTGTTGTTGAAAAAAGAAAATCTGAATGAATGAAAAAATATTTTAATAAAAGACCAAAAATGTAATGTTCTAATCTTATTTTTCTTATTAAAATGTAATTAGTGTGGTTTCCAGAATTTAATGATTTTAAAAAGTCATAAAGTTCCTGAATTTAATACATTAAAGTAACTTAAGTCAAAACACACATTTCTCTTTTTTTTTTTTTTTTTACTTCACAATTTTTGTTTAGATACTCTAATCTAGCTATGTACATATTTCAAAACAACATTAATATATGCAGAAAATTGTATTTATAAAATTAATGTATGGTATGTATTCAAATCTAATTTATAGATTTTCTTGGATAAAAAGCAAGGTTGAGTTGTGTCAAACAAAATTTTTAACCTTTTTTTATTATTTGACACTAAAATCATGTCTTGCATGAAGCATTTGATTTTGAGCTAAAATAAATAGAAAAATCTTAATAATAGCATCTGTAATCAAGAGGAGAAAAATAATCACTTTTTTTTTTTTCAATGTTTAGTCATTTATTCTGTATTATTTATCAATTTTCTTACTTTTTCCAAAGTACCTCAGCAGTTGCAAGCCTGTATAGGTGAAAATTGAAATCAATACATTGTTATAATTATTCATAAATGAATAGTAGAACAGTTAAATATTTATAATAACCAATAAGTCAATATTTATTATATTGAGTGCAATATTTGTTTTAATTATAAATTTTATTAATTCTTCTGTGGGTTGCACCATTGTACTGACAATTTACCTGTTAGCAATCCTTGTTGGTACAATGCACCATAATGAAGTAGTTATAATTTGGTAAGGTAACAACTCTAACAACTATCATAGTGTTATACTTGGAGAAAATGTTGTCTTAAAACACTATAAAGAGCAATCTCTGTATGAAACTGTTATGCAATAATATATACTTTGATATGTCATTTTCAAGAATAAGAAAACAAAAAAAATGTTGACAATGATTGAATAAATTTGAATTTTTTTTTTTTTTTAAATAAAATTTGGTCTGTAAAGTAATATTGACATTATTAATAGAATTATATTTCATTCTGATTTCAAAATCACATAACATTAATTCAATATCAGTGTGTCATCTTTTGAATGTGATTAATCTCTATTTTATAATATATCAGTAAATGTATAATTATCCAAATTATCCTTTTCATTTTTCAGATGCCCAAGTGGTGGGATCTGTTTTCATTTTGACTAAACTCATGGAGGAAGAATGGAGCTATATACATCTGCAAGATTATGTAATATAAATTTACTTTTCTTAGAAAATTGCTTTTTTTTTTTTTTTTTTTTTTTTTTCTAAATATATTCTCAAGTTATTTTAGTTAAGTTTCTCTTAAGTTAGGGGAAAATTTCAATTATGAATACTCTAAAAACTATTTTATATTTCAATATTTAATAATAAAAATAGTTAATATATTAAAATTTTCTAATAATTTATTTTCTTATAAGAGCTGTACATTTTAAAAGTACATTAAGTTAATATTTCTTAAGTTTTTTATTTTTATTTTAGTCTTTTAAAACTTAGGAACTGTCGTAGTGACTGATAGTTAACAGAGCTAAACATATATATCTTGAGATGTTTTTGTATTAAAGATCAAGAAAAACTTTAATCGTTTTAATTATTTTTCAAATATTAGCTGCAGGGCTTACCTGTTTTGCCACTCCAGACAAAGTTGTAAAATAGGGCCTCCCATGGATATTTTTGCAGAACAGTGTATAAATATAAAAAAGATATTTAACTCCTTTCAAACTGTTACAAAATTGATTACTTATTTTTATTATTTGGAATTGCCTAATTGAAATACAAAACACCTATGTTTTGTTATATACTTGTTACAATGAACTACTATTGAGCATAATCTATCTGAAATATATATACACTCAAGAGCCAAAACATTATGACCACCTGTCAATAAAGTGTTGGCCCATCTTTGGTGTGCAACACAGCTTCAACCCACTGTGGCATGGATGCCACAAGTCCTTGGTAGATGGCCGGAGACAAATTGTACCAGATGTTTAAACAAAGGTTACGCAAATCCAAGATATTGCAAATTGGTGGTTTTGAACTCTGAGCTGCCGTCCTGTGACATCCCAAATGTGTTCTATCGGATTGAGATCTGGTGAGTTAGGCAGCCAGGGCATTAACTGGAATTCAGCATCATGTTCCTGGAACCACTCCAACACAATTTTAGTCTTGTGACAAAGGGCGTTGTCCTGTTGGAAAATTCCATTTCCAGCTGGAAAAACAAAAGCCATGTAAGGGTGCAACTGGTCCACAAAGATGTTCAGATACCCAGTAACATTCATGGTCTGCTGTACCACAACCACGGGTCCCAAAGATGCCCAAGAGACATTTCCCAAAGCATAATATCACTACCACTGGCCTGTGTAATACCTACTGTACATTGAGGGAGCAACTGTTTGCCTGGAAGACAGCGTATCCTGACACGATCATTGGTGTGATGAATGACAAACTATTATTCATCTGACCAGGCAACTCTCTCCCTCTGATCCATGGACCAGTTGCGATGTTTCCGGGCCCAATGTAGGCGCAGTTAGCGATGACACTTGGTCGGCAAAGGCACACAAGTAGAATGTTTGCTGTGGAGCCCCGTATCCAACAGTGTCTGCAGAACAGTGTGCTCTGATACTATTCTACTTTGCCCTGCATTGTATTGGGTTTTCAGCTGAGCCACTGTCTTGCTCCGGTTTTGCTTCACCATGCAAGACAGTCTCCGATGACCTCTTTTTTTTATAGCGTGTGGAAGTCCAACACCATGTCATTTACTGCTGGTTCATTCATCATTCATCCACTTTGCATAAATACTAACAACTGTAGATCGCAAACAACCCACAAGTCGTGCAGTTTTGGAAATACTTGTTTCGAGCCATTACAATCTGCTGTCTATCAAAATCGCTTAGATCTGCAGCCTTTCCCATCACGCATAGAAGTAAGTGAAAAAATGATTCTTCAGATTTTCCAGCAGCAGTTAAATACCACTTCCACCTTGTTGGGGGTGATATTGAAAATAAAAAAAAGTTCCCCCTTCAGCAGAGTGTCCATTTCTAGAATGGCTAAAAATAATAAGACGAGTGCATCTTTATAAAAAAACAATAAACTTCTTTATTGCTACTTGCAATTTTAAAGAAAAAAAAATTCTATTTACAAAAAATTAAATTAGTTACTTTACACCTCGTAATTTCAAAGCTCATACTATGCGAACACTGTGGCGAACTGCCGAACCACTATCGACAACTGCTGCGAACAACTGCCGGGGCCAAGTGCGGCTGATAATCAACTGCGAGCAGCCTCCTCAGCTACCCGCTTATATCTTAAAAGCACATTCTCAAAATCTGCATGCACCTGATGCCACTCATGTGCAGCATAAGGTTCACAGCAAACTCTACCACGCCCCCCTAAAACAAGCATGTAAGACTTGGTCGCTTGAACGTATCCCGTTAACCTGTGTTTAACTGTTTCAAACATCGCGGAATTGTGAGAATAAATGGGGTAAGTTGAGATTTCCCAACACACCTGATTACGTGCCTTCCAGGTCATCCAGGCAAGTTCATTGCAAAATGTAGGGGTGGTCATAATGTTTAGGCTCTGGAGTGTATATATATATATATATATATATATATATATATACACACACACTTTTATGCCTTTTACTTGCACTTAAATAAGCAATTAAATAAGAATTAATGAATAATAATTATGATCAGGCCTCAAGCTATAAAGAATTTAGAAAGCTTCGCAAAAATTTTTAAACAAGTTTTTCCCTATTCAAGCATTTTACAATTACAATACAAAGTGCTGATTCGGATGGGGTTCAAATTTACTGACCCCTTAATTTGCTTTTGATTAGCTGCAATTATTTTTTATCCAGATCAAACATTTTTTTATGGGTTCTAAGCATTTCCTATGTCCTTTTTGCATGTTTCTAACATGTAGTTATTGTTTTAAATTAACTCTTAGCAAGAAATATGAATATTAAACTAACATATCTTTCACATGTTTAAAAAATATAAAGAAATTTTAAGTAAAACATTGCAGAATTCCTTATCCATTGTAGACAATTATAACTAAACTATAATTATGTAGAATAACCTTCGGTTTTATAAATTGCATTCTATTTAGAATTGTATTCTGCATAAAATACAGTTATTTTAAATCAAACTTAATCTTTAAGTTTAGTATAATTGAAAATTAAAATAAAAACTTCAAAAATTTCATTTTATACATGTGATAAAATTTTATGACATTTAAAACAAGTGTTTCTCATAACAGTGATAAAAGTTAAGAATCGAGAATGAGAAAAGTGCATTTAAATGTACTGCCATTGTTTCCAAATTTAGTGAACAAAGCTATAAAAAATAAGTACATTGAAATATAGTATTTAAATCCAAAAATAGTTTATATCAGAACAACTTAGTTTGCTAAGATTGTAAGCTTTAAGAAAAAAAAAAACTCAATTTAAACAGTAAAAGAACATCAACATCTTTTAATCATCCACTTTCGGCCACACAATAGCTGTATGGTTAGGGCACTGATCTGCAATAACCAGTATCTATGGGTTCGAATCCCACTGTGGCATGGATGTTCGTAGCTGTTCAGAATCTGCATTAAGCAATAGGTTCCAGTTTCATTAGTGTTAGCAATTCCTAACGATTATTCTTGTCATTATTCACAGTTGACGTTGAATACGTGAGTTATGATGTAATCGACAGAGCACTATGCATTGCTTTTCTCTCCTGCTCCTGGCGAAGGTATTTCTCCGCAGGAATGTATTGAACGAGATGGCAAGATGTCTTTAGTCTCAGGGATTTGCGAGGTCTCGCTCGCTTAGCTGATGTTTTTTCGGATGTATTTTTGTTATAGTTTTCCCTGTGGTGCAGGCTGTGCTCTGGTAGACGATTGATTATATCTTTTCCATTATCTATATTAATGATTTTTTTTTTTTTTAAGTTCAAAATAAATAGTTTATTTTTACACGTCGTGAACTTGTCATTTCACTGCTTCACTCTGCTAGTATGAGGCGTATAAGAATAGTTAACTTAACAACATCAATTAGTCCTTGTATTGCAAAAAAATAGACTGTGGAGTGCCAAACTAAACCAATCTCCCACTTCCAATGTTGTTTCAGAGAATAAACATCTAAATTAAAATTAACACATTATATGTGGTAATACGCGCGTAGCAGGGGAATCGGACGAAATTTGCATTATTTGCAGAACATTATATTATGATTCAATTGATTAAAAATGTGTTAATTTTTAAAAGGGAGATTACTTGCTCCCGCAGATGATTGGCACGCCAAGTGGGTAATCGCCCGTTCCCGCATGTAATGTATTAACCGTAGTTCCAATCAGAATGATCATAGAAGCAAAATTAAAACTTTTTTTTTTTTAATCCAAAAACCTTGTCAATTTTTATAATGCAAAACATAAAAAATGCAATATTCGACTGAAAACAGGATTTTAAAGATGGTTAGGCTCTTAATTCAAAAGTTTAATATTTCACTTTGTATTGTATTAATGCATAAGAATTCAGGCTATATTTAAACAAGTTTTGCTTTTCAGTACTAGAATTGAGCTATGAAATTTAAGTTGAACCTTTAAAGGAATGTGTGGTTAATTTTCTTTGAGTTTAGAATTATTTTTTTATATATTGATTAAAAAAATATTTTCTGTTTCTCTTTTCAGCCTCATGGAAGTGACGATATTTACCCACACATTGATGCCTCATTCCACAATCTAAAAGAACTTTTTTTCGATAATCTGTTGTATCGCGTTCTTGTTGAGGGTCATGTACTTTGTGAAGCCACCGATTTTTTAGAAGCAGTTTTATGCCTTGTTGCAAGTTTTTTCATTTTCAACATTGACTATCCAGAAAATTGTCGACGGACTTTGATTGCATTTGAAAAATTATATTTGAATGCAAATGATACTGAGGTATTAGATGATCTCACCATACAAACAGTGAAGCTGCTACAATTAGAAGCAAAACCTAAAGCGTGATTAATAATTTTTTGAAATATTTAGTGTACTTTTATATGTATTATATTTAATGTGTTCCATTATTCTTTTATTATATTTATAAATCTGCAATCAGAAAAACACTTCAAGTTTTGAAGAGATAGCTAGTAAAATGCTAACCATTTTTTTTTTTTTTTTAATTCTAATAACCCTTTAGAATTAACTTACATTAATATTTTTTTAATGTTTGATCCTAAACAGTTCCAAGCAACTTTAAAGTATATCATAACATTGAAATGAGAAATTTTGAAGTATCTTATTTTCATGCTATTTATTGCATTTGTGAATAGCCATAACTATCAAAAATGATTATGTAGAAATAGTATCCAGCTACCAGATATCAAGAAAATAAATTATATTATTTTGCTCAATTATCATTAGAAATGATAAAACTGGTTTTAGTGAAAGATGGTTGAATAAGAATTCTAATAATTAGTCAAATTAAGAACTTTATTTATAAAACTGTTTATATACATCAATGTAATTATGTAATTTTTTTTTCCTTAATTAGAATAAATATTGGGTCAAGTAATAATTTTTGATAAGTTATAGGAACTTTATGAAATAAATCAAGTGTTCCCCATTGGTTTATAAATTAAAACTTAACTAGCAAAAAATTTTCAAGCAGATAATGATGCTTGAAAATTTTATATTCATCAAATTTCCTTCTCCTAAGTTTGACAAAGTAAACAAAAATCTTTAATTGAATTAAAATCTAGAAGTCAATGGCTCAGTGAATAATTCCTTAAATTAATTAAACTGCATATTGTACTATTACTATAAAAGTTAAAAATATTTTAAAATTTAAAGTTGCGTTGACCAAAATGAGACTTAATATATATGAATACAAGATTTTTTATTTGTTGTATCTTGATAAGGACTATTAACTGTATATAAAGGAACTGCTAACTTTGAACAAAAGTATACAAAAATATCAATTGATATAACTTACTAATTCAATAGAAAATTCCATTTATGTGTAGCACCAGGCTGCATCCATTAGCTGCAAACTTAAAGCTCTGTTCATAGCAGATATTTCATGAAGAACTCAACCACAAGGTGAAATAGAGTTTATGTGCAAAGTATGCAATCTCCTATTTGGATTTCATATAAATCTCTGTGCTAAACAATATAAGACTGTACAATGATATGCTGTTCACTTGACCATGAATGAGGTATTATGTGAATCTTTTGAGTACATTAAATATTAATGATATTATGTATTTTAATACAATACACACAAAGCCAAAGCAAAATAAAGAGACATGAAATTCAAATACAATATGGTATGAAAATCTAAATTCTCAACCCTTTCAGAATGTTCATGTGACATTGAGAAACTAATGCTGGTTAAAGCAGTTTTTCAGATTTTGTAAAATTGTTTGCAATAAATTATATTCATTTAGTTATTGTTAAAGACTTTGCTCATGGCTGTGAATTATTGTTTATTGTTAGCAATTTTAATAAGCTGGGCAGATGTATAATCTGAGGCTCACGTCCTGAAAT
Organism: Pardosa pseudoannulata; assembly: GCA_032207245.1. Taxonomy (NCBI): domain Eukaryota; kingdom Metazoa; phylum Arthropoda; class Arachnida; order Araneae; family Lycosidae; genus Pardosa; species Pardosa pseudoannulata. The sequence goes on along the minus strand of CM063498.1, from coordinate 102,518,525 downwards.
AGGTAAATACTCTGGAGATTTAGATTTGTATATGACTTCAGAAATTTGTAGATTTTTCAACATGATTAAACAGTGATTGAATCTAAAACTAAAGTATTTAAGAAGCATGGATATTTCTTTCTGTTATGCTTAACAGTTCACTTGAAGTTCTTTATTTCAAACCAATATATATATATTTTTAATTTTCCATGTTAAAAAAAATGTGGAATTTTTGTATTTTATATTAGTATTATTCTTATTATTCTCTTTGAAAACATTCATGCTGTATGTAGTACTTCTGAAATACTTGAATAAAGTTTTTCTTGTATTTCATTATGTTTAAATATTGGAACTTTTCCTTGTGCTAGAATATAATCCTCGTAAAACATTTAATAATAATAAATAAGTTACTTGCTAATGTTTTCCTAGAGCTAAATATTTTCTATATTTCACTGCAGATCAATAACTAGTCACCTGTCATAATTTTGAACAAAAAACATTTTTATACATTATAAATGGCTTGGTATTGTTTATGTATACAATGAAGCAGTTAGCAATTTTTAGAAAGATATTTTCCTAATATATGTTTGTGAAGTGTTTTATGTGTAGCCTGTGGATTTAAACAGAATTATGGGAGGGAGTATTTTGGTCCCTGGTAAACTTTTTATAAATATCTGATATAACTGTTCAATTAAAAAAAAAAAATTTTCCTTCATAAATTTTTCTTACATCAGTTTGATTTACCAATGCAGAAAAAATTATACGGGTATGTTCTGAACAGACAGTTTGGATCCTTTTTGAGAAAAAATTAAATGTAAGAGCATGTATTAATGAATTGTGACTTATTGTCATGAACAGGTTAAAAACCTTATTGCTTTGTTAAAGGTTAAAATTTTTTGCATTTTCTAAGTTATTGGATTTTTTAATGTACATTCATTGCTTGTATTAAAATTGCTGTAAAAGTGCAAATTTATGTAAGAATTCATAGTTTTTGTTTGTTTTTCTGTGTATAATGTCATAGCATTGTAGTCATATCATATAATAAAAGGTTCAAAAGGAACTTTCTCTGTTACACAAGAAATATCATGTCTAGTGATAAGAGAGAGGATAAAAGGTTTATTCTTTTAAATAAAAATGATCTTGTTTGAGTCAAATAAGGTAGTTATTGTAAAATATTTTTAGTGGACAATTACAGGGGTGTAACAGTTGCACTTGACTGTACCAAAATGATACCTACATACCATTGTGCTCCAAAACTATCATTATTTAGGTAAATTAAGCCAGACTACTTCAAAACGATAAATATTCTTTTGCTCACTTACCCATCTTTTGTTACTGCAATCATGGCAAACAGAATTTATTAGTCATTTCTCATTTCTGTGTCCACCTGCAGAATTGTAAATTGTTATCTCCTATTAGAATGAAGAATATAGGGAGGGGCTGGGACTTAGGGATTCATTGATAGATAATCAAAAAGTCAGCACAACGATAATATCCTAATGCAGGCGTTCCCAATTGAAGCAGGACAAGAAAATTATCCTGTTTCTGGTGGTAGGTTTTAAAGGATTCACTTGGTTTTCCCATTTGTGGTGTTTTTCGTATATTTGACAATACAGACTAGCAGACATGCCAACTACTCCAGATTCTCCAGAGAAATGGGAGAATTTGATAATTTTGGATACTCCTCAGGTTGCTCCAAAAAATTTAAAAAAAAAAATTTGAACAGAAAGATCACAATTTAGCAATCAAATACAAAGTCTTGCAAAAAATAATGCTGAATATTACAGTATGTAGCAATGCTGCATATTAAAGAGTTTTCAGCACTGTGGAAAAGCCAAACTGAATTTAGATCAAATTTGAGTAGACAAACTCTAGAATCCCTGATGATAGAAGAATGTAAATATTTTACTCAGGGTCAAAGTGCTACAATAAAAAAAATTCTGAAAAAAAAGTTGTTAAAGCTAAAAAAGCTGCTTATACATTATTAAATACATAAATTTTAATTTATAACTTAATACTGTGTGTTTATTTTAATTTAATTTGCTTGATTTAATTTAGAAACCAATAAAATAAGTAATAATGTTTAATTTGTTTGGTTTGTTATATAAGTAAATTGCATACAAGTGTACTTTGTGCATGCAAAAGTACTCCTGTAGCATATTAAATTTTAAATCCTAAAATAATGTTGCTCCTTCACAGAGGTGCCTGAATGTTAGCATATCTAGACTAGTTTTGTTTCAAAATGAATTTTGAAGGTTCTTAGTCGGATTAGCCCAATATGCTCTCCTCCTTCTCCTCATTAATTTATTTTTTTTAATCTTAGTTCTTTTATTGTTTCCCAAGAGATCTTTGCATTGTCTGGTGAGTTATGAATAGCCTTGAACTTTGACTTTTTCATCAGAAAACTTAACAAACTTTGATTGCATTGGCATAATCGTTTGTTTCTGTTTATATTCCTCATTAAAACACTATTCACACATATCTTAAAAACTCCTTAATTTTAGGTGCTCCTTAAAAAAGGTCTTTAATATCCTTAATTTTCATGTTGACTTCTTAATTTTTTAACAAATTGTTTTCTAACAGCGGCCAAATGTGAAATAAATCATCAAAGTAATCATTATAGTCAAGCTCATGTATCTTAATTTGTGTTATATCTGACAGTTGGAAACTTAAATGGTAAGTCAAGTTTTCCCAGAATACTTGGAGATTATCAGATTAGGTTGGTAGGTAGACATTAAGAGTTTAACATATGTATTTAGTATTTTACTATTCATCCAAGGGCTGTGGTTGGCAAGGTAGGTGGCTGCATACAGTGGGCAAAATTTAAGTGCTGCGAAACTGCCTTAAAAAAATAAAATAAAATTAATAATAATTTGTCTTTTTTTTATCTTTGTTAACATGTTTCTTGTAATTCTGATTTAAAAATATTAAGCTGGGAGAGGCATTATTTAGGTTAGTTTACAATAACAAAAATGTTTGCATTGGCCTTGAATCATTCCAATCATATTGATCATATCTCTTTATGGTATTTATTCAATAACAAAATAGTAACTTGTAAATAGGCTTGGTTTTAAAATTTTATGAACTTGAAACTTAATTTTTTGGGGGAAAATCTCTTTTTTATAGTGAAGTGTTTCTGGTTTTTAAAGTAAGATAAAACATATATTACTTTTTCAAAATATTATAGTTAAAATGATTGTGTTTTAATTATTTAGATATTGTTTTGTTTTTCATTGTTTGTCATATTGCTTTGTTTTTCATTGTTGTTTGTCATATTACTTTGTTTTTCATTGTTTGTCATATTGCTTTGTTTTTCATTGTCAAATTTGTCAGATCTACTTGACACTCATAATTGATATTCATTTTTCTGCAGTCTTCAAAATGGTATTCTATGATAAATTTGCATTTGTTGTTTTGGTTTTAAGCATCAAAAATTTAAATACATAAAACATTTAGAGTTTTATTTTGTGCTATTTTTTTTAACTGTATAATTGTGATTGGGCTAAGACTGTTATATAGTGTTGTTGCATTTTCTCATTTTATTATTGGTATAGCAAATATTTGTTATACAAAATTAAAGTGTAGTTTATGTTGTTGTTATATGGGATTTTTGTGTAGCATAAGTTGATATATTCAGACTTGTTGATTTTCTGATATAACTTGACAATACCAGATTTTTGACCATTTCTGGGTTTCTGAGGCAACTATACTAATTGACAGATTTTCACTGGGGAAATCATTAAACTTCTTGTTATGCCTGTTTTTGTGACAACAAAGCAAAATTTGCTTCAACTCTGCCAAATTGGGGCTAATAGCTTTAAACCAATCTGAGTGTAATCAGAATTTTGCAGTCTGCAATGAGATGAAATCCCTAGTGTATTTTATCCCACTGTGTCATGGATGTTCATAGCTGTTTGGAATCGGCTTTAAGCAGTAGGTCCAGGTCTCATTAGCCCTTGTGTTGCAAAAAAGTAGACTAGTGCTCCAAACCTAAACCCTAGTGCAATTCTTGAAGAAGGTCATGATGGATATTTTAAATATAAAGTGTTGTATTTCATATTAAAAATTTTAAGAATTCCACATAGACTGTAGATGGATTTTTTGCTATGTCACATAAATAGCCAAATATTTTCATTCATCAATAAAAATGGAAACTGTTGGAAAATCAAGGCAGCAGGGGTAATGTTTTGAACAAGCATTTGATTTCATTTTTTTTTTTTAAAGCAAAATATTCAGTAGTAAATTGCATGGTTAGGGCACTGATCTTCAGTACTGCAGTTCATGGGTTCAAATCCCCCTGCGGTATGGATGTTCAGAATCAGCTTTAAGCAGTTGGTCCCAGTCTCATTAGCTTTTGTGTTGCAAAAAAAGTAGACCAAAGCTCCAAACCAAATAATTTTAAATATAGTACAAAAGAAACACATGTAAATAATTTAAATAGATAATATTGTCATTAAATAAGTTTTAATGCCGTTTTCAGTTTTAAATTTTTCATTAATTTTTTAAAAATTGTTTTAGTATCCTGATTTCTCATATATGATACAAAATTAACCATATATAAAAATTGCATGTTATACAATTTGGCTTTCTTTTATGCAAGTTTTTTAGTAGTATAGTATAAGGTTGTTATATTGATCAATAAATGTGATAATTTATTGCAGGATTTTGGACTTTTTAAGGGTTGGCAGGTCTGTATATCACAGAAATTTTATTTCTCTATCAAGTAAAATACTGTGTGAATATAAATATAGAAATCTGTTGAATATTTTAAGAATTTGATTCCATAATGTTGTACCTGATAATATGTCTGGAAGGTAATGTGATGATTATATTTAAACTGTTATCAACTTGAGATAATTCTTAAAATGATTTTATAATTAAATTCAAGAAATGAAGTTGTATAACATCCTCTTATAACAAATCCATTCTTTTTGAACACAATAATTAAGATTATATTGTTTCTATTGAGTCTTAATTTAAAAAACTGAAAAGTTTTGCGAGTTAAAAAGTTTTAAAGTTAAAGCATCTTTTTGATATAAGTTAATTTTTAACAATGTCTATAACTATGAAAAGTTTGTAAAGATGTAATAAATTTATGACAAGTCTATTTATTAAATACTATGTGTGTTATGTTTCTTTTCGCTTTAAATTCACATATCAAGGGGTTTTAAAGAATAGGTAGGACTTCTGATCAATACCTATCCTAGACTATCACCTCACACATTAAAAATGGTCACCCAAATTTATAAACTTGATGCTTTAAATTTTTAAATTAATTACTGTAAAACACTTAACCATAAATATAGGTATGGAATGGATAAAATTGAAAGAGAGAAGCATGTTTGTTGGTTAAATATGCTGAGCCTCTTTCTAAAGACGAAGAAGCAGACCTAGAATTTTAGATAACTTACTTTAATTCTTTAAACATCTTATAAAGTATGTACACTCCCTGCAACTTGTTGCACACTTACAGAAAAATAGGCAAATACAATGATGACTCACCTGCAAACGTTTTAATCAGTTAAACAAGCATTGATATTTTAAGAATTTGCATAAATTATGATTAAGATTACTTTTGGGGAACTAGTTTGATGGAGAGATGTCATATTTTCCAACGTACGGCTCCATCGGCCAAAAACTTAATGTTCCTCTATCTTTTCAAAAATTTTATGAACAAAAAAATTAAGTCTATTCTTAACCAAGGGCTACCAAATTCTCTTCACTTTTAACATAATACAATCAAATTCTTTCTTTGTTTAAAATTTCAAAAGAGTCTGAAGCATAGGGTGAAGATGGTATGCGGGAATGCTTCAATAATGGTCGCTTGTGATCATCCCCCATAAGACAACAAGAGACCCCAATCCACGGGAAGATATCGTAGCCCATACCATCACAGAACCCCCTCCATGTTTCACGGTTTTGAAATCGTGCAGTCAACATGGAATGCTTTTGCCGATGTTCACCAACCGAACACACGTCCGGTGGTCTGGAATAATGTAAATGAGGATTCATCAGACCAGATGACTTCTACCCGTTGCAGTTGTGTTCAGTTGAGGTGGTCTCGGCACCACTGTAGTCTCATCATAGCATTCCGCGCCGAAACTAACGGTTTTTGGAATAGCTAGTGTCATGAATATTCACAGTTTAACATCCGTCTATCACAGTCCTTCAACTTCGACTTTCCCCCACTGTTGTGTTTTGCAGAAGATACCTTACCCAGGTTTGTGTAGCGTATCATAACCCTTGACATGGTGGTCCTTGAAACACCCTCGAGGTTGGCTGTTCTGGACACGAATGCTCCAGTGAGGCGAGCTCCAATTATAAACCAATTTAAATTAAAGATCGGACATAATCACGCTTTGCTGGTAGTAGAATTTTCTCCTGCAACTATCACACTGCGAAATATTTGACTGATACCTTACCATTCGTCGCCACTTGCCACACTGTTGCGATACGAGGCAGCCTTTTATTGGACTGTCAAAAGACGACTCATTTTTAAATGGGTGTTCCTATTATTTTGTCCTATACCTGTGTAACCATTACATAACTGTGACATTGTGTTTATTGCAAAAGAAATGTCAGGTCTTCTATTAGCAATAAAAGACATAACCAATTAAAGTTCTATAAGGAAATTTTTTCATAATCTCATTTTCTTCTATTTTCAGTTCTTGTTTAATTTTAGAAGGTAAATTATTTCCAACTTTAAATGGTAAATTAACGAAACTTTTAGGTAGTTTTCAAAACGTTTGATTAATCTTTCAATATACGTTTTCTGATACAAGTATATATTACTATTTATACCATCAAAATTCACCCCAAGAAAATATTTAATTGAACCTAAGTCGGCAACTCCTAGCTTAGTTTGAATTAATTTAAGTGCATTTTGTAATACTTCAGTTGTCTTTCCTAATAAAATAATATCGACTCATAAGCAGAGAGAACCACATCCCTATTCAACATATATACACGGTTACAATTAAACTTTCGAGGATCTAAAGATACAAGTATGCTTTCCAATTTATTATTCCATATGTGCCGCTGCAGTCCTTAAATATTTTTAGGAAGTAAACATACTTTGCCCTTCATACCTTCTACAGCATAGCCCTTTGGTTGTTTCATATAAATACATTTTTACCAGGTAAATAAGGAGTTTTTACATCAAGTTGTACATTATGCCAGTGTAACAATGAAATTAAAATTGCAATTTTAAAATTAAAAATTTGCTAAGGGTTAATATATATCATTGTGAGCCGCGTTAGCTCAGTTAACAAAGGCAATGCTCTTGTAACTAGAGGGTTGCAAGTTCGGAGACTGAGCCGGTATTAATATCCGCTGCTTTCGTTAAAGGTGTCTGGGGCACGTAAAATATGTTCGTGGTTGCAATGTCCTCAAGTTCTCAATCAATACTTCTGAGGTGGCAGGCCAAGCGTATGGGTCTTTTGCTTGGTCCCTGCTTCTAAATTACTAGAACCTACTTGAGCATAAGTCGTACTTTTAACCTGACAATGCTCATTAAAACGAAAAGCGCACCCCTTTCCCTTAATACGAGTAGTGTATGGCTCAAACGTGCTTGGTTTGACCAAGTGGCATCAGAAACAACAAATATATCATTGTAATACCTTCTGTCTGTTTAAACCCTTGTGGAACAAGTTTTGCCTTGTACTTATCATTTTCTTTCAATCACCCCTCTTTAACGTATAAACAATTTACTGCAAATTACTTTTGCGTTGGGGAGGATCAACTAGTTTTCATTCTATCCCTCATGATTTTTAATTAGTCTATCATAGATTTTTTCCATTTCTCCTCATCCGGGCTAGTTTGAGTTATCTCAAAATTACTAGGTACCTCTATATTATATATTTCATGACTATAAACTACAACCGATATGTCTACTTGTTCCGAATTAAAATCTGTAGAATTCCTTGAGCTTGTGTCACTGTTATTTTTTATTTCTGATTTCGATGTTTGGTTAGTTGTTTTAAACGAAAATCTGTTAGGATCAAATTCAATTTGATTTCTTTCACAGCATTTTTTTTTCTTATTATAAGGCGGTTTCACGCAGCAGGGCACATCTCAACTTCTGATAATTCTGGCTTTAGTTTTAAACGGAAGGACAGTTTATTGTTTGTCTATTGGCTGTTGTAAACATGAAAATGAATAGGAAGGGCATTATAGTAGTTCGTGACGTTGCGACAAATTGCTCTATTTGAAGGTCGAAGGCCCTTACTCTGGATGTTGCGGTTCGTTTCGAACATTCGTTGTGATGTCATTTTGACGTCAGCTTGCGGACATTATGCGAGCAAATGATCAAGCTCACGTCAAAGTGGCGTCACGACGAACGTGCGACCTGACTCTCAACGTCTAGAGTAATCCCCGGAAGTCTTTCTTTACATCCAGGAGGATAATATATATCTTTTCGTTTACTTTTAGTTCGTGGACATTCGAATCTTTTCCAGTTTGAGATATTTAATGAGATAATTAATAGTTGTTATAATTTCTGATAATTCATTAAACTTTTTAATAGTCCTATCCATTTGGAATTTTACGTTACTATCATTATTATTCTTACTGAACAAAGTCGTAACCCGATTTTCATTCAACAATTGTATGTTCTTTAGGTAACCAAACTCTGTAACCTCTCAGTTTTTCAGCGTATCCTACCAATATTTCTAATTTAGTTCTAGGTTCAAATGTATTTCTTTGCACTTTAGGAATATATACTTAAGCTAGAGGTCCAAAAACTCTAAAATGTCTAACCGACGGTTTGTAGCATGACCAAATTTCTATGGGTGTTAACTCCTCAATTAACTTATGCTCACATCTGTTTCTTATATAGATAAAAGTTTTAAGGCATTCTGCCCGAAATAATGGCTTTAATACGTCCAGAATAAGTGCCGTGGTCCTTCCTTTTTTCAGTTAAACTAGCATTGAGAATGAAAACTCTGCATAAATTGTCATAAAGATTACTTTTGGCAGAAACTAAAGTTTGACAGAGGGACGTCATACTTTCCAACAATGTTAAAATACGTACTTTATTGGCAGAAAAATACAATTTACAAGTAGAATACATATTCTATAATAAGTAGTAAGATGATATTAAAATAAAAATAACAAGGAGGCCAAATAACATTTTTCAATTTTTGCTTGTTAAGCGTATTATTTATGGATATTAAAAATAATTTTAAAAATTTAAGACAAAGAAAGTAAAACAAATAAATAAATGTTTTCTGATCTTTCAAAAAATTGCAACAAATCTTTTTCTAGCTGTCTTACAGGCAAATTTAACTAAGAAATAATAGCCTTGTTGATCTTTAAATAATTTTAAATGAAACTTATTTTTGAAAGATTCCCTTCACTTGAAGAAACATTGATTGGTGTAGTTAAGAAAAATCTGAGTGCTATAGATTAATTGAGGAAATATAGTGTTTCTGACTTTATATGATTCAAAATTTCGCCCTAAACGAAACTTTAACGTCTAGGATGCAGTGCAAGTAGTGAACTTCAGGAAACAGATTTTTAGATTATATACATTTCATCTTATACTATTTACAGGAACTAATACAATGCATTAGCACAGCGAACAGCATCGCTCACATTCACCATATCACGTGGAATAATCTTACATGTTGCCAGATTCAACAGATACATTTTACATTTGCCAGATGCACTAGATACTTTTTACATTTTAATAAATGAGTGGCTTGACGCTAGCACCGCCACAAAACCAAATCAAAATGTATGTCTTTTGTTACCAATTTTTGGTAAATAGATCTCGGAAAGATAATAGTTCATTGTAGAGTCCTCATACCGTTTAAATTCCTTTCTATAATTACATTTTTATTTACTTGAAGTTTAAATGACTAAATCTATGCAACTTTTTATTTTAAATAGAATTTTTTTTCAGAGTGAAGCGTTAGTTAAAAAACTGAATAATGAAAAACAGCTTTGCAACAAATCGAAAAGGTTCACCTACCGAAATGATAAAAATATTTAAAGTTTGAAATTAAAAAGGAAACTCTTGTAACATATTCATAGTGTGATTCGTAGTAAAACATACGACATTGACTGGAACTTTCTTTCTATTTAAAAATAAAATACAGTACACTTTCAAGTATACTGTATACCCTGGCCTGATATGGAGGAAAGGTTGGTCAAAGCTCTATGAACTCATTTCTTTCACCACTTTTAACAGAAGACAAAGTTTTTATACCAGAACTCGCTGTTTTAATACGTGTATTCTCACTTATTGAGTACTAGCCCTCCATTTATATGAAGCCTCTTTAAACATATGAAGTGATAGCGTAGAAGTCAGGCAACTGATTTTGCATGGCACACAGGCATTTATTTATACACAGTACTTTACAGATGCATTTCAAAACAAAATCTCCCTCCGATCATCGCAGACCGCTCTCTCCTCTTTGTTGCCAACTGCAAACCTAAAATTTATGAGAGTCCGGCAAACAGTCATTCTCGTGTTGCCAACGGGTTCCTAGAACCTATAAGAGTTCGGCACACCGCGTAGAATGTGAATGCAGCCCGATGAATCATAGAAGCAGTTACTGGTAACGCAGTTAAAATAGAAGGCTCTGTACTGGTGCTTTATATATGTTTATAAACTGCACGGCACATCTCAAGAATTCATTAAGGAAAAATTAATTTAAAGGATATAAAATGTTCACATTTTAACATAAATTCTGTAATACCTAACATAAATGCAGGAAACAAAATGTTAACATCATTCGTAGGCTTAATTCTTAAGAAAATTGATTCTAACTGATTTATATTTCGCTGATAAATGCCTTGCTTCCAATACTTTGGCGATGTTGCCAATGTAATTCCTCAATTGTATCCATTTCATTACGATAAAAGAAAATTAGGCATAATAGTACGGAAGTTATTCGAGAGTGTACTATGTATTTAACACATCTTTTTTCTTTTCGCCATAAAAGGTCCCGCTGCTTGTATGGATGTTCGTAGTCGTTCATAATCGGCTTGAAGTAGTTGGTCCCAGTTTCATTAGCCTCGAGTGCAAAACAGTGGACCGTAGCACCCCAAATCAAACCAAAACGTGACAAAAGCACATTTGTGCTGTTTAACTGCTTGCTTCTAAGTTATAAAAGTTGTTTAAAAATTCCATAATAGCCTGCAAATCTCTCTATTACCTCTAGTTTAACTCTTTTCCCTCTCTTTTTGAATAAAATAAACAAGGGTACGAATCACAGACACCTAATATTTCTGATAGCAGAGTTAATCTTAGTCAATAGAACGAGTTGATAAGTCAGTTATGAATCTGTCCACAGTGTCTAAAGCTCATCTAGCAGGAGGAAGAAAAGGTTTGTATGTTCATTACAAAACTTGAATTGAAGGAATTAAAATAATTTCTAGTTTACCCATAGTTAATTCCGCATTCGGCTATTTTTTTCCTATACTGAAAAAACTTTTTTATCATTCTACTCCGAACTTTTTTTTGTGTTAATTTTTTAACGTTGATTTTAAGATCTTTAATTTTAAACATGCTCCAAACTAAATAATTCTGTTTATATTTTAGATTGTTCACACTTAGACGAATTGAAAAATGAATAGCAAATTGCATAACCTTGACCATTATCATGTAAGAATCGCACAGCACGGGTGTTCCGATTTGCCTATGTCTAGCCCTCTCTACTGATATTTGTGAGGAAGAATAACGAATAAAGCACGGTAATGAAGGAGAAATAAAATTTTTAGAAACTTAAAATAATTAAATTTATAGATTACTTAAAACAATACTGAAAATAAAAAGGATTCATGAGTTCAGTGAAGAAGGAACTCAGAATAAAATTTATGGCTGAGATAATAATCACAAGACATTGGTTATTATATAAGTGAAAATTAATTCTAAATTGTTACAGGTATAAACAGTTTAAGTTGAATGAACCCGCGATCAAAGTTTCTAGTTTTATAAAACAAGAGGATTAGCAGAGTGCTTGCGAAGAACCAATAGATGTTTTTCTAGAATCCCAGAGGTGAAACAAACTTCATGTAAGAATTTTTGAAAAATGGGGTTAAATACACGTTTTGATTTAGATTGGCGAATGTATTTAATTACCAATGAGTTCAAAATACATTTTGTTCAGTTTTATGAATTCATGAAGAAATTTATCATACAGCATACATTACAAAGGCCCAGTTTTAAAAGACAACTCAAAATTCAATGTTCGAGGTACTGCCATTTTGATATTTAATCTTGCTCTGAAAAATGCAGTTTACATCAAATGAATTTGAAATTTTCAAACGAGGTACATCCTACTTTACAAACTTTATGTGATGTGTATAGAATTTTATAGGATATACCAAATGGCAAATTAAATACCAAAATGGCAATAATTTTGAATTTCGAGATGTCGTCTTTTAGAACTGAAGCGTTGATAAATACTTATTCTGAGTAACTCTATACATTGCCTGTTGAATTTCCTTATAAACTTCTAAAAGTAGACTGACCAAATTCGCGGCTTTTAGCTCAAATAGCTGCATGAATTTTCGTTTCTGTCCCCGAAACTTATTTCAACTTTAACAAAACACTATATTGTGATTCTCAGAATATACATTGCTCTCCCTCTCCCATTTCGACGTTTTTCATCCTTAGGGATTTGCAGGCCAATAGTTGATTAGATTTTGAACTTAGCTCCCCGATTTTCTGACCGCGACTCCCTAATGCCTCTGGAGAGTTGATATTATCGGTTTCTGTGGATGAATTGAAGCTATGTGAGCGAAGAAGTAATTTCTGCTGATGAGCCAACTCGTATTGGTCAATCTTGATTATACTTCACTGGATACACCGCCCTGCTAAAAATGTGGGCTGATTCGCTATTCTTTGAGTACGAGCACAATTTGCAAAGGTTTAAGCAAAAATTAGAAAAGGGGACTGGAGATAATTAGATTAGTAAGAATGCATTTTCTGTAAAAAGAGGTTTGACACTGAAATATTGAAAAATTGTTTTTTAACATAATGTTCCAGCTATGTAAGTTGGAACTGTTTTGAGAGTTTTAATGTAATCTTATGAATGAAGTTCCCTAGTTTAGTAGCCATGTTTAGTTTCCATGGCTCATGAAGTATGCCATCATGAAATTTTTGATAATTGAGATCTGAATAATTCAATAAAACTCTCCATTCTGAGGTGAGCATATATGTTATGATCGCCGTGGATTCAATTAATGACATATATCATTTATTTAACAAATCTGATGTCATGATTATTAAAAACATGTAATTTTTTTAAAAATCCAATGCGAATGCATTTATCTTTATCAGCATTTGCATATAATGTATAGCAAAATGAATGTACAAGATATATGATACTGCAATATCTCAAAACAATTTTATAACATAACATTCCAACTAAATACTTATGTCAGTTGGAACTGTTTTGAGAGTCTTATTGTAATTTCATGAAGTTCCATAGATAAGGATTTTCTTCCATGGTATTGCATATGAAGTTTCCCATCATGAAATTAAATTCCTCTAGGTTATTACGCTTTGAATAATTCAATAAAACTGTTCATTCTGAATATGAATGATATGATCACTGTGAATTCAATTAACAATTCAATGTACATTTTTTCCCACGTATATTCGTGCTTTCGGTGGAGGTGACATTTTACACCTTTACCATTAATACGCGATGTTTTAATTGAATTCATAGTAATCATACCATTTATATACACCTTCAGAATGGACAGTTTTATTGAATTAATCAGGGCTTAATAATCATGATTAGTTTAATTTCATGATGCGATACATCATGTGCAATGCCATGCCCAGAAGTTCCTAATCTAAGGAGTCTTTAATTATGGGAGTGCCGTGTAGAGGACAAACATTACTCCTTATGAGAAGATGACTCAAATTATATCCAAGCCTTACTCTGGAATTGTATCAAAGCCCAACGGGTAGAAATACGAGACTCTAACCACTATACAACATGGATGGCGCTGGTATTTTATTATTTCAATGTCTTTAACAGCGACAGAGTGTTCCTCCCCCTCCCCGAAATTCTGAATTTAAGTTTATTGTGTTGAATTTAACTTTTAACCACATTTTAACTATAAAAAATTTTAAAACTGCATACATAATTTATTTTGATTAAAAATTTCAATTTTTAGATAGAAACTTTAAAGGTTTCTATCAACCTTTTTTGCAGTATTTTTGCTCCTGACTGTTTTATAGATTTACGGAAACATTTTAAACCAAAAGTTTGCATGGACTTTATATAAATAGATATATTTATTATATTGGTGGAATTCTGGCTTTCGCTGTCGGATTCCACAGATTCGAATCCCACTGTTGGCATGGATGTTCGTAGCTGTTCGGAATCGGCTTTAAGCAGTAAGTCTTGTTCTAGTTAGTAGTCGTATAGCAGTATTATTAGTCGCAAAAAAAAAAAGAGAAAAAAATTGTAGTGCTCCAAACTAAGCTTCCAATTTTTTCAGTGTTATCTTGGTTTTTTTCTTTAGTTTTAGTCTTTTTATCATATTTATGAATTAGTATTGGTATATTAGTATTAATATTGTTAGTATTTTATAGATTTCACTATAGAGTTTGAGTGCTTAAAAAATTTGAACGTTTTTATATCAGTGTAGTTGATACCTCGCCGAAAGAAACTGCGTCTGATCATAAAGTATTTTGATTTATTGTTTCCTTCTCATGTGATCATAATCATGTTTTAATCTCCGATGATTTTGATCAATAAATCAGATACTAATTTTTCAATGTATCTTATTAGTCATACAACCATGAATTAATGTTACCTCCATAAGAGTGCAACTATCAATTTCTGACCGGTATGTTTGTTTTACCTTGGTGATAGAAACAAGAGACAGCAGATTCTTTGTGATTTTATTTTAAATATAAATCGGTTCTTTTGTGATAAACATCACCCTTTAGAGATTATCGGGCATAAAATAGATGTACATATCGTATAATGCTTGCTTGTGTTACAATAAAATTTTTTTTATTGTATCTAAATACAATGTTTTAAGCATCCTAATTCACTATTAGATTTGAGGCAAATACCTATGTATTTGCGAGTTAGATAAAAAAAAAATAAATAAAATAAACACGTCCAAGATATAATATGGCGTTTTACCTTGGTCCTATTTGAGTTTTAATTGTTAAATGCTGAGAAATATAAAAATTGCATATACTTGCTAACAACGTATAGTATTACAATAATGTGTCAGTAATAATGTAATAATATAATGTAATGACATTTAGTTATTTTTTCTGCTTCTTTCCTTTTATTTTTCTTTTATTATTTTTGGAAAATGGAAGAAAGAATACAATACAATCTTAAGATACGTTTAAGGTACATCTTACCTTTTTGAGAAGTTGAGAAAATTACGAATTTTTTTTAAGATATGCATCACAGGCGAATAATGTAAAAAAATTGATGTTTTCCAACATTGGCCCTAGTTTATGGAAATTTAGAACGATTTAGTGATGTGTACTGAATACATTGCTTTTAATTGCTTGACTAAATTTTGTTCTTTGTCATAAATGTTTCCCGAATCTATATGCATTATATATTGTTCAAATAAGTTTCATAACTCGAAAATACTTATGATATTCTGCATTTATTCAACTGTTCTTTTTGAATTTAACAAAAATTGAAATTAATTGAAAATGTATTGGATATATTGAATACAATATTTAAAATGTCCTCGTATTATAACATGTCCTTCAGATCTCTTTCATCGGGAAAGGAGGATGATTCGTCTCAAATTACCCATAAAACAGGCCACGTATAATGCTTATCTTCTACAGACACTAAAACTACGAATCTAATGCCATTTGAAACTCAGGATATCCAACCGGAAAACTGATTCCTCAGCTGAACGATCTTATAAGTCTAAGGGTGGGGTTACTGCAAAATGAAAGTGATGTGCGATTGGGGTTAATAAAAGATCAAGTGGTTTACTTCCTGAAGGATTTTCAAATTACGCTGCTGGTTTAATTTTCCTCTTCACTATTTTTCTTTCTTGAACACATTGTACAGTATCAAAATCATTTAAGAATTCAACCTCGAGAGTTTCAATTTCTCGGTTTGGACCTCCAAGAGTCCGGAAATGTCATTTTTAGAATTGTTTATCTGTGTGGGTGCTGGGCTGTATGTGAACACGATAACTCAAGTGCGTTTCGACTCACAGAAATCAAATTTTGAATGTGTACATTAGAGCAAAATCGAAGTTTTCTATCAAATTTGGATTACCTGAATAGCAATTTACTTGCTACTTCCGTTTTTTCTGTCAACTTTTGGATTACTTCTGGCAATCGGAAGTAGCAATTTACTGGCTATTATTTACTTGCTACTTCCGGTTTTTCTGTTAACTTTTGGATTACTTCTGGCAATCGGAAGTAGCAATTTACTGGCTATTATTTACTTGCTACTTCCGGTTTTTCTGTCAACTTTTGGATTACTTCTGGCAATCGGAAGTAGGAGCCCCATTGGGATTCAAGGACATTGCGCATTTTTATTTAAGTCCATAAAATAACATATCTAAAAGACATATTATTTATGTGATAGTTCTCATATGGGCTGTAAAAGGAGGAACAAAAACATGGCTAACGAAAGTCAGTTAATTTCTTTTACTACGTACACGTGTGTGTGAGCGGAGTCAGCCAACACCTCCTAAAGAGAGTTGTTGAGTCAGAAGAGGAATTGGCTTTATAAGTGTGCATGACAAAACACGCATTTCATTTACTAGCATCGCTCGCCAATTTTTTTTCTTCCTGCAATCAGTTAAATTCATATTCCAACAGTAAAAATGGGTAATCACCAACGGCGATATAGGGAGGAGGTCTTGTAGCCCTATGTTCGCTTTTTTAAGGATACAGTTAGCCCTAAGTTCATTTTAATGGACTAAAACGCGATGCCACTTAGCTCTTCTGGTCGACGAATTTTTAGAAAGTGAGGATATTCGCCGTACTAGCATATAGCCCATAATATGACAGGATCAGTAAATTTTTTTAATTTCCAGAATTGTAAAGTACCCTATGAGTGAGGTAAAAAAATTGGTTTAATTTTTAGCTAAGAAATATCTAGTACAAGTTCAATAATTTTTTTGTCTTTACTGACCACATGTTAGCTGCCAACTTTAATTTATCTTGTCGTATTACTTGATAGGTAGGTTAGCAGAGGTTTTAATATTGACAGTGATTATTTAGAGGTATTTATGGATGACGTCCAAAATTTAGCAAATCGATTGCAAACCGTGTGGTAATGTATAAAAATAAACACCCAAAAGATCAAACTTGTTAATTTTCAAAGGTATATAACTTAAAAGCTAGATATTAATTAGTCCTTGAAATAGACTCCTAAACTTTTACGAAAAGAATTTGTTGTTAATACCGGTGATAAAATTTACATTGCAACAAATAATAATCAATTATTAAATTTAAAATTATCACATATGTACATATTTAATTATTTAAGACAAATATAAAATTAAAATTATTTACGTAATATCTATATTCAGTATGCAGCCGATATTTAAATAATTTAAAATAAGAAAAAATGAAACGAAATGGTTAAATGAATGATTTCATAATCCTAGAAAAAAATGTTATTTTTACCTATTTATTATACAATAAATTGATAAATTTAATAGGCAGATCTTAACTTGGGAAAATACGGCTTGAAATAATGGCATTAAAAGTTCGAAAAGAGGTTAAGGGGTGGATATTGAACTTTTTAAAGACGACAGTATTTTTTCTGTGAAATGAAGCATATGTATACCAATTTTTTTTAGAATCGGATCGATAGTTTAGGAGAAGATAACTCGCTTTGAATTATGTTAACCCTAACTCATCATGAATCCAAAATGGATGGCTTTACCCATTCCAGGTCCAACCGCTTCATAAATTCGAGGACAGACGGAGAGATAACTTAGGCTATTATCATATACGGGATGTTCACATGGGGGGAAACTTTTGGATGCTAATTTTAGAAACAAATATAATTTGATTGTAAAACATTATTCAGTTTTTCTAAACCGAGAATCAACATTAAATATATTAATATCCTGTTGGAAGTACCCTATGAGTGAGGTAAAAAATTGTTTGTTTTTTGTCTGAGAATTATCTGGTACACACTCAATAATTTGTTTATCTTTAATGACCACATGTTCAATGCCAACTTTAATTTATTTTGTCATATTATGTGATAGGATGAACAGCAGAGATTTAATACTGACAGTGCTTATTTGGCGGTATATATGAATGATGTCCATAATTTAACGAATCGATGAAAACAGTGTGGTTATGTATAAAAAACAAGTACACAAACGAACAAACTTCTTAATTTTCAAAGATATATAACTTAAACTCTAGATATTTATTAGTCCGTGAAATAGACTCCTAGACTTTTATGAAAAGAATTTGTTGTTAATACCGGTGATAAAATTTTCATTGCAACAAAAAATAATCGATGATTAAATTTAAAATTAACACATATGTACCTAATCTATTATTTAATACAAATAGAAAAGAAATATTTAAGAAATATCTAAGTTTAGTGATAAAAAGTATGAAAATAATGCAGACGATATTTAAATAATTTAAAATAAGAAATGATTAAATGAGATGATTAAAGGAATGACGTCATAATGCTAGAAAAAAATATTATTTTCATCTACTTATGTGATAAATTGATGAATTTAATCACCTGCTCTTAACCGGGGAAAATAAGGCTTGAAATAATGGCATTAAAAGATGAAAAAGGGGAGAAGGGGTTGGCTTCGAACGTTTTCAAACTCGCTTTGAATTTTGCTAACCCTAACTCATCAGGAATCCAATATGGATGCCTCTATCCATTCCAGGTCCAACCGCTTCAAACATTCGAGGGCGGACGGACAGATAACTTAGGTTATTATTATATAGGGGTTGAATTGTCGAAGCAGATCTTCAGACCTCCCTATACACCATGTCTGGGACGCTCTGGGGAGGACAATAGAAACTCGCAACCCAGTTCGAGAACCATCCAGGGCCTGAAAACAGCGTTGCTGAATGAGTGGGACTAATTGCCACAGGAATTAACGAATTACCTTATTTTAAGTGTGGAACCAAGCTGAGAGGTCTGTATATCTATGAGAGCGGATCATACCCCTTATTAACCTTTTTTTTCTTTTGTTCTTTTCAGTAACAGCTGTTTCATAACTTCCGACTCTAACGAGTGTTACGCACAATCATTCGTATGTATTAAAACCAAGGCTTCCTTGTACGTCTATTACCTTATCTCTTCTTTTATAATGTGTGATGTGTCGTTTACACCAATCGTGCGCAAACTAGGGGTCACGACCCCTGTGGGGGTCGCCCGAAGTTTTTTGGGGGTCGCCAAATTTTTATGAAATACATTATCCTTGCATGCTGCGACGGATATTTGATTTGAGAAATGAAGTGTACATGTTTTTAATCGAAAAGAAACATAGATTAGCAAGTTATTATATCAATGATGTTTGGCTAGGGAAGCTGAGTTATTTAGTTGATATTTTCGAAAAACTTAACGACTTAAATTTGAGCTTGCAGGGTGAGAATTCAACTATCATAACTGCAGCCAGTAAAATTCAAGCTTTTAAGAATAAGCTTAGTCTCTGTCAAACTGAACTGAATAAAAACAACACCGACATGTTCCTTTGCTTTAACGATTTTATCAAGGAAAATAATATAGATATATTTACATTTAAAAACATTATTTCCAATCACATTGAAAAGTTAAAGAAAAAATTTTCGAGAAGATTCGAGGATTTTCCTGAAAACGATCTTGGTTGGATTCGTGATCCATTTTCCTTTGACATATGCAGTTCAACTCCTCAAATCAGTGAGAAAGAGCAATTGATAGATCTAATCAGTGATTATACTCTTCGAAATCAATTTAAGACTCAGCCTTGCCAAAAATTTTGGCTATCCGTGGAAAAACAATATTCCGTTTTATTCAAGAATGCCATCAGAGTGTTAATACAATTTGCATCAACGTATTTATGTGAAACTGGATTTAGCAAACTAGTTTCAATAAAAACTAAATACCGCTCGCGTTTAAACCCTGAAGATGATATGTGAATTGCAATTAGCAACATACATCCAAACATCGATGAGATAATTAGAAACTTGCAGCCACATACATCTCATTAAAGGGCAATTTACTGATTTTTGTGGTATACAAAAAGTATTTTCTTAATGATAAACATTAATATGAATCAAATATGATGGTGTTTTTATTCGATGAAACGATAGAAATGCACGAAATATACATCGTATTTGTGAACATTTATCTCTAGGGGTCGCCAAAAATTTTCTCTCTACAAAAGGGGTCGCAGTCGAAAAAAGTTTGCGCACCACTGGTTTACACGTTCTCAAGATTTAAAATAGGTTTTGCTTCAAAAATAAATAAAACAATAAATTAAAATAAATATAATTAATAAAATTAAAATAAATTATTTAAAAATAGTAATTAAAATAAAAAACATATAAAGAATAAAATAATTAAAAATAAAATGATGAATAGTAAATAAAATAAATTTAATCAAAACAAAATAAAATAATTGAAAATAAAATAAAGAATAGTAAATAAAATAATTTTAATTAAAACAAAATAAAATAAATATATAAAAAATAGACTAATTAAAAATAAAATAATGAATAGTAAATAAAATAAATTTAATTAAAACAAAATAAAATAAATATATAAAAATTAAAAAATAAAGTAATAAAAATTAAACAATAAATAATAAATAAAAATAAATTTTATTAAAAAAAAAATAAAAAAAAATAAAATAATTAAATATAAAATAATGAATAGTAAATAAAATAAATTTAATTAAAACAAAAGAAAATAATTGTATAAAAAAATAAAATAATTAGAAATAAAATAATGAATAGTAAATAAAATAAATTTAATTAAAACAAATTAATATAAGTATATGAAAAAATAATACAATTAAAAATAAAATAATGAATAGTAAATCAAATAAATTTATTTAAAACAAAATAAAATAAATATATAAAAATTAAAAAATAAAGTAATAAAAATTAAACAATAAATAATAAATAAAAATAAATTTTATTAAAAAAAATAAAATAAATATATAAAAAAATAAAATAATTAAATATAAAATAATGAATAGTAAATAAAATAAATTTAATTAAAACAAAATAAAATAATTGTATAAAAAATAAAATAATTAGAAATAAAATAATGAATAGTAAATAAAATAAATTTAATTAAAACAAAATAAAATAAATATATAAAAAGTAAAATAATTAGAAATAAAATAATAAATAGTAAATAAAATAAATTTAATTAAAACAAAATAAATATATAAAAATGAAAATTACAGTAATAAAAATTAAATAATGAGTAGCAAATAAAATAAATTTAATTTAAACAAAATAAAATAATATATAATAAGTAAAATAATGAATAGCTCGCTTGCTGACTATCAATCATTTTTTAAAAATTTTATACAGATATTTCACTGGTTTATTAAATATTTCTGTTATGAAAGAGATAAACTTTTATTCGGAAATTTTTTACTAAAGGGCTTTTATAAACTCGAATTTAAAACACTTAATATCGAAAAAAAAAACAAAAACTTTTGAAAGAAATTTCAGGCAAGAATAAAAATTGTTGCTCAAACGAATTGAACTTGAAATCGATTTTTATCGATATTTCGATCAGCGAACTTCCGATTCTCTTTTCTGAGTTTAGAGTAGAGATATCCGTCTGTGCAAATCTTTCGAAGAAACTGAAAACCGTTTTAGTACCAGTTCATGGATCACTAAAGAATCTCTGTTCCTAAATCTATTTATTTGAGTTTGAGTCAACGAAAATCTTAGGAATTGAACTGTAAAAACAAAGTTGCAGTATTATTTCTGAAGAAAAAAAGATTGGAATTTTTCAGATACGTTTTAGCTTTATACTCAAATAAAAGTTTGAATCATTTATAAGATGGTTTATAAACTGTTATTCTTTTTGAAGAGAACAAAATTGTTAAAATAGTGTTTGGAACTCAACATTGATTTTTAACTCTGTTGTCAGATTTGAAATAATTTCAAATGTATATTTATACACCAGCTGTTTCGCTCCCAGCAATATGTTAAAATAAGAGCTATATTTATTTCAAAATTCAAATTAGTAAACCCGTGGTAGCTCAACCGGCAAATTCGGCAATCTCGGTTGTGGGATCGGGGTTCGAGTCTAACAAAGATCCGGCATGTTCATTAATGGCGACTGGAGCACGGAAAATTGGTTCGACTAAACAAAATTGTATTATCTGAAAACATATTTTATACGCTATCAGATGAGTTTAGTTAGTTAAAAGATTTTATTTATTTCGGTACATAATTTAAAGGTAAATATATCAAATGGCTCCAACCTATAGTCGTCAAACTCCATTGGAATTAAATAAAAAAGGCTTTCTATCTCCTCCCGCCCTTGCCATATACGCAATTTGTACTTCTGAAAAACTGAATTTTCATGCAAAATTTTGCGAAGATTGATCCCGACATTAAGGAATGCATAGCAAACATGCACACACACATGAATCATACAAACATGTATGTATATATACATATACTTCTCGGAAAATCTAAAATCGTTGAAAAATTGAGATAGTTATAGGAAAGTTTGTCACTCCTTTTCTAGAAAAAGGTAGACACCACGTGACTTGGCCGAATGGGTAGGGGGCTGCTCTTTGAAACCAGAGCTCATTGGTTCTAATCGTGCTGGTAGCAGGTATGTTCGTAGACGTTCGGAATCGGCTTAAAACGCTATATTTAATTTAGACTTTTTTTTCTTTTGATTATATAAAGAGCAATAAGATTTTTCAGTATACATGTATTTTGTTATAAAATAAAATTTTTCTTGATTAAAATATTATCTTTACCTCCTACCAGAAGTGCACTCATGGAAATATTGTTTCAACTATTTAAAAAGTATTGTTGCAACTCCATGTGAATACAATGATATCTCTCAATTCTATTATTGCAATCGTCTTCCCGCTGCTTTAATATCCGTTATGTTGAAAAATAACCGTATACAGAGTGCAGATTGTAATCCAAAACTGAGTTGTATAACTAAATGTTACATCAATACTTAGTGCAAATTCTCAACATTTTAAGACTAATTGTTTTTATGTTATGTGAGATATATATATACTTACATTATCTACGTACAGATGTACGTGAGCAGAGATGTCGCGACAAAACTAGTCAAAATGTACAATTTTGGAAAAAAAAAAAACTGTGTTTATTTAATTCTAATCTTGTGTTAATTTAGGACACCTTTTCTGTGTATCAGACAAATAAATCTTGTATAGTTTTTTTATGGTCGTCTTAAAACAAGAAATCTTATCTCCAGCTACAGGCAATCACATTAGTTGAAATATAAATTATTCAATTCTTCATAAGCTTTGAAAGGAACCGGTGAGCTGTAGCATCGGTGGTTCAGTGGTAGAATGCTCGCCTGCCACGCGGGCGGCCCGGGTTCGATTCCCGGCCGATGCAATTTTTTCTTAGTATTAATTTAACCTGTTAATATCTGCCGCTCCTTTTAAGAGTTGGATAAGAAGAGTTTGAAAAATTTTTAAATTGTCATAGAATGAATATTTTTTTTCAACGAACAGAGATGGCAATTTTTATGAACAATTGTGTTTTGGACCAAGTTGTGGAAATACAAAAAAGCAGGTTCGAGATACAACGTGTACTTTGTTTAAACATTTGTTATTTACACTCCTCTAGAGCTTAGTTAATGTCACAAATGTAAGTTTATATTTGTAAATAATATCTGATTTAGTGATAAAAATCAATAAGGGAGGGGGTTAAAACAAAGACCGAGTTGATTTAAGATAAGACAAAAACAAACAGAAGGGAAAACAAAGTACTTTATGAGATGCAATTTCTTTAGGTGCATTACACGCCATACTGATATAGCAGTCTTCCTTATTTTCATACACACAGGTGAAATTACAACAGGTTCTCCTATTTAAGGACGTTAAGAACTAAGAGAAATTGGGCTTAATAATTTTTATAACAAAATCTCTAGGGATTAACAAAACCTAATGAACGTCTTCATCAGTTGACATATTCAAATAATTTCAACGGAATAAGTATAACTTTCTATAGGTAAAGTTTAATTTGTTTCAATTGTAGAAGTCAATCATTTGATGAGCAAACTGATGCACTTTGACATGATCGTTAAGAATTTATATTATTTCTTATTGTCATTTCACGATCATATCTTTATTTGAATTTCGTCGAGATTTCAAATTTCTTCTTTTCTTTGTAATGCTGAAGAAAGTGAGAAAGGCAGCAATTTTCGTGGCCCCCTGGAATCTTTTTGAAGGCAGCTTTCATAATGGTATACGCTAACCTATATTCTTCTGTACACCCTTTTCGCTTTATCCGAGCTCATTGACATTCAATTTGATCTGGCACGTCTTTGCTAAAGAGGATGATCGTAAGTTCACTTTATCGTCTAGCCACCCCACCCCATCCACCCCCTTTTTCTATTTTTAAAAAAATTCTTTTGGAAGCGGAACGGACCTCTTAAAATTCCACGAGCTGTCTCAGAGTTTGCGGGAGATAGCTAGGCAGAGATTTTGAATTCCCCCCTGAAGATTTAATAGAAGGTTGAATGGAACTAGGCATTGTCCCTCTCAAAACGTCAATATTTATATGTAAGAATTTCCTTCACTCTTATCTTCTATTGGGCTGTTTAAAGCAAATTAATATGAATATGGTGTAATTGTTATTGCGTTTAGGTAGTACATTAAAATACCGTATAAAATCAGTTTTAAGTAAGTCCTTTCTTGATTGATTACCCTCAAGTTGTATTAAGTTGA
>CM063498.1:102458676-102486176 GCA_032207245.1 Pardosa pseudoannulata | reverse complement strand
TTAGATAATCAACAATAATTACCCCGTAATTACACGAGAGTTCACTGTCGGTTAACTTTAAGAGACTGCTGGAAATTAAACATTTCTTTATATATTTCTTTTTCTTTTTCCAGATCTGCAGTAATCATCTAGAGCTTACTGGTATTTAACTGCCATATAATTATAAATTATACCTATGTTTGGCAGCATCCGATAACGTAAAATTAATGTCTTTGATTTCTAATTTTATTATTATCTCTCATAATAAATGTAATTTATATTATTATTAATACATTATTTGTTTTAATATTGATCACTAATCTTAAAAAAAGTTAATGGTTTAACATCGAAAATTAGGATTTTTATGATGTAAGAATAAGTTGTTTAAAGAAATCAGTCTCTTTTTACGCTAAATAAAAAACTCTCTTTTACCGACAAATAAACACCATTTTTTATTATAACATCAACTTCAGAAAACAAATTCTAAACTCTCAAAAAAAATTAATAATAATAATAATAATAATAATAATAATAATAATAAGGCGATTTAACGCAGTAGGGCAAATTTTTAAATTATGACAATTCTAGCTTTAGTTTCAAACGGAAGGGCAGTTTATTGTTTGTCTATTGGCTGTTGTAAACATGAAAATGAATGGGAAGGGCATTATAGTAGTTCGTGACGTTTCGACAAGTTGCCTTATAATAATAATAATAATAATAATAATGTTGCCATTTTTTAAAACACAAACTTTTAGAAAACATAAATAATATAATAATACCAACTAGTAACTATAGTAACCAATCACAAAATATAATGCAAAGATGAAATATTAGAGTCATATTAAAGCTTTTCACATTTTCCTGATTTCTCTTAAATTAAAAATTTTTGCAGTGCATTTTCCCATAACTTGATCAGAAGTCTGATTTCAAGATCTTCATAATGTGAACTAAAGGCCATCATGCGTAATAATTTCTACTATATTTGCAGCTGAGATATGTCACAGGTGACTTTTGAGTCATAATGATGTCAAAAGTCGCCAAAGAAGGGAATTTATAGTATCAAACTCCAATCTTTGGCGGCAACTACTGATGTCATTATGTAATTCTAAAAAATCTCACGATTGCAAATTTTCAATAATAAATGTAAAAAAAATTTCCAAGACATCTTTTTGATTTATTTTTTCTTGGTAAACGTGAAAGATTGTTCATCGAAAATTTAGTGTCTATAAATAATTCTAAAATTTTTTTTAATTAAGTTTATAGATGAATGGTAACTAAGTTAATGTATAGTTAAAATAAGCATGTAAAGTTTTACCATTTTATTCTGTAATTTACTTGTAAAATAGTGAAATAGTTTATGAGTAGATAAATAAATAAAATGAGTAAATAGTTTATAGTAAGTAAAATAGTTTTTGAACTCTTTTATTCAAAATTGTGTCTTAATATAATTCAAATTAAGACACATTTAATTCATTTCATTAAATTTTGCTCAAAATATGCTTTGAAATTGGGTATAAACTTGGAACAGATGCATTATAGACGCCGGAACCGTCCGTCATGTTTTTTTTTGGAGATCAACAGAAAAGCGCGTGTTTTGAAAAATCGTCAAGTAAAAAACATCGAGGCGGTTACATGGCATATTTGAAACCCAGTTAACAAAACCATACTTAAAAAAAAGTTGATTTACAATTTATAGCATTATTAAAATAAAATTAGAATAATAATCAATTTTTACGTTACTTAAAAAATAAATAACAAATTAGCAATATTTATGATATATATATATATATATCAATACAGCATAAATACAATATATATCATTTTAATAATCACTAATGTTATAAAAAATCTCACATATGAGGGGGGTTCTCCCCCTTAATTCTCCCTTGTAATGAAAGAAATTCAAAATAAGTTTAATAACATGTAAATTGGACAGGGGGAGACAGTAACACACCAATCCACTCATTGTCTCATAAAAAATCGCCAAATTTGGCGGGGAAAAAACACAGCGTCTAAAATGCATCTGTACCATAAATTTAATGCCAAAACGAAGCACAAATTGTAAACACCACTTGGCGACAATTTGACGATCACTTGTACAAAACTTGAGCCAAAAACATAGCGGCCTGCTCCCGGAACTGGGATTCTAGTATTTGGAGACATCGTCCAAGCTTGGTTTGTCCACTGAACTGCCCCCCCCCCCCCCAAACTGGAATTCTACCAAATAGGGTTAATAAACAGGTGCAACTTTGATGTGAATTAAGTAATTTTATGGTTATAGTTACAAATGCTCGGAGTGTAAACTGTCGAATTTCCATTTAATGTCACAGGCACTTGATGAATTTATATGGATACTAGTCGCTCCGATCCCAGCATTCGGTCTGGGAAAACTTAATTAATGACCTTATGTGGAATTTTTTAAACAGTTATTTTAAATACAGATAATCAATAAATATAATCAATGTCTTGACTGAAGAACAGTGTTCCCCCGCCAACTTAGTGATAAAGCTTTGAGCATGGTAGCTTAACATTTTGTCCTGATCTCGCCTTGTCAGAACAATCTGTATTTTAATTTATATTATATTTTTATCCAGCTCTTCTTGTAAAACTCTTTCCTTATATATTAAAAGCGCATAATGCTTAAAAATATTAGATATAATGAACCATTAAAGGTTCACCATGGTTCATATTTAATAATTTGGAGCTGTTGACTTTGTAAACTGCTAAGGGATTAACTACCCATAAATGTAAATGTTCCCTTTTTCAGTGGTTTTGGTTAATAAAGAAAATCTATGTAATTATATTACAATGGCACAATCGACATCAAAGTTGCCCAAAAAGCAAGGGATGAAATGTTGTTAGGATGAAATACCTTTGTGTTTTAGTAAATATCTCCAATAATTTCACCAAAATTGCATTTTTGCATATTCTGCAATTTCGAATAATATTGTATTTGCCATAATAAATGCAATATTTTTTCAATTATATATTTCGTGAATTTTATCGCGGGTTACCAAACAATGGCTGCCAATAACGTCTTGTCCTAAGAATTTTACAAACTTGCATTCTGATTTATATTATATTAATATCCGGTCCTCTTTGTATCAATTCCATTTTGTTGCATTTTGCTCTTAATTGTTATTTGTTATTAATTTTCTGAAATTAAATTGATTGACTTCGATGAAAATTGCCGGTTTTATCGAACATCCAAACCGATTAAACTTGTATTCTATCATTCCCGTTTTCCAGATTTATGGTTTCACTCTCCGATAGTTCACTATTTCTATTTTTTTTTAATAATTTTGAACTATAGGTTTTGTAAAATGTTAGGAATAGGGGATAACAGCCTCTTTATTTCTGTACTTTGTTTGTTAGTCAAACTAAGAGTGAAATTAATATATATATTTCTGTTTTTATAAACATCGCCAGTAATTTCACCAAATTATCCAAAGAGGTACCCTATTCTGAAGTAACACCAAGCGCTGAAATAGTCCAAATTTATTCTACCATCGTCAATATAAATAATTCTGTTGAAATCTGAACATGGGAAGTTTTCGCTATACTTCCTCTATTTCGTACCTGGAAGCAAGGAGAGAAAATCTGAGAAATTTAGAAAAAGAAATGAGAATGGACTTGTACAAGGACGAAAAAAAATCTTTTTATTTCTCAGTCTTAAATGGATTTTGCAATTCACTGAGGGAGAAGTCTAGAATTTCAGGTCAAATATTGGAAATCTGAAAGTCAACTGTCGCCTTGAACAAAACTACCTAAAGAGATTTATAAACAATGTTCAATATAATAAATGAATCTAACACATCTCTGGGAGAGTTGGAGGAAAGTTTAGAAACAGAATTTTTTTTCTTTCTCTGTCATTTCCTGAGAATTTAATGAAGTGTGACAGGGAGGGAACGTAAGAGGCATTAGATTGTATATTAGTTTAATGCCCGGGTAGGGGAACAACTACAGTCAAAATAAGCTCCAAACATCGGGACAGAAAATTTCTTTTCCGGTAGAAGAGTTTTGAAAATATTGTAGAAAATATGTTTAACATTCAGGAATTTTTAGCATAATTTAGACTTTAGCATATAATAAAAGGCTACAATTATATATGTATATAGATATATATATATATATATATATATATATATATATATATATATATATATATATATATATATATATATATAATATATTTATATATATATATATATATATATATATATATATATATATATATATATATATGTATATATATATATATATATATATATATATATATATATATATATATATATATATATATATATATATATATATATATAATATTCTAAAAACAATTTTTTTTAAATATGGCGGCTACCGCTCATTTCCTGGCACCTTAAATTTATAATTGCAGTCCCGTTAATTATTTTTTTCCCTCGCATTGAGACGTACTACCTTCTGGAATAAACTAGAAGTAATTAAAGTAAAGTGATTGGTTACCAGAATGATATCATTCCTGGAGCCACTCCCTTTCCAGACGCTAATAAAGGCCTAGCACACAGATGTGGAGGATTTTTCTTTGAGAACGCGATGTAATTTATCATCAAATATATTCTGTTTGTGTTCTTATCCCTACGGGAATTTGTGTGTTATCACAGTTGTAGTTGTTGTTCCATATGCCACTTGGTCTAACAAAGCATGATTGAGCCGGAGGCTACTCACATTAAGGCAAGAGGGTGCTTCTTTCGTTTTGACGAGCATCTCAAGGGTGAAAGTACGAATTATGCTCAAGAGGGTCATGGTAATTTTGAAGCAGGGACCAAGCAGAAAACCCATAGGCTTGGCCTGCACCCCGAGAGGCATTGATTGAGAAGTTGGAGAACATTGCAACCATGAACGTATTTTACGTGTCCCACTCCTCTTAATGAACACGGCGGATCTGAGGACGTCTCTAGCCCCGGACTCCAGTGCGAGAAGTCTCAGGATCGAATCTCCATACAAGCGGTGTGGGAATTTTAATTTAATCTAATTACATATGTGATGACTGTACCCGCGGTGGCGTCAAGTATCTTAAAAATAATTTTTTTCCTTACTTTTCCATCAAAACGGTATAATTTATAATTTATTTAAAAACATTTAAAATTTTTTGGAATTACAGCGTTAAAACATGTCAACGTCTGTCGGATCGTCTAGTTTTTTTTTAAATCTAAGTTTTACAGTAGTATTATCGCGGTAGCGCTGTCTGCAAAGATAAGGATCTCGTAACTGAAGTATTGCGTGTTCGGTACCCGAGACAGTCTAAGATTCACCTTGTCCATTAATGGTGAATGTTGTAATTAAAATAGGCTGACCAGTCACGGTAACAGGACAAAAAGTACCCTTCTCCTTGAAAAAATATGGCTGTATGATAAATGAGGCTGTAAACCAGAACCACACAGTGACCTTTGCATGATGAAGTGGTACTGGTTGAGTTAAATTTTCCGTTGCCCAAATTCCTCAATTCTGTGCATTGACATATATTGTCAGATGGAAATGGGCTTCGTCTGTCCACATAATTTTCGACGGCCATTCATTTTCCACTTCCATGCGAGCAAGAAAAAAGTCTCTCTTGTTCGCAATTTAGATGGAAACAACTCCTGCACCTGGTTAATTTTGCAAAGGATAGCAATGCGGGATGTTTCGTAGAATTTTAGGCACCGTACTCGTAGGTCTGTCCAATGTTCGGCCAATTCTCCGAGCACTTCATGGTTGCAACCATCGTTCGATTCTATCCTGCACTGCTGTTGTCTCTTCCTCAACGACCGTTGAATAATTTTTTCCCTCCCTCTACTAGATTGAACATCAAAAGAGCTTGTCTTTTCAAATTTTTCAATAATTATTTTCCAGACAATTGGCAGTCATCGGTCCAACGCCTTTTTTAATACCCTTCAGTGTTCGGAACATCTGCAGAGTTACTGGTGCACAGTCATTATTCTTGTAAAAAAGCTTTACAGAATGCGGTCCTTCAGCGAGACAGTCATGGCGAACTTATCAGACTCAAAACGAGGAAAAGCCCCGACGTTTATCTAACAACTGAAATGAGAAGTAGTAAGTATGACAGGTATTTTTACTTACATATTCTGACGCTTTCAGCGCCATCTGTTGCTAAAATGTGGAATTATTTTTTCTTCTGCCATACGTTTTCCCCCTTCTTCAATAATATTCCGTTCAAGTTTAGCGTCATTCTGATCAATCGTTCTTTTTTTTTTTTTCAGTGTTTTGAAACTTTAATTATAATTATTCTGTATATTCTTGTTACTTACTGAACAACACTCGTATATTCTGTTGAAATGAATCGGGAATTAATGCATTAAAGTGGGTCTGTACCTGTTGTATTGGATTTCTCTCGCTCAGTGTTAACATAGGCTAGCCGACTCGCATTTAAAGAATTCTTCGAAAAAATTATTCCGCGTGATAAAACAGTGAATTCTCTGGTATGCTATTTCCCCCCCATCTTTAAAAAAAGCACAGATAAAAATATGTTTAATTTTAAATTATTTGTGATAAATCTTGGTGTACTCTTTTTCAAACTCAAATAAGAATATTTAACAGAAATATTTTATTAAAGGAAAAGATAATGTGCAACAGAATTTGCTGTTTTATCACTTATAAATTGTTTAAAGAATTCTCAATAAATGGGTTATCTAGAGGAAATATTATTTTTCACGTAAGTTAATACTGAGTGAGCAAACTCGAATACAGCAGCCTTAAATTTCAAAGATTGGAATCAACATAGATTTTTGTTAAGTAGATGAGTTTCCCCACATTAATAATGCAGTTCCTGAGAAACCGCAAAACAACTGTCTACGTTTGAACTGTCTACTTCTATTCGTGCTTTACTTACGTTGGCTTTGTATTTATTGTTATAATTTTCCACTAAATTTTCAGCTTAAGATTTAAAAATTTTAAAGAACAAGACATTCTCACATAATTTTTTGGTTGTTGTCCGTATTTTACGTACTAAAATATATTACCTAAAAAGAAATAGAATTTTTTTTAAAAATATATCCCTCTTGAAAAAAAAAGAAGAAGAGTGAGAGAGAGATTTTAGAGCAATGGAGTAAATTCTTATTCTAAATATTTTCAAATTTGCAAGGAAAGCTAAAAGGAAAAAAAAAATCCAAAAGGAAGTTTGTCGTGCGTCTCTTCTAACCCAAAATGGCTCAGACAATTAAAGTTTCTCCTGATTCTGGGAAACATACGGTAATGTTTCTTGCATTTTCAATTAAAATGGCCTCTTTGTTTTCCTTTTCACGGTAAACAAAAATATGCTCTTAATCTCTTTGTTTAAGGTTAAGAAAAGAGATATTTTTTATGTAAAAATAATTTCTTTTGTCTTATTATAGGAGAAATTAATTAAAATATGCATGAAAGAAAAGTACGAAGCCTTGTAAAATAAAGACTAAAAATATCTTTTGTAAAGACATTTAGAAAATTTTTTTTTTCAATTTTACGGCGGAAATTCGTGAGCGAGATCACTTTTTTGAATTGCGTTTTAATAATTTTAAACCTTCTTTAGCAGTTTGAGTACAAGTTGAGTTTGAGTTGAGAGAGTCTTGCGTTTGTGATACCCATAATTAACCGTATAACTTTGCTAATTATCAAGTGATACTTGTTACTTTAAATTAAAACGTAAATCTTTTTAATCTAAAAATGGTATTTATGTTATTGTTCATTTAGATGTGGTTGAACGTAACCTGTTTTAACATCTATTTTAACTACCGTTGTATACTAATGCACATACGTAATGCACATACAATTACATATATATATATTATATATATATATATATATATATATATATATATGAATATAAATATATATATATATAAATAAATAAATATATATATATATATATACATATGTAATAATTTATTTTCCTCTAGTCACAGTAATTATGTAGCCCCTATTACTTTTAATTGCCCGTGCTACTGGGTAAGGAAGCCTAATCCAGCTAGCAGTAATAAAGAACGATGCAGCCTGGCCACATTGAAGAGAACGGTCCAAGTTTAATTAAAACTTTAGTTTATAGCTGCTAAAACGGATATCTTTACTAGTCAACGGCAGACAAAGGAAAGACACAAAAATCACTCTGCTCGAACAGAGGTGCACCAAAGAGCGAACGATATCTTCTACCTTTTCTCATGGTAGCAGAAATTTACTCAGCAAATTAGGTGTTAAGATCAGGGAAAAAACGCAGAGCCATTTGCCGGTGACAGCTGGAAAACGTGTTAAATAGATAGAAAATTTACATTTATAGGATAAAAAGCTTTGGAATTGTATCGAAAGAATTTTAAGTCGAAGAAATTCCTTTGTTTAAGACATTTAGAGGCTGGGAAAAGATTTTAAGGAATTAGAATGGGAGAGAGGAGATTTTTAAGAAAATATTAAAGATAAATAATTTTGATATAATACATACACACACAATTATAAATATATATACATATACATACATACATATATGCACATAAATATATACATATAGATACACACACAGACACAGACACACACACACACACTCACACACACACACACACACACACACACACACACACACACACACACACACACACATATATATATATATATATATATATATCCATGTAAACTAGACGGCCCGACAGACGTTGTCTTGTTTTAAAGCTGTAAATCCAAAAATTGTAAAATGTTTTTAAATAAATTATAAATTGGATTATTTTGATAGGAATGCAAGGAAAAATATTTTATCAATACTTGACGCCACCATGCGTAGAGTCATCACAAACATAATTAGATTAAATTAAAATTCCCACATCGTCTCTGCGGAGATTCGATCCTGGGACTTCTCGAACAAATTGAGCATTATTTTGATACTGTAGGTTGTTAATGAGCACATGTAACTTTATTATAACTTTTATTTTAGATATTTTTACATTTCTGAGCATTTAACACCCGAACTTCAACTATGACCAAGGTACAATACTATAACAGACGTCAACAGTGGTTTTGGTCTGGGTATTTAGAGTTGATTTTATATGAATTTGATGCCCTGAATTCAAATACAGCATTAGATTTTGCCTAGCAGCTCGTATTTCTGAGATTTACCATTTCCGTAAAACATAAGTTATACTATTATAAGTTGAATCCATAAATCAAATCAAATAAACTAAATATGGAAGTATACTATTAATATATTATAATATTATTAATATCTTATGCAAATATATTAATTATTAATATATTTTTATATTATTAATATATTACACAAATATTAATCAGTTCAAAGATAGAGGGAAAAAGGAATCGAGGAAATCAACTATACTCTGTCTGAAATATTTATTATAATGATAAAAAAATTAAGTTTTATCTTATAGCAATAATATATAGGATAAAAATTTATTAATACAATTAAATATTTAATAATTTACCTAGAAACTAGTGTAAATAGGCTCGTATGCCTTCCCCAATTGTATTTTATTAAGGTGAGACGAAGTTTAGTCACTGAACACTTCGGAAGCTTCTTTTTCGTGACAATCTTGAATGTGTTTTGGTACAGTCCCTTTTTAAACTCCAGCAGTAATCAGCCATCATGTGCGTATCCTATCTTCCTTGATAGCGGACCTCCATAATTTTAATATCCTGGTGAAATATTTCACCTTGTTCCTCACTGGATGATTTGCACAACTTCTTCTACTTGAACTCATTTTATTTCTATTTATCGATACAAGTACAAAAATCTACAACATAGTACGTTTTAGGTTAACTTTATAACATCTCTTTCCTAAACTCAAATATTACACGAGGCTAATTTCTATCTACCCTGCACGACGAAAAATCTCAAACTAAATTAAACTCAAAAAGTGTTTAATTTATTACTTAAAAATGTTTACTCAACTCAAAAAGGATTTCAACTGTAGTCGAAGGGTTGAAAGTCACTTACATTACGGATGTTTAGCCTATCTGGTGGATTTTCCCGGAGCTATGTGGTTCACATTTCCTGTAGTACTGCACAATAAAAAACGCTTATCTAAAAAAGTAGAGCTGATAGAGAAAAACTGATTTCATATTTAGAATCAGCGCCCCAAACATAGCTAAATCCAGTTTTAAAATCTTAGGCACCAAAACAAAAAAATTTTTTGTAGGCTTGTGTAATTTATCTTAGACCTATTATTATTATTATTTTTACTTTAACTCGGAAATGCACGTGTACTTGTCGATATCTCAAACAATGAATAATACACTTGAAAAAATGAATTTAGCTACAAGAAATTTTTTTTTTTAAACAAACAAAAATATGATACATACAAACGGTGGTCAAATGGTGGCATGTGAGCTCGCTGCATGCCGTTCTTTAAGAAGTTTATATCGGTTAAACTAATAGATGAAAAGTATTTGTTATATTTTTAATTTCTTGAATCTCATAAATACATGCAGCAGTAGGGAAGGATATTTATACAGTCGTTCAGTAATTTTCGGTTCTACCTGGCTCTACCTTTGCCTTTGTAAAAAGAAGTTGTTCTAAAATTAACGTGGCTTCTAATATTAATATAATATAATGTAATGCTTGTTAAGATATCGTGTATGCTTAAAACAGATTCAGGTCACTAGTGTATTATATTAAAGCACAGTCTCTAAAACTAAACTGAAAAAAATATTTTGGTTGAAATAATTTTATTAAATCAGTTTGAAATCAATGTGATTAACAATGATTTTACAATAGATGAACGTAACTACGGTAATATCCCACTGAAACGGAAGGAGGAGAATTAGAATTAATAGAGATGGGAGAAGATCAAAGTCTCCAAAATCGGCAAAATAATTAATGAATTTTCAAATGGGAACCCAAAACTAGATTTTTTTTAATGAAGCAATCGATTACTATCGATTTTTTGATCGACATATGATGTAAAAGCATTGAACTCTAAGCATTGTAATTTGAAAATGAAGTTCCGTTCAAAGTTGCAAAAACATTTAAAAAATGAATAAGTTCAATTTCTAATAATCAACTTGATTATAAAAAATTAACATCTAAATTACAAATTTGATTAGCTTGTAGCAGCAAAGAATAAATAAAAAATTTTGATAGTAAAAATTATCAAATTATGATTTTGAAGTTATTTTTCTTACCATGAACTTTAGGAACAGTTTCCAAGATTTTCAGGTAGATAATTATGGCTCTTGTTGCAAAAAGTCTTACCATCTTGACATATAAGTTAGTTTTATGGTCTATGTGATCCGAGGCATGATATTAATCAAATGCGGATAATGTAAAAGGAGTAACTGTGATAAAAGCTTAAATGCTTGCACAAATATTGATTTATCTTTAAACAATAAAGTTTAACATGGAAGTGGTTTTATCTTGGATCTAAGCTGTAAATAAAACCTAACAAAGTCCAAGGCACAGCGGCAGACTGTCCAAACATTTGTTACGTACAATCATCTGGAACAAAGTTGTTGTTACGGATTTATGAGGAATACATTTGTAAATAATATATGATTCCGTGATAAAAGTTATTAGTGTTGAAACATGATTAAATTTACATGAGAGAAAAAAAAGTTTCAATCAAAATATTTTTTGAGACGCAGTATCATTAAACGCAGTTATCAAATATACTTATATCAAAACCTTTCTTATTTGGTATGCACTCACTTACTCTACAATCAAATCTGTAAAATCAAACTAATACTTGAAATTTTTTCTAGAAATAGCATTGAAATCATCTTAGAACTAAGGTACGACATGTTCCCATGTGTTTACAGCTAGCTTTGTGTTAATTAATATTTAGTTATATAGATTGGGACAATTTGAAAATTAATAGAATTTTACTGTTGCTAAAATAGTTCGTTAATTTAAAATTACTATTTTTCTATTTTTTATAATATAAAAAATTTTACTTAATATAAAGTGGTAAATAAATATGTAGTAGTTTATTAAAAGATTTATGCTATATCAAGGTTTAACCGTTATATGAATATAAAGTATTGTGTGTATCATATAAATAATAATTAAATGATTTAATCTTTCGTTTTTTATTATTTAAATAAACTACAAATCGATAAAACTACATCAAAACTATATAGTATTTAAAAAAATCGCATTTACAGGTATATCATCTAATTCCTTTAGTATTGTCTAATTTAAATGAGACCTTTGTCCCTATAATTGCTATTGATTAATTTAAAGTAGCACAATCTATTCCATTAAAAGCTGGCAACTATTTATATTTGTGTTTTTGCTTTATCGGGAATATCCCAAAAATTATCAATTATTACAAATAGACATATATAAATAATTTGTTTTAAAAAATAATGTAGTTTTCCAGCAATATTTTCGGTATCAAGTGAATGTTAGAACAGATAAAAGCAATTTATTTTCGATTATTCTTAATTAGCAATTATTCATCACTTCGGAGAATCTGGGATTTTACTCCAAACAGGAAGAACAGATCCCAGTAAAGTGGTACGAAATCTTACGGTCGGCTGAACTCTGGTATTGAATTGGTTGACAGAGGGAACAAATTAAATCTACAGTATCATTTGTCATTTGACAATTTTCATAAGTCAACGTACTCTTACGACAAAAATACTAAATAACAGTTTATAGGAGATATAGTACCTATGGAGACTTAAAATCTTTATTATAATAGACTTTTTTTCGATTCAATAAAATGTTCTGCTTCTGAATTTTTTACAGTTTATGTATAATAACACTGTAATCTTTAAAATATTATCTAATTTTGTCATCTCAAGTAGAATTTTTTTTCATAATATTTACACAGAATTAAGAAAATAAAAGTCACTTACATGCATGATAACTTTTAAATTACGTACATCAGAAATTAATTTTTTTTTTATCAAATTGAAGTATATTTCTGCTTTATTCTGTAAATCAAAATTTTTAAATTTCTATACGCTTTTAAAATTATTAGCCTCTATCATATTATAAAATAAAATATATTGCTTATTCACAGAACAATATATGTTTGTTAACTTCTATATACAATTTTAGATCCTATTCTACAAATTTCAAATTTTTAGGATTTCTACTTTTTTCCTTTGTTGTATATATTTTATATTTATTAAAAATGCATTTTTGTTTATAACAAAACTAAATAATATTCCCAAGTTAAATGACATTTATAAAATTAAACTCGAACGAATAATCTAAGAAACTAATAAAAGAACTTTTGTTTTATATTGAATAGAAAATAGGCTGTTTAACACATTGTGTTCGGGTACATTTCGCAGTAGAATTGTACCGGAGCTGGCTTTTTGCTCTTAAATTTTTAATATTCAGCTAAATCTCAATGGATCGAAAATTATTTAATTTATTAACCAATTTTTGTATTTTATATTGAAATATATAAACAAATATATAAATAGAAAAATATAAATAACAACCATAAGATTTTTGTAAACAAAAAATATATTTTTTAGTGGATTAATTTATAATAGTATCGTAAATATGAAAAATCAAAAAGAAATAGTAGTACATACTTTTAATTTCTTCGAATTATGTTATATATAAACATTTTTCCATTATAAAAAAATGAAAAGAGCAATCATAAAACTAATAATGCAAAAACCAGTTTTTATTTGTCTAAATTTTTCCAGAATCTATGTAGTAGACAAGAACATTCGGCTTCGTTTTCCTGTATATACCGTTATTTTTGTACCCACAAACAAACCATGTTGTTACACTAATCCGTACTAGTACGTGTTCCTCGCTCAAGTATCAATCGTTAGAAAATGTACTAGTACGTGTCACGAGCTCAAGTATCAATCGCCAAAAAACTTACTAGTACGTGTCCCGCATACAATGCGTTAAATGAAGACTTTTATTTCGAAAGGTACGATGTGCATTTAAAGGGACATGGTGGTTTTCAATACTAATAATTTTCTTAACTACAGCCTTTATTTATTAGTCATAAAATAAAAATTTTTTCTTTTAAAATAAACTTTTTATTAGTCCTTTACTACCACTCTGACTTTTAAAAAGTATTTAGTTTTGTAATTTCATGTATTCTATATTTTATAATAGAGTAAAAAATATAGAATAATGAAAAAAAGAAAATCACTTACACGTACGATAACTTATGAAAAAAATATATATTAGAAACTAAAGGTTTTATATCTAATTGAAGTATCGTTTTTATTCTGTAAACCAAACCTTTAAATATATCTAAAATTTTAAATAAAAAAAAATTAAAAAATTGAAAATTTTAAGAAAAGTTAGTTTTTTTCTTGCTATAAAAAATTACATTGCTTATATTGCTATAATTGAGGTTAACAAAAAGTGATAATTAGCTTCTATTTCATATAAAAAAACTATTTCCTAATTGGCAAGTTCCAAAAGTTATTTTTCGGGTAATTAAATATCTGTTTTATTCACTTTGTTGGTTTTTTTTCGTTAAAATGTTCTTACTTCATATAACAAGACTAAATAAGTTTTAAAAAATTATACGTTTTTAAAAACATATCAAAAGTTTTATTCTTAACAGAGCAGAATTTTTAGTTGATATTGAATAAAAAAATATAGGTTGTTTTGATGATGGCTTTATTGCTTGAATGATTGAATGTCAGTTAAACTGAAAAAAGTTGAAATGAACCCATTTTGTCTTGCCGACTTCACACAGGTCAACTTTTATTTATATTCAGGGTGAAAAAATGTTCAGTATTTAGAATTATTTAAATGAAAACTTTATTTGAATTTATTTAAATGAGTTTTTATTAAAATTGTTTCCATTGATCTGCTTACATTTAAAACACTTTTTAAAGACGTTTAATCATTTAATCATTTCCGAATTTTTTTCCGTTCAATCCATGAAAAACAAAACCATAAACAAGAAACATTTTAAACATCTATTGTTTTAGCTATCTTTTTTACTGATATAGAGAACATTCTGAGCTAACTGTGTAATTTTCGATATTATACTATCATGACGATTTCTTTTAAAAGATGTTTCATTTTAAACAAAACTTTAAATCATTCTCGTGAACTCGTCATTTATTTACGTTACAAAGTTATCCTTTTCACGGTGAATGGAATTACAACGCAGACTGTTGCTAAAGCGTCGAAAAGAATCCTTTAAAGCATCTTTAGAAGTAAAAAATGTAAGTAATTTATTCAATGTCTGCGAACCAGGGTTGATAAAAATGACGATTTTTTTAAAAAAATCAAAAAAATTGGATTTTTTAAAATTTAAATCGGATTTTTTTTATTTAAATCAGATTTTTTTGATTTAAATAGGATTTTTGAAATTTAATTATATTTAAGTATAATATTTGATACAAGCAAATGAAATTGTTCAAGTTAGATGTCTAAATCAATTCTTTTATTACATATAATAAAAAATACATATAACTAAAATAAATAAATATATATAATATATAAGAATAATTCATAAATCAGTAGAAAATGATTACTTGCAATATAGGGTTTTTTGCTTGTTTTAATTATCTATATCATAATTTAAATAAAAGATGCTTCATGTTAATTTATACATTTTACTCCTTCAACCAAAGAATAATTAGAAAGATGAGGGTAGACTAAGGGCTAATTAATCACAATAATTTTTACTTTTTATGAAAATTTTACAACCAACTTTTTATTTTGTGACGGTGGTTAAATGTTAAATGATTTATAAACAAAAACAAGTTTAGCTGCTTTGTCGTTTCCAAGTGTGTTTCGAAGTTTAGATTGTACTAATCCATATGTTGAAAAAAATCCTCTCGATAGAAGCAGTTGATGCCCTAGCAGCCAACAATTGATAAAGTGCCTGGTCCAGGTGATCAGTTTTTCCCTTTTTACTTGAGATAAAATGATTTTTCCACCAGTTGAGTGGGGAAATCTTACTAATCACTTCTTCATTAAAAAGGAATTCATAGAAAGGATAAGATTTTCCTAGGAATTTCATGAGAACAGGAATAATATCAGGGGAGTACTTTTCATTTTCAAATGTAAAAGATTCTTTTCTTTCCAAATCGGTCAGATTTTTTCCACAAAAACTAGGGTCTACTTGATAAGCTAAGAAAGGGAAATCTCCCAGTGCTTGCTGGTATCGCTTATTAAAAACTGTTAAATTGGATTTATCATTATCCACATCTTTAAGTTTAATCTCCAAAGTTTTCCAAATATGTACAGCTTCAGCAATAGTAGAAATATTTTTTTGAATAGAGTCTAAAGCAACAGCAATAGGTTCTAATCAGTTAAAAAAATTTTCTGCATTTTTTTTCAGTCCAATATTAACTACTTCATTGTAAACAATGCTATCAATTTTGTCCCTTGCTCCTCACAAATTTTCAGCATAACAGAATAGTTTGTTATGTATTTGATTAAAGAAGTGGAAAAAAGAAGAAAAAAAGGGGAAAAGTGGAGTTTTGGTAAAGAAGTTCCATTGTGTTCCAGCGCACATCACATGGCAAAACTAGTTTTAATCCGCCTTCTTGTTTATATTTGGAAGCAACAAAGTGGTTATTCTTAAAATATTTAAGGTGCTATTTTAGTAATGTAAGGACAGGCAGGGTGCAGCAACCTCCTGAAGCCATCTGGGAGCAACTCTGGGTTGTCAATATTTTCTTATTGTGCTTATTACTAACAGCTTTCTTTTAAAAATTCAATCTTTAAAAATTGATTTAAATAAATGATTTTTTTAAAATCAACTGATTTAAATAACGATTTAAATAGGGCTTATTTAAATCGCTAAACCCTGCTGCGAACGCCCCGTATTGTTAGTAAATTGATCTAAAAAAATTATAAAAGTACTACTCGAGTTTAGATATGGTAAAGGTAAAGAATAGAAGGTTTGAAACCGTAGATTATTTTTTCAGAGTTAAAACATCTTTCAAATGTTTTGATGTTTTCAAGACTTCTTCCCGCTAAACGATAAAAGCGATGGCTCTGTTTAATAGAAGCAAAAGAAAACACTATTTTCTTTCGTAACCTCTTTCAATACAACTGTTCAAGGCCTGAACGTCTCGAAATACAAAAATCAATAGAAAATACTTATTTATAAACAA
The DNA here is from genome assembly GCA_032207245.1 of Pardosa pseudoannulata. NCBI lineage: Eukaryota > Metazoa > Arthropoda > Arachnida > Araneae > Lycosidae > Pardosa > Pardosa pseudoannulata. Next base: position 102,469,178 of record CM063498.1, on the reverse strand, counting down.
ACAAAAAGATATAATCGCTTTGTACTTCAGCACACCCTTTTCTCCCATTTAAAGTACTTCTTTTATTTTTAAAACGAACATATTTTTGCGCATCCCTCTTTACGAGGCAGTTTGATGAATTTTTCATAACTGCCTAGAAGTGAAAAGAAATAAGTAGGAAGAGTTTTGAGTTCGGCTTTACAGTGTTGTGGTTTTTAAAAGAACCTTTCCACAGACCAACATGTATTTTCCCGACGTCTAAAAGAGGAAGAGAAAAACAAAAACGATTTAGTTGTTTTAACATATAAAGTTTTGTTGCCCCTTAATCATTATAGGGCTACTGATTGATTGATTATGATAACCCAGGGTTGTAACAAGGGCGTGATTTTGATTCTTGTAATTTCCCAAGATTTTTATTTTCTAAAATAAAAATAACCAGACTTTGAATTTCCTGGATTCAACTGCCTTCCAGGTTAAGAAAAGGTCTACAAGTGTCCATGTTAATAGTACAGATTTTTTTTTTAATCACTAAGCCACATTTTTTTAAACATGTCTAGCCAATTTTGTTTAAAATTTAAATTTTTCAAAAATTAAAAATTCATCAAATTATTAAAGCTTGCAATTTGGTTGAAAGCAAAAAAAATTCACCTTTTATATTTGACTTGATATCTAGATATCCATATCTTTAGCTCGAATTTATAGTGAGGTACCACATAGCTATAATTCAGCCAGATCTGTTTCATTCCTAATGCAAACTTTAAGTTAAATGCTTTTATTATCTTTATAATTTTGACTTTCACATCTTTCTTTTTTTTTAAACTAATAATGCAATAATATATTTCTGAGGAATAACTATTGCATTTACATTTGATTATCAATTATAAAATCTAATAAAAAGAATTATTTTATTCTCTGAAATGTTTAATTATTCTTCTCATTGATTTTCTGCCAGCTGCCATTTTGTCATTCTGCTATACCTTCATACATTAATGAATTTTTTTTAAAAAAGGTTACATACATTGAAAGGTAAACTGAATAATAAAAATAAAATTTTCCTCGTGAAACAAAACCTTAAGTATTTTTATTTAAAAGAGTTGAATATTATATTTTGATTATTAACATATAAGGTGGCATTAACTATTAAAGATGGCATTAAATTTTTTATAAATCATGAGGAAAATAGAGTCCGAAAGAGGACGATCCGCCTAGAGTAAAGATAAAGAAAAGTTGGAAAATATTTTTTTCATTATAAAATCCAATGTGTTTAGAAATTTTTTTTTTGTGATCTTTCTTATTTTTAAAAATGTTTTTATAAACTAAACTTGTTATTGATTCTTACAGAATGTTTACCAAACAATCCTAATATGACTTAATATAATACCGGGTTTCCGTTTTAAAGTGTAAATTTATTAATGAGGGATGGAAAATGGGGTCTGAAATAGGACGATCAGCCTAGAGTAAAAATAAGGAAAAGTTGAAAAATATTTTTTTCACTATAAAATCCAATGTGTTTAGAAATTATTTTTTTTTGTGATCTTTCTTATTTTTAAAAATGTTTTTATAAACTAAACTTGTTATTGATTCTTACAGAATGTTTACCAAACAATCCTAATATGACTTAATATAATACCGGGTTTTCGTTTTAAAGTGTAAATTTATTAATGAGGGATGGAAAATGGGGTCTGAAAGAGGACGATCAGCCTAGAGTAAAAATAAGGAAAAGTTGAAAAATATTTTTTTCACTATAAAATCCAATGTGTTTAGAAATTATTTTTTTTGTGATCTTTCTTATTTTTAAAAATGTTTTTATAAACTAAACTTGTTATTGATTCTTACAGAATGTTTACCAAACAATCCTAATATGACTTAATATAATACCGGGTTTTCGTTTTAAAGTGTAAATTTATTAATGAGGGATGGAAAATGGGGTCTGAAAGAGGACGATCCGCCTAGAGTAAAAATAAGGAAAAGTTGAAAAATATTTTTTTCATTATAAAATCCAATGTGTTTAGAAATTATTTTTTTGTGATTTTTTTTATTTTTTAAAATGTTTTTATAAATTAAACTTGTTATTGATTCTTACAGAATGTTTACCAAACAATCCTAATATGACTTAATATAATACCGGGTTTTCGTTTTAAAGTGTAAATTTATTAATGTTATTTTTTTGTGATCTTTCTTATTTTTAAAAATGTTTTTATAAACTAAACTTGTTATTGATTCTTACAGAATGTTTACCAAACAATCCTAATATGACTTAATATAATACCGGGTTTTCGTTTTAAAGTGTAAATTTATTAATGAGGGATGGAAAATGGGGTCTGAAAGAGGACGATCAGCCTAGAGTAAAAATAAGGAAAAGTTGAAAAATATTTTTTTCACTACAAAATCCAATGTGTTTAGAAATTATTTTTTTTTTTGTGATCTTTCTTATTTTTAAAAATGTTTTTATAAACTAAACTTGTTATTGATTCTTACAGAATGTTTACCAAACAATCCTAATATGACTTAATATAATACCGGGTTTTCGTTTTAAAGTGTAAATTTATTAATGAGGGATGGAAAATGGGGTCTGAAAGAGGACGATCAGCCTAGAGTAAAAATAAGGAAAAGTTGAAAAATATTTTTTTCACTATAAAATCCAATGTGTTTAGAAATTATTTTTTTTTTTTGTGATCTTTCTTATTTTTAAAAATGTTTTTATAAACTAAACTTGTTATTGATTCTTACAGAATGTTTACCAAACAATCCTAATATGACTTAATATAATATCGGGTTTTCGTTTTAAAGTGTAAATTTATTAATGAGGGATGGAAAATGGGGTCTGAAAGAGGACGATCAGCCTAGAGTAAAAATAAGGAAAAGTTGAAAAATATTTTTTTCACTATAAAATCCAATGTGTTTAGAAATTATTTTTTTTTGTGATCTTTCTTATTTTTAAAAATGTTTTTATAAACTAAACTTGTTATTGATTCTTACAGAATGTTTACCAAACAATCCTAATATGACTTAATATAATACCGGGTTTTCGTTTTAAAGTGTAAATTTATTAATGATGGATCGAAAATGGGGTCTGAAAGAGGACGATCCGCCTAGAGTAAAAATAAGAAAAAGTTGAAAAATATTTTTTTTATTATAAAATCCAATGTGTTTAGAAAATATTTTTTTGTGATCTTTTTTATTTTTAAAAATGTGTTTATAAATTAAACTTGTTATTGATTCTTACAGAATGTTTACCATACAATCCTAATATGACTTAATATAATACCGGGTTTTCGTTTTAAAGTGTAAATTTATTAATGTTATTAAAACTAAATTTAAATTTAAAATTTACAATTTTTTTAATGAAAATTCAACGTCTAAATAAAATGTATTCCCCTCATTAAACTATTCAGTCTATTGGGAAAATAATGCCTTTAGAGTGTTCAAAAATATTTTTAAGCATTAAAAAAAGTATATGGTAAAAATAGAAAAAAAAATAATAATTAATGTACAAGAAACATTTTAAGAATTAACAAAATATTTTGTCAGTTCATTATGAATATATAATTTAGAAAAAAAATATATTTATATTAAATATTCAGAACGAACTATATTTTCTCTCTATATTTGGTTATAGGGGCGCAGACCAGTTTTTTTTCCACGGGCGCTAAAGGACCTAGTTACGGCCCTGTGATAACCTATAACTAAAATTTGATGATTTCGTTTTTAATGGTTGATTCTTATTTACCTTTAAATAAACCAACTACATCAGATAAAAAAAGTAAATATATAAATAAAAATAAAAAATTGAGAATAATAAAAATTTCATAAAAAATGCCAGAAGAATTTTTTTTTGCTTGTTTTGCAGATCAGACCTTTGTTTTTTAAATCAGTTTTCAGTTTGTTTCTAAAATTTAAATTTTAGATGTTGCATTTTAATTACCAACGAAAGTGTAGTAAAAGGTACCAGAAGTGCGCAATTAAAGGACCAGACTTAGACTGTTAAAGTAAAAAAAGTTGTAAATAGTGTATTATAGTTTTTAAGTGAAAAAAATAAATTACTGCAGCATGTTTCTGAATGTTTATTGAATTAATATAGTATTTTTTATCTATTAAAAACTTTAAATTGAATTTCTAAAAAAAATATATTTTGGACACAATTTAGCAGTTATAATTGTTATAATAATTATAAAAAATTAATAAAATTTTTAAGCGTATTTTTATGTTATGACGTCATGTGTTTATTGAATTAATGGTTATAAAAATATTAATTGAGAGGTGAGTTATTAGGATGTATGGTAGAATTTTTTCCCTTGAATTTTTGCTCTATATTACTCGACTGACAATAACTTATTCATACTCTAGATTATTTTCATAAATAATCAATGCTTACATAATGAATATATTACTACATTTATTCAAGAAAAAGTGATTTGTCGTACATAAGACCTTGTATTTTAATGTCATTGTTTTGGCATAAAGTCAAAAAATATTTTTCTTTCAATTTTTGCCAAATTTCTACAAAAAATTTACATATTCATTTTAGTTTTCTCCTTTCTCAAAATTTAAAAACCTAATATTGAATTAATTTAGTTTAAGATTTCTATAAAACCTTATTTAAAAGTTTTTGTTTCCCAACTTATTAGATTACCTTAAAAATTTTTTTTTTAAAGTTTACCACCATCAAATATTAGCAAATTGAAACGGAAAGTCGAATGCATGTTCGTTCAACGATATCTTTTATATTTTCAGAATTCCGATCGCAACGCAAATAATATTTATGGAAATCCAAATTTACCTCCGTGTACCTAAAAAATTCTATAAAGAAAAGAATGACGAGTCATATAATAAATGAAATATATTAAATATTCTGTATATTGTAGAAAATTTTCAAATGAAAACATTCCTGTAAAAATCTTTACACATTTCTAAATTCTTGAATTTTACATATGTTAAATACTCGTCTTCGTATGTAATTATTTTTCTAACTATATTAATCCCTCGTTATATCGCGCTTATTAGAAGACACGTAAAATTCTTGATATATTCGCGAGGAGGCTGATATGGACAAATTATTAACTTTATGAACATTTGCAAATTTAAATACAATAACAAAATTATAAATAATAAAAAAGACACATAACTTCCACTTACCTTTTTAATTTATGTACAAATAAACATCAGTTTACAACTTTCATTCAGTAGAAAAAAGCATTGTGACAGACAGAAAAAACCCGATACATCCGTGTGCCCGATATATTGAGACACGATACAGCGAAAGAATAAATACGTATTTATTTATCGAGATATCGAAAGTCAAATGTATATACAGTGCTGTATATACATTCGACTTCCAATATTTCAATATTATCGGGACTGAAAATAATGTACGAGATATCGAAAGAAAAACAAATGTAGAATTTTGAAGTATTTGATCGGTACTAATATATACGTGATCACAGCAAAACAGTAAAGCAAAATACTTTCCTATTGTTTTCTATAGAAAAGAAAATGTTATTACTCCGGTAATATCTTCATTGGAGTGTTCTCTACAAGTAAAAAATTGTGAGCCTACCTTTAATTACTAAAAAAACCTTATTATTTTTTTTCTCGAAGCAGATTTAATACACTCAGCTGATCTTTTTTTAAAAAATCATCCATTTCTTTCACAGTCAGCACGCTATGAAGAAAACTCCACATTTTGTAAAACAATGAAAATTTGTTTAAAAAAATGTAATTTTGATAATCACTAAAATAAAGAAAGAGGATGTAAAAATAGCTTACTTAGAGAAATTACTATATGTAAAGTTTTCCTGTAGTATTGAAATTAATGGAGTGAGTTTCGAGACAGTGAGAAAAAATTTCTATTGAATTTACATTGGGACAAATTTGGAACGTCAAGGTAAACAGACATTCAAGGTAAATGAAGTTGATATAATAAGGCGAAAAGACCGTGATTATATATATATATATATATATATATATATATATATATATATATATATATATATATATATATATAGTTTGTTCACCAATTACGGGCAAAATAGCTCACATTTTTAATTGCCAGGCCTTACTTGACATTTTAACTCAGCTGCAGTCATGGCATCAGAAAACGAAGTTCATAGTTGTGAAACACATTTATTGAGGATAAAAAAAACGCATCGGTCTACTAACCGTCTTTCCAGTGCAACAGCTTAGAATGCTCCAAGGATGTAATATTTGTTGCCGATGTCGGTATTGGACAGCGAGAAAGTCATGTGATTTTGTTCCCGTAAGATTTAAGATGGTTTAGCAGTTTGGGGAAGCAAGAGTGAACCTTCATCATAGCTAGCTCGGAAACACAGAGGCATCAATTTAATTATTGCAGAAGCAATACCCCTTTCCTGGCACAATTAAAAAATATAACCAATAGATCGAAAGTTATAATTTATTCGTTGTTTTTGACCGTTAATTTACCGTTGATTTTGAGAGGCGAGCAAAAAGAATTTAATTCGGAGAACACTCCTTTATCTGACCTTTTATGGCTGGGAAATCAGGTATAAAAATAAGAAGTGGAAAAAAGAGAATGTTGAATACCTATTTTATGGGTAATAATTTATATATATATATATATATATATATACATATACAAATATATATATATATATATATATATATATACATATACAAATATATAAATATAAATTGATATTTAATGCTCCCGTTACTATATTTAATAATATTTGGAGATTCTCTACCTAAAATACACCCCTCTTAGGCATTTGGGGGTGTTTTCTTCATTCACCCTTAATTTCTATCAACCTTATCATGTTGATAAATGAAAATTCACCAAATTATTTTTTGTACTAATAACATTTATACAACTCTTTCACACATGCGCTGGCATTCCCACGTGATAATAATAATTACCTCTCATTGTTAGTCATTAAACACTCTGTTCCGCAAACAAAATAATTATTGAGTTGTGACGTTTTGAGGTCACAGCACTGAAGATGGTTTATCCAATAATACCTATATTTTTTCCCTCAAAGCTTTTCAATGTTTCTCTTTACCGACAACTGAAAAAGAACTTTCAGTATGGTACCCTATCATAAGAATATCACACTTATGCTCAGTAAAAAGTTATAAGCAGGTTAAGAACTAAACTTTTCATTTCATATTTGTTATGAATGCAATATTTAATTTTATATACACATGTAATTAAAATTTTTCTAACACACATTCAATTTTTCCTTTCAAGAAATTCAATTAACTGCCCATTCTACTGGGCAATTAAATCTGAAACTAGCTTCTTACGTAACGTGAACTTCGACAAAAGAAAAGTAAGAAAAGCTTACCTTGATGGCATCTTTCCCTTTTTTATCCGGAGTTCTTTTTGGTATCCGAGATTCGAGCTCTTTAGGCTTCTCATCCGTTTCAATTTTTTCGTATTCGATCTCTTCTGTTGGTTCTTCCATAAGTATCCCAATTTTATATCCACACACATATCACAGTTGGCAGTTTTTTTATAGACACTACTTGTCGCGTTCAAAAGAATGTATCCAAATATTGCACGTAAATTTAAATGTTAGTTTGTGCTTGACAGGCTTATTCCAAAAATGAAAGAGAACATAGTTGTTTTTTGCTGCATTTAAGAAAACATAAGTTTTTTTTTACACAAATGGGTTAAGAGTACATTTAAAGTAGAGAATTTTTAACATTAATTTTAACTTCATATATTGAACCAAATAATACATTTGAATTGAACTGTAGTTTTTCTTTCTGTTGAAATGTAATTAGTTTTGGTTTTACGAAATATCGTTATCAGGTAACTAATTGTCAGAGTAAATATTATAAATAAATTCATTTGATAACAAATATTTTAAATAGATGATGAAGAAATATACTTGTTTCATGATGCTATCTAAATTTACAAAAATCTAAAACTCTATTTAGTATAGAATTCTTTCTATGCATTCATTAAATATAATTAGTAAATAAAAAGTAAAGCTTTTTCTAGATGCAGTCACCAGTATCCATAACTTTTCCTCTACGATAAAACAGAGAAAATGCTTAAAATTTTAAATTGAAGTCTTTAAAATAACAAAAACTATTCCTTCTTATTTTTTAAATTTTTTGAAGAAAACTGTCTTTAAATATTTGCTATCTTTGTACTCTTAGGATTAAAATGATCACAGTTTCACGCATCATCCTTATTTACTTAAAATTAATCCAAACAAGTATTTTCTTTTTTCCGTAATTTTATTATCAAACGCTCTTCTTTTTTTAGAATACGGCGGAAAATCCAATTAATTCATTTAGCCCGTTATACGTTGTTCCACAACTTATTGATTGAATTCAGTTCTCATGCTTTCAAAACACAGTGGAGGGAAAAAAATTTGAAAAGTCCAACGAACTCGACCATGCTCCGTACACAAGCTCATTGATAGTTTCGGAAGGCATCACGTGATCCACGTACTCCGATCTGCTCTCTGGTTGGGAACTGAATGAAAATTTATCCTCTCCAAGTTCTCTTCCGAGAGCACGTGCAGGTCAAGAGTGCGCGGAGCTATGTGCGCCGATTCTTTCCACAGAACGGGTGCTTTTTGGAACTAATGATGCATGAGAGACTAGTCGGATCCACAGTACAACTTGTTACAAGTCTCATGTCAGCAAATTATAAATATCTCATGCATGTGATAAGATATATTTCGTTTGTTTTCAAATGTTATAGTTTCATTGCTTGCTTGATTTTCGACTAACTGAAAAATGTAAACAATTAAATTTAAGTGTTGAAAGAAATTTTCTTATTACTATGGAAAAACAATACAAACACTATTAATTACTTAATAATTCATAAGAGACAAGTCATTACCATTATAACTTGCTACCAATCTCCACTTAGCAATTAAAAATGTCTCGTTTATGTGATAAGAATTAGTGATAAGATATATTTCTTTTGTTTTCAAATGACTTAAGTTATACTTCTATTTTTTAATTTTCGACAAACTGGAAAATATATACGAATAAATTTAGTTTTTCAAAGAAAAATTCTTATTACTCTGGAAAAACAATACAAACACTATTAATTACTTAATAATTCATAAGAAACAAGTCATTTCCATTATAGCTTGCTACCAATCTCCACTCGGCAATTAAAAATGCCTTGTTTATGTGATGTGAATTAGTGATAAAATATATTGTTTTTGCTTTCAAATGACTTTAGTTATATATTTGTTGCTTTATTTTCGTCTAACTGGAAAGTATATACGAATAAATTTAGTTTTTCAGTGAAAAATTCCTATTACTCTAGAAAAACAATACAAACACTATTATGTATAAGAAACAAGTCATTCCCATTATAAGTTGCTACCAATATCCACTCAGCAATTAAAAATCTCTTGTTTATGTGATGCGAATTAGTGATAAGATATATTGCTTTTGCTTTCAAATGAATTTAGTCATACATATATTGCTTTATTTTCGTCTAACTGGAAAATATATACGAATACATTTAGTTTTTTAGTGAAAAATTCTTATTACTCTGGAAAAACAATACAAACACTATTAAGTACTTAATAATGCATAACAGACAACCCATTACCGTTATAATTTATTACCAATCTCCTCTCAGCAATTAAAAATATCTAGTTTATGTGATACGAATAAGTGATAAGGTATATTGCTTTTGTTTTCAAATGATTTTGGTTACATTTTTATTGCTTTATTTTCGACGAACTGGAAAATGTATACGAATAAATTTAGTTTTTCAAAGAAAAATTCTTACTACTCTGGAAAAACAATATAAACACTATTAAGTACCTAATAATGCATAAGAGACCTGTCATTCCCATTATAACTTGCTACCAATCTCCACTCAGCAGTTAAAAATGTCTTGTTTATGTGATAAGAATTAGGGATAAGATATCTTTCTTTTGTTTTCAAATGACTTAAGTTATACTTCTATTGCTTAATTTTCGACGAACTGGAAAATATATAGGAATAAATTTAGTTTTTCAAAGAAAAATTCTTATTACTCTGGAAAAACAATACAAACACTATTAATTACTTTATAATGAATAAGAGACAAGTCATTCCCATTATAACTTGCTACCAATCTCCACTCAGCAATTAAAAATGTCTTGTTTATGTGATACGAATTAGTGATAAGATATATTTCTTTTGCTTTCAAATGACTTTAGTTATACATTTATTGCTTTATTTTCGTCTAACTGGAAAATATATACGAATAAATTTACTTTTTCAGTGAAAAATTCTTATTACTCTGGAAAAACAATACAAACACTATTAAGTACTTAATAATGCATAACAGACAACCCATTCCCATTATAATTTATTACCAATCTCCTCTCAGCAATTAAAAATAACTAGTTTATGTGATACGAATTAGTGATAAGGTATGTTACTTTTATTTTCAAATGACCTTAGTTATACTTTTATTGCTTTATTTTCAATGAACTGGAAAATATAAGCGAATAAATTTAGTTTTTCAAAGAAAAATTATTTTTAGTCTAGAAAAACAACACAAACACTACAAT
>CM063498.1:102443676-102451176 GCA_032207245.1 Pardosa pseudoannulata | reverse complement strand
AATGCATAACATCATTTTTAAGCATAATTACAAACATCGTAGGAGATCATTTATTTATAAATGTATTATATATAAAGATAATACTTTAAAGAGAAGTTTCATTACAAATATAACTATTAGTCCTAATTGTTGTTGATGTGCCTAGCGTAAAAATAAAATCTGCTGGAGGCTTGAAAAATCATAAAATGCCTATCCAATTAATAACATTATAAAATTTTCATTTTTAATTCATTTTTATACTGAGCGGAAACATAAACATATCGGACATTGTTAATAGAATTTTCGCTGAAAGGGAAAAATCGTTCAATGAAAGCATAAAAATTCGAAAAACTATTTTGAACTCTCCCTAAAAAGGAAGCTAAGCTTTAATGGGTTAATTTTTTTAACAGAAAATTCATTAGGTCATTAGCTAAAACTATTCTTTATTTTATATAAATAAAGGAAAACAAAAATGAAAATTTTCGAATGCAGGAAAGAAAGAGGAAGCGTTTCAGAATTTTGTTTTGAAATAAATATTTCATAACCCTGATAGTTCGTTTTTTATAGACAGTCACTGTTAGTGCACTGTTTGTAATGTTTCAAAATATATTATGCACATTTTCCAACTTTTATATTGTAATAATGTTAAAAACCTGTATTCCCTATTAAAATCTTTTCTTTTTTTATAGTTCAGTTTTGCTGCATTAAAACCTATAATGATAACATATTTAACGTTTTTTATTTTAACAGGGGTGTTCATTGATTCATTAATTATTATGCTTTGTTTTTCTAAATGTGGGAAAACAAACATGAAAATTTCACATGTAAGTAAAAAAAAAAGTTATGGTGTTTTGAAAGAGTTTTTAGACTTATATTTTTATTTCTATCCTAGCTATTTTTTAAAATTTCTTTTCATAGTTTAATTTTGCTTCACTTAAAACTGTAATGGTAAAATTGTTAGCAGAATAGAAAAAAATTAACCGCAAGTCCATAAAGCCATAAGCAGAAACGAAGCTTTATTTCTCTAAATAGGGGAAAACAAAGATGAAAAATTCAAAAAGAAATGTTTCAATGCTTTGTTTTGAAAGAATAATTTTTTATTTCTGCCATAGCTCATTTTTCCGAAATTTTTTTAGAGGTAATTTAAATACTCGGTTATCTTTTTCCGGCTAGAAAATGCGCAAAAATGAATAATTAATGATGAAGGTTCTTAAATCTAAATAAAATGAGTAGATTATCATTTAAAATATTTTAGGCTTGTTTGAAGGAGTAATACTTTAATATTATTTTATCTAATATTACATTAAAAAAGTATTCTGATTACTCAAAATAAATATTTGCATTTTGTACGAATAAATTTCTTACGGACTCGTAAATTAATATAAAGTATAGTGTCATAAATAAGATGCTCTAAGCAAGCGACTTAAGAAAAAAAATTTGATGTGGAATCACAGGACTTTCTTTTACGCCTATTAAATTAAACACATTTCTCTATTTTGATAGTATGATGCGTCTTTAGAATTATCAACTGAGAATTACTTTAAAGGTTCAAAATGAATTCTGTTTCTCTGAGAAATGGTGTTCAATAGTAAAATCCTGACATCGACACCCTGAAGTTATAATTTTTGTTACATTGAGGTTTTTTGGTGACAAGTTATTCGTTATTAACCATTTTTTTAAATTACAATATTACTTTTACTTTGTAACAGGAAGTAGTAAAACAATAAAAATCAAAATTACTACCACCCAACGAATAAATTTTTTTTGTACGTGAGATAGATTCTTTACCTAAGATTCCGTAGGATTGATTACTGTACTACATAAGATGAATTATGTGTAAGTAAAACTTTTTTATGTGGGATACATTATTTAGAAATGAACTTCAAAGACATTGATTAAAATTCATGGGGATACGTCGCTATCATTCTGTGTTATTGTTTCAGACCGACAGGACTATAAGATACTATTGCTTGTTTGAATCTGTTACAAATAAATACTCTTTAATAATGTTTTCTTCCACGAATGCCTTACGCATACATGCAATCGGAAATTACCGTCCTTCATTTCTACTTTAAAATACAAATTAATCTTTATTTTAAAAAGTTTAAATATTTTAATAGTTATTCAAATATTGCTGCATCACTTAAATATTTATTTAAACCTTTAAGGAATTTAAAAATATAAGCGACGTTAGAAATGTTTAGACAATGGAAAAGTAAAAAGCAGTTCCAAATGAATTCTTTTGCGCGGGTTCGAATTCCGCTGCTGGCATGGATGTTCGTAGCCTTTCGGAATTGGCTTTAAACCGTAGGTCCCGGTTTCATTAGCCCTCGTGTGCAAAACAGTAGACCGTAGCACTCCAAACCAAACCAAACCAAACCTAACCGAAATGCTTTAAATGTGCTTTAACACATGGTTTAGGCTTAAGTTTAGAGCTCCACATTCTACATTTTTGCTACTCCAGCGTTAATAGACTGAGACCCTAATATAAGTTTTAAAACCGGTCAGAATTCATACAGTTGTATTTTATAGATTTATAAAACATCCTAAAGTATATTATTGGAGAAAATTGAATGCGAAAAGATTAAAAAAATTGAAAGTCTTCAAAGAACTAAGACAACTATTTAGACATTTGAATATTGCAAAATGCCTGGTCCTTATAACGTCTCTTTGAATTGTTTCATCTTTATATCTCATTTCCAATATTATTTTTATTAATGCAATCTCATTCAAAGCTGATCTATTGAATCTTAGCACAATTTTTGGAAACTAAAGTATCAACTTTCAAAAATTAGGTTTTTAATCGGAATTATTCATGAACAGTTACTAAAACTTGTTGCAAAACTCATTCAAATGTATTTTTTATCATACCGAATGTAAAAAAGAAATTATACAAGAATAGTTAAAATCCTTTTATGTCAAAGTCGGTCTTTTTCATTTCACTCAAAAATATTACTCGAAATATTTGAAAAATTGAAATATAAAAACTGATTGATTTTTTCCAAAAAGTGATTTAATTAATGGAAGTTAATCCATTACGACGGAAATTTGTTTGAATAAAGACAGAAATCTCTTCTACAGGTGCGTTTTAAATACCTCGGAAATGAAATTTAATTCTGTCCCAGTATTGTAAAATCCGGAGTTAAAAAAGATTTCGAGTTCGCGTTTTTATTATTTGAAGCAGAAGAAATTAAAGAAAATTTAATCTAAGAAAAGAAAATTGTTGCTTTGCGTGTTAATCCAAGTTCTTGTTCCGTGAGAATATTTTGACGTGACGTAACTGCGTGTTGGGGGTTATTTTTAGAATTCATTAAACAGCACCCGTAAATTAGTTTTGCTGTACATTAACATCGGACATAATCATTTAGTTAAATAAAACAAGGCATTTGCTAGCATAATTTCTTTGTTGTTATTCTAGTCCCAGTATCACTATCAATGATGCGAAATGGCAAGTGAAGGAAATACTGACTAAATTATTTAAGTTATTAAATTAGTTTTGCTGTACATTAACATCGGATATAATCATTTAGTTAAATAAAACAAGGCATTTGCTAACATAATTTCCTTGTTGTTATTCTAGTCCCAGTATCACTATCAATGAAGCGAAATGGCAAGTGAAGGAAATACTGACTAAATTATTTAAGTTATTAAATTAGTTTTGCTGTACATTAACATCGGATATAATCATTTAGTTAAATAAAACAAGGCATTTGCTAACATAATTTCCTTGTTGTTATTCTAGTCCCAGTATCACTATCAATGAAGCGAAATGGCAAGTGAAGGAAATACTGACTAAATTATTTAAGTTATTAAATTAGTTTTGCTGTACATTAACATCGGATATAATCATTTAGTTAAATAAAACAAGGCATTTGCTAACATAATTTCCTTGTTGTTATTCTAGTCCCAGTATCACTATCAATGAAGCGAAATGGCAAGTGAAGGAAATACTGACTAAATTATTTAAGTTATTAAATTAGTTTTGCTGTACATTAACATCGGATATAATCATTTAGTTAAATAAAACAAGGCATTTGCTAACATAATTTCCTTGTTGTTATTCTAGTCCCAGTATCACTATCAATGAAGCGAAATGGCAAGTGAAGGAAATACTGTCTAAATTATTTAAGTTATTAAATTAGTTTTGCTGTACATTAACATCGGATATAATCATTTAGTTAAATAAAACAAGGCATTTGCTAACATAATTTCCTTGTTGTTATTCTAGTCCCAGTATCACTATCAATGAAGCGAAATGGCAAGTGAAGGAAATACTGACTAAATTATTTAAGTTATTAAATTAGTTTTGCTGTACATTAACATCGGATATAATCATTTAGTTAAATAAAACAAGGCATTTGCTAACATAATTTCCTTGTTGTTATTCTAGTCCCAGTATCACTATCAATGAAGCGAAATGGCAAGTGAAGGAAATACTGACTAAATTATTTAAGTTATTAAATTAGTTTTGCTGTACATTAACATCGGATATAATCATTTAGTTAAATAAAACAAGGCATTTGCTAACATAATTTCCTTGTTGTTATTCTAGTCCCAGTATCACTATCAATGAAGCGAAATGGCAAGTGAAGGAAATACTGACTAAATTATTTAAGTTATTAAATTAGTTTTGCTGTACATTAACATCGGATATAATCATTTAGTTAAATAAAACAAGGCATTTGCTAACATAATTTCCTTGTTGTTATTCTAGTCCCAGTATCACTATCAATGAAGCGAAATGGCAAGTGAAGGAAATACTGACTAAATTATTTAAGTTATTAAATTAGTTTTGCTGTACATTAACATCGGATATAATCATTTAGTTAAATAAAACAAGGCATTTGCTAACATAATTTCCTTGTTGTTATTCTAGTCCCAGTATCACTATCAATGAAGCGAAATGGCAAGTGAAGGAAATACTGACTAAATTATTTAAGTTATTAAATTAGTTTTGCTGTACATTAACATCGGATATAATCATTTAGTTAAATAAAACAAGGCATTTGCTAACATAATTTCCTTGTTGTTATTCTAGTCCCAGTATCACTATCAATGAAGCGAAATGGCAAGTGAAGGAAATACTGACTAAATTATTTAAGTTATTAAATTAGTTTTGCTGTAATTAACATGAAATATAATCATTTATTTATCTTCCCGTACTTTAATAATTTCTGAAAGGAGAGATGCCAATTTATGCATGTGAGCTATGGAAATTTATTAGTAGCGATGGAAAAACAAGAAGTAAAAGAGAAGTTACTTTTATCCTGTCACTATCCATGAACAACACGCTGCTTATATGTATAGTCATTTTGAAGCCTGGGAAGTATGCGTGACTCATAAGAAAATTCAAATTGAAACATACCAAAGATATCATATGCTATTATTTTATTTGTTCTCAAAGGTAATTTTGCGTTAGAAAATGATTTGCAATCAAAGTTATTAGGGATATAAAGAGCGTCTCGAATTTGTTTTATACCTCGGTAAATGTCTTTTAAGTTACAGTAGCAAACAAAATTACTTGAAATTAGGTATTTCTCTCTATAAACTACACAATAATAAAAGAATATTTGCTATACGAAATTGGAGTGGTATAATATAGTATTGCTAGTTTGAATTTGTTATAAATAAACACTCTATAAAATGTTTTTTCCACGAATGTCCTTTAGGCATACGTGTAATATGGGCGAGACTCATTCAAAATCACAACACAGTTTATTTCTGGTGATATACATGAAATCCATACAACAGTCAAGCACTTTTACAACATCATGTACCCAGACAACGTGATCCCGCACATGCGCTTTTCAAGTAGGGATACCTCAGGTAAAAAGACTATGAATAATCCCTAAGCACAATTGATCACGTGATAAAAAATACTCATGTTTAAAGAGAACGAGCTAACTATTGGCTAAAGTAGTACAGACAGAGGCTAAATGAAGTCTATAGCTTCTCTGGAGGGAAATATCAGAATTACAGCACAAACCCCGAACTTACTTTAGTTAAAAGTTATTAAATTAATATTAAAATACGTAAATAAGGAATTTTAGTATTACATACATATAATCGGAAATTACCATCCTTAATTTTTACTTTGAAAATACAAATTAATCTTTATTTAAAATTTTTTAATCAGTTATTTGAATATTCACTGATATATTTTCTTAAATATTACAATGATTTAAAATATAATTAAGTGATGTTAGATATTCCTAAAAAGTGAAGAAATAAAAAACATTTTTTAAATGAATATTTCATTTTGACTGAAATGTTTTAAATATGGTTTCACACACAGTTTGGGTTTGGAAATTTAAACCGCCACAATCAAAAATTTTCTACACAGAGGTTATCTGATTCTCAGTGTGCCGAACGAAGGCCGATTGGTTTGGGTGCTGGCCTTCGGTACCGGAGTTCGTGGGTTCGAATCTCACAGTGGCATGTATTTCCTTAGCCGTTCGGAATCGGTTTTAAGCTGTAGGTGTCGGTCTCATTAGCCCTCGTGTTGCAAAAAGTAGACCGTAGCACTCCAAACTAAACGAAACCACACCTGATTCCCAGTGTCTACTAATACCCAACAGGGGAATTCAAACTCATGAATCCCTTGACTTATAGTAATTTCCGAGTCAATTTGCAATAAATCTTGTATCCCAATAGCATTTTGAATGAGTAACAATCCTAGTTCTAGTGTGATGCTTTTCTACTATCGTTAATATAGTTTCTTTCATTACATATTGAAAATTTAGGAGACGGATTATAAGAATTTGAAGGTAATAACTGCTGAAGATAAAATGTGTCTAGTAATAGATCAAATCAGATGTGGACTAGTAATATCATATCTCTTCCAATTAACATAGTATGGTGTTCTGATAAAATAATGAGCTAAAATAATATTTTATTACAGCTAATGGAATTTATATTTATGGATTAATTTGCAAGACTATAACTGATTTATTATAAATGCCATTTCGTACAAAACATTTATATATGATTGATGATAGGGGTATGAAATATTCCTTAATCAGTAAAACTAACACAAAATTTTATATCAATGCAGTACGCTAAAAATATATATATATTATATTGTATATGATATAGGGGTATGAAATATTCCTATAATCAGTAAAACTAACACATATTTTATATCAATGCAGTACGCTAAAATATATACATATACATATACATATACATATACATATACATATACATATATATACATATATATATACATATATATATACATATATATATATATATATATATATATATACATATGTATACGTATATATATATATATACATATATATATACATATATATATACATATATATATATATATATATATATATATACATATGTATACGTATATATATATATATATATGCATATATATATATACATATATACATACATATACATATATATATACATATATATGTATATATGTATATGTATTTATAAATATATATACATATATACATATATATATATATATATATATATATATATATATATATATATATA
>CM063498.1:102396176-102433676 GCA_032207245.1 Pardosa pseudoannulata | reverse complement strand
AACCTACCAAAATAATTTACCGTCTGTCTATTACTCATTTTTAATTTTCTTTTCTGTAAGAACTTAAATAATCGAGGAAATTTTAGAGTATCCTCTTGTTTTTCCTAAAAATGATTATACAGATTTCTTTTAAGAGTTAGAAAACTGCAAGGAAAGTGAAATTTATTTTACATTTTCTGTAAAGGACAAAATTATAATTCGATGAGGAATAGATAACTCATAACGAAAATATTGTATATTTATCTTGTAAGTTTGGGAAGACATAACTCACCAAAATAATTTACCGTTTGTCTATTACTCATTTTTAATTTTCTTTTCTGTAAATTTAAATGAAAACTGGCTAATTGTTGGACTCGGCTTTGATAATGGACATGTCAAGTGCTACTGTCGCAGTTCCCGATTTAAACGGTTATTAATATTTATTAGAACTTGAACAATGAATGCCCATTGGGGCATGATTGCCAACGTGATCAATCATCTTGTGATCTGGAGTGTCTCTACTGTAATGAACGGATATAACACAATGTTTTCAAAATGAACAGGGTGTAAACTAATAGATTTACTGTTTCAAAATATTTAAAGTAGCCTTTATCAACTTAGTGTTTTTTTTTTGTTTCTTCGATACCAATTATCTTCGTAAGCATTCTTCTGGCATAGAACATTTATAACGAAATTTGGTGATTTGGCATAGGCAGATAAATTATATGAAAGTTTTTCAATTGCCTTTTCATCAGAGTACAGAGCACTAAGCATTCAGGGCTTTCCTTTAAAATAATTAAGATGACTTATATCAACCCAACGTTCTTTATTTACTCGATATCAATTATATTCATACGTATTCTCCTTTTATAGATCGTTTATAACTTATTTTGGATGATATGACATATGAATACAAATAAATTATATTTTCTTATACGAAGGCTTTCCAATTGTATTTTCATCAGAGTCCAAAGCATTCAATTATTTCACTGCAAAGCACTCCTGAGTCAAAAGTTTAATAAAGTTCTGGAGAGAAATGAGCAATTAAATTTTTGTAGGCTTATCTACAGTTCTTTCGTATGTATACGAAACTGCAATTTACTCTCATTAAGAACATGGATATATCTCATGATTTAAATGATTAGTAACATTTATATTACAATTTGAATAACGAAGGCTCTTTGAGGCTTGATCATCAATATGATCCTTCATTCTTATAATCTGGAGCGTCTCAACTATAATGTACTTACATAAGTAAACAATGTTTTCAAGATAAACATGGTGTAATCCAGTTTAAAATTGTTGCAATATATTTGAAGTGGCCTTTATCAACTATATGCTCTTGTTTCCTCGATATCAGTTATCTTCATTCTGCTTATAAATTGTTTATAACAAATTTTGGATCATTTTTTCATATAAATGCAGAGAAATTATATTTTCTTATATGAAAAGTTTCTAATCGCATTTTCACCAGTCTAGAGCAGTAAGCATTCATTTTTTTTCACTGCAAAGGACTTTTAACACTAAACATACCATATAACGGGTCAAATGACCCATAAGGTTTATGTAAAAAATGCGATGGGAAATGAATTAAAAATTCTTATTCTTTGAGTTTGTAATACATAAAAATTGACGATATACAATTTTGTTTAATTATAATAAAGTTTATTTGTCTATTCCCTTCTAATTTTCATATTTCATACATTTATAATCAGAAAAAATAAAGTCCGGTCGTTTGACCGGCTATGGTAGAAATAGGTATGTATTAAGTGTTGGTATGTTTAGTGTTAAATAAAAAAAAATTAATAGATTTCTGGAGGGTAGAGCACGATTAGATTTTGCAGGCTTATATAAAGTTTCCTCGTATGTATACAAAATTACAATTCTTTCCTTCAATCAGAAAATTAATTCAACTCCTGATTTAAATGATTATTAATATTTAATATTAGAACTAGAATTTCTTAGGCTCTCTGAGGCATGATCTCCAACATGATTATTCATTCTTGTAATCTGGAGTGTCCCAACTGTAATGTACGTACATAAGAAAGTAATTTTCTCAAGGAACACGGTGTAAACCAGTTGAAAATTGTTTCAAAATAATTAAAGTGGCCTTATCAACTCCTTATTAATTTTTATTATGAATATCTTTTGAGGCGTTATCATTGTTGTTTCCTCGATATAATGTTTGTTTCTTTGATATCAGTTATCTTTGCGCATTCTACTTGTACTAGAGTATAGCCCTTCATATGACGGGATCAGTAAAATTTTTAAATTTCCAGAATTGTAAAGTACCCTATGAGGCTGGTAAAAAAAATGGTTTGTTTTTTGGCTGAGAATTATCTGGTACACGTTCAATAATTTGTTTATCTTCCTACTCCTCTAAAGTCTCCCGATACTGTGAATGCAGTTTAGAATCACGTTGAATTCATTTAGAAAGATAATTCAAAGTTTTCTTAGCTACGTCGAAATTATCGTTAAGTTCTTCCCATTTTTTTCCACAGTAATTAATGGAAGTAAAGGAATGAAACTATCATTTCCACTACACCCTGGAGGTAGATAGAATTTGTTGTTAATACCGGTGATAAAATTTTCATTGCAACAAAAAATAATCGACGATTAAATTTAAAATTATCACATATGTGCCTAATCTATTATTTAAGCCAAATATAAAATAAAATTATTTACGTAATATCTAAATTCAGTGATAAAACGTATGAAAATAATGCAAAGGATATTTAAGTAATTTAAAATAAGAAATGATTAAATGAGATTGTTAAAGGAATGACGTCATATAGCTAGAAAAAAATGTTATTTTTACCTATTTATTATGTGACAAATTGATAATTTTAATCGGGGAAAATAAGGCTTGAAAAAGTTTCATTAAATGCTAGATAAGGGGGAAGGGATGAATTTTGAACGTTGCCAACCCTAATTCATGAAGAATACAATATGGATGCCCTATCCATTCCAGGTACAATAGCTTCATAAATTTGAGGATAGACGGACAGATAACTTACTATTATTATATAGGGGATAGAATGTTTAAAACAAATTATGGACGATTTAGCATAAAAATGCAAACAAATTATATTTTCTTATATAAATGATTTCCGATCGCATTTTCAGCAAAGTCCAGAGCAGTAAGCATTCAATTCTTTCGCTGCAAAGCACTCTTGAATCAAAATTTTAATAGAGCTCTGGAGGGAAGCGCACGATTAGATTTTGCAAGCTTATCTAAAGTTTTGTCGTAAGTATATAAAATTACAACTCTTTTCTTCATTCAGAACATTAATGCAACTCCTGATTTAAATGATTATTAATATTTAAAATTAGAACTACAATTACGTAGGCTGTCTGAGGCATGATCTTCATCATGATTATTCATTCTTATAACCTAGAGTGTCTAATGTCTGTACGTAAGAAAGCAATGTTTTCAGAATGAACATGGTGTAAACCACTTGAAAATTGTTTCAAAATAATAAAAGTAGCTTTCTCAACTCCTTATTAATTTTTATTAGAACTTGAACAATGAATGTCTTCTGAGGCGCTATGACAGGGTCCCTCGATATGATGTTTGCTTCTTCAATATCAGTTATCTTTGCGTATTCTACTTGTATAGAATTTTTAAAACAAATTTTAGACAATTTAGCATAAAAATGCAAACAAATTATATTTTCTTATATGAATGATTTCCAATCGCATTTTCGTCAAAGTCCAGAGCAGTAAACATTCAATTCTTTCGCTGCAAAGCACTCTTGAATCAAAATTTTAATAGAGCTCTGGAGGGGAGCGCACGATTAGATTTTGCAGGCTTATCTAAAGTTCTCTCGTATGTATACGAAATTACAATTCTTTTTTCTTCTGCAGAACATGGATGAATAAAACATTGTATTTTTTTGCCTTATCAGAATTCCATTCATGCCGTTCAATATTTTTTCGATGCACCTACCAACTCTGTTGTTCTTGTCATTCAAAGGATTTTTTTTTCTAGAAATCTAATCATATTCAGCTTCGGCGAATGTTCAAACTTGTGATTCGTCCCCATGTAGGCGCGATCTGACATATTCTTTCGGAACCACACACCACTAATGCCAGGAATTTTATAGCTCCCTTGATAGGGGGTTCGCGTTATGCAGGGAATTGTAATGGCGTTCGAGATTTGGCTTGTGGCTGCCATGATTGACGCGCAAAGTGTTCAGATGTGCATCGTGTAGGTTGCAGAGCAACACATGAAAATCCAAGGATTGGGTGATTTAAGTTATGGTAGCAACGTTGAAATTCCATCTCATTCGGTTGTAATGTAAAATTTTAGATGTTATAAAATAATATATTTCTTCTTTTTTAGATTTCAGAAAATTACGAGGCTTACTTTTTAAGTAAATACCGTTTAAAAATCAAAAACCCGCAAGTGCACTTTTTTATCGGTTTGATATCTACATGAAAGTTTGTACTTGATTCTACTTTTTAACATAATTTTCACCAAGAGCAAGACATTTGTGTTGGATGTCCCAGTCTCCTTATCCCTCGTGTAGCAAAATAGTAGACCGTAGTGCTTCAAACCAAGCAAAACCTAATAAAGACACTTGTCGTATTATAGAACTAGATTTTGAATTCTATCCTCATAAAGATCTGTTGCATGACTACGGACTGGTCAAATGTTTGTTTTTGTGCCTACTAGTCAACATTTTCAGTCCTCATGATACGACAATTTAATCATACAATACATAACAACTTACCATGAATTAAGTGTTGTGTCACTGTTCTGTAAAAAATACATCTTGAAATTTGAGATCATACTGGGTATCGAAAATGTAGACTACAAAGCCAAACGTTTAGCCTGTGCGTAGATAAGGCGGATTTTAATGAGGATGGAGTTCAAAAACTGATTCTAAGATACGACAAGTGTCTTGATATTGGAGGGGGATTATGGTAAAAAGTAGATTATTTCAGAGGTTTTTATGGAAAAATAAAATTAATAAAAATGTATACTTTTGTGTTTTCTTTTTCAATTCTAAAACTGTACTTATTCGTCTATAAATACCTGCTTCGTATATTAAACGCTTTTAAGCCAAATACACTACTTTTTAAATAAACTTTTTTTTATTAAATTTTTATGAATAACACTTATTAAAGTATAAAAACTGATAGATATATATCGTCTAAATTTTTAGCTAGTGGAATAAAATTCAAAACGTAGGACATTTCAAAATGTCAAATTAAATATAGTTGCAATAGGCATTTACATTTAAATTCAATATTACTATTTTATCATAAAAATATATTTCAGTATATATTTTCTTTTTATATCAAATCTTGTGTGTAATTAAAACAGTTTTCCTTAAATGATACTAAACATTTTGTTTAGAACTTTAATATATATTTTTTATAGTTCATTATTTTTATCCACTATTACTTTTAAATTATACTGTTCTCGATTTTAAAAAGGTGGCTTTTATGTTATTTATTGTTTATAAAAGGTATCTACATTCAATTATTGTTACAACGTCCATCTATAAATTCATTTCTTATTCACTCATTTTCAACATTTTCAATGAACGGTAAAGAAACAACAATGATAACATGACTGCGAATTCTACTTAATTACGTCCTCGTTCTCAAAACTATTGATTTTAATGTATAACAACACTCTTACGGCTTTATTCTTATTAAATAACCGAAAGTAACATGAACTGAATTATTGTACTGTGTGTGTTTTTCACATGAATATTATGAGCACCTTAAATTTTTTTCATCCTGTTATCATAATTGAAATATATTTTAAAATTAATGCCATTTGTGATTGATTCTCACTGAGGTTTACTTTCTTGTAAAGGTAAAATTGAAGAATGCTGGCTATTTTACCTCTTTTAAATATTTAATAGCTTTACGTTGATGATATTTCAGTACTTTAATATTTTGTCATTTAGTTTGAGTATTCCGCATTTTATTAATTACACAAACGAGAACTGTCGTTCTATTTTTTGGTTGAGGTGTAATGTAATGATAATTTGTTATTATGTTAATACTGTAATCACACATGAATAATTAAAGAATACCGATAAAGTTAGAAACAGGATATCTATTACAGGGAGACATTTGATCTATTTGGAATCTAAACTGACGCATAATCACAAATCTATAATACCTCTCAATATTATGAAAACTATTTTTATACATGTTGAATACAAAAGGAAATGAATGACCAGCATTATTGGTGTATCTTTGTTCGCTTCATATGTACTGGAAGGTTATTAAGAAACAGGCATTTTTATCAACTTTATTGTATAAATGATATTAGCAACTTCACACAATTCCTTGATTACATTTAAAACATTAATCCACTTTTTTCTAGTTTGATAAATGTGTTTGAAAGGGTTCAAAAAAACATATCTTGCTCATACCTTAAAAATATATCTTACTATATGATTTTGCCCATTAATTAAACATTAAATATTAGTTTCGATTTAAAAAAGTGTTTGATAATGGCCATTAAGGAACAAGCATTTTTATCTACTTTATTGTATAAATGATATCAGCAACTTCACAATTCCTTGATTACATTTAAAACATTAATCGATTTTTTTTCTAGTTTGATAAATAGGTTTGAAAGGGTTCAAAAAAGCATATTTTGCTCATACCATAAAAATATATCTTACTATATGATTTTGCCCAGTAAGCAAACATTAAAATTAGTTTCAATTTAAAAAAGTGTTTGATAATGGTCATTAAGAAACAGGCATTTTTATCAACTTTATTGTATAAATGATATTAGCAACTTCACACAATTCCTTGATTACATTTAAAACATTAATCCACTTTTTTCTAGTTTGATAAATGTGTTTGAAAGGGTTCAAAAAAACATATCTTGCTCATACCTTAAAAATATATCTTACGGTATGATTTTGCCCATTAACCAAACATTAAATATTAATTTCAGTTTAAAAAGTGTTGGATAATATTACAGCTGATTCAAGTATTACTGAAAAATAATATTTAAGATATATCTTAAAGAAATGTAAAGATTAAAAGGTATAAATGTAGTAGGCAGCTAAAAAAGTATTATAAAACGTTAATAATTTCAAAGAAAATAAATCATCGATATTAAGAGCAAAAATTATGTTATAAAATTTATGCTTAAATTTCTAAATTTATTAAAAATGATTTATTAAGGATATTTCTGATCACGAAAGAACAAAATTTGTCGATTTAAGCTTATTTTGAAGGGAAATACCCTTGCGAATAATTAAAAGTGCCACAGCACTCTGACAGCCAGTAAATATTAAGAACAGTTTGATAATAAATGGTTTTAACTTGAGACGCTAATCTACTTTTAAAGTTTTGACAATGTATTATTTATTCGATCACCTCTCTGGTTTTAAAAGTTCAGCCTACAGAGAGCTAGTGTCAACATTTATCTCTACTTTAAAAATAGAATATTGGCTGTTATTCTAACATTACTGTAGTTACCAAGTTATCGTTTATTATCTAAGAAATAAAAAGGATAAATAAAAACAGAAGGATGAAATAAGTCTACTTGTCAAATATTTTATAACCAATGAACTTTTTGATTCATATTTGGTAAGTCATGCCTCAGAGCACATCGTAAGTAAAACAGTGTATATATCATAATTTTTTTGTTTTAGTTGTAATAAAATTTATTTCTTGCTAAATCTTATTTTTTAATATCCTAATTCACTGTTAGATTAAAGGCAGGTAACTATACATTTTCGAATAAAATAAATAAATAAATAAATATAAATAAAAATTGATAGTTCCTAGGTACAACATTATGTTGAACTTTGGTACTACTGAAGTTTAATTCCAAAATGCCTAGTGATATAAAAGTAGTTAATATAAAAATTATAATAAAATTATATACACTTAATAACCAACTATAGCTCAAAATAATACATCAGATATTTTTTATTTGCAAAATTATAGTGAAATGAAGGAAAATCTAAAAGCAGAACCAAGGAACAACATTATATAAATGCTAATAAAACTCGTAATACAATACAACGTATTTAAATTGTAAATCTGTGCATTTTTTAAACTTACGATTTGAGACTAGAAAATAAATAAATAAATAAATAAATAAAAAGGAGTGAAAAGTTTCAAAAAATTTTGCCAGTTCGATACAGATCGATATAATGTTATAAAATCCCAAACTTTTGTTTGGAAAAAGTAAAGTTCCCCACGCACAAAACTTGCTATTTGTTGGCCAGTATATTTGTGTTGAATTATTAAACAGCCAGTTTTTTTTATCCTAAATCGATTTTCCTAAAATCTAATTAATAAAATAGAGTTTGACTAAACCTACTTACGTTACATTATTTGAAATTCGGAAATTAATTTAATAGAGTTTCAACTTCAAAGAAATATATTAAACCAATAAATGATAGAAACTTTTTTTCACCATACTTTTACTTCATTGATTTTCTCTTTTTAAAATATTGTCCTTTGAAATATTAGAAATAACTCGTATAATCTTGTTTACTTTATGTATATACATATTTAAATCTTGTTCAGCTTAATAAAGTTATTTTCTTCATTGGTTTTTGTTATATTTTTTTACTTTATTGTGTTATTTGTGTTTTTATTTTACTCTATTAATAATTAAGGTTATTTAATACAGGTGGTTTAAGGTGCATTGACACATGTGGATAGTGGATTTTCATGCAAAAATCATCAGAGTTATTTTCTCTCATTGCCATGTAAAGAGATTGTCTAGAATGACTCTTTTCGTGTTCAGTTACGTGTCTTTCTAGTCATAATATTTTCCGTAGTTTTCGCAAGTAATCCGATAGATGACACTTTTTTGGATTTTCTGGTGGCCGCTAGGGGGCATTTGACATGGAAAATGTATAAAAGTAACTATTGATAGATGGATGCATTAATCCTCACCACAAATTTGATTCGCTGAGAATTTCTCTTCTGAATCTCATCTGAATCACAATTTTCTCTAATGTGTTTCTTCATCTTAACGTCTCTCGAGACTTGTGCTCTCCTAAACTCCTGGAAAAAAAATTATATTTACTCATTTATACAACCGAACTGTGCATTTCGATATATATCTTAGTGTTTCACTAGCCAATGTATCCTTTCCAAAATTGGATACTCACTTTCTTATTTTTCATTTGACCTTTTATTTGTATTTTTCCCTGCTAAAACTCAAGCACCCCTTCCCTTATTTTACTATCTTTTTATTTCCATGTTCGAGCCAATTAAATCCATATGTTGTTTTGCCAAACTCCCATGTATTGCAGAACTAGAGGGCTCGGCCCAGGAAGTTCTGTAACCACTGCATCCTGTGATCCTGTGATCCTGTGTATGCATTACCAATAATAGCAGACTCAGTACTAGAGGGCTTGGCCCATTGAGTACTGTTGACAAAACTTCCTGTGTGATCCTGTGTTGGGAACTTTCTTGGTACCCAGTTGCTTCAGCTTTCTAGTTGTTACATTGTAACTTTCCATGTTGTGATAAGTGGCTCTATTTCGGATTTTTTGGTGGCCGTTAGAGGTCTTTTGACATGGAAAATCTATAAAAGTAGTTTAAGGGAAGGCGGGTTGGGAACTCTCTTCGAACGCACTTGTCTCATTCTAGCATAACGATGTTAACGACTCCTCTCAGTATCTTTCATATTTCATTAATACCTTCTATCCTAGACATTTGTTGTAGTAGCGGGCGGTGAACTCTATTGATAATAATGGCAATGTAAAGAGAGGAATTTTCGGTAAGTTATGTAACGACAACGGCATATGATCTTTTTTAAAAAAGCACACAGTTGAATGACAAACGTGAGCTTAGGTTGGGTTTTAAATCATTTCACAAAATTAATACGCTATATTTTTTTTTATAAATTACTAATTGTATTTTTTCAAAAACACGAACTTTTTTTCCAATACAGCAAGGAAAATAGACAATCATTCTAACTCCAGAAATTAACAAAATACATTTACTCTCAAATACACAAGTATTTAATCTCAGCTGCAAAGTTGTTACTTAACACCATTCGAAGAGGACGTGTAGCTTAAAGGAAGGTCTGTGCCACTTAGACAGAAAGCCAACTAATGAGAAAATTTGATAACAACTCCGTTAACGCCTCAGATTGTTCCGGAAAATAACAAAACTTTTGAACAGCTAAAAGATTGCAATTCAACAATTAAATTCAAAGTTTTTCAAAATACAATGCTGATTATTACTATTTTCTTCAAGTAGTAATGTTGCATGTTAAAAGTTTTCAGTACTATGTTGAAAAACCAAACTGAATTTAGGTCAAATTTGAGTAACAAAACTCTAGCATCCCTGATGATAGAAAAATGGAAATATTTTAATCGGGGCCAGTATAAGAAACACTCTTCTGAAAAATAAGTTATTAAAGCTGAAAAAGCTGCTCAAAACATTTTAACGGCATACATTTTAATTTACCTTTTACAATCTACTACCATGTAAATATTTTAAATTTAATTTTAATTTAGAAACCAATAATCTATGTACTTATGTATAATCTGTAATTAGCCTGTTAAAATTTCAAACCACACTGTTGCTCCTGACACAAGTGCCTGAATGTTGGCATGTCTGACTATATTGGATTCCTCTTCATCATTGATAATTTATGGAAAAATTAAATTCTCTCTGGTCGGCTTTGATTTCAACAGTTCTTTAAAGAAAATTATACTACGTGAAAGAACAGCAAAATTCTCTAGATATTATTTTACCCATTTTTTTATTTGGACCTGTTAAATGATGTTATTTGCTTTTGAAAAAGAATATGCCAAAATTTCTCACAAATAATTAAATTAAGTATAGCTTTATTTTTTTAAAGGGAAAAATATTCTAGAAAATTTGATCTTCTATCAGGTGGTATATACATTTTAAAGAATTCTTTAAACTCGAACAGATCAGAGAAAATTTTGTTTTCCCCATAAATTAACATTAAACGAGAAGAATGCAAATAGGTACAAACGCACTTTAAGGAATACTACCGACGTAAATGAAATTGTCCCCACAAAATAGGTCCAAGTAATTTAGAAATAAGGGCAAAGCAGCAGACCCACAGGTTTGACCTGCCACCTCCATAGGTATCGTTTAAACTTGTTGAGCATTTCGACTACGAACATATTTTATAAGTTCCAGAAACCAACCATTACAGAACATAATTATAGAACATGAAAAACAACATTTCTTAAAATATTAGTCCAATTCATGTTCACCTTAAGTATATAATTATTTAAAAGTTGTTTATCCTTTAAAGATTTTTTTAATTAAAATCTGTAAAGACTGAAATTTTTCTACTTTATTGTGTTAGTAATATTTATTTTTATTTTCCTCAAATACTAATACTTAAGATCAGAGAACAGGTAGAGGCATGCATTCACGCACACGGATAATGCATTTGGATGCCCAAATCATTTGAGCAATTTTCCCCTCTTCCTAAAAAAATAAAATAAAAAATATAAAAAGAAATACAAGAACTATTTAGGTATATGATTTTTTGGCAGATAATGTATAGCTAATGATTTAAGTAAGTCACAAAATAATTTTATGCTATAAAAACAGAATTAACTGTTTCTTAACATATTAGTCAAATTCAACAAAAGTTGCTTTTCTGAAAGTAGCACCAAAATATTATCTGTAATAAATATTATAGTTGTAGAGATACTAGAGAAAATAATGATAGTAGTGAATTTATTGTTCCAAGAAATAAAAGAGGACTGATGATTATAAACAACAGCCTATTTGAAAAGATGATTCATTGCTTTCCTTATGCTGTACAGAATATAAAAAATAGTTAGGCTGTCATGCTGTCCGATTTCAGAAAATTCTGATTACTATTACAACTAAACTTAATTAAATATCTGTCAAACTGATATCTTCAAATAATGTTTTGGGTTTTTTTTCACGAAGTCTTTTGATCAATAACCAGCTTAAAATTATAATCTAACTTGCTGCTTCACACCCAACCTTCTAGTCATTGACATTTAACAAATATAGTTATTTTTATTTAAAATATAAATTAGTCTTTAGATTATATTTTGTACCAGTAATAATGACAGTTTCTTTAGAAAAGCAATTAATTTTCATATAATGAATTACACATTTCATTTGATTTATTTTTTTTTATAATCGTTAAAACTAATACGTAAGGTAATTCCATGAGAAAATTTAATAAGAATGCCCTCACGAGGAAATTTAATAGGAACCATGGTATAGATAAAAAATATTATCTATTGAATTTTCTGAAGTCGTTATAGTTACACACATTGTTTCTGACTAAAATAAACTATTAATTACTTTTAGTTCTGCAAAGGATAAGACCTTTACTCGCTCATAGGAAATCATGAAGGGAAATGGCAAAATTTGAATTAAAATCAAGCAAACAGTCCAAGTAAGAATACATGAAAATTAAATAATTAAAGTCAGACTTGTAAAAAAAAAGAAGTAAAATTTATATTAAATATAAATACTCAAATGATTTTAATTGTTTACACGTTATTAAAAGAAAACTAAGAAAACTATATACATTTTGATACCAAGCCTGTTGGTAGGCAAAAAAAATATTTTATTTCTATCATAACTTGGACGTTCATTTTCCAGCAATTTCATTTATTTAAAAAATTTCTCTGATTTACTTTAATAATCATGCGAAATTTCATGAAACTTGATCCAGCGATTTAGTAATGCCTAACGAATAGACATACTTTCATATGTACAGAATTATATATATATATATATATATATATATATATATATATATATATATATATATATATATATATATATATATATATATATATATATATATAATTTTTTTCCATGGGTTTGTAACAGAACTAACTCTTCCTAAACGACTGGACTGATTTTGATGAAATTTTGTGTGTGTGATTAAGTTGATTCGAGAATGATTTAGATTCACAATTTGATCCGATAGAAAATTTTTTATTATTAAAAATCTAAAATTGCGCGCCTATTGGTATTGTTATAATGCCTCTTGAAACCTTTCACTGACGACGTATCTGTGGCGTAGTGATCAGCTCAACGGGCTTCAGTACTAGAAGTCCCAGGATCGAAAGCCTGTACAGGCGAAGTGTGAATTTTAATTTAATCTCATTACGTTTGGAATGAATATACGCATGGTGGCTTCAAGTATTTTTAAAATAATTTTTTCCATACTTTTCCATCAAAACGGTTCAATTTATAATTTATTTAAAAGCATTTTACAATTTTGGGATTTACAGTATCAAAACAGGAAGCGTCTTGTCAGGTCATCTAGTATATATATGACATATCGTGATCCAGAGTTAAGGCGAATGGAAAACAGTCTTCTTGGTAACAATAAGTTTATTAAACCATCGTAAAACTTGCGTCATTTTCACTTTTTCGTCGAAGACACGCGTAGAGTGTTATTGACAGCTCCATGTCCACGCGCTCACTGAAAAATTATCTGTTTGCAAGCTCATCAAATTGTTTCAAAATGTTTCCGTCTGACTAGATTATCCTAAAAGCTTACGAGAGCGTGGTCTTTTTACATTTATTTTATTATTATAAAAGAGTTCCCTTATTAAAATTGATTTTAGCTCACGTAATTTCCAACTACCCCTTTTTTAGACCTGACACACACACACACACACACACACACACATATATATATATATATATATATATATATATATATATATATATATGTATATATATATGTGTGTGTGTGTGTGCTTGTGTGTACGTATGTAAATATATGTGTGTGGAGAGAAAGATAGCTATGAATATAGGTATATAAATAGAGAGATTTGGGTTCAACCAAGCGTTCATATACACATCAGACCTGAATACCCGTTTCTCTAACATAAATCTTCCCTTAGCATGATTTATTATCCAATTAGGATAATTCCGAAATTTAATAATTCATGTAATATAAAAAAGTATCATATAAATCATATTTTTCTTTCGCTGATATTAATAATGTGGAGCTAATACATCAAATAATTTGATTTCGTGTTCTTCTTCTTTGATCGTTTCATTCGTTTATATCTTTTGTATGTTTTCGTATGACTTGTTAATGGGCTTAATGTGGTTCAAAAAACCTGTGAGTGTTTATGACATAATGCTATAGCAATAATATTCGAATGGTGTTTTTAGGTTAAAATTATTGCGTCAAATCACAGTGTATGACAGACAGTAAGAGTTGGTTGGCTGGTTGGGAGAGCTACTGTCTACAGCTTTGCAGACAGTAACGGAAGTTGCTAATGTTTCGAAAAATTTATCTATAGTATGAGGACTATATAAGTTATTTTTCTGATATGTTTATATTCACATATGTTATTTTATTCTTTGCAATATACATGTAACACACAATTGTTTTAAAAATGTATAAGATATGAATAAAGCACAATCATATTTTATAATAGGAGATAAAACTTTTGTGCTGGAATGTAGAAATGAATGCTAAGCTAACTTAAGTTTGGTTCGAGTAAAAAGAGACTGAACGCAGAGAATTGTTTCACAACTATGTATGAGCTGCTTTGTTAACGCAAGCAAATTCATTGGCTGAAAAAGGCAGATTGAGCTTAGCCCAGTCTGCTTTTTCAGCCACAGTTTAATCTCTTCTTATTTGTGAATTTTTTTCGTTAGCTTTGCACTGATCCTTACAACCGGACAGTACTTATAGTTTATGGCATATGTTCATAATAAATGAATTTACAGTGTAAGTTTATTAAATGTGCCCTTATTATATACGTTTTTAAAAAAGGAAATACAAGTACACCGTTTAACAATAGGAATAGTTTTATTTTTCCAACAAATCAATCTGCTTCTTTTCACCATAGAGAATGCTCATTACATATTGGGCATTTCTTTTTCCACCATTGAAACAGAAATGATTAAATGTTTAGAAAGTATAAAAATGGTCACAGAAATACTGAGTTAGCATAATAAGGATTTAGCCAAATTAAATAATAAGTCAATTGTTTTAAAAATTGCAAATATTTCTAAACTAAATATATGCTTACTACCAAATATATACTTGATTTAGCCAAATTAAATAATAAGCCAACTGTTTTAAAAATTGCAAAATATTTCTAAACCAAATATGTGCTTACTACCAAATATATACTTGGTTTAACCAAATTAAATAATAAGCCAACTATTTTAAAAATAGCAAATATTTCTAAACGAAATATATACTTACTACCAAATATATACTTGATTTAGCAAAATTAAATAATAAGCCAATTATTTTAAAAATTGCAAATATTTCTAAACCAAATATATACTTGATTTAGCCAAATTAAATAATAAGCCAACTATTTTAAAAATTGCAAATATTTCTAAACCAAATATATACTTACAAGAGAGTTTAACAGTTATAAAACACGAACAAATAACTAGACTCCAATCGTAGTTATGAACAACTAAATTTATTGATTTTATTGTTTCACAGAAACACATTCTACAATTGAAGTGGCTTTGAATTCCAATTGTGTTCTTGCGTAAACAATTCCAAACAAGCGTCGACCATTGCAACAACATGTGAAAGGGAAATATTCCTCCCCGCATTCAAATATTAATTTTAGAGTATTAATAATGAATCATTTCGAAGAGAGGGTATTCGTCCACCCCCATCTGCATAGGGATTACACCCTTTTCAGATCCACGCGACACCCTTTAAAACTCGTAATAAATGAATGTAGCTGAAAATGTCGAGAATGTCTCTTCCCAGGCGTTTCTAATGTCTCTTTCAGTCTCTGTGTTTATCCTTTGAGGCGTGCCGCCCGCAAAAGCGAATAACTGTAATAAAGCCCTTTCTCTTTGCGCAGTGGTTAAAGGACCGCCATACAGACACACCCGGAGTTCAAAAGAATAGCAGGGACATCACAAGGAGGATAATGTAATAAGTTGGAGAGAGATGCTTCAAGAGTTGTATTTAAAGGCGTGAAAATAAACAATCTGGAAATCGGTCCAGATATTAAATACGGGGTAGAGAGATTTCAGAGAAGTAGGAATGTGCTCATTGTAGGTATTTACAGGCGAAAGAAGACTGTAAAAGGGAAAAAAGGGGGATTAGCCTCCCCGTAACTTTCTAATTTTCTTGTATATTCATAAAAGAAGGTTGTTTTAATACTGGGACATTTCGAGGACACAAAATATTAATTTTAAAAAATTTAGTTCGTGACTGATATTTGTAACTATAGTAAAAAATTGCCACTACATGCTAGTTTTGCCTTTTCTAATTAATTTTTAATTAAGGATTTGTAATTTTGGAATTTAAAGGGTCTAAATCAATTCAGCTTTCATGACCTCTTGAGAAGATGGCCTCAATTATATACATCCGTAAATGCATCTGTAGATACAATTGTTTACACTCGAAATTTAATAATGTAAATTTATGTATGTATATATATGTCACACAGATATCGGAATGAGCTCTTAAAGCCTTATGCAAGATTTTTCAGAAATGCATATATATCTGACTTCTTATATACGAGAAATACCATATACCGGGTAGTAATGATGCCAACAATGAGAGAAAGCTTACTTATCAAGTCAAGTCAATCAAGGAAATCAATGTGAAACATCATTAAACGTTTCTCTGCTGGTTTTTAATTACTATAATTTGAACTATATGGAATTTCAGAATGTAAATAGAAAAAATAGCTTTCAACAGCAGATATGAGGCGACCCACGAATATTGGGATGAGGCCTTAAAACCTTTGTATAAGACTTTTCAAAACTGCATATAGGTTTCACTTTTTATTTATGGACGATAAGGCTCTTCAGACACTGAGCAAAAGTCGATGACGAATTCATTGAAAGACCTTCAGAGCCCATGACCATCAAAGTCTCCTGATCTTAACCCATTAGAGAACTTACGTGACTACCGTGGAAGAGCAATTTCACATAGACATCTTTCTTCTAGAAATATTAATGTTCTGAAATCGGTATTGCTGGAAGAGTGGAACTAAATACCCAAACCTGTGCCTAACATCTTCATTGCCAACGTGAAAAGAAATTAGAGTTTGTTAGTTTGGTAGACCCCATTTCATTTTAAATTAGTAAAACTGAATTTTATTTAGTTATTCCCTTTTTTTATCATTTTTACTACATCATGTTAGAATTATATAGTCTGCAGTGCTATCAATTTTATTTATATGTCATAATGTTATGTGTTGTTCGAGATAATTTCTTAAAATTATTATTTACAGTTTCTGAGAAATCTGCGAATTTATGCATGCAAAGATAAGTTTGGACATGAATATATTAGGCAATAAAAATATTAGAATGAACCGCCACAAGTTCCAACTTTGAACCTAGACATAAGGTTCAGGCAAACTTAATAAAATAGGATATATTCCTTAGTTTACTTCTTTTCATATCATTAATAAATTATCTTCCTTTTGTGTCATCTAATTATTTTTTATATAAAACATTTCATTTCTTAATAAGTTTCTATTGCTTATTTTTCATTTACGAAAGCTTCTACGCTTTCTAGGAACCCATCCAGTAGCAATCTTGCCATATCAAGAACCACTGAGACGTAAAATTTATGCAATAAAAATATATTAAGGACCTATCCAGTTTATGCTATCAGAATCTTGATATCAAAGTGTTTTGGCAAAAGGCCTAGTTTTTTAAGTGATTCATGACTCGATCTCTCTTCAGTTTTCGGTGACTGTGAAAGGGAACTGACTGTAAGCGAAATGTTCTATTGACCCACGAGAAACAATAAAAAAAAGTTTCTAAGTCGTTATTTGAAAGAATAATAGAGAAATCGAAAGCAAACAGGGAAAAATATTTTTGCCTTTTTTCCCTTCTTTTGTTTGAAAATGGCGAGAGACAATTCTGGAAAGGATTACGATTGTATTAGATTATGTTATTCTATTAACGAACAGCTTACAGATAGGATGTAAGAGGAACCATATAAGAAATTGCATTTTAAGTGACTGATAGGCGAATAGGAAATAAGGAATTCTATTGAGCAAATTTAACCTTGAATTGTTTTATTAAAGCTTACAACTTAGTTCTAAAAGATCCGCTGCAATTTATATAAATCAAATGTAACATTCAATTGCTTTACTAAAGATTTCAATTTTAAAACCAATGCTTTTTATACATATATTGGGGAGATAAGTAAAATGTTCATTGCAATTTTTATTGACCAAATTTAACGTTACTAGAGTTTCTAACAGAACACCAGTGAGTTTTATAGATATATTGACAAAATAAGCAAGAAATTCATTATGACATGTTATTTTAGAACAAAGTCTCAAATTATTTATTATCACTAAATTAGAAAGGTTTTGTCACATGACTTTAGATTCAAGTCCCAACGGGAATAAGGGCATAAATATCTTGCTTTGTTTAACCTGGAAATATGTGTTTTTATTTTAAGATCTTTTTGACGAATAAATGTGACGAATAAATGCTATATTTACGGGAGAATCCTTTATAAACGTTCCAACGACTATTAAATTATTTTCAATTCCTCTGACTAAAATAATTTAACTGTGTCTTTGTTTTGAAATCACAGTAAAAAATTGTACGCACTTTAGAATTATATAAAAATGTTAATTTTAAAAAATATTTTGGAGTAAAATCATGCAAAATTAAAGTAATAAGAACTAAGAATTTTCAGTGCAGTTTATAGTAATATGCACAAGCTAATCTTGAAAAACTGTTCAGTTTTAATTAATGCCTGAAAAATTTAACTAATTAAAACTATAACTGTATAAAATGACAATTTCTGGATCAATTGAGAAACATTGTTTTCTAAGATTATATTTTATCTTTATAAAAGTTCCTTTAACATTGTTTAAAATATATCATTCTTTCTTCTTGATCATATAAATTGAAATAAAAATGGTTTAAATTTAGAAAATGGGCTGATCATTTCAAGATTAAACACTATTCCACCTTTAGTACACCGAACTCTCACTTGAGAGTGATTGTAAGAGAGGATCAAATAACTAAAGTACATATGTACGAATTCTGAGATTGTAGGTTTGAAACCTTCTTATGTTATGGATGCTTTATTTATTCACAATAACATTGCTATTTTAGAGTTTGCATAAAACAAACTGGTTAGCTATGAGTGCAGATTGAAAAAAGCCTATTAATAGGCCGACGGCAGATAACGTAGGCTCTTCAACTAAGAGGTCCTCGAACAACAGACTTAGACTCTAAAACGTCCAAAAAACACTCCTGAATAAGGTTGAAGGTAAGGTGAGTTATATCTGCCGAAAATATCTCTTTTCTCTTTTCCCAGAAAAAAATTACCCTCTATATAAATAGTAAATTAGTAAAATATTGCATATAATTTTTTATAGATTGACTTGGTTTAGTTTGGTTTTGAGTTCCACGGTAAGCTGTTTTGGCTACATGAGGACTAATGAGACTGGAACTTACTTTTATAGATTGAATTTTTAGTCTAAAAGGAAGTACATAACTGTTTAAACATTTACTCTACATAAAAACAGGTATAAACAGAATAATACATTTTACTACAAGTATACCATTGTATTTCTTGATATTTAAATATGCCAATCAAATGATATTATTCAGTTGAATTACATCCGTACTTGTGATCTATGTTAAGGACTTATCTCACGTCAATCTGAACGCGCTTAGAAAGTAATGGATTCAATTTAAAATTCCTTTTCCAGTGAAGAATGCGGATATTCATCATATGATAGGGAAAATTTTTCAATTGATTAATTTTGGTTCAGACTAAGGGCCGGTCTCACCAAAAATAGCTAATCACGATTAATCTCTCTTTAAACAAAGAATTGAGTCCCAGCATTGGTTGGCGCCATGGGTTAATCACGTTTAACCGTTAAACGAATTTGGTAATAATGGTCCTAAGTGCCATAAGTCTGTTAGCCCGTTAAAATGTTTTCGCTATAATACATGAAATCTGTGCATTCTTCATCAGGAAAAGAATCGTAAACAGAATTTGTTGTTTTTTAAGACCTTTACACATTCAGTTTATGATATTTTACTAAAATAATTGCTAAATTTATTTAAAACTTTTGGTACCGATCATTTGTTATTGCATATTCTCATACCAAAGACTTGAACATTGGAATTGAGAAGTGAGAATTCAAATTGTTATTTTTGTATCTCAGTAGAAACTGTAACCAATGGTTTTTTTTCAAACACTACGTAGTTTCTAAATAGTAAATTATTTCATAAAACGTTACTTCTTCTTTTTGCATAAATTGAATTTTTAGTCTAAAATGAAATACTTACCTGTTTAAATTAAACTTTAATATATGCATGAACACAAAAATAAATTTTACTACATTATTCAGGTAAAAAGAAAAACACTTGATTTACATTCGTGTGTGTAAGAAGAGTAATATATACAATTTATGGTAATTTATTCATATGAAATTGCTAAATTTATTTGTAATCTTTGTTACA
Organism: Pardosa pseudoannulata; assembly: GCA_032207245.1. NCBI lineage: Eukaryota > Metazoa > Arthropoda > Arachnida > Araneae > Lycosidae > Pardosa > Pardosa pseudoannulata. Next base: position 102,413,279 of record CM063498.1, on the reverse strand, counting down.
AGTCGTTTACTACTGTATGTTCTCTTATCAAAGATTTCTCCAGAATTGTGAATCTCGCATTTAAAATGCATTCAAATCGTGCATTTATCTCTGCATGATCATAAATTAATGTTTTTTTTATCAAAAAACTGCGCAGTACCATAATAGTTAATTAATTAGTAAAATGTAACTTTGCTGTTTCCATAATTTGAATTCGTGTTTTCTTCCAGATTGTATAATGGTGTGTAATGTGCCCAAAGCCATGGCCTTCGATTCAATTCCTGAGTAAAACTTTGATGTATTTCGCTGTTCTCTCATGGGGAGTAAATTTAGCCTCCTGTATGATGCACTCGAACCCCAGTGGCTTTGAGGTAACCCGTCCAGCTTCCAAGACATTGGTCCAAGGTCCTATCCTGGGTCTGGGCAGGATTAAATCAGCTTTTTATCCGTTCAATGGTTACAAGCTGAGGACCAAGCACGCTTACATTTGGGGATTCCTCATAAGGTTGATCACCTAACCGGAACTTACACTTCGCACTCAAGGGCCCTTTGGCCTCAAAACCGGAGACTGTCAACGTAGGCTATGGCCCCGTAGTTGGGCTGTAACTCCGGGGAATTTAGTTTTTTCGTTTAGTTTGATGTTATCATAATAAAATGCCATCAACAAAGTCTACGGCATTGTTGCAGCCAATGTTAGTAAAGTGCTCCCGTGTTGGAAATAATAATATCTTTGAGTGTAAAAGAAAATAATTAACTGCGTAAATATGCATTATACTTTAACATATACATGTAGGAAAAAATATTTACTACAATGTTAATATAAAAAGGAATACAATTAAATTACATTTGTGTATGTAAGGCGAGTTACATACACAATTTATGGTAATTTACCCATATGAAATTGTTAAATTTATTTGCTATCTTTGTTATCAGTCTTTCACTGCTGTATATATATTTGCACCAAACATTTCTTCGGGATAGAGAATCGCGTATTCAAACTGTTATTTTTTTTATATCTCAGCAGGATCTGTGATCAATGGTTTCCTTTTGAAATGAAAGCGCTGAACGAGGTCGAATAATCTAGAGAGGAAAACGAATGAAAGACATTTCGTTCGTAGACAACAAAAGATAAATGACCACTTTTTTATTTTGCACTTCACACAGATTTTCTTGAGCTGGACATTTTTTCTAGTTTATGTCATTAGAATTTGTTGGAAAAGCATTTGCTCAGAAGCTTTACGGTATAATGAAAAATAAAGAACTTTTTTTTCCTCCTTGAAGCAAAAGTTTAAATATAGTATGGGAAACGCCGAGCTTCTTTTAGCCTTATTCGTGTTCTTCCCTTGCAATTTTAAATGTATATTTTTTTAACCCAGGAACTGTTCTAGGATGTTCCTAAGTCAGCTCCTTTAAAGAGACTTATTTTAAATGGCGGTATGCTACATTACCCAGTCTTTCTTTGAAAACTAATGACAGAGTTGTGATGTTACATATATACGTTTTTCAGCGATATTAATTTTTTATGAATCTTTAAAGAGCATCTTGTAATGTAAGACGTTTTACTTATCTTTTTGGAATCATTTTGAAGTTTCATCCCAAAGTATCCTATGCAAAAAATCCTTAAAATCATTATTGCTGATTTATTTAAAAATACATCTTTTCTTATCAGTAACTTTTTTTTAGCCGTTACAAACTGAAATATAAATGAGTAATTTTCGGTTTCCAAATTTGTAGTGATTTATAATTCTGACCTATGCAGTTTTTGATACTTAGGAAAAAGTAAATAAATTACCATGGTTAAGTTATAAATATAGTTAATGTTATAATATTATAATCGATATTATAGTACCTTTCAATGCATCATAAAGTTGAACGTATGTCATTTAGAAATGATATTGTCGACGGATTATTTTCAATATTATAGTTTTATAATATTAAAAAACCCTAAGTTTTTTTTATCTTAAAAATTAGTATTTTTCATTTTTGATAATATATATATATATATATAAAATTTTACTCTTGAAACACTGCAATCTATACTCGACTACTTAAAATTTTATGAAAATATCAACAACCAGAAGTAGAGTTTAAAGGACAGACAATTGCTTGTAAGTATTCATAAAACTATGCAACAAAAATGACATTTTAAAAACTTTTTAACACAAATATCTGACTCTTATGCTTTTAGAGCTTAATCAAGTTTCAACCACAGTTTTCATTCTATTTTTCACTGTTTTGTTATAATGTGACTTTGTAATACGAAAGAAAATTGATGGACCATAGAACATGAATGAAAAATAAATGAATATTACAGCCTAAACCAATCTTAAGTATTAGCCAAAAAATACTTCTCTATTGCATAATATTTATTTATTTATTATCTTTTCTTCTTCTTAAAAAGTTCATATAAAACTAACCATGCTGTTTAAACATACGAATCTTTGCTGAGTTTCTTGTGAATTTACAGACAGTTGACTTTCATCATACTGTATATTTTAGTAAACTTGTAACCGATTTTTCTTTCCTTAAAATGTTGGCTGGCCATTACGAAAAAGTTGGAGTATATTCCCCCTATACAATTTTAAACAAATTATTAATGTTTTCAGTGGATAGCTTGCAAGGTTTGAAATGTCATACCACGTCTAATAAAATCTATATCAAGGTTTTTGAAAACTATATTGTATTTTTAATCATTCAGTTTGAAATTCTTCCTAAAATACAAAGCTAATTTGGTTTGTAGCATTATAGTCTACTCTTTTGCTTTATTAGAGCTAAAGACGCAGATATCTACTAATTAAAGCAAATGTTGAGTGCATATGTAGAAATATAATGACAGTGGAAATCGAACAAGCGAAAGGCAACACCTATCAAATCAGTCGTCGTCCGAGAGAAATGCACAAAAAAATTAAATACAGTAATTAAATTGAATTTTGAAGAGGTACTTTCTATTATAGACTGATATAGTATGACAGAGACTGTTAAAGTAACAATGCGTTTATATTCTGTCACTGCTATGAGGTACAGAGAGAAATTACTTGAGACTTATGTTTGTTTCTAGGTGTTGTTGGTCCGGGATGGTAACACGTCATCTAGAAGCCATGTCACCGTATGGTCCAGGTAGACGATATTTAAAAGTATGATGTTCAACGCATGCTTTAGTCTACTTAGTTTTCTTAATACTATTTATCACCAGTGGGATATGTTCGAGAGACAACTTTCAGTCCTTCTGTGTCACCAAACTTCCTTTCAGAACTGAAACGAGCTATCCATAATGCTGGGATATCTTTGAGATCCCTACTAGTCCAGAATCTTTTAGAAAATACAGGAAACCATTGCGCTGCATGCATGGCTTCCAGATGCAACAACACGCCTTATTAAACTGATATATAACTTTTTTTTGTTTTATTTTCTTTAACTGAAGTGTGAACTATTCGTCTGTGCATTTCTCTTTGGATAGTAAATTGAATAATATCCTTCTTTTGCATTCTTTTCTTTTTTCATAACTGTATTACATTTGCGTACCAAGTTTACTACCATTCTGACTTTGTTTTTTGTTTTTCAAATATTCCCAAATATTCCTCATTTATATTTAATGTTTAGAAATAAACTTGTATTTCTTGGCAACAAAATTCAAAATATATTTTAAATCTGAACTTTTATCATTTGGCAATACCTGTGAGATTCAGTTATTTCGGGTCGTTATCTTCACCACTACTTCCAAAAAATTTCTCCTATTACCTTACTCGATTAATCCCACTTAAACATTCTTTCAACAAACCGAAAACCCCTTTCATCTTACGTAACAAAATTTAATATATAGATAAACTGTAAATATGAATGTAGGAATCAGTGATAATTATCATTACATGCACTATTAACCTTTAGCAACCAATTATCACTTCTGGCCCCTACCATCAAGTAGCAAACTTACATGGTCGTAGAAACTGAATTGAAATTGTTCTCTTCCCCAAAAATCAGCTAAACTGATCGTCTTCTCTTAGAAAACCAACTTAGTTTTCTTAGTGAAGTTTATCTTATCTTCAAACTACTTTATGTTTATCTCTCTCAATTTCAGGGTTTTATTCTGTTTAGGGGGTCAGACTGATGCTGAGGAACCCTTCCCTCCAACGCGTTACTCATCATGTATTTTTGTACACCAAAAATACGTAAATAAATCTCTCAGGGATGCATATTATTCTAACACTATTAATTAAGCAGACTGCATCTTTTTGAGTAAATCAAGCTAAATGTCATTAGATTATTAGAAGGAAATATATAACATTAAACAGAAAAGCAAATACTGAAATGAAGATTTTAGAATTTAAAAAAAAAAGTTTTTTAATCAATGAATATTTTTAATAGTGAAGCATTAAAAAATTAAGGAAAATATATGACGTAAGAATTATTTTTGACGTTATTATTATTTATTAAAATTAACTAAAGAATAAAGTTTTACTCCATTGTAAATAATTATTTTTTTTTCTTTTAATGAAACTAATTTAAAGATGGTGAATTTCAGGCAAATTATCATGAAATAAGAATATCGTTATATAAGATTATTACTAAGTAAAAACTTTTCAACCTGCTGTTCATATCTTAAAAGACCGAGTTTGTGTTAATCTTTAAGATTTTTTAAAAGCATTTTTTTATTTTAAAACTCAGAGTAAATATTTTTTTTCTTCTGTCTACTCCAAACGTTACAACAAACATTTCTAACACAATTATACGTGCAACAAATAGCGGTTTCGGAATTTCTCTTTTGTTATAAGACGCAAGCAGTATGTTTTCTTATCCCACCACATATTAGATATTACGTTCTCTGCCTTCTTCTAAAGCTACTTTTTCAATTTCTGCTCCAATTTCATAATGTTTCCATATTACACTGCAGCTAGCTTAGTTCTCAAGACAATATTTGTGCAATTGCTTTTCTGTAGGGCTTATAGAAAACAAAGATAGATTAACGTCAAATAGCCATATATATCTTGCAAACGGGGACAAAAGAAATAAGGAAAATAAAACCTTTGCTTCAGGAGGGGTTCTTAAGATTATTATGGTCCACAAGAGACTTCTTGCTCAATAGCCAGAATTACTTTTAGTTTGAGGGCACACACGAGTCGATGGCTTTTTCTGAGATATTTATCCACGTAACATTATTACTTACATGTACTTGAAAGAAATTTCTTTATTAAATGTAAATACATTCACTTTTGGCGTTTTCGGGGAACACGTGGTATTTGATTTATGAGTTTTAATATCTAGTCGTGAGCAAGTAAATAGCGTTTTATTTTACTTTTTCTCTCCATTTTTATTATCATAAATTCTTTTTATATAGATAATAAAAATAAATAAAAGTTTTAAGTTGTATATTTATGGCAATCTGTTATTAGAAATTAACCGAATCAGCATTATGGCATTATTTAAAAATACGATTTCTGAAATTTATTATACTGTTCTTTTTAATGCAACGAAGTTAACCTGAATATACAGTTTGATGAATGGTTATTTCTCTGCTCAAGAGTATTATTCATGTGTTTGAAACTTTGGTTTTGTTATTATTCAGAACAGGCCTGTTCAACCCCAAAGACTTCGTGGTTTGGTTTGGTTTTATTTAGCTACGGTCTACTTTTTAACTGCTATCGAGAACTAACCAAAGATTTTATGAACCGCTGTGAAAATTTCGTTTTATTCAACCTAATACATATAGGTATATAAATATTGGGGAAAGTTTAAAACAATACATTATTACTAAGTTTTTGTTGTTATCATCAATAAACTAAAAGTAGAACAATTAAAATCTATAGCGATGTATAAATAATTCTAATGATTTTAATCAATAAAATAATATGATTATAGTATATTTATTATAACCAGAGAGATAATTGTTTTAATTATGAATTTCAGGAATTCCTTATGGACCACGGTACCCAGTATAGACATCATGTTAAAGTATACCCATAACCTAAAATCTAATCAGACGATACCTCTGTTCCTAATTCTACAATTTTTTTAAATTTCGAACTTTTAATTCGGACGTTTAATATACAAAAATTACTTTACAGCATCCTTATTGATTTTCTTATGATATAGTTCACTTGGTATTAACATTTGGTATTAATGGTTTCGTTTAAAATAGAACTAAATACTGTTTCTAAATCTATTTTTTTTCCTTTTTGCTAACATAGAGATAAATTTAGTTTACATAAAACATGCTATGTTTGTTCCTCGGAGATGTTACTGCAAACTGGTTAGTATTTTTATAAAGTTTTATTAATGGTTCTGCAATAATAAAGAATAAAAATATCAAAACCAATAAATATCAAATAAAAAAAATTACTTTTCTAAAATCTGGATGCTTCTATTAAATGAAATTATTTCAGTGTCTGCTTTTTAGAAATACTGACATTAGTACGAATTCTTCATTGCCGAGATCTAACAATAAGAGATTTTATGACTTTCCAACAACATATCAAGCTTTTCAGCACATAACTACCATTAAAAGACACACTTATTTTTTTAGCAGAAGTAATTGCATCATTCTTCAGAATGAAAACACTCTATGCTAGAACACAAGGAGAAACAACAAATAAGTAACAATAGAACATGAATATCAACAAAAAATATTAAAATGCAAATAAAAGAAAAACAGTAAAAAGAAACTAAGACAGGAGGGTCTGTAGCTGCTTTCTAGACTTCTAATATCTACCTTAAAGACTTCGAGTAACTAGTGGACATGCTTCAAAATGTTTGGCGTCCTTTACTTGACCTCTTTTACATAGGATATAGTTTGGTTAAGAGAGCCTTTCAAATCTGCTCAAATAACCAGCAAGGTAATCATGTCCGGTTTAAAGCCTGAAAACAGCAACTGCGTGCAGTCTTGGAATCTCTGGTATATTTTCAACAGCTTATCTTCAAGTTTTATTCTTAATTTATTTAAAAAAGCTTATTCTGATAACTCTTATTCAGGGTGTTTATAATTCTTCTTTTTTTTTAAAAAAAATTGAAGGATAAGGGATCCCCTCTCTGTGAAAATTGCGATATATTCGTTTCAAAGAATACAGATATATAATTTTTAATACACTTCTTCAAAATAAAAAAGTCACAACAAAGAAATACAAAACAGAGTATTGAATATGAAATTCTTTCAGTTAAGAAAATACTCATTATCAGTTAAGGATATTAATAATACATAGTATTTAATTAAATTAACATTATTAAAAATCGAATTAAGTTACCAATATAAAAAAATTTAGAAACTCTATGTTCCTCATTCTTATATTGCTATTCAGGCCATGAGCAAAATAGTTTTTTGCATGAAACAACCTTGAATATGTCACATTTCATTTAATAAAAACTTATTTCTAAAGTAAGCAATGGAAAAGTATGCAAAATTTAGGCGTAAATATCTTCTCAGTAAATCCTAGTGTATCTGATTAGAATTTTTATTTATCTTCCCTTTCTTATTGAAATATGTATGTAACTGAAACCCTGTGTGAAATTGTTAGTGGTTTAAAATTCTAAATAATCTTTTTATATCTATAAAAGTCTTTGGTGGCAAATTGTAAATTTCGATAAGATTCTAAATAATATATTGTTGAAACAAATCTTAATGAACTCAAAATGGACAAAGACCATCAGCTAAATATTTCATTAATCAGACTTTTCTAGAATTTAGATGGTACCATTTGTCGCATTTTGGGATTTACTATGAGATTATGATCTTTTAAGGAGGTTTGAGGGTTTAATTCATGTAAGCAAGTTTCTAGAAGCGTTGTGCTTTGATGATCAAAAGATTTGCTTAGGACCTTTTGTTTTAATCGATTACTTTCACTGAACTCGGTTCTTCATCATCAATGTAGTTATTCCAAAACTCAGAAAAGAAAACTTCATCCAGTTTTGGGATTTAAAATTTTAAATAATCCATTTAAATATAAAAGAATCATGAATGAATAATTTTTATAGGATACTAAACTTTCTGTTATTGAATTTTTTTTAAAATTAACTCAGAATTGTACAAGCTTTTTCATTAGCCAAACAGACAACTAGTATCTGTTTGATATGACTCGTCTTATTTCGCCATTTATTATGATGTAATGACCTTTCAAAGAGTCTGAACAGTGTAATCAAGTCTGTAGAAGTGATGTACTATGAAGACCAAATCATACGTTACTGAAGAGTACTTATTTTAATGGATAATTATTTAATTGAAAAAAGTTTAGAATATCAAAGTATTTCGGTGTTCTAAACTTTGTTATTGGAAAAATATTTTCAAGCTTTCTGTTATTGCAAAAAGTTTAAAAGGCAAAAACGGTGGTATTTTAAACTATTGTTAATTGAATAAAATAAACTCAATTACGCATGATCGTCAGCTACATTTTTTGTTAATCAAAATGAGTTCTAGTTTTTTTATTTGTACTACTTGCCGTATTTTGCCTATTACCATAGCTTATGACCTTTTAAGTCGATCTGATCGTCCAAACAGTGTAGAGATCTAGAAGCAATGTTCTATGAACACCAAAACATTTTGCTCGTGACCCGTTGTTTTAATGGATTACTGTCACTGAACTCGGCCCCTCATCATCAATATCATTATTCCAAGATTCGGAAGAGGGAGGTAAAATTTCCCAGAATCTCTCCTTTCAGCAGAGTGGTAACACGCGGCGGAATGTTGATGACCCTTAACAAAACGAGTAGTCGTCACCAAAACGTTGTGAGAGGGAACTACCACTTCTGCCGTTCCGTTTATTTGACAAAAAGGGATCAAGAAGCGCACCGTTGGAGACACACTAAAGAGATGATTCAAAGATTAGAGGCTGGTAAAGAAATGTGCAATCCGGTGCGTGAGCTTCCCCCTCTTTCCCTGTTCCCTCTTGAGCTTAATGGTGTGTAAAAAAGAGGGCAAAATTAAATCACATTTTATCTCTTATTTTTAATGAATGTACATGGACGCATTATGCTTCGAACTTTTAAAGGATGGGATGGTAAAAACAACGAGGCTTGGGAATAGCACTTGAATGGTTTTATTGTACGTACAAATAAATGTCAAAAATTTTTTTGTACAGCAGCAATTTTTTTTCAACTATTTAAAAAATATATGATATTAGAAATTATTGCATACGTTATTTGGGGGAACAACTGTGAACAGATATCAATTCTGCATTAAAACAAATAAATACATTGTCAGAAAAGAAAGAAAATAAATGATTTATAAAAAACTTCTCTCGGAGCTTTAGGGCAACAAAAAGAATCCTTTATATATGTGAGTCATGCCTTATTGGATGAAAGTGAAGAGCAGAACTTTAGACTAATGATAATTTTTTTTCTGTATAAAACAAGCTTTTACATTCTTGGTGTTAAATTTGGAGAGAAAGTTAGAATTCTATAGTCCAGTTAAATTACCGTTGTTATATTGCATTTCATGCCCTGAACTGAGCACTGCATAACTCACTAAAAGATATCCACGTGAACAATGTTTTGAGCTTACACAAATATTCCCAAAGCATTTTTTAACAATAATAAGATTTAAATGTGCAAAAATAATGCTTGTGGGGTTTAAAATGATATAAACGCATTTCCATATATTTATCATAAATTGCCTTTCCTTAAGGTTTTGGTCTAAGGCTATGAATTTTTATTTAATTACAGATATATTTATTTGAGAGCGGGTAATGCTGCCTTTATTTCTTCACATTAACTCCACATAATCATTCTCTGAAGATGAACAAGTCTTCATTTTATATCGTTTTTCGAGGAAATGGTATGATATAAAGTTAATTATATTTTGTTGTATAAAACATGTGATAATTATGAAGAGTAATAGATAAATGAATATTAAAACACCTTAACAACCAATTTTGAACAACTTTTTTTTTTATTATCATAAAATAAAGTGAATTACAGGACATGTAAAATATCAAACTCTTAAAATACTGACACGCAAATATTTTACAATTATAAAGAGCCCAAAAATACTTTATAACTTCTGAAGTCCATAAATTTTGTTTCACATAAGAAAAATGTACATAATGTTTAGAAAATATCTATCTATTTCTATAAAAATGAACTAGTATATTTAAAAAAAATTATATTTTAAATATTAGACTTATATATAACTAGCATATAGCCCGTCATATGACGGGATCAGTAAAATTTTTAATTTTCCAGCATTGTAAAGTACCCTATGAATCAGGTAATAAAATGGTTTGTGTTTTGGCTGAGAATTATCTGGTACACGCTCAATAATGTGTTTATCTTCATACTCCTCTAAAGTCTCCAGATACTGTGAATGCAGTTTAGAATCAAGCTTAATTCATATAGTCAAACCGTGTGGTTATGTATAAAAAACAAACACACAAACAAACAAAATTCTTAATTTTCAAAGATATATAACTTAAAAGCTAGATGTTTATTAGTCCGTGAAATAGACTCCTAGACGTTTAGGAAGAGAATTTGTTGTTAATACCGGTAATTATATTTTCATTGCCACAAAAAATAATCGATGATTAAATTTAAAATTATCACTTATATATTTAACCTATTATTTAATACAAATATAAAAGAAAATTATTTGCTTAATATGTAAGTTCAGTGATAAAACGTATGAAAATAATGCACGCGATATTTAATTCATTTAAAATAAGAAATGATTATATGAGATGGTTAAAGGAATGACGTCATAATGCGAGAAAAATTGTAATTTTTACTTATTTATTATGTGGATAAATTGATAAATATAATCGCTTGCTCTTAGCCGGGGAATCTATTCCAGGTCCAACCGCTTCATAAATTGGTGGACAGACGGACAGCTAACTTAGGCTATTATTATATAGGGGATTCAATTTTCAAACAGCATCCAGTGAAAAAATACCCCTATTTATGTTTACCTTATGTGTAATTAGATTACTACAAGAGCATGCTTTAATATTCTATGAATTGCTTGGGCATATATAATACAAAATTTACTTCACACGTTTCGACAAAAGTGAAACTAGTAGCTAGTCCATTCAGATTCACTTTTTACAACTACTGTATTGTACTTACGTTTCTCTCTTTGAATAAAAAATCTTTCTCTTCTACGTATAATGTTATTTCTGTTCATAACTGAATTTCAACATGAATGGCTGATTGGCTGGTAGAAGCAAAATATACAGAATATTCATCTGACGCAAATCATGCTCGTTTCCAATGACTTCGCCATGCAGCACAAGAATTACTTTGGCCCCTGCTTCTGCTTCAGATGATTTAGAAAGGTGTTTGTTTCAAGAACTTTCCCCACCTGAGGCCTCCCTGATAAACGGGGAAGGGGAAACCAAAACATCACTTTGCACTTCACCCCATTCCAATTAATTCCCAAACAAGATTAAGAGGAACGGAGGTGATTAAAACAGCAACACACCCAAGACATAGGAGGTTGTGTATACGAACAAGCGCGGGGCATTTTTCATGTATTGGGGTAGGGAAAGTTCTAGCCGCAGAATATTTTATCAAACACGTATTAAAGAAAAAAATAAATTCAGCGAAATTGTATCTTACATTTTATTTATATTATATTTTATATAAAAAATATTTTGCCATTTATGTGTAGAAACGTTTTTAATGTTTAGTACTAGAAGATCATTATTTGTACACCATCATTGTAGAATTTACTTCTAAAATTTGAAGTTTCTAGAATTATGCCGATCACTACGTACTTATACGCAGCGATAAGATAAAAATGGGTTTAACAGTAAACTTAGGTTTTCAATACTCTCATGAGTTTGAGACAGTTATAACTGAATATTTTTAATTAAAAAATTAAAAAAAAAATCCTTTTTAAACAAGATTTTATTTTTATTCTTTCATGACGATTTTTTTTTCTAAAATTATGCAATTTCTTTATTTTAATTTCGAAGTGAAATGATCAGAAATATTTTTGATTTATTTCATATTATCAAACTAAGTATAATATCTCATTGTATTAATTGGCATTCATAAGAATATGCAATCAACGATGAACCATTAAGTTTTTGCCATCAATCTAATCCACTCCAATGGTGTAGTAGCATGTAGCTCAATCTTGAATTTCTTTGCTCTTAGTATTATTGCTTGTATATAAAGTTATTGTATTTTGTCTGCATTGATTTATCCTGAATGCTGAAGAAGTTTGTTTTATATTTTTAAAAGGCTTACGGATTTAAAGAGAGGTTGAACTTACTGATCATTTTAATAGTATTGTATAAAAACTTGTCTTTTAATATTTCTGATTTTTTTCTGCCATGCTTTGGGTATATATCAAAATTTAGACAAGTACTTTCATCAGTATTGCTATGCTTTTATGTGAGTCATAATCTTAGAAAACAACAGATTTTTATAAAATATTTATTTGTCAGATATATGAAATTTTCTTACAAATAAATACAAATAAATTTTATATTTTTAACAGGATTATGGATTTAAAGAGAGTCAAAACTTAATGACTTTATTAATAGTATTGTATAAAAACTTGTCTTTTAATATTTCTGATTTTTTTTCTGTGATGTCTTGGGTATATATCAAAATTAGACAAGTACTTTTATCAGTATTGCTATTCTTTTATGTATGCCATAAACGGAGCAAAAAACAGATTTTTATAAAATACTAGACGACCCGACAGATATTGTCAAATCAAAAAATTGTAAATAAAAAAAATTGTAAAATGTTTTTACATAAATTATAAATAGGACCGTTTTGATGAAAAAGTAAGGGGAAAAATTATTTAAAAAAAAAAAAAAAAACTTCACGCTACCACGCGTACAGTCATCACGAACGTAATTACATTAAAGTGAATTCCCACATCGCCTGTACGGGGATTCGATCCTGAGATATCTCGTACTGATGCCCGTTGCGCTGACCACTGTGCACAGATGCGTTGGCACTGCAGGGTTTCGAGCGGCATTATAATAATCTCAATAAGGACACAATTCTGAATTTTTAATAAAAAAAAATTTTCTATCGGATCAAAATGTGAATCTAAACCATTCTCAAATAAACTTAATTGCATACACAAAATTTCATCAAAATCTGTCCAGTCGCTTAGGGGGAGTTCTACTATAACAAGGACAGAAGAATTTTATATATAAAGATTTATTTGTAAGATACTAATTTGAAATTTTTAATACAAAATAAGCTATGAAAGGATAAATGCTTTTATTTCCTATGCAACTTTAAGTAATACGAAGCATTTTTGATTTTATTTCTTTATCACTTACTCCTTTATTTATTAATATATAGCATTCTTATTCTTAGTCGTGAGACCGAAAATTGTGCAAGTTCTTGGTTATAAATCGCAAGATTAGATTCTATCTTTTATTTTAGGGGCTGTTCAAATATTCTGTTGTCTTCATCCATAAGTCATCAGTCAGAGAAAAGAGAGGGGATTGGTCATCTATGCCATCTATCATAGACAATCTCTCTTTTTTGGCTCCTATAATCTTGAAGACTGGGAATGGAAATCTCTTAAAATCCTCCGGATGTGATTTATTTTATGAAAGAGTGAGGAATTCTGATATTTAAATAATTTTTTAGCAGCGAAGGATGATGTTTGAATTTTTAAAGACATCTTTCTATAATTCTTCAGCGGTCTAATTCGACTATGCTTCTTCACAAGGAATCTAGGAGATTTGTTTTATTAAGTCTATAAGCAGCGTAACCCTGTATTCTACTAAGTAAATTTATGGGACTGCATCGTATTGAGAAGCAAATTACCTCGAAACACGCTAGATGTAGATTCTTTCAAAACATTTCATTACTGAGAATTTATGTTCAGACATAATCCAGATGTTAAATTTTCATGGAAACGTTGTGAAATGTTTATCAAGATTTTTATTCTTTTTCGTCAGCTTGTTTTACTCAAAATTGTAAAAATATTAAAGTTCTTCGCATTTTTTTCCTTATACGTATTATTAGAATAAAATTATTCTGAAATATTTCCGGAGTAATATTTTATTACCAATGGGTTGTTCATATTTCAGTTCCTGACGAAATTATGCAATGTGCCTACAATTATATTCATAGCAGATACAAATAAAATATTTTGAATTTACATAAAAGGAGTGTTTAAGCAATTGTCATTTTCTTAAAACCATATGGTAAGGGTGGCTGAAAAAGATTTTTTTTAGATTGGTTGATTCACGAAGTAATATGAGTACATGAAGTTTATTCAAATAGTTCATTTTTTACTAAAAATGTTCCTGTCATTTGTTTCATTTGTTCCGTGTTTAGTTGGCTGATTAGGCATTCCGTTAAAGTTTTCAAAATAGTTTTCTATGTATTAAAAAAGAATATGTACTTTCAGAGAGACTAAACAAATAGTTTAAGATTATGTATAGTGTGCCACAGCTAATTATTATGATTAGATGCTTTATTTTCTGCAGTTAAAATAATATAAATAGTCTAACAGATAGAATAAAAAAATAGTTTAAAATTATGCATAGTGTTTCACAGATGGCTATTATGATTAGATGGTATGTTTTTTTCTGTTAAAATACTATAAATAATCTAACAGATAGACTAAAAAGATAGTTTAAAATTATGCATAGTGTGTCAAAGCTGGCTATTATGATTAGATGCTATGCTTTTTTTTCAGTCAAAATAATATAAAATGTCTAACAGATAGACTAAAGAAATAGTTTAGGATTATGCATAGTGTGTCACAACTGGCTATTATGATTAGATGCTATGTTTCCTTCAGTTAAAATAATATAAATAGTCTAACAGATAAACTAAAGAAATATTTTAAGATTATGCATAGTGTATCACATCTGGCTATTATGATTAGATGCTTTGTTTTTTTAGTTAAAATAAAATAAATAGTCTAACAAATAGACTAAAGAAATAGTTTAAGATTATTCATAGTGTGTCACAGCTGGATATTATGATTAGGTGCTATGTTTCCTTCAGTTAAAATAAAATAAATAGTCTAACAAATAGACTAAAGAAATAGTTTTAAATTATGCATAGTGTGTCACAACTGGCTATTATGATTAGATGCTATGTTTCCTTCAGTTAAAATAATATAAATAGTCTAACAGATAAACTAAAGAAATAGTTTTAAATTATGCATAGTGTGTCACAACTGGCTATTATGATTAGATGCTATGTTTCCTTCAGTTAAAATAAAATAAATAGTCTAACAAATAGACTAAAGAAACAGTTTAAGATTATGCATAGTGTGGGACAACTGACTATTATGATTAGATGCTTTATTTTTTCAGTTAAAATAATATAAATAGTTTAACAAATAGACTAAAGAAATAGTTTAAAATTATGCATAGTGTATCACATCTGGCTATTTTTTTTTTTTAGTTAAAATAAAATAAATAGTCTAACAGATAGACTAAAGAAATAGTTTAAGATTATGCATAGTGTGTCACAGCTGGCTATTATGATTAGATGCTTTATTTTTTCAGTTAAAATAATATAAATAGTTTAACAAATAGACTAAAGACTAAATTAATATTTTCGATTCTATACAAGAACGTTTTACGACTGCTTATTTATGAAATATATAATCAAAAGAATAATTACTTTTTGTCAATTAAGTATTTTTTTAAAAACGTCCTAAGGAATAAGCTATAAAATATTTTTATGAAATCCTAAAGCAGGTATGTATATTCAGCTCCAATATCTTATTTTTATCAAAATATTTGGAATTCCAATTCGACGAAGTGTGCTTCAAGTCAGACTTGGGATTACTTTAATTTCAACTCAAGATCTAGTTCTCTCATACATCAAATGGTCATTGCGCATTCTCTCTTCTGTTTCAACCCCCTATCATCTTCCTTAAGTCAAATTTGATGAAGATCGAACACCTGATCGATATAATGTTCAAAGCTATCTTTGAACATTAGTGAAGGGGAAAAGATAGGATTAAAAGAGGAATTTCTACATAAATGTATACTACATAGTTACTTTTTCATTTTTATTATGTTCATTATCTGGTTCCTATTAGCGATTGAATTTCCCATTTCTGCGAAAACGAATCCTGAATTTCAGTTTGCTGTGCTGTGTTATTATAGTACAACGTTATATATTAAATGGATATGAAGAGTCATAGATTAATGTAGAAAGCAGATAAAAGTAAGTTAAAGACTATTTCAGTTGAAATTACGATAAAAGTGTATGGTATGGTAACTGAAAAATATACTTCATATAACAAACTGTATAATATATTTTATATTTAGTATAGATTGAACATCGAAATACATATAAAAGCGTTGAAGTAGATGTGTATTAATACTGTATCTTGAGATTCTAACTTTTTCTATATCAAAACTTTTGTACTTATGCTTTGTTACAGAGACAAAAAATTTTGGAAGAAAATATATTATTCAAATTTTTCGTCTTTTAATGCTAAAATTTAACTTCATGTTGTTGAGTTATTTTTTTTGCTTGAAGACTTACCGTAAACTTATATATATATATATATATATATATATATATATTATATATGTATATATATATACATATATACATGTATCAAAAGTTATTTTTCTTGTAAGAGAATTTCATATTTTTTTCATTTCATACATATATTTTACACGTTTTTAGATAATATATTACTCAGAATGACGAAACTAAATAATTTCTTTAAAGTAAGTTAATTGTATTAATCCTCTCAATCACTTATATGAAAATCAGAGAAAATATTATTTGGTGAATTGTTATAATAAAAATGATTTCTTGGTAATGAAGAGGTTAAGGAATTCATTCATTATATTTCTTCATAACATGATGATTTTCTCAATTGAAATTCAATTCATATATTGGGTTGAAATGGTTGGAGGAGTGGGTGCAGATGCATGTACATTTGGAAAATCTAAGCAAAATAGTGCTTAATCAAGAACTCAATGAAATTCAAAGCTACACAACAAATTTATACGCATAAGAACCGTCACTGATGATAAAAGTTTGTTGAAAATTATTTTAAGCAATTTTTATTTCTTAACGTAGTTGTACCATATTCCTTCAGGCAAGAAAGAGTTAATTTTATTGCTTACCTGAACAACATATGAAGCTTCTGAGTTACATAAATTGTAAAAAGTTTATGCTAAAACTATTAAAAAGTTTGATTTTATGTTGAAAACAAAGAAAAAATGGTTGTTATAATGT
>CM063498.1:102373676-102391176 GCA_032207245.1 Pardosa pseudoannulata | reverse complement strand
ATCACTGGTGACAATTTGGCGATCAAGTGATCGCCAAATTGAACAAAAATAGAGCCAAAAAGATGGCGGCCGGCCTCCGGAACTGGGATTCTACCTAAATTTCTGTATTTTAAAGCTCCAGGGTAATCAAACAGCTGCCCGTGGTGAAATTCAAGAAATTTATTAAAATAATCGAAAATAAGTATGGCATTTCTTATGGTAAATACAGTAATATTCAATTGATATATTGATTATTTTTATAGATATCCCTCATATTTTATAGATATTTTGTCTACTGGCCTCGCCCCCTCTTTCATAGACTGCATTAACGTTCCCATTTTCTTCTGAACCTGCTACCTCCCCCACGGAAGGCTTTAGCACCCACAGTGAGAGTTATCGCTCCCGTAGTGAACCTATACTATTGATCCCACAGTTTAAATCAGTGGTTTCCAAAATTGTTCCCATGGATCCCTAGGGTCTATGTAATAAAAATGAATATGGAGGTTCAGAGACAATGTTTGGGTGCCAGTGAAAAACACATTAAATCACCAAAAGTAAAATAATTGTAACTCATTTTCATTTTTAAGAAAGTTAAAATAAATAGTAATAAATAATTAAAGCCTGGGAATGGCGCATTATTCTCGATAGTCTGAGCAACGCCAGGCAATGCAGCTAGTGTATTCTATTTTTGTGTCAGTATTGAAAACCTCTTGTTAATTTGCAATTATATTATATAGTTATATGGCGTATTCTATGTGTAGGTTCATTGTAAAGTATTTGCATTAAAAAGAGGTCTGAGCATAAAAAGTTTGGGGAAATAGAATATTTTTCGATTGATTTATTGGTTATTTTTAGATATGATGCATATTTTTATTGATATTATGTCTACTGGTCAACCCCTAATACATAGATTCCCTCATCGCCTCTCTATTTTCCTCTGAAACCGCTACAATCCCCTTGTAAAGCGTAGCCCACTAGGGTGTGATTGCTTGCCGTTGGGAAACTTTCCTCTGGAACCCACAGCTTAAATGAAAAAAGTGGTTCTGTGTTTGTATTGAGTTAATGTATAAAAGAAAGAGGGAAAATAATTGAGTCAAATTAACTTTTACTTTAGTGCTTTGCAACTCATATATTTATGATTTCTTTGGTTATTGTTTCCTGTACCACTTGGACTAGCCAAGCACGTGGGATAGAGGCCACAAGAATTAAGGCAAAGTCTCGTCTGACAAGCATTGCTAGGATGAAAGAACGTCTTAGCTCTAGTAGGTCCTCGTAATTTAGAAGCAGCGACCAAGCAGAAGATCCTCAGGCATGACCTGTCACCCAGAAGTATCGTTTAAGAACTTGGAAGACATTGTGACTACGAAAATTATTTGCGTCCTCCAGTCAGTATTAAAGAACTCGGCGGATCTTAGGACAGATATGCGGGTATGAGTCTTTTACCTGCAATCCTCCAGCTACGAGATTGTTGCCTTTACCGACTGAGTATCCGTGGTTCATGTATTCTTACTGACCAATTTATGATATTTTGTTCAAAAACTTTAAGTTCAATTATTTTCTTCCCCTGGATATTGCCCTGCTTTAATGGCACTATCGAAAGATATAAGTGTATGGGGTACAAAATTATATGTTTTCTAATTATAATTACTTTAATGCAATTTTTTTTAATGAAGACCGATGTTAATGGAATTTTGATATAGATAGAAGGCAGTTTTTTACATTCCTTTCCCCCTGATGACCACTAGTAAAGCACCACTAGTATTATAATAAGACACTACCAGATGTATTTTTCATCTAATGTAGTGCTACAATTATTAAAATCTTTGAAACTAGCATATAGCCCATCATATGACGGGATCAGTAAAATTTTTAATATTCCAGAACTGTTAAGTACCCAATGAGGCAGGTAATAAAATGGTTTGTTTTTTGGCTGAGAATTATCTGGTTCACTCTCAATAGTTTATTTATCGTCATACTCCTCTAGAGTCTCCCGATCCTGTAATGCAGTTTAGAATCACATGGAATTCATTTAGTCAAACCATGTGGTTATGTATAACAAACAAACAAACTTCTTAATTTCCAAATATATATAAATTAAAAGTTAGATATTTAGTAGTACTCGACTTATATGAAAAGAATTTATTGTTAATACCGATGATAAAATTTTCATTACAACAAAAAATAATCGATGATTGAATTTAAAATTATCACTTATATACTTAATCTATTATTTAAGTCAAATATAAAAGAAAATTATTTGCTTAATATGTAAGTTCAGCGATAAAACGTATGAAAATAATGCACGCGATATTTAAATAATTTAAAACAAGAAATGATTATATGAGATGGTTAAAGGAATGACGTCATAATGCTAGAAAAAAATGTTATTTTTACCTATTTATTACGTGAATAAATTGATAAATTTAATCGCCTGCCCTTAGCCGAGGAATCCATTCCAGGTACAACCGCTTCAAAAATTTGCCGACAGACACATTAGGCTATTATTATATAGGGGATAATTTAGTTAGCTTGGCGACTTTTAGAGTGGGATTTAAGATAATATAAGATTTTGTAACATTTACTTGAGTTATTAGTTTTGTGTTTTTGTTTGCAATATTTCCGTGTTTTTAAATATCATTCTCAATTTTTGCACATCGATGTTTTCGCTGTTTTATGTTATGTGATTGTTATTTTAACTGTGATAGGTACCTCAGTTCTTTTTAAATAATCGAGCCAAAAACGTAAATCTATGTGTTTATTGAATGCTATGAATATTCGCCAAACATCATCAAATATAATATTTTTATACCTTTAGCTTAAATCCCCTATATAATAATAGCTTAAGTTATCTGTACATCTGTCCTCGATTTTATGAAGTGGTTGGAACTGGAATGGATAGAGGTATCCATAGTTAACAAAATTCAAAGAGAGTAATGTTTATCTTCTCCTAAACTATCGATCCGATTCTAAAATAAATTGGTATAAACAGGCTTCCTATCACAGCGAAAAATATTGCCTTCTTTAAAACGTTCGAAATCCACCCCTTCCCCTCTTTTCGAGCTTTTAATGCCATTATTTCAACTCCTATTTTCCCCGGTTAAGAGCAGGCGATTAAATTCATCAATTTATCTCATAATAAATAGGTAAAAATAACATTTTTCTAGCATCATGACGTCATTCCTTTAACCATCCCATTGAATCATTTCTTATTTTAAATTATTTAAATTATGCCTTATTTTCATACGTTTTATCATTGAACTTAGATATTACGTAAATAAGGCAATTTATCGCAACGTCACGAACTACTATAATGCCCTTCCCATTCATTTTCATGTTTACAACAGCCAATAGACAAACAATAAACTGCCCTTCCGTTTGAAACTAAAGCCAGAATTGTCATAAGTTGAGATTTGCCCTACTGCGTGAAATTGCCTTATAATTTTCTTTTCTATTTGGGTTCAATAATAGATTAGGCACATGTGTGATCATTTTAAATTGGGTTATCGATTATTTTTTGTTGCCAGATAATTCTCAGCCAAAAAACAAACCATTTTTTTTACCTACCTCATAAAGTACTTTACAATTTTGGAAAATTAAAAATTTTATTGATCCCGTCATGTGATGGGCTATATGCTAGTTTATCAAGAACTTTAAACTTAAATAAAATGTGTTATTTAAATAGTTTCAATAGCTAGTTTACAGTAAAATCTAAAATCTAATTTAAATCTGGTAATAAATATAATCTTTATTTTGGGAACGTTAACTACCAGACCGAAAGCTGGCTGCGAAGCGGAAAGTAAAAATTATGTTTATGTGGGCATTACTAAATATATAAACAATTTTTAATTTTTTAATCGCTATTTAACACTAAACATACCATATAACGGGTCAAATGACCCATAAGGTTTATGTAAAAAATGCGATGGGAAATGAATTAAAAATTCTTATTCCTTGTGTTTGCAATACATAAAAATTAACAATATACAATTTTGTTTTATTATAATAAAGTTTATTTGTCTATTTCCTTCCAATTTTCATGTTTCATACATTTATAATCAGAAAAAATAAAGTCGGGTCATTTGACCCGCTATGGTAGAAATAGGTATGTATTAAGTGTTGGTATGTTTAGTGTTAAAAACTTTATCTATGCAATTAAATTAAATTAAATAACAAATATTAAAAAAATCATTTTGAGATAAATTAACTGTAAGGTTTAAGTATTCACCTTTTAAGAAATACCTATCACTTGTTACATATTACACTACTTTAAACTTGGCAAATAAACTATAAAAAACAATTTAACAATACTAAAAAGCACACTTCATTTAAAAAATATATAAAGTGAAAAGGCATAGCCCAAGACACAATAACTTAATTCAGATGAAATTGGAAAAAAAATCGAGAGAGATCAGTCCTATTTAAAGTTCAAAAGCTTGTGTCCTTTTTATTCTTTTTATGTTTTAAACGAAAATCATAATGTACGGAGATATTGTTTTTATTAGGAACTAACATAATAAAATATGATTAGGGATGTATGAATGCGTAAAAGGAATGATATCTTCACTTTTAAAATTTTGTGCGAAAAATTTATGATTTCTCGGAAGAAAACATAATAGTGTAAATAAGATACTATAAATTTACATAAAAAGAAACACAGTTTATTTATAAAACTTAATCCGATCTTCAGTAGAAAGATGTACTCTTGTACATGGTAATTTAAACAGTTGGAATCGAAATAAAAACAATAAACAGTTAATTAATTCTTCTGATGTTCGATACTTTCTGTGTTCATTTAATTCATAAATACAAAGTAGGGAGGATTTTAGTTGTTTTCAGCTAATATAATTAAATATAATAAATGTTAGTAACGGTATATGGTGCAAAATAAATATTGGTGAAAAGATTTGTTGGTAATTAAATCTGTTATTTATAAAAGGACAAAAAATGCTTGAATATCTTTGTTGGGTGTGGCATACTAAACGAAGTCGTTTTATCATATGATACCTTTAACATTTATTATTTTTTCATATATGATATATAATAAATGTTGGTAATGGTATATGGTACGAAATAAACATTGGTAATAAATATAGTAAAATAAATACAAAGGGGGGAGGTTTTTAGTTGTTTTCAACTAATATAATAAAATCATTAGTGAGAAGATTGTAATGTAGTATAAATTATTCTGTTACTTTTAAAATTTTAAACGAAATATTTGTGATATCTGTGAATTACTATTTGAAAATGAAGTAAAAGTCAAAATAAGACTTTCTAAATTTCATATCTATAAAAAAATCTCAACCTTTTTTCTTAAAAAAAAAATCACCCAGTCGTCAGTAGAAAGACACATCAGCGGACACGTTAACTTAAACAGCTGAAATTGAAACAAAATAAAGACGAAAACTGTATTATAAGTAGCGACACTTTACGATATCTTCGGCAGTTAGCTTCCACCCTCTCGTTCGAAAACAATACACAGTGCTGAGAGAGAGAATATTGAAAAGAGCGTATCTCGATCTACTTTCGTCTCCGAATCAAAAAAGCTTTTTTCCAAATCTAAAAGAAATGTCATTTTTTCCGGCAGATATCAAGCGGGGCCATCCGTTTCCATAATTTGATTGCCCGCTTGCTTTTACCGCCCTCGATCGCAGAGCCATGAATCACTCGCCGAAAATCGGGAGCACTTTTCCGACGAATGCGACAGGGCTGGGGGGACGAGTTTTTCAAAATAATACCGAAAGCCCGAATGAGGTCCAAAATGTCGGGCGGAAACTGATTAAGATGGATTATTAGCGACGTTTGAATCCCTTGCATTTGTTTAGATTTGTTTGTAATTAAATCTGTTATTTATAGAGGAGCAAAATTGTTTGAATATTTTTATTTGTTAAGCATGGCATGCAAAACGAAGTCAGTTTTATCTTATTATAGCTGTAACACTTATTTTTTTTCATATATGGTATATAAGAAATGTTGGTAATTAAGTGGGTTATTTATAGAAGAACAAAAAAATGCTTGGATATTTTTGTTTGTTGAGCATGGCATACAAAACGAAGTCTGTTTTACCTTATTATAGCTCTAACAGTTATTATTTTTTTCATATATGGTATATAATAAATGTTGGTAATTAAATGGGTTATTTATAGAGGAACAAAAAATGCTCGGATATTTTTGTTTGTTGAGTATGGCATGCAAAACGCAGAAATGCATGCAAAAGTCAGATTTACCTTATTATAGCTGAAACGCTTATTATTTTTTTCATATATGTTATATAAAAAATATTGCTAATAGTATATAATAAATGTTGGTGAAGATTTGTTGGCTTTGGTTTGGAGTGCTACGGTCTATTTTTTCGCACTACGAGTGATAATGAAATACGGATCTACTGCTCAAAGCCGATTCTGATCGGCTAAGAAATATCTATCCTACAATGGGATTCGAAATTACGAAATCCGGTATAGAAAATTAGCGCTCTAACCACTAAGCCATTGTTCGGCAAGATTATCTGGTAATTAAATATGCAAATCAATTTTACCATATCATACCTAAAATATTTATTGATTTTTTTTCATATATGTTATGTAATAAATATTGGTAATGGTATATGGTATAAAATAAATGTTGGTGTAAATATTTGTTGGTAGTTAAATATGTTATTTATAGAGGAACAAAAAATACTTGGATATATTTATTTGTGGAGTATGGCATGCAAGACGAATTACATTGTACTTCCTTAGGATTTTTGGTAAATAGATATATTATTCGTATAAGGAAAAAATATGCTTACTTTTTTTCTTCAAAAAAGTCATTGCTTGTTTTATGTTAATACCAAAGTATACAGAAATAATTTAGTCACCTTAATCCTAACTAAACGGCGTCAGTTCTACGATGCTTTAATTTAACTGTTTCTTTTTTAAATGTGGTATAAAAAAAGGGAGACTTGACATTGTTTAGATCTACCCTCTTCTTGAAAAGTATAATTAGAGACCAGATATTATCATCTACTTAGAAATATAGAAGAAGTGCCTGGGATATAGAACAGCTCTCTAATCCCAAAATTAAAAAATAAACTAATACCTGAAATAGAAAGTCGTTAAAAAACTACAAAATGAAAAAAATTTAATATATTGCATAAATTAATTTATTGCATTATACAAATAAAAAAATATTTTAATTACAATTTGGCTATAATTTTTTACACTAATACATATATAAATTTTAATATTTCTCTTATTTTTATCAATTTTATGAATATGTAAGATTTTTTGAAGCATGGGTTGTATTTGTAGTAACGTAATTAAAGTAGTTATTTTATTGATCATGAGAATATTTTCTCATGATCAAATTTCACATATTTTGCATAAGATGTACAGTTATTTTTTCCCTTACGGGTTAGACAAGACTGAAGAGGGTTAGACTACAGAAAAGAGTGTTTAGGTTTTTTTTACAGTTTTTACTGTTGCTGTATATGCCACTTGGTCAAACCAAGCACGATTGAACCATATGCTACTCGTATTGAGGCAATGGGATGTGCCATTCGTTTTAATGAGTACCGCTAGGATGAAATTATGACTTATACTCAAGTGGGTCCTCGTAATTTAGAAGCAAGAATCAAGCAGATCTATAGGATTAACCTGCCCCCCCCCAGAGGTATTGATTGAGAACTTGGAGGACATTGGGTTCACGAACCTATTTTACATACCCCAGTCACCTTTAATGAACACGGCGGATCTTAGGCCGGCTCCGGATCCGAACTCGCACCCTACCCCCCCCCCAGTTACGAGAGCTATGCCCTTGCCAACTGAGCTACCATGGTACAGATTTTTTTTCTTTTTTTTTTATAAAACACTTTAGAGAAATTTATAATCTGCAGCATATAATTTAGTATAATGTAGATTTCAAGTTCATGAAAAATTTTTGGAAAACATAGGAAATACCAATTTTAACGAATTTGGAATATTAAAAGAGAAACATTAAATGATGCATACCCTGAAAATCTTTTTGATAGAAATATAGAAGTCTATTAAACATGTTTGTTCCGTTCATAATTTTTTAATCTTTTTAGTGAAGAATATGCGATTCTTGTTCTCACATTTTTCATACTGTTTTAATCCTAATTTATGCTTTTACAGCAAATTTCCATACCTTGTTGAAATGATATAAATCGGATATAATGTAACTTTTTTTCAGTTGGCAACGATATTTTTTACTTTTGCTTTTTATTAGTTTTATTCATTTTTCATTATTAGTTTTTTATAATTTATACAGTTTCAAAAATAGTATTTGTGACAAATTTTATTGAAAAATTCTTGAAACAAGGTTTTATCTACACAAAATGGAAAAGAAAAGTATCTAAGTCATCTGTTGTATGAAATTTTAAAAAATTTCATAGAAGTGGCATTACTTTAGTGGTATATTGCCGATTACTTCTCTATTAAACCAGTGAACAACAAAATAAGAGCAATTTTTTTCTTTATTTTTAGCTAATTTAACCTTAGTGTCAAATTAATTCAACAAATAATTGTTTAAATTAATTTGATCCATTTTAGCCTAATTTCATTTTAATGAATTAAAGGATTAAAATTGTTTAAATTAAAATGAAAAAATTATCTTGAATGAAATCATGCTTAACACATTGTCATTTTTCTAATCACATTACTATTCAGTATTTGTAATGAGTAATGAGTTAAAGATTTCACGAAATCTAACATTTCACAGGTTATTTGTCTATTAAAATTGTGAGCTACAAAATTTAAATTATTTTTCTTTCTCTTCATTTTTATTCAGTTTAATTCTTTATAATTCCATAAGCAATTACTTAAACTAATTTAATCAATTTTGGTCAGTTTAGTTTTAGTGAAGAAAATAACTGAAATCGATTAAATTAAATTAAAAAATGACTTAAAGGGAGATAATTTTTAATAAATATAATTTTTACAATGACATTAATATTCGTTCCAAGTAATGAGCTTCGCGAGATAAACTTTTAGATATGATAAATATGACATTTTCTTCCTTGAAGTTCGTTATAACAGCATCCATACAAAAATATTGTCTAATTTTCTTGTACCAAATCAACACGCGTCATTTTTGCCAGATATAAGTCCATAACCTGACCCATCGATCAAAGAACTTGCAAATTAGTTCTGTTCTATACACGGATGCACAACGCCAGCGATTTCTCATGAGGCACATTAGATGTCGTAGAGATCACTACTAGCGGGGGATGAAGAATTGCCCACGTGGAAGTGGACAATGCTTTCCAACAATAGCGAACAAAATGGATAGAATTAGAAAAGAATTACGCGTATGAGTCTGTAATCAATTGAATCTATATGATTTCATGGAGGATGACGGAACAAAAATCGATGCGAAATGTCATATGGAATATTAAAGGAGAAAGATTTGACACGAATTCATTAGTTTGAGACTATTAACTGTGGAAGTCCAATCATTAATTATACGAATTTAGATAAAGTAATAGAATACTTATTACAGATATCCAATTACGTACGGAGCCAGAAAATTTTAATAAGGTTTTATGAGTATTTATTTTTAAAAATTTTGTAAAATTAGGTTATAGGACGATAGCAAAGAAAAAAGTAAAAATATATACTTTTTATGTTGCAGTTAAATTTGACAGAAATTAGAAATCATAGGGATCACGACTAGAGAGGGATGAAAAATTGCCCACGTGGTAGTGGATAATGCTTTCCAACAATACAGACCAAATGGATAGGATTAAAAAAGAGTTGTGCGTATGAGACTGTAACCAATTGAATGCATATGATTATACTAATTTATATAATTTATATGCAAAATGTAATATGGAATATTAAAGGAGAAAGATTTGATAAGAATTCATTAAATTTGAGGCTATTAACTGTGGAAGTCTAACCATTAATTATACGGATTTAGATAAAGTAATATAATACTTATTACAAATATCCAATTACGTACGGAGATAGAAAATTTTAATAAGGTTTTATGAGTATTTATTTTCAAAAATTTTGTAAAATTAGGTTATAAGGCGTTGACAAAGAAAAAAGTAAAAATATATACTTTTTATGTTGCAGTTAAATTTGACAGAAATTAGAAATCATAGGGATCACGACTAGAGAGGGATGAAGAATTGCCCACGTGGTAGTGGACAATGCTTTCCAACAATACAGAACAAATGGATAGGATTAAAAAAGAGTTGTGCGTATGAGACTGTAACCAATTGAATGTATATGATTATACTAATTTATATAATTTTATATGCATTTATATATTTATATAATTTATATCCAATTACGTACGGAGATAGAAAATTTTAATAAGGTTTTATGAGTATTTATTTTCAAAAATTTTGTAAAATTAGGTTATAAGGCGTTGACAAAGAAAAGAGGAAAAAATATATATTTTTTATGTTGTTGTAGTTCAATTTGATAGAAATTAGAAATAGTAGAGAGCACTATTAGCGGGGAATGAAGAATTGCCCACGTGGAAGTGGACAATGCTTTCCAACAATAGCGAACAAAATGGATAAAATTAGAAAAGAATTACGTGTATGAGTCTGTAATCAATTGAATCTATATGATTTCATGGAGGATGATGGGACAAAAATCGATGCGAAATGTCATATGGAATATTAAAGGAGAAAGATTTAACATGAATTCATTAATTTGAGGCTATTAACTGTGGAGGTCCTACCATTAATTATATGGGTTTAGATAAAGTAATAAAATGTTCATTAAAGACATCCTATCAAAAATAAGGTTTTATGAGTATTTATTTGCAAAAAGTTTGTAAAATTAGGTTACAAGACGCTGACAAAGAAAAGAATAAAAATATATACTTTTTTATGTTGTTGTTGTAGCTGAAATTTGACAAAAGTTGAAAAAAATTAACAGTACGGAAACACCACAGTAAAAAATATATGGAAATATCAAACCTAACTTGAAACTACCATCAGAAAAATAAGATGTACCAACAGTAACAGAATAGTAAGATTATAAAATTACCTGTAATTTATCAATTTAATTTTAATGGAGCAAAGTATAGTTAGTATACAGTTATTTAATGTAGTGCAAATAGACATGAAGTAAACGAATATATATTGAACGGTAGGAAAAACTGGACTCGTCTAATTTCATTACTTACCTGGTGGTGTTTATAAATATAAATTACGAATGGTTATCAGTTGGTTGGTTTGGAATTCCATGCAACAAACTGTATAACATATCAACTTTATATTAAGCCTCAAGTTGCATACTTTTTACAGATCATGACTAACTACCTGATTGTTACCAATGCTTCTTTTTCAATCTTCTACACAGAATGTTTCCAATTAACCTTTTGTAGCATAATACATAATATAACAACACATATATTTTACATATACAATAATTGTTATTATTATCTCTACCAGACAACTTTTAAAAAATTTATTGAAAAATAAGAAAACACAATGCATACATATTTTTTAATAAAACAGTTACTTATTGCATATTAAAGATAGTTTCAGTGTGTGACAGCTTATTTTAGTTTTAAAAAAATGTCTCTAAGACTCAAGAATACCAATCTAGTGTTAAACTCTTTCTCATAGAAAAAAATGCTTTTGAAAAAATCTGTTTGCTGTGAAAAATATTTAACTAACGAAATGAATCTCATCATGAAATCATCCCTTGTTTCTTTCATTTCTAAAAGTGGTTGGTGTAATAATTTCTTTATGAGAAGATTCCCCCACGAAATGGAAGAAAAGCAATTCTCAAACCCCGCTAAGAAAATAGTTCGAAAAGTTAAGGCACGTTTCCGTACGCCGAAAAAGAGCTTTTCCTTTCCTATAAATTTATTCGAGCATCGATGCTGCTAGTCCCCAGAGGTTTAGGAGATTTAGGGAAAGCATGGTTTCTTTCTTTTGTTCCGTCTTTTTCTTCCTTGTAGAACTACTGGGTTCCTGAGATGAGTTTATACTGTTCAAATTTTCAGTATTTTAAAGGGGGAACAAGAAATCTTTTACGCTACAGATGACTTTAAAGTTTATTGTGCTTCCAATAACTTAAACAAAATAACTACGAAAGTAGTTCATATGTCTCATACTGAAATACTCTAGAAACTGGCTCAAAACTGATTTACAGGAAGCATGAACAAAATAATGGAGCAAAGTATGTAGTAAGTATACAATTTTTCGATGTAGTGTATATAGACGAATTTATAAACTGTTATATAGTTTATAAAGGACCACATACTGAACTGAAGGAATACTGGGCTATTTATCTAGTGAAGTGTATAACAGATACAAATATATATATATATATATATATATATATATATATATATATATATATATATATATATATATATATATATATATATATATATATACACATACGAATGTACATATAGGTGTCCATTACGAATGGTTTTTAGTTGCTTGGAAATATACGGTTATATTTTGCTATTCTAAAGCAAATATACCGATCTGATTTCATTCAGATATTGTCAAGCTGTTACAAAAGAATTATTTTTATAGTAAAATATGTCTTTGATACAATACGTTGTCTCAATTAAACGTCATATGACAATTATATGGTTTCTAAAACACTCTATTGAGACTTGAATGCTTTAGTAATTGCGTAAAAATATGAAGATTTACATTTACATGGGGAATATTTTTCATTTTTAAATGTCGTCTAAGTTTCAAGGCAAATGACCCCAAAACATAAAAACTGCTTTATAAACTTTTCTTCAAATTAGGAATAAAAATACAGGTAAACGAATGCAAATGAAAATAGTCCTAGTGTCAAATATTTTGAAATTTGACTTTATAAACTAATTTCTGATATAAGCTAGAGTAAAATGTAAGATAATTAACATTTTAAAAAGTTAGTACAAGTTAAGTGTAAGTCGGTAGTTATAAAACGTTTTATATAGATTATTAACGAGTTACGAATGCCTGGGAATATATAAATTGAAGTACAAAAAAAAATAATCACATATATTTCATACAATTAAGTAATATTTTTTGAAAATTTATTTCTCATGAAAGTTTTTGTAAAATTTTAAATATTTCTGTAACCATTTTAATCAAGTTCTTCCAACTTGATTTTTCCTTTATTCCATCAAAATGGTTCCGGAAAATTTATAATCAGCATTAAAATGAATTTGTATATCCGTTTAAATATTTTACATCATTTAGATTACTAAATTCAATTTGAAAAATAGAAAGGTTAGAATATATCACATACAAACATAAAAATATTTCGTAAACGCTAACTGTTCAATTTATCCACAAAATAGTACCCCGAAATATTTAAGAACTATTTTAATTGATAATATAGCAAATATAAAAGAATAATATAAAAACAAATGCAAAAACATTTTTAAAATTGAAAAAACTTTAAAAACTAATTTTTGTTTGCAAAAGTTCATCTGAATACCACGAATTTTTAAATGGTATTAATTTAATTATGCTATAATATGTATTGTCTACACAGCGCCGTATCTCTAAGTTAATGATTTTTCAAACCGTTTTGTAGTTTACTCACTCCTTAAACCTTACTCTAAACATATAACTAAAAACATACACTAAAATTCAACTGCTTTACAAAATACAAAATTAACATCCAACAGTGCATTACATAAGGTTTTTGAGCTGTATTTGCAGATTTTATTTACAAATATTTTTCGTAAAGAAGAGGAATAATCCAAACTAATTCACCAGCAAATTGAAAAGAAATAAAAGATGGCAATTTATAACTCGAAGTAAATACATTTCCTCTTAAATAAACCATTCCACTTTTCTTTGAAAAAAAAAATCTACCCTCTTTCATATAATAGATCTATAAGAAAGAAAAGCCCCTCTACTTCGAATTGGTCAAACTCGATTAAGCCCTAAATAAATGCAGTCGATAGAACGTTTGGTCTCTTGTGAACGTTGTGTCATTACAGATCTCCACAGAATCAAAAAGCTTCATTCTCCATTTCTTATTCGAATCGGATGGTGATCAGTGGAGTCAATATATTGAGGCAATACAAAAATGAGTCGTAGATTTGTTTTTGTGGTTGTTTTGTAGCTTTCGTTTGAGATTTTTAAATTAAATACCTCAATTTTTTTTTATCACGGCATAAAATAATAGTTACCTTCTTCTTTAAGTAGCATAACAATTTCTTTAGTTTAAGAAAGTACAGAGCTTTAAAAATTTATTACACCCATGTCTCTCTCGCTGCTTTTCTTTCCCCTCTATAATATTTATATCAATATCAATCTATTTCTCTCTCTCTCTCTCTCTCTCTCTCTCTCTATATATATATATATATATATATATATATATATATATATATATATATATATATATATATATACATATATATATATATATACATATATATACATATATATATATATATATATATATATATATACATATATATATATATATATACAATATAATATATATATATATACAATATATACATATATATGTAACATATATAGATATATATATATATATATATACATATATACATATACATATAATATATATATATATATATATATATATATATATATATATATGTATGTATGTATGTATGTAATGAGACGGACTTCTCGATGGGGGGTTGCAGCCATGGCCATAAAAATGATAGTGTTTCAGCTAAAGACCTTTATTAAGATAATGTTGAAGGACGGGTTCCCACTTCATCATAGGGACAGGACAAACGGAAGGGTCAACTAGCATGAAGTTCTATGTACAAGGCACGTAACACCTGGGTCAACATCTGTGGGAAAATATCTCTAGAAAAATCTGTCTCCGCTAGCGTGTATCTCCTTTTTATTTGGAAATTTCCTAAATTGTCCGCTAGGGCCATGTAGGTTTAAAATTGGCCAGGCCCCTTCTCTGAGGGCGTAACCTGTAGCCCCAGTGGTCAATTTAGGTTAGGGGTTAAAAAAGGGAATGGAAAATGACGCGGGAATTTTTACCCTTGATTTAAGTTTTGAAAATCCCTGAAAATTTTCCTTACATGTATATATATATATATATATATATATATATATATATATATATGTGTGTGTGTGTGTGTGTGTGTGTGTGTGTGTGTGTGTAATATGGGCTAGACTCATTCAAAATCACAACACAGTTTATTTCTGTTGAGATACATGAAATCCATACAACAGGCAAGCACTTTTACAACATCTTGCACCCAGACAATAGGATCTTGCACACACACACCTTTCAAGTAGGGATTTTTCAGGTAAAAAGACTACGAACAATCCCTAAGCACAATTGATTACGTAATAAAAAATGCATATTTTTAAAGAGAACGAGCTAACTATTGGCTAAAGTAGCACAGATAGAGGCTGAATTAAGTCTATAGCCTGTCTGGAGGGAAAAATCAGAATTACCGCGCAAACTCCCAACGTAATTTATGAACAAAAGTTATTAAATTAATATTAAAATATGAAAATAAGGGATTTTAATATTACATATACATAACATATATATGAAATATGGGCGAGATTCATCCAAAAACACAACATATTTTATTTCTGGTGAGGTACATGAAATCCATACAACAGGTCAGAACTTTTTGAACATCGTGTACACACATTGTTTTAAGTAGTGATTTCTCAGGTAAAAGAACTGCGAATAATCCCTAAGCACAATTGATCACGTGATAAAAGTTACCCATGTTTGAAGAGAACCCGTTTACTATTGGCTAAAGAATTACAGATAGAGCCTGAATTAAGTCTATAGCGTGTCTGGAGGGAAAAATCAGAATTACCGCTCAAACGCTAACGTAATTTATAAACAGAAGTTATTAAATTAATATTAAAATATGTAAATAAGGGATTTTAATATTACATATATATATATATATATATATATATATATATATATATATGTGTGTGTGTGTGTGTGTGTGTGTGTGTGTGTATGCAGGAGGGTAAGTGTACATGTGTAGCAAAAGTGAGTTCAGTAACATATATCACTGATCTCATTATAATGAAAAATTATACATATTTGTTATATGTATATATTATAGCTTTTAATATTCTTGTAGATTACAATAAATTTACACGTTTCGAAACTTTTTTTTACTCTCGCTTTGAAATTAAGCATTTCCTATGTTGTAGATCTGCAATATTAAATCATAGTCTCTATAATTAACTTCTGTAAGAAACGAAACTATTCTAAATCAAAAAATTCTTTCTCAAATTTCAGTATTCAATGCATTTCTAAACGCTTCATTAATTTCCTTAAAAAATATGCATTATTTTTATTTTGCCCTTGATTTTTGCCACAAAAATCGGAATAGATTAAAAGACAGAAATTAGATACAAAATTTTAGGGGTAAGAACATTTCACTACATAGAAAAAACAACTATATCATTATTAGGAAGTTCTAGTACGTACTTTCAATTAACTGCGAAAGATCACCTAACTTTAAAGTTTATAGCTATAAAGTCATTTATTTACACCAACTGCAAGCTTGCTGAATTTTAAGTTACAATTTTTTTTATTATGTGGTAGCAAAGAGACTTTAGTTTAAAGAATTTTTTTAATATCAAATTTAAAGATTGTTTCTTTTTAGAATCAAATTATTTAACTTTGCATATTTACTCTTAGAAGTATAAAATTAAATTAGTTGAAATTAATCAACATAACATGTAGATAAATACAAAATGTGGTTAAACTGACATATTGTGAAATCAATATTATATTTTCTTAACAGAAAAAAAAATAATTAAAAATCTTTTTAAAAATTTTTTAAAATACAATTCATTAATTTAACTGTTGTACCACAGTTTGTACCACTGAAATATCTTAGTAGTTAATCAATTTTAAGACATGTTATACTGCTTTAATACTATGTAACGAAATTGTATGTAGTGACAAATATAAATCTGGAATGATGTGTGCAATTAGGTAAAAGCAACAAGCAACAATTATAAATATTTGGATTTTTTAAAAGTAGTTCTGTGAAATATATAAAATACTTTATTTCATATAATCCAAGATGAAAACGAGTTAAATAATGTGTAAAAATATGTCATTAAATATATACGAGTTCAAGTTATATTATAGGAGATTCAAAGTAATGTTGATTTTGTAGCAGTTGAAAGATACTAAATCCTTTTCGTTTAAACGTACATAAAGATTGTCCATTACTCCCCCCCTCCATCAAGAATCTAAGCACGTTAGTGCATTTCTCACTATTCAACCCCTTCTGTAAATTCGATCCCGCCAATTAGTACCTTTTGGTCAGTATGTGATTAGTATTCTTGGAGAAGAGAAGGGGTGGTGCAAATCAAATTCTCCTCCTCTGCTAAAATTCCTTTTGCCTTCAGTAATGAGTCACAATTAGAAATCGGACAAAAATCGATTTACTCTGGATCAGCTTACTTCCGATACAAATCCCTTGATGGATGAAAGAAAGCAGACAGTATTTCTATACGTGTTTTGTTGTAAGGCGTGTCTACTACCAATACAAGCATTAAGAATAGATTGCATTGGTGTAACCAAATCTTTATTGA